>CM042435.1:24969503-25569503 GCA_023631565.1 Gymnocephalus cernua
CCTGAGAAAGATACGTAGTTGTTTGACTTTCTTCACCAGCTACTCACTAACATTGTGTGTCTTTTGGTGGCAATCGGTTTGCTGCTGGAAATGGTGTTGATGGGAGTGGTGAGACTAAACCATTAGTACATCTTTGTTTAGATATGCCTTGAAACTAAAACAGAGCGCTAAAAGTAGCCAGCTCCATAGGGATGCAGTTTAAGGATAATTCTCTGTATTGCAGTTTTAGGTTTATTAATTTCACATTGTTTCATTCAGTACATCAGTTTAAGGTACGCCTAACTGCCATTTGAAACAGCCAAATTGGCAAATACATATTTAAGAAACTCAGCTCAGCTCAGCAAAGTCCACTGGTGGAGAAACAGTGGTTGAGAATGAATATGACAGCAGTAGGGCTGTAGACAGAATATATTCATCCAGGTCTTTCACTGTTGTTGTTTTTTAATGCTGCCTCTGTAGTTGCTCGCTTGTTTACCCAAACATACATCACATGGACGCTTTAGGAGAAATGGAAAAGACAAGCGAGGATAAAGAGAGCAGTGACTGCCTCTTCCACATCCAGAGCAAACCTGAATGTGTGTGGAAAGAATTTGAAATGGCAGAAAGACAGTTGTAAACATGCTGCAGGACTTACTGTACGGACGTGTGTGTGTGTGTGTGTGTGTGTGTGTGTGTGTGTGTGTGTGTGTGTGTGTGTGTGTGTGTGTGTGTGTGTGTGTGTGTGTGTGTGTGTGTGTGTGTGTGTGTGTGTGTGTTGTTTGTTGCCCTATGAGTGCCAAGGATTTTGGACAGAGGCAAACTCTCAATCTCACCCTCCCAGAGGTGAAGTTTTAAGTGCTTGTGGAAGATCCTCTGAGGGAGCAAAAAGAGCTTTGTCGAGAGATGAAAGATTTCCAAATACCGTACACAAGGACTGAAGTGTGTGGGTGTGGGTGTGAGAGTGCAAGCGTGTCAGAGTGTGTCCACAGTGATTGCAGACAAAGAGAAATGCTTGTTCTCCTGAGAGTCTGGGTCTGTAAAAGGCTGTCTGGCAGAGGGCAGAGGAGTGAAATGCAGGAGACGGAGAATAGAGGGAAGTACACATAAAACACCAGAGGACCGCTTGATTGATGTCACCCTGCAGGTGATTTGTTCATGTTTGAGACTGTTTAACAGTCAAGAAACATGAATGAAATGCACCTTGAGTAATTCAAATAATCCGGAATGTGTTAAAATGGATGTTTGCCTGAGATGAGAAAAGAGAAGACCACCAGAGGTAACGTAGGTCGTTTAAGGCATTTCAGCAAACAAACAAAAAAACGTTTTTCTGTTAAGGACAGTGTTGGAAAGGGAAGTGTTCAGAGGTGACTCTGCAACAGAATAACAGGATTATGCAGGCGTGATGATGGTGAGCAGAGCCTTGCAAGGTGCTCCCATTCTCTCTCTAAGGAGACTCGGCAGTCATGTCTAATCTCTCCCTGCCCAAACAAAACACACACTATTCCCATGTTCTGGTGTGTGTCTGCTTGTCCTCCACCATTCTCTGCATCTCTTTCTCGTGCGGAAAACTATTTCAACTCCTTTAGAGCCTTCAGGATTAACAACTCAAATGTTTTTAAAAAATCACTTGATTTCTTAAAACAGACGCCACTTTTACCTTCAGTGTACAATGGCTGGTAGAGTAGAAAGACAACAGCATTTGTTAAATACGTAAACCAAATAGTACCTCTTTGAGCTATGCCAATTATGACTGCTGTGTATTAAAAGGAATGGCAGAAGTAGTATGGCATTGTTATGGCACTAAAATCATCTTAGGGTGGGGGTCGGGGTAGATGTTTGGTACAAGGCATGTGAATTTGCATCCAATTTCCTGCTTAGTGTCAAAGTTGGTTTCGATTAACCATGACCACAATATCACCTGACAATGACTTTAAGGAATGGTTTGACATTTGGGGAAATACATTTGTTTGGTTTCTTGTCGAGGGTTCAATGAAAGGATTGATACCACTCTCATGTCTATACAGTAAATACAGTATACTGTATAGCTGGAGCCAGCAGTTGCTTAGCTTAGCTAGCATAGAATGGCCGTAGTGTACCATGTTTATATTGTTGTTCAGACAACATTTTCTGACCCTCCACTTCCTGTGCTATCCTAGCATTTAAAAAAAGGATGAGTCAGACTTGTCACACACTGTTTCAGGCTGCACACATGGCAGGGATGTTAAGAGAGAGCAAATGAGTAAGATATGTATTATTGTGCGCTTATATGGATGATAGCAAACACACAAATAAATGTATTGAGCACAATGATTTTTCTTTGCCCAGATTAAATTATTCCTTGCGTGATAATAATTATATTCTACAAAATATATAATTCATGTGCAAAGTATCTTTTTCTTTGCTCAAAATGTCCCATCGCCAACATTTAAGCAATGATTGGACTGTTATATTTAGCTTTAGATGAGGGTGTCTTTACACGAGGTGAGACGCTCACACACAAATACAGACCCTGCCATAATGTCCATTATTCAGAAAGAGAGGGAGTAATCATCTTTAAAATTGTTGTTTGCTGAACGTGTTGTCAAATAATAACCCATCCATTAAACCCATCTTGCCTTTCCTCTCAGTGTGGTCAACAACCTGCTTAAATGTTGTTTTTAGTGACAGAAGATTATGGTCAGTAGTCAAGAAGTCAATTGAAAACTCCAAAGACGTCAGCTATGAGAGGCTTCTAAGCAGCACCAGCTTTCCCAGCAGTAGAAAGGGAGTGCACATTAGATACTGTTTTGATTCTTTGAGAGCTTTTGATGACAAGCTCTTAACCGATTGTCACCCAGTGTCTTTTTTTTTGAATTCTTAGGCATAATCAAAGCCCTGCAAGCAAAGAATATGTTGCTGAAATCCTTTAAGGGCACTCCTGATTTCATGACTGTCACTGAAACGTATGCTTTTTCAGACAATGAAGCAACTTTACTTTACCATTTGCCATTTAAAGGTTCACCAAGGTTTCATTTAATCATCATTGCCAAAAGGCTCTCCATACTATCATATGACATATGTTCTTATCATATGTCTGATGTTCTGTATAAAGTGCCTTGCGATTGTGCCGCAAACCCAACTGCCCCACGGGGACAATAAAGTTTTCAACTACTACTAAAGCTGCCATTTAATTCTACAGCTGACCTTTCGTTGACAGTCTCGAGGCTCACAAGCAGCCTGTGTTTTTTCCTGTGGTGAGTTTCATCAAACTAAGTTTATTTGAGGAATCAGGATATGAGCTGTAACGAAGATAAATTGATTACTTTAATTTCAAATGAGCATAGAATGGCTTCCTTATGCTCAGTCGGAAATAATATTACAGTACAGCCATTGACTAATTAAAGTCAAAACAGACCAAACAAACCCTATGTGTGTTTGTGTATAATCTGACCTGACTGATTGACCTGCCTCTTGATGTGCACAGCATGGTTGTTTATGATGAAGATGAAGCAAGTTAATAAGGGCATTTGTGGGCCAAAATCATCCATTTCTTGCTTGTTTTTCAAGGCAATTCCTCCAGCTGCCTGGTACATTGGAAACATGCACACCAAGTGTATGGACATAAATAAGTGTTTACAAAGCAGAAGCAATGTAACTGTGGTTGGTGAAGGCAAGAAAAGTGCATCCATTTCTAGTTTTTCTGTCAGTACATTATGCTACGCTCATTAATTAATAAACAAGGACACATTAGGATTAGCATGCTGTAACCCCTGCTCTGACGGTTATTATATTGTATAACAATGCATTATGCTATTCATCTCTGCCCTTCTATTACACAACATGTTCATAAGGTCAATGTGAAAATAAAGAGCCAATGGCCTTGCTTCAACTTTCACCTCTGTCCTCTCTGCTGCATTCTTGGTGTCTTTCCCCTTCTTATTTATTTATTTATTTATATACATTTATTAGAGGATTATGTCTGTGCATGTATCTGCATCACTGTGTCTATGAGCGTGCTTATACATGGAAGGTTTATTATTGAATGTACGACAGCCAACTGTCACAAGGTGATAGAAAAGGCAGATTTGTGAGAAGGTTATCTGAAACATGGGTTACATTACTGGCTCGGCTAAGGGGTAAAACGACATCCTAATGCAGATTTTCAGGTTTTTACTCCTTCCATCAGTTACATAAAGCTAAATGAATTGCACATAATTCAAAGATTCCTTTGACAAGATAATATTTAATCAGTGTCCAACACACTCAATATCTATCCAAGACTCCCACAGAGGGTTTGTGTTTGTTTTAGTGTTGTAATACAACTTCAGCTTTGTCGATAGTGTGCAATATGGCAACTTGTTGGTTTCACCTAGCAGGAATCATCTCAGGGAGTGCTACCAGTGCTGACCTTCTGTTAGTCTTTTAGAGCAATTTGGCAGGAAAGCGGAATTATATTTTCAGGAAGTGTTGAACATATTTGCGGATTAGTGACTGTCACAATGATAAATGCCTCATATCAAGAGACCAAGAGAAAAATTGAGCAGTCCATTCACCCAAACAGCATTGTATTCCTTCATGGCTCAGATTGAGCGATGACTATAAATTTATGTGTCGCAACATAACAACGTGTACTATATTTGTGTTTGTTCCAGGTGATGAAACTGCGTAAGTTGGCTCAGCAGATCGCAAACTGTCGCCAGTGTCTGGAGCGCTCTAGTGCCCTCATCACACAGGCCGAACAGAGCCTGAAGGAGAACGACCACGCCCGCTTCCTCCAGACCGCTCGAAATGTAGCAGAAAGGTGGGTGATGTAATGCAGAGACACACACACACACACACATATGCACACACACAGTGAGGGAGAAAGAGTGACGTAGTGGATGGTAAACTTTGCTTACATCCGTGGATGTTTAGAAGAAAATATTGTAGTTTTCAGTTGCTGTTGTTGTTGTTATTTTACAATACATCCCCAGTGAGAGACCTGGACATATGCACACCAACAGGCTGCTTAGAAAGAGTCATAAAAAGAGACACACAGAAATGAATGTCCTTTGACTATCACTAGTAAGACACAAACATCTCAAAACCCCTGCCCTACGTTACAATGAGAATGAGTTTGTTCTTGTAAGGCTGCTGGTGAAATCAGCATTATATCAAAACCTTTTTAGCTCCTGCAATCAATGCCAGTGAAAATCATCTATCTGTTAAGGCCAGCTCTGCCGTTTCTCTTTCCACCTTCCATCTGTAAATCCCACTACTGACCAAGCCGAAAATCAGTGACTCGAGTCTGTATGGTGTGTTCCGTGCTGTCGTCCGTTGGAGGGGCCATCGGCCTTCATTTTCGTCGATTTGTAGGGCATAGTTGGGTGGGCGGGCACTGCCGGCAATCAGGCTCAAATTACCAATCTGATTGGTGGCGTGCTAACCCGGAAACAGGGAGCCGAAATGAGCGTAACTAGAGTCTCTCAAAATCTGACAAAAATCTTTTAAACTGACCTTTGTCGATCTGAAATGATGACAGATTCAGCAACTCCATGGCCTATTTCTCGCTTAAAATAAAGAAGACACGTTCGTCCAATCACCTGCCGGTTTTCATTTTTGGGCTACAATACAGATTAGCGCCACCTGCTGTTATGGAGACGTATTACGTCTCGTCTCCTCGGTGTATTCTCTGGCATGTTTTGAACAATTCGGGGAGACTGATCAGTCCAAATGCCTTTTCTGCCGATGGTCGCCCGTCTGGCCTATGTGTAGAGGCTATAATACCTTCATCCCTTCCTCCCACCACAGGCAGCCGACAGCTGTCTCTCTCTTTCTCTCACACAGACAAAGGTCTGTGCAAAATCTGCAGCTAGCGTAGCATTTTTTTATTTGGCACGGACTCTAATTTTTTCTAGCACCTGGCCAGGCGCTTTATTGGCTGACTCGTTTCTCTTCCCTGAGGAACACAAGTCTCAAGGACTAGCTCTGCACTGCTCGGTAACCCTGCCAGCACTGTGGTTCAGGCTGGCTCCTGCCACAGACGGATCACAGAGCTGCACAGACTATGGAGTCAGTGTGTCAGCGTGTGTCTGGTTTGTCTGTGTTTTGATGGCTCTCTGGGTTAACATACAACTGTGAGTTAGTGGTAGTTTATGTTGGAGCAGGTTGAAGACACTGTTCTGTTTGATGCCGTAAATATTTTTATATTGCATTTTTTCAATTTTATTTTCTACTCTATATTTTCTTCCCCCCCCCATCCTTCCCTCTCTCTGTCATCTTTTTCTCACAAACTACTTGTCTGCCACCTCTCCCCTCTTGTCACCTCACTTCCTTCCTCTCTCTCCTCACATTTGTCTACCTCTTCATCACCTTTCGTCTTTTCCTCCCCTCTCTTCCTCTCATCGCCTCATCTGACGTCTCGGCCCTTCTCTGCTCCCTCACCTCTCCGCCGTTCCTCTGACATTTCCTTTCCTCGCTCCCGTGTCCTGACCGCTCTAAAGGGTTGCCATGGCGACGGCCTCCTCCCAGGTACTCATCCCTGACGTCAACCTGAATGAGGCGTTTGACAACTTTGCCTTGGACTTTTCCCGGGAGAAGAAGATTCTGGAAGGACTAGATTACCTAACAGGTCTGTCTGGTCCACGATGGACACCTACAGTATTTATATACTGTATATATAGCATTTACATGTGCATTTACATGTGTGCAAAACATACCTTTTGATTAAACAAGTGTTCTACTTAGAACTATTTAGATTACTTATTACTTATTATATTACTATATTTGACAGTGGTTTCTGCTCCACTGCATTAATCTTGAGGTGACACATTATCTTAGAATTACTTATATATTAGTTCAATAGTTAATTATGACCATTTATAACTTTTGTTTTTACTATCAATCATGTTGATGTTGATTCCTACACCTGTAGCTCCCAGCCCGCCATCCATAAGAGACGAGCTGTGCACCGCCTCCCATGACACCATCACTGTTCACTGGACGTCAGAGGACGAGTTCAGCGTCACCTCCTACGAGCTGCAGTACACCATCTACACCGGCCAAACAAATTTCATCAGTGAGTCTTGTGTACACACACACACACACATACACAAGTTTAGTAATTAGATCACATGCATTCAATATCTGAGCCTAAAAGGAAGTTCATATTCAATTGCACTTCAGCAATATCTAGGGGTATTTTCATAGGATTCTTTTAATTAAGGTTTGGCCAAGAGTGATCAAATACTTTGTTGACCTTTGTTTCAATGCCATAAAAGTTTTAAATTTAAATAGAGAATTGGGAAACTGGCGGAAATATTTGATTTGTTTCTGATATGCTTCACTGAGGAAGTCATTCCTTTAAATATCAATTTGGCTATATAGAGCTTTCGAAGAAGCATTCCCATCCAGTAGAAATACAGTCACCAATAGAAACAACTGAGTAACACTGGTAATGCATGATTCTAACTGCACTCTTGAAGGGCGCTTACATGAAGCCTCCTGCTATATCATTAGAGCAAAATACCTGCATGGTGACTTCAAAGACTCGAGATCGGTGCATCTCTCTGGCATCAATAGTGTTTTAATCATCAAGAGGGTTTTTATCAAACGCTGCCAATTCAAAGAGCTTTTAAAGTGATATTATGTAACTTTTTAAAGAAGAAATAACATCTTACTCCTACAAATGAAAAGTTGAATACATACGCATAAAACACTATCTTAGGGGTTTTGCTGCTTTTGGTAACTAATGTTAGCTAATTTTAATAAGATTTTGCTGCTTAACTGACATTACAGAGTCAGTGTTCTGAATTTATGACTCTTCCCAGCTTGTGCTACTGTTATGCTACATTTTATTTACCAGTATCCTGTAATTGTGCCGCTGTTTAGCAAAGGTGACATAATCTCACTTTAAGTCTGTTGAAAGCGGGTTCTTTTGACTCAAACACAATATACACACATGAGCACAAATGTGGGAGACGCCAGCTTTATTAGTAGCATTCACCTGAGTCCCCCAGCCATTATAATGCACAAATACCTATCTGCACCTACACACACACACACACACACACACACATGCACAAGCTCAAAAGAAATCTTCCATTGGCACTGACCTCTATGCAGTCACAAAGAGAAAAAATCTGGAGCACCACAATACTTTCAGCATTGCTCAATCTTATTTTCATATGTTCAGTATTTAATACCAACTGTGTTGCATAACCTAGATTTTTTTGTCCAGCTTTAGTCTTTGTTGTCCTCCGTGCTTGTATTTATAACGAGATGGAGCTGAGTTATCAAGACTTCTTGTTATAAAAATAGGGCATACAGTACATCACAAGGGGATGCTTTGAAGAGATTCACTATTTAGTATCTGGTTTTCGTTTAAGCTATGTGAAACGATTGCAGAAAAAAGAGATGAGAATGTAAAACCACTGCTGCCCTCTTTTGATCTCTTCTATTTCTCTCTATACCAAAGCTCATCTTTGCTTTAGCCTTGTCAGAATATCAGGATTTATATTTGGGATATTTTGCAAGCATTTTGGATCTGGCAGCAGAGTTAAAGTCTCTCAAATCTTACGTTTTCTGATCTGCCTCATAAATCCATCTTTAGCCCTGTCATGCTACAGGTCTTTCTATCGGTGCGTGTCTTGTTACATATCGTCCCTGTCAGGTGAAAACCTTGCATGTACAAAACCGCTGTTTTTCAGGAAATTAAAAAAGACCCGCTAATTTGAAAATCTTTGATTGAGCTATTTACCTACTTACAAAGTCAAAAGAAATCGCCTCGTCACTGTTTAAATATTTGTAAAACCCACAGACAGACAAATAGGGTGACCAGCAACAGCTTTGATTTATGAAAAGACAAAATATGGAGATACAAGGTTATCACCACCATGTGGCTGTCTATTCAGCCCTTCATGTTTTGGCTCAGAACATGTTCTAAGTTCCTTCTTTAAAGTCAAACCCACCACCATGGTCACAAAATGTTTTTTGATTTTGATCACTCTTTAAATATATTATCCAATCCTCCCCATATTTTACATGCTATGTCAGAATGAGCCATATTTGTGTGCAATTGTAACCAAATGTATATAACACATGTACATAATATATCTGAACAAACCTGCAAAATGTGATGACATTTTGCCAAAGGTTGAGGCTATGGCGTTATGACACTGTACATTTAAATGAACTCTGCAGTCATGGGTCTTACGCACTTGAAATCTTTATTCAAAGTTCTAATATCCCTGGACAGGATTTAGATATTTACCAAAAGCTTGGCCCCTGTTAGCTAATCAGAATTACAGCTGATTGTCTATCACTACATAATTGAAGGGAAAGAAAGATCACAGTGGAGGAGGAGAGGAACTGGAGAAACAGGTGAGAATCAGAGTGGATAATGGTTACATAGGGGAGGTGAGACTTACCACTTACATAAATGAGGAGGATATGATTGATGTACATAACTGTGCACATGCACACACACCTGTGCCTCTCCACTTTCCCTCCACTCTTGAATCCCCTCATCATCTCATCTCTTCTCCTCTCCTCCTGTCTGTGCAGCCTGACATTCCTCCATCTAACCATGCAACTCAAGTGCCCCAGCCATTTGAAACATCAGGATACATTTCAGCTGTGATAGGCTGAGTGACTCAGATATTCAGCAGTGTGCTGCCACAGAGTCCTCAGAGATTCACAGGAGAAACTGAGAAAGAGAGAAACCCATTTAGCCTGCCATGCCACTTGAGTTTTTACCATAGCATTTTTCTCCAACTTTCCAAGTGGCTAAATGCTCCCACTTGAACGCCATCGTTTCTCTCTCTCTATTTCCCTGGCCCCATCCTCAGCCTTGGCCCTCCCATGAGGACGGAGGTCTTGTGAACCCTGCCTCTGCAGGATCATCCAAGCACAGCAGCAGAAAATAGAATCAGCAAGTGAAACCAAAAACCATTGAGAAAAGTAAGCAGTGTCAAAAAGCCAAATATGACTCCAAGTAAAGATGTATGTAATAGTGTAGCTGCTAGCTGTGGGCCTTTGCAAGTGGCAATGTCTGTGTTGTTGACCTATTTGTTTATCTGCCAGCTGACATCCCCAAGTATCTACTTATACTGGACATCCACGCCACTGAAAATATTTGTTTTTCTTTTTACTTTGTAATCTCATTCGCATGCTTAAAAACTCATACATATTATAGTCAGTTGACTTATATTTGATGATGTTGATTCCTGCGATGAAGCTCAAGAAAGATGTCAGCGATCAAGAGGGTGTAATTGCTGATTAATTGATCTAGAAATAGAATATATGATTTCCTTTTGAGCCTTCAGTGTTGATTAACACTCTCTTGATGTTGTTGTTTTATGTTAGACAGTGACGCTGATCGAAACACTATTCAAGGCTACACCTAAGCTAACCACCTCTTCTTAGCTTCTTATTTAGCAGACACACTTGAGAGTTGTATCATTATTCTCATCTAACTCTGTGAGAAAGCAAATAAGCACATTTCTTAAAATGTCAAACTGTTGTTACTGAATATTAGATGTTTTGACTACCTTAAGAGGAAATCTGTTCTGAAACTGTTTTGTAAAAACAAGAGACTAATGTAACAGCATCATCATGATGGCCTCCAGTAATAAGTCGTCCCACTTTATATCTATAGCACCATTGTAGGCTCTACAGCCACTTTGTTTCTTTTAATGCCTCTCCTCATGGCTGTCATATTAATAAATATAGTATTAACAAACAAGGTTTAGCAGCCAAATAGCCTCACTAGTTCCATACTCATCAGTTTTCCTGCACTGTTCATCTGATTTGTACTGTATCTGTCTGGACTGATAAAGGTCCATACTCCTGCTCCAGCCTCTGCATGACTTCAACCACTTTTTGTTTCTATTGTCAATTTGTACATTTTTCTGGTCGGCCTGCATGTTAGTCACACAAACAATATGTGTATTCATAAGCACTGGCCTGTGGTGAAGCATTAATATAATTATCAAAGGTGAAAAGCGGTATCCCCGTGGGCATTAGGAAAGCCCAGAGTTTGATAAAATCTCTGTCTCTCGACAGGGCATCTTTCAGAGTATCAGCAGGATCAATGTTCGTAGCAGATTTTGATGAAATGGTGATAAGGGTTGAGTCTTTGCAGGAAAACAGCCAGACTACAGTACGTTTATCAAAGTAATGTGGAGGCACCAAGAGATAGATGCAGGTGATACATAGTATTGCTTTTAAAGCAACACTATGTAACTTTTAGCTGCAGCTGTAGTTCCAATGACAACCTGTAGGGGCACCGAAGCGGGAAAGGTTACATAGTGTTACTTTAATGATGCACACCTGCTCACACACACACATACACACAGTTTGTTCCTCCGGAAAAAAATTAGTAGCACTTATACACACATGCAACACAGAAACATGCAGGCTCCCACACACACACACGCACTCACACACAGTCGACATTAACTCGATATTGCATCATAAACAACAATCCCTCCTGTAGTCCCAGGATACTTTGTGTTTCTGTTCCCTCCTCATCTGTCCACAGACACAAACAGACACACACACACACACACACACACACACACACACAAACACACAGACTCTCTCTTGATGTCTGGATGCAAGACACAAACCAATCTATTTCTCCCCCTTTTCTATCTCTTTTTACAATGGCATATTCAGTTGTTGCTCCACGACACAATGCTCCCAATAGCAGCAGCAGAAAGCCCCTTTTCAGTGGTAAAAGTAACAATAGCAATATTGCTGTGTACTGACCTAATTTGATTCAGCAAAAAAAGGGAGAGGTGCTATGGAGATCAAAAGCTTTAAAAATGGAAAGCAGCGAGAAGTCCTTTTCCCTCGTCTTTACACTGTATCTCTTTTTGAAAGCTCACATAACATTGTAGCCTCCCTAATTTCTACAGGAAGCATCGAAAAAGACAGGTGGGAGGCATAATTTCCAAAACAAGGGACAGCTGTCCCAGTGAAACAACTTGTTTTTTGTAAGGATTACATTGTTGTTAGTGGGTGTGTATTTGTAAGAGCAGGCTGAGATAAAATGCACATGAATCTGCTGGCCAAATTAATCGTGTGCATGCACGGTATAAAGAAGCCTCTCTTAAACTCCCTCACTTTTTCTTTCTCTCTCATCTTAAAGGAAGATGAAAGCCCTATGCGGTGTATTCTTTGTCTGAGTAAAGCTCGTGGAAGTTGGCAGATATGTAAAGACGCAGCCTTCACTTTTACTTTAACAGTCACCTCCCTTCATTCATTCTTAAAGCCGCCTCACTTTTAAAGGCCTTATTTGCGTCCTGTGAAGTATTTATATTTACAAGCAGACTCCACTATTACTTATGCATGCTGTTGCCATCTTGTTTAATAATTCACAAGGCATACTCACTAGAAGGGACAAGGCAGGCATGGCCCTGAAAGCTCTCTCACTCTCAGGATTTTTATTTTCCTGCAAATCTGCAGGGTGGAGAAAGGATGGGACAATGAAAAGGATTGTTATTCTACCATCATCTACAAACATTAACTTCAGCTGTAGTGCTACTAAATAAGGTGCTTTGTTTGTTTTGTCAAGGGTGTATTTTAATGTGTTCGGAATTATTTCGGTGGGTGAAAGAGATGTTAAGGCTGGCAGTCAGTGTTTGCTCATAAAGCATGATATCTGTCCGGTCTTCTGTTGGCACATCATGGCAGTAATACTCAGACTGGTGGAGAAGTTAGCAGTGTAATAATAACTCATCAATATTCATGTGTTGTTACACAAACATTGAACATAGCACATTGAACGTGGTAAGAGATTCCCTACAGTCAATGACAATGCCAGTAAAATCTGTGCAAGACACAGCCAGTGCACTGACAGTGGCACTTTTAACACCATGTTTGTTTTTTTACACATCCACTAGAGCCACAAGTGCAGCAGTCTGTCAGATTTTGTCCCATTTTCCAAGTTTTGCATTATCTGATTTGAATAAACAGTCAACAACAACAACTACAATCTGCTATCTTAAATGCACAGCTCTCCCCTTGTGTTGAAAGTTTTAAAGCTTTAAAAGTCCCATATTGTAAAAAGTGAGATACCTTGTCATTTTTTATTATAAAGCAGGTCGAGTTGGTACATAAACTGTAAAAGCATCAAAACGCTCAATCCAAGGAAAAATGCACACAGCCTGTATTTAGAAACTGCCTTTAAATGAGCCGTCAGGACTTCCGTACGGTAGTGATGTCACAACTATACTAGAAAGTGCCACTACAGTGCCGTTACAGTCATTCCCTGGCTGCAATGACGGTGCAGAGCACAGATGTGGAAGACCCGGAAATGCTGACCAATCAGAGCAGACTGGGTTTTTTGCGGAAAGGGGCTTAAAGAGACAGGCTCTAAAACTGAGTGTTTCAGACAGAGGGAGAATTCAGGTATATTCAGACAGACAGTATGAGAAAAATAACAGTATTTTTTCATATTAAAGCATGTAAACATGTTGTAGTAGAAACACAAAATGTGAACCTGAAAATGGGCATCATATGGGACCTTTAAAATCAGACAAACACTACTTCATAAAATGATAGGTTAGTTAAGGGGATGGTAGCAGTAATGTTAGTGTTTAAATTCATCCACATTATTACACACAAGACTAGAGGCCAAAAAGAGCACCCCATTGTAGACAAGCCTTAGCCCTGAGCTGCTATTTCCTTTTTATCCTTCACAGTTGGCCAAAGCTGAGAGACTGAAAAGACTGTGTTTAGAAGCAGGTGACTGCAGAGCTAACCCAGCCATTACTAACCCTCTACTACAAGCCACTTTGAATCAAAGTGCCAGCAACTGTGCTCATGTTGGTATTTCTCACATTTCCATACATTTTAACATTAAAGGTATCACACTCTTTTGCCCTCCAGCGCTTACTACAGACATTCTGTCATGTTGTTGAAGTACCTTGTTCTTAATGGGTTATAGATTCAGCTTAGTGAACAACAATATTGCCTCAGGGGAGCTCGCTATGATAAACCTGATGGAAAGGTAATGGAGTGGATCAGTATGTACACACTGCATGACATCGCAGGGTGTATGGTCTCTGAGCTTCTTACATACTGCGATGTTTGGAGAAAAAATAACATACTGCTGTGGTCAGATTTCTGGAGAGAACTGTTTTCTGTTTCTGTTTTCAGCAGGGCTCACTGTGCTTACCCTAAATACAGTAACAGTTACTCATGCTGCGTGTGTGTGTGTGTGTGTGTGTGTGTGTGTGTGTGTGTGTGTGTGTGTGTGTGTGTGTGTGTGTGTGTGTGTGTGTGTGTGTGTGTGTGTGTGTGTGTGTGTGTGTGTGTGTGTGTGTGTGTTTCTGTGCATCTGCCAGGTTTGTACAACTCGGCAGACAGCTGGATGATCGTACCCAACATCAAGCAGAACCACTACACGGTGCACGGCTTGCAGAGTGGCACCCGTTATATCTTCTTTGTCAAGGCTATCAACCAGGCAGGAAGCCGCAACAGCGAGCCAGCCCGCCTCAAAACCAACAGTAAGTGAAGGCTCATGTGACACCTCTGCCTGCTTTTCTATGAATATTTACAAGCCTTGCTAATTTAGTTTTTTGATATTTAATACAAAGTTTTCTTCTGTCTGTATCATATGTGCAACATAACTTATCAAAGCTCTCCCCAGAATCTGCAGAATCTTGTCCTGGACATGAACTTGTATATGCTTCTCTGTCTCTGTAACAGTACACAATAAATACATATAAAGAAAGAAACTTAATAAAGCAGTGATGAACAAAATGTAATTAAATAAACGGAGAAAATGTGTAATAAGTGCAATAATTAATTAAGTAAGATTAAGTAAGATTTAATTAAATAAGTATTTAAGTTGGGGCATGTTAGGTTACAGTTAACCCAATATACATATTAACAAGGAAAACATACTACACACCATACAGCATAACAAACAAATCCTAGTTCAAGTAAAAGGTGGGCATTTTTAATGTACCTTTTTGAAACAGTAAAGAGGGACAATATGGCTGTCTCTCTGTAAATATTCCTCACCAATGTTTCAGGCTCAACTGTAGCATATAAAGGGTTAAAGCCTCTGCTATAAAGCTAATTAGGATTTGCCTCAAGGGTGCCCAATAACATTTTAAAATCTGTCTTAATTTACAGCAGTAGTGCAGTGGAGCTAAAATGGAGTTGATATGCCAACTCCTCCTCTTAGCTGCTGTCTGGAGTCTGGCTGTGGCATTTAGGATTAACTGTAATCTGGATACACTCTGCTAAATTTAAATAGGTGTGTGGGGAAACTGCAGTAGTCAGGGGATCTCAATCACTGACACAAACACACACCCTCTCTCTCTCACTTTACTGTTACTCTTGCTTGCCCTCTAAATGGACCTGAGCACGGAAAGATCCAGGGGTGACACTGAATCTAAACCTGTCAGCTCCAGCTTTAAGACTAATGACCAAGCACAGGCATAAAGAAATACAACTACCGTATAAATACAAAGAGTGTATTTGCTAGACTTCTACCGATATAGGGACTCTACAGTGTAGCCTGCACTCTACTGAAGTGCTGTTACTGCAATCATATCAGTCAATCAGTCTATATCCTCAACATTCCACTTCCGGGATTATTCCGGTGCCACAGCATATTTCGCCAGATGCATGTCTTTTCGTTGATGTCCGTTTCCTTCCACTTTCTTTGTGTTGGAATTTTAAACTCCAGTGGATTTATGAGGACTAACCTCTCCTCAGATCTCTGCAGGGTAAAGCAAGACAGCTAGCTAGACTATCTGTCCAATCTGAGTTTTCTGTTGCACAACTAAAACAACTTTTGAACATACACGTTCCACCAAAAGAAGTTCCTTCCCCAGGCTATTTTGCAGAAGCTCCGTGTAGAGCTTAGTGCCGCCCATGACGATTGTGATTGATTGAAGAAATGGCAATAAACCAGAGCACGTCCATCCCAGAAAAGAAAGGAAGGTCTGGCGAAGCGTTCTAATGTGTGTGCAATTAATCTGATTTTTGCTTTGAGTTAACAGCAAGATGTAGCATACAGTATATAAGTTGTTCTTAAAAGTGCTATTACTGGTGGGAATGTTCTCTCTTTAAATACCTTTGGTAGCAGAATGTTGGTTCCAAGCTTATAGGACAAATGGGCATGCTTTACATCTTGTTCGTTTTTTATGTTCATATTGCCCATTAACTATATTTTATAGTTAAGAGTGAGTGGCCTCTAAAGAGAACTCTACCCTATCTCCACCACTTCACCTGTCCTGTATTTGATATTGCCATCTGGCACTTTTAAGTAAACCCTTTATTCATCCAATATCAGCGGGCCCTGTCATCTGAATATCTGCCCCCCAAGTCAAAATCTTCTAGACTCACCCTGCCTGTGGGACATGGAGCATGTCAGTACTTGAACTCTTTTCTTATGGCATTACAGTGGATTACTGCCTCCGTGTCATGTGGGCACGGCATGTAGCCGGGGAGCGTTTCGAGGTGAAGTGCAGGGTGTCTGGAGTTGGCAGTCAGCTCGCTGTCACTGATGCTCATGACTTTTACCAAGCACAATATAAATAACACTAAGTAGCAGTTTGATTTATAATATGCTCCCTTAACACAGATAAATGGAATGAGCGTGTTTCGGTTATTTTTCATCGTTAATCTCACATCCGTTATGTCTCTGTCTCTCAGTTCAGTGAATGAAGATTTATTGCCTTGCATTTACATTTAAAAAAATATGTTACCAATGTACATAGATTAAAGTGAATCGTGTCATTTAAAATCTTTGTTTAAGACTCAGGGAATCAGTTGAGGGAGATCCTCATTTTCGATTGAGTATGAACAAAGACAGCAAACAATCAATAACAGACCAGTTAAAAATAGAAAATACAATCATACGTTCAGTAACAATAAGATTTACAGGTTGACAGTGGACTGCATAAGTAGCGTCCAAGCGATATAAAAGTATGCAGTTTTAGGTCATGTTGCAAGAGATGCAAGACAGAAGTGGCTGCTGCACTAATACTCTTTCCAAGTTCAGTTCTGGCACGAGGTACCTGAAGAACCAGCCCGTCACTGGATCGAGTTAAAAGGGGACCAGGCCTCCAAGTAATATATGATGGTGAATTTCTGACCAGGGCTTTAAAGATAAACAGATACCAGTAATTATTACATCTCTTAGTCAGAGAGAATCAAACATGTTACATCCATATAATCCAAAATGTGTAGGTCAGTTGATTCAACTATCCTCTTCCTACAGTTTGAGGGAAAGCTGGTTTATTTCTGAATAAAAGCCAATCGTTTGTTGTAATTTGCAAACAAGGTTCCTGATGTGGTATTTAAATGTAAATGTTGTCACGCAACATGCCAAGATACTTCCAATCCCTTTCAACCCTTTCAATAATACTACATACAATGAATACATAAATATTGTTTTGTGAACTATATGAAATGAAGCAACTAATTAGTAATAACACTAATTAAAACACAAAAGCTTGCTTAATGAAAAGCAGGTATATGTTGTTCTTCTGCCAGTTTTGTCACATTACAGTTTCACCAAAGAGGATCTGAATAATGTCTTATTTTGGAAAGGACATGTAGATACCATCTTTCCAAAGCATATACTGTACCTGTAGTCACAGCAAACCCTAGAAATGATGTTCATATACTAATTTGCAACAGCTAACATGTTTGAAGGAAGTGTGATGCCACCAGGTTTTTTTTTATCGAGGTAATGAGGAAATGTTGTTAATTAAAGTTTCTGGCAAGTCACACAAAATGTTAATTTGTTTTCCCTACAATATCTGCTCATAGCAACTAAAGCGGTATTGAACTTTTTCTGGTTATGTTTATGCACTGAAAGCACTAGGTAGAGGATAGACAAATATCCTTGTTTAGTCCTCAGGTTTGATTCTCTGGATGTAGACCACGGCACTCTGTAAGCCCACGATCCAACCTGACCTTCTCCCTATGATATGCCGCGGTGCAAAAAATGTCAGAAAAACACTGTCTGTTAACATAATCTAGGCAGCAATGTATGCATGCGATTCATGACAAAAATTAACATTATATAAATGTAATTTCTAGGAGAGCAGAATCTATTTAAATCCACAGCAACCTGAAATTAAAAAAACAAACCTCAGTCCTCTGTGTTCCCATTACCATCCGTCTTAATCAGTACAAGTATATAATGTCCAGTGTCAGTGTACAGTACAATGCTAAAAGAGAATTTCCCCCTCTCTCTCCTTTCCCACTCCCACTGTCTGTCATCTTCTTCTCTGGCAGCCGGTGCTATCAGGGGGGAAAGCTTGTCCACCCACGGCCAAGTTTGGTTGAGATTTTGAGCCTGTGATTGGCAACCGGCATTTCTCTCTGCTGTGCTGGTTTAGACAAGCCATCAAAATAACAAATAAAACATTCAATATTTCTATCCATGAGTGAGGTATTGTGGTTTGGCATCATGTCACCACATCATGTGTGCTTGTGCATGTGTCAGTCTGTTCATACGTCCTTTTCTCTCATTTGTTCTCTTATCTCCCACTCCCTCTCCTCCCTCCTCCCTCTTCTTCTCAGAGGGATCGGTATTCAGATTAAAGTGCCTCGCTCATCTGCTCTGGTGAAGCCATGCAGTGTTTTTGGATTAAAATGGGTCGCAACAAAACTGATCACAAATATCTCACTTTGACAGGCTTGTTAGGGTTTCTCTCGAGACTCCGCTCATGTTCGAGCTCTAGTGGCAAGCTTTTGAGCTGAGAACCACAAGTTCTCTTCCTTGCACTTGAAGTCTCTCTTTCTGTCTGTGGCTAGATTGGAGGGTTTACTGCTGTCACATTTTTTAAGATGAGAGGCTCTGGAGGCTTTTAGCCTAAGCTCATCATATATTTCAGGCAGATGCTTGCAAAGCAAAGAAGGCAGTGACAAGTCGTGCAGATACTGGAAAGCAGTGCATCACAGCCATGTCTGTTCAAGTACACCCATAAATGCTGCACTGTATATGTATAACTGTAATTTGAATGAAACGGTGTCAATATTGCACCACAAAGGCAAGCACTGCAATCAGTGCACTGCCAGCTATTTTTTCAACTGTCTAATGTCAATTACAGTATATTACAGTATACATCTGAACTGTTTTGTCTGCAATCACAGATGTTGCAAGAGAATAAGTTGCTCTAGTTTAACGGTACCTCAGAGCACATAACAACAAGGATATACGAGGAGGTTAAGGAAAAGCTCATTCACACACCTGAAGTTTTGCATCACAACACGTGTCCTCATCTCTCTTAATAACCAACTTATTGTTAACAACTGAAACAAAGTTCATGGGAACTGCTCATGTTGGCAAGCAATGAAAGACGTTGATGCAGGCCTTTTTTTTATCCTGGACTTCGAGAGGCATGTTAAAGTCTGTTCTCTTATGCAATGTCTTGGCCTCAATCTTTGCATGTTCCTACATTATGTCCCTCTCTAACCCCTCCCTTGGCCTGCTGTCCTCTGTTACCCCTGGCTATGGCATATGGTCTTCTCTTCTGGTGCCCTTTCTTCAATCTCTATCTGACAATTCACCTGAGAGGTAAATCTTTTCATCTCAAGATGCCACAACTTTTGGTCTCATTGCAAGGACGGGCCAGATGTGTGCTGTAATCCCACACAGATGTAAACACAAACTCAGTTTGTATACACCTTTGTGGCTATGTAAATGTGTGTGTGTTGTCTGGTAGAGGGAAAGGAGAAACAAGACAATGTTTAGGCTGCTACTGCGTCTGCCTTCAAGGACCCTAAATAGCATCGCTATGGCACCTGGAATAACTTTTGCTTGTAGCTATTTGTGCAATTGTATGTATGTGGATTTGATTAAATGTTACAGCAGCAGAGACAGTCAAATTAGTCCCAAAGACCTTAAGCATTGGTTTAAAAATGTGTGTGTTTTTACGTCGTAGCAAGTAGTATGAAAGGGCGGAAGTCCGTGCAGGGAGGCTGGTTGGGGTGGGGGATGGGTCAAACGCAGGACTTTCACCCAGGAGAAATAACACGGCACGTTCTCGCGATAACACGCCACTTTCTTCTCGCGATAACATGCCACGTGCCGATAACACGGCAAGTGGCGTGTATGTTTACATCCACTGTATACAGCGTGGACATACACGCGGATAGCTCAAAAAACTTACAGATAACACGCCACTTGGCTTTAGGAAAGTGGCGTGTATGTTTGCGCAAAGTCACGTTGAAACAACATACTGTCTATTTAAGAAAATCGTGAAAAAAATGAAAGTTTATGATGAAGGTATAATATCATCATCATGGTACCCAGGAACAGAAAGGCACCAATGTTACAATTTTACTTACCCAGACCTGGTGAGCACTACTACATATGAAAGGCCTTTGGCTTCAGAGGGAGCTACACAAAGTCTGATAAATTGCCTCAAATGATGTCACTTGAGTCAGCGTCGTTGGGAACTGAAAACTACAAGCTACTGTTTGAAAGATTAATAAAATCTGCGGATGTGGAACTAGAAAGAAGTGAGACCTTCTGTAGCACGCTCCTCATCTCTGCTTAAGGCTAGCGGCTCGAAGGCGACAGATGCTACTAGCATAACACACAAATCTCTGACCAAACTGTCAGTGGTCGTGTTGTATTGTGGATAATGAAGGTGACAAGGAAGAAGAACTTTGTAAAAAGATTATATCTCTGGTTTTGCAGCATGTTGATCCCTTTTTGTTTTAACTCCACCATGAGTCCGACAATGTTATAGGACAGCAATGCGAAATTCGGTGAAGTACTTTTTTACTGGCTTCACATCTCTGCTGCACTCCTGTCTCGTGCAATTCAGTCGGCTTGATGGAGACACCATTTAAAATCCTGTTGTGAAGTCTTAAAGCTTTCGAAGGCTTTTTAGGTCACTCCAATGTCACTCCAATGAAACCACTCATCGTGTCCCGAGTGGCTCACAGCCAACCGTGGCACTAATGCTGTAGTTAGTATATGCCGTAGAAGTGCCTGTGCTGTTACATTCTCACAACTAACGTGAAGAAACTCACAGCTTCTTGAAACATGTATGAATATAGTATGATGAAGAAGAATAAGGCAGTTAAGAAGAGTAGGTTCATCCGTGTGTGTGTGTGTGTGTGTGTGTGTGTGTGTGTGTGTGTGTGTGTGTGTGTGTGTGTGTGTGTGTGTGTGTGTGTGTGTGTGTGTGTGTGTGTGTGTGTGAGACCTTTTATTGCTGACCATACTTCTGCTTTTACCTCAGAGCGAACTATGACCAGGTTTCTACACGACTGTCCTCTAAAGTGAAGGGAGGAACCTACAAAGAGACAGAGAGAGCATGGAAGTGGATGAAAAGTGACAGATTGAGAGTGAGAGAAGCAGAGCGTTGAACGAATAGAAGACACCAAATAGCACTTTGCAGGGATGAGTGTCCGCGGACATGAGTGCCCTCAATCCACTGCTTTTTACCCATTAATACAGTCCATGCCTGAGCGATGCACATAGCAAGATTACACTGTGCCAGTCCAGTAACAGTTTCTAAATCTGAAGTCAACAATCAAACCGTAATGTTATTAAAACACAACAAAAAAGCACTTGTTTTCTGTTCATAAGGCCCAGGTTTTGCACAGTTTTTATATTAAATATATATACATTAATTTTGTATCAAAAACAAAAATAATTAAGCCTATCCAATTAATTAAAATCCAAGCATGTGTCCTGTCATTTTAACATTAAAAAAGCAAAGCCACATTTTCTGGTTAGCTACGTAATAATCATTATATTTGTGCTCATAGCACTGTATTCCAATCAGGCATTCATAAGCATGAAATTGAATTAAGGTTGCGTCCGAGTTTGGTCACAAGTTATTAGAGTGGCATCTGACAGAACAAGAAGCCACGTTAATCAGGACAGCTTTTATTAGACTGTGCTCTGTTTATGCTTTTTAATTGGCTGTCTCTCTCAGTGATGAATTCATACCAACAAGAAACAAAGTTGCAGTAGTAGATGAAAGCAGTTTATTACTTAACGATGGAGGAAAGTGTTCAAATTTAGACTGAGTAGTATCAGCAGCTTATAGATTGTTAAGTGGTCTTACAGTATTATTATCAGGTCCGGTCAGAAACATCTGTAACGTTCATAGTGTTTATTTTGTGTGCAGGTGAAAGTCAACAACAAGATATGATTTTCTCAGCTATAAATCCAGCACATGTACCCAGGCCAGAACATCGGTTTTTAAAGATGTTTTGAAGGTTCTGTGACGGCTGTTGATGTGGAATATTTTGTTGCATTTCCGTGCGCACTGATATTTGCTTTCCTCACAGGTTTTTAAATGTCATTTTGCAGGAAAGTAAAACCATGATTAATTTACCTGATTTTGTAAATGTGAATAGTGCATTGGAAGAAGGGCCAACTCTGGTAAAATCCTGCTCGGTTGTACGATGGTGTGCTTTTATTGTAAGCACACAATCGAGTTGAGATCCCAGCATCCTGGTAGCACCTGTCCCACGGTGGAAAGCCACCAAACATCAACATCCACTTTTGTCATTTTGTAGTCCAAAGCTGCAGGATGGTGTGAAGTACTATAGGAGTACCAGCAGCATAAATCCACACTTAAATATGTCTTTATTTAGCAGCTCTATTGTTTACAAGTGAAGACTGAGCTCTATTTTGAGTGAGCATATTGTTTGTGTCAAAACAAAAGCTAATCTGAATGCATTACAGTGCTGACAGTCAAACACTGGACTGTTGACTTTATAATGGCAGCCATCCTGTTGGTAAACTATTCTCGGCATCCATATTATGAAGCAGGGATTCAGCAAACACCCCAGAGTGTGTGTGTGTGTATGTGTGTGTGTACGTGTGAGTGCATGTACAGTATGTGTGTATTTCTCAGATCCCAGTCCCTGTGTTGAGTATAAGCAGATAAAATCCAGTCTGAAAATATCACATGTCAAGGTACCCCAGGGTACCTCTAAACTTCCTGTTAAAGGACCTGCATGCATCTCTGATGACAGGCCTCAAGCCACCACACAGCCCCTAAAGTAAACAGTAGGAGGTGGGGAGATAGCGAGGGAAGAGAAAGATGTGAAGAGGAGGATAGAAAATGAGAGGACAGAGGTGTCCCCATGGAATAGTGGTATGTCATGCATACATGTACTCTGTTACAATGTCCCTGGTTTGATTCTGGTGGGAGACCTTTGTTGCATGACTGCTGGCTTCAAAACAGCAGACCACAAACTAATGGGCGACGTCCTGCTGTCTTTACTTCAACTCCCTTTAGGATTATTAGTAACCTGTTTGTGCTTTCTCCCCGTGCTTCCTGTCTGTCTCTACTGTGAAATGCCAAACAAAGGCAAAAGGTGCTGACAAAGTATCTACAAAAAAGAACAGGAGAGCAGAAGCGAAGACAAACTAGTTATGACATATTTCCTTGTCGAGGATAGAAAGGTCCCGCTTTAAAATAGATTAACATAAAAAGAGGTAGAGCAGCACCCTTTTAGTATCAGAATCTTAATAATGTAGGAACTTCTCTCCACCTCTATCAGCAAGCAGTAGGAACTACAGTAAAATGGACATCATGTCCCTAGCCCTGCTTAAAGGATAAGGCTTGTGATAATGTATGTTTTTCCTTTTTGTCATCAAATCCCATGAAACGACTAAAAACTACAATCAGTTTACGTACTACTCACTGCGCTGCAGCTGAAAATAGTCCCCAACAAATGCACTATTTAACATTGCTAAAAAAGTAACATTGCTAAAAAAACTACAGTGCTCAGCTGTTTTAGAGTTTAAAAATGAAACTACATATGTGTGACTCATTTTCATAGATTGACTTAAGAACCAATGGGCAAAGGACAGGTTGGATCTTTTATCTGTAACTTTTTCCACATATCGTCACCCTCCTCCTTTAAAACATTACATATTTCAGCTTGGCTGTCATTGATGCAAAAATGAAGTCACCTTTTCACTATGGACTGCCGAGAGCAAGCTTATGAGAACTGAGATTAACATTAAACAGCAATAAATCACAATGTTTTGTCATTTAGCTTTTGGGGCTTAAGAAAGAAAGAGTTGTGTGATGTGTTTGCCAGCTCAAAGCACCTTCCTTCATTCACTGAGCAGGTGAAAATGCCATAAGGTGAAGGGGAGATTGGGAGTGTATTAAAATGCCTGGGTTCGACTGGAAAGTTGTTTTTATTTTTTGTTTGCTTATTTACTCATTTTTTTTCTCAAAGATAGATGGACTGAATTTGAGCTCTGAGCATAGCACCTCACCAAGGAAACCTTGATATTAATTGATTATGCTTTCAAGTCCTTTATTCTGCTTTACTGAAAAAGATTTTTCTAGCACTGGTCTCTGAAGATTGTCGAGTTCATTGAAGGGTGAAGCTGGAGAAGATCAGTGATTACTGTTTGTCTTTGCTCGTTACTAAACAAAGACATTTGCAGTTTTTGTGGAAGTTGAGTAGAAAGAGCCAAGAATGGCCCAGTGAGGGCTGAGAAAACAAGATGTAATACACATTGCCAGGAATCCCTGCTATGCACCTCATACGCCTACTGTGCTATAACCATGTTACATGATTTATGCATTTTTCATCTCGCCAGTGTAAATCTGTGTTTTAGTAGTCAGGACTTTTACATACGACATTACATATGGATCAGTCATTAGAAGCCAAGTGGCACACAGCCATGCATTTTAATGACATGGAATGATTTGCGAAGTTCAACAGAGATGTGGAAACGTGAAAAGATATAAGGTTGGAGCTCTAGAGAGCTCTCTACGTCCCGGATAATGCTGTTTCTACCGCAGTAATTGTTTAGTTATTGAGTAAAATGGATCTTTTTTTCTATCTACCTCATTACAGAGGCAGCTCAATCTATCCCTCAGCAAAAATGTGAGCCAGGAAAAAAAGAAGTGAGTGAAATTGACTGAATTGAAATAAAGTCGATTACCCAGATGCTATCCCACTGCAAGTATTCCAACAAGGACCCGGTGAAATGAAGTCGGAATGAAATTGCTTTTTATAAATGCTCCCCCAACAGTAGTCCCTTTTATTTCGCTCCCTTTTTTTCCTTTCTTTTTTGTGTTTTACAAGTTTCCATTAAATACTTCCCAGTTCATTCAACTAAGCACAGCTTCCAGGCACTCAAACAGAGAACACTTATCACGTCTGCAGACACTTGAAAATAATATGTAATAATATGTAAGTTTGTTGTCTCTACATGGTGCTGATGTAAAAAACATTCAGAACTTTCTTAGACATACACTGTACATCTACTTTCTTTTAAATTGGTCTTCTTGCTGATATATTGCACCATACACTGGTTCTTTACGCATTAATGCCGGCAGTGTAGCACTCCAGAAGAAATTAAATTGGGCATGTTCTCTGAGGACTGCGAGCAAATACCACTATATTCACTGTGACTTCAGGTCTATTCGTTGCATGGCAACTCTGCAACACGAATGGTCTTCAGTGGTGAAAGACGTAATCATTGTAGAATGTAAAAGTTTAGAAGAATTTGCAGCAGAAAGCACTGAAGTATCAAAGGTCATTTAGAATGACTTCTTTTGAACTGTTATATGTTTACGTAAATCATAATTGTGATTTTGCTTGAAGCCTCGTGTCACAGCTCATTTAGAACAATGGGTAACTTAAAAAATGTTATATGTTAGTTTTTGTAAAATCTTAATCAGCAAAGTAATGTCAATGCAGCTTAAATGTAATGGAATAAAAAGTACAATATTTCCCTCTGAAGTGTAGTGAAGTAGAAGTATAATGAAGCATAAAATGAAAATACAGAGGTAAAGTACAAGTACCTAAAAATATTGGGAACAGTTTGCTTTGCCAGCCTGGCAATATTATGGCAATTAAAACTTAGTATAAGAGTCCTTTTAGTGGTGCACCTGCCATTTTGTCTTTGCAAACCCCCAAGTTCAGTTTCATTTGGAGAATTCTTCCAGCCCTATGTATATAGGATACACACATTTATTCTCACATACAAAGAATTCACCATTTAAACCCAAGCTTATTATGCATGACTTTTTCCATTTATAAGAATCCTGCTGGCATTGGTTCAAAACATTTGCACTTGGCCACTTACTGTATGTCTGCTTGTGTGTAGGCCAGAGTTGTGTGTGTGTGTGTGTGTGTGTGTGTGTGTGTGTGTGTGTGTGTGTGTGTGTGTGTGTGTGTGTGTGTGTGTGTGTGTGTGTGTGTGTGTGTGTGTGTGTCTGCGTGTCCTCTACCGTCACGTGTGTCTCCCCTTCCCCAACCTCGGGCCCAGCCCGGGCTCTCAGGAGTCATCCCCTGGAAAGGCATGACAGAGCCCCAGTGTTTGGAAATGGCTGCGCTGGCAGCGATAAGCAGTTCAAAGAAGAGAGCGCATTAATGTAATTGGCTGCCAGCAGCACATTGGCCTTGTCGTCTCATATCCACACGTGGTAACACACACTCGCCACGCGGATTATTGGAGGGGAGTGTGTGAGAGAGGAGAGAGGATGAGAATGAGAGAATGGGGGAAGAAAGATGAAGGGAAGGACAGATAGAGGGAGGGGAAGAGGAGTCGGGGTCCTCATTGTGTCGCTCATTAAGCCGTGGGAGGCTCAGGGAGGCTGAGAGATGAGATGAGAGGTGTCAGAGTTAAATGTCAGGTCTGGAAGGGACGTGGCTGACCTCCATGAAGCCTACACACACACATTACTGACATAGAGAGGGGGTCCTCTGCTGAATTTTCAGCCTCATATTATCCCCTTAACTTCTCCTCTCCTCCTCACTCCCTAACTCCTCTCTCTCTCTCTCTCTCTCTCTCTCTCTCTCTCTCTCTCTCTCTGCCACTTACTTACTTTCACCCTCTCAATTTTCCACCCATTATACCCAAATTACTGGTGTCATTGCAAATTGAATTGTTGCAACCGGATAGCAGCATTTCCACTGGATAGCCTCGACAGCTACAGTACCTACTGCAGTGGAAGTGAAGGCTATTTCCTTCAGCTACTTTCCAAGTCTGTGTGATGGTAAGCACAGAGGAGAATGCCGGGCGGCTTCCTCCACTGTTATGAAATGTTTTCACTAACGGCAGCAAGAGGCTTTGAAGTTTAGACTCTTGCCCTTGTATTTCAAACATTCTCCTCTTCTGTCTCTCTCTGTGAGTTCTCTGCGAGCACTTCTCACCCCACTTTCTATTTATTTTCGTCTTTTGCTGCCGCTCTGACTTAAAATCTTGCTCTAATTTTTATTCTTACTCTCAGCTCTTTCGCCTTCTGATCTTGTGGTATCTTCTGCCTTTTTCCACGTGACAATGTCGAGGGATCACAAACACAAAACATTTAAATTGGAAATTGTAAGATTTCAGATTTTTTTTGCATTGAGTTTGTGATAAAGAAAGAAGCTCTGTAGCCATAGCTTGTTCTGTTCAACAAGAACATCTACACAAGGCAAAGTTAAAGCTAAATCTTACACACAATGACTTGGCTTCCAGTTGCTGCCATCTTATGTACATAAATAGGAAAATATAACATGAGAAAAAAGACTGGGATCTGTGATCTACAGTGATTACATTAAGGGAAAGCAGGGATTGTATTAGTCTTGCTTTTATGTAACTCAACTTTAATTTGATATATTACAGTATTCTTAAAGGTCCCATGACATGGTGCTCTTTGGATGCTTTTATATAGACCTTAGTGGTCCCCTAATACAATATCTGATGTCTCTTTCCCGAAATTCAGCCTTGGTGCAGAATTACAGCCACTAGGGGGGGGGGCAAGATGGAGGGTGGGGGTGTGGCCTTGACCAACTGCCACTTTGCTCGTTTGAAAGCCATGATGTCTCTCTCTCTCATGGGTTGGCCAAATTCTCTCGGCGGGCAAAGCAGAGAAACGGGAGGTAACCTTGCTTGTTATGACCTCATAACAAACAAGATTCCAGAACGGCTCATCTGAGCTTACTTTTTCTCAAAGGCAGAACGAGACACCCAGAGCTCGGTTTACACCTATCACCATTTCAAGCCTAATGGGGACCATATGCAGGCTGGGGGAACTCATATTAATGTTAAGAAACCTCATAAAGTGAAATTTTCATGCCATGGGACCTTTAATGGAGTTATTTTTATCTCCATGTATGTTGCATCATGTTACAGTTGTATGCCTTTTATTATGCCAATGCCACTTTGTGAACTCTGATTTGATATAGAGGTGCCATTTTGTCAAAGAACCAGAAGACCATCATTATCATCATTAGCAACCAACACAGTAATAGACCCTCTAAAGCACAAAATGCTGTCTTTTCGCAGGTCAACCCTTTAAGTTAGACCCAAAGACGGCCCACAAGAAGCTGCGTCTGTCCAACGACTGTCTGACCATGGAGAAAGACGAGAGCTCGCTGAAGAAGAGCCACACCCCGGAACGCTTCAGCGGCACGGGCTCTTATGGCGCAGCTGGTAATGTCTTCATTGACAGCGGGTGTCACTACTGGGAGGTGCTGCTGGGAGCGTCCACATGGTAAGAAACACACATGCAGAAGAGTGCATTATATAAGCCTGCAAGGAGGCTTGATAAACTGTAAGGACTTTCTTTAGGGAGTTTAAATCTAGGCTGTTATGCAAACCCACACACACAACAGACACTCTCGCCACACACAGTGTATACTCTTATCCTTTTTATATTCTTTTCACTAATTGGCTCTGAAGTAGATCTCTTCATGCAGGAAAGGCCCAAAGGGCCCGAGTTTATCTTGTGTGTCCTCAGCATGAGGTTGCTTGACTGTGCAAGTAAAGTCATTAAGGAGGACACTCATTTCAGATCACTAATACATTCTAAAATGTTCCTTCCCTGCAGGTATGCCATCGGCGTGGCTTACAAATCAGCCCCAAAAAATGAATGGAGCGGCAAGAACTCATCCTCATGGGTGTTCTCGCGCTGCAACAACAACTTTATGGTGCGCCATGACGGCAAGGAGATGCTGGTGGAGGCAAGCCTGCAGCTGAGGCGGCTGGGTGTCCTGCTGGACTACGACAACAATTCACTGTCCTTCTATGATGCCATGAACTCCCAGCACATTCACACCTTTGAAATCTCCTTCCTCCTGCCTGTTGTACCCACTTTCATGATCTGGAACAAGTCAGTCATGATACTCTCAGGGCTACCCGTCCCCGACTTTGTCGATGGTTTGGCCTCAGATCTTCAAGAGCAGCAACAGCAGCAGATGGGCCTGTGCCGACAAGAGTCTCCATACTTGACCGGGATGAAGACCTGCCACTGAGAAAAGGATCCCCAAGAGCCTAGCAGAGTCCACTCATGCCCGGTGACTGGTTGATTGGGAGCTGAAAGACGTTGACAGTGTGACTGAGTTCTATTCTCTGCATTAAGCGAGGACCAGTTACTTTCTTATGGATTTAGAAAGTGTTGAAGATATGCACACCAGTCTGGAAAAATGTCAGTCCTGTTAGTTTGTAGTGATCCAGTGCTTTGCTAATCCATCAGTGGGAACAAGGTCTCTTGACTGCAAACGTCAGTAGACCTAATATCATCTGATATCCTAGCATCACTCAGGGCAGGGCTGGGCATCTGGTTTTAATGACCATTTAAGGTCTTCCTTTATGATTTATCTTCCTCCTGAATTGACCCTAGGCTGAAGACTAAGGAAGGAATGTTTTCATCAGCCATTTAGAGTTTGAAGTTACAACATTTGAACAGTGAGATTACGTCTCAGCTGTGGTAGATTAAAAAAAACACAGCACAATGCAGAGGCAGTAAAAAAATCCAATGAAGACTAAAGACATTGTAACTGATATGTCAAGTGAACTCAATTTGACAAAAACTATATTTTAAATTAGCAGATAAAATAATAGTTTGCCTTTATGAAAAATACACTAACATTATCTGTTTTCTTGGCAAGAGTTATATGAGACCAATACCACTGTCATGTTGGTATATAAAATATGAAGCTAAAGCCAGCAGCCGGGTTAGTTTAGCATAGCATAAAGACTGGGCGGCCTCCAATCTAGTTCCAGCACATAACTTCCTGTAAAACTACAGTGTCGATTTTACATTTCTCAGTAAACAAATGAGATATTATGTGTACAGTGGTGAGCGTTTGAGGTGCTTTTTTACCCAGTTTCCCTGTGTATCCCGCCTTTCTTATAAAGTAAGCTAACTGCTAGGTTTATTAGCGTACAAACATGAGAGTGGTATCATTCTTCTAATCTAACTCTTGACAATAAAGGGAATAAACATGTGTCCCAAAACATTTCTTCCTTTAAATGAGGATGTGCCTTCTTTGAATCCACTTTAATGTGTGAACTAGATGCTACCATCTTGCTAACGCAAATACATGCTAGCTGTGGACATTTTGTGTTGCTTCACATCACTGTTCATGTGTTGTAGCCTCAGTAGCTGTAAGTGGTCGTTGCTAAAGTCTTTACCTTGATGTTCCTGCTAGTTTTGACAGAGCAGTCCTGTTTGTGTTGGCTGGTTGTAGCTTCCGAGTTTCAGGAAGTGTTAACTTTGCTCCCAGATATGAACAAAATGTTCATGTGACTACTCGACTTGTATAATAAGAGGTTTATTGAATATTATAGGGAAAAAAAGTGTTATTTATGACAAAAAAGATGGTTTACTTTTATTGTTAATCTCAACATATTCATGATGCACTTTTTGATTAACACTATTTCCCCTCTATGAGTATTAAAGTATATGGAGCTGAGAGGCAGGGATGTAATGGGGAGGCAAAGTGACAACTAGCACTACTGCTGGCTGTGAAAGACTCCTCTGAAAATTATACATCACCTTATTTTCCTACTTATATTTAAAAATTGATTTATAGTCTAAAATTAATAATGGTTACAGGATATTAACCATAATAAAGTATTGCAATAAAACACTGTCATTTTAAATTGTTTTGCTAACACCTAATCTAGTGTAATGAAACAGAAGCCCCTTCTGTAAAGTTCAAAAGGTTTTTGCACTGTGCTTTGAACACAAGTGACTTTCCCTCCCCGGGGCTTTTTTCAACACCATCTAGTAACTTTATCTTGTTTAAAAAAGGGATATGATTATGATGATGTTAATGCGATTTTTATCATGATGAAACTATGATAAACTAATAGCTGTTTAAAAAAAAACTTCGCTCAGTTGTCGACTATTCAGAGAAGGAGGGGGTTAACACTTTAACTTGCTGTCTGTCGCAATGTCATGGCATGATTGTGTTTTTCTCTGTGGTTTGTTAACACACACACACACATGCACATATACACACAAACCAACACACGTCATGTTTCGTTTAAGTTGGCCTTGTCATGATAAATGCATGAAACATTGTAGGATCCCACACCAGTTTACTGGGTATTTTAAGTAGCTTTTTCAAGTTCACTAAATCTTGTTTTTCATCAGATACTGACTCAACTTCGCTTACAACAGACCTGATCTCTGTTTGTCACCCATCACTATTCCCATAGCAACTGTAGCCAGATCCATTATTTGCTTTTTATTTGGATTTGAAGGCCTTGTGTGGGTGACAGTGACAGGTAGCGTGATATTCAGGTAGCGGCTCTGATTCCGACAATCAAATGTGTATCATAGTGTATGCATATTTAAGAGAGTGTGTAGCAGGAAGCAGTAGGGAGGGATTGATAAAAAGCAGATGTTTTACATACCATCTTGTTAGATTTGACACCTCATGGCCATTTTCAATCTTTTAACACATCACCAGGTATGTACTTATAATGTTGAATGTCATGTAACATTTGTATTGACAAGATATGGGAAATACAGGCAAACTGATTTCAATCATTTGCTAGTAACTTGGTTACTTAATCATGAATTTAAGCAACATTTCAGTGATGTTAAACTCTCAGCTATGGAAAGGTAGTGAAAATCTGCCATGTAATGATCTCCCAGTGCACCTTTTAACCTGCAGTGTGGTGATGCGTCAGTCATGATTGTGTGATAGAGGTATTGATTGCATGAGCGCTACAGACAACAGAGATAATCCACTGGTCAAAGGCAACGCAGGAGGAGCTCCAGTATAAGGGGGGAGGATTATCTTTTTCCTGTCAGGGAGATTAGTGAATGTTTCCTGACTTCCAGATATCCACCCATCTTGTTGAATAATGTCGGTCACAGCCTCGAAACGGCCATGTGTTGATTTGTGATCCAGACTGACAAGCTCAACTCATCTGTGCAAGCGTGCTTGGCTGGGTCACTGCATGATTACGTGACCTTGCTACAGGTTCATAATTCTTTCCTTATCTTCATGATGCAGTTTCTTATCTTGAGTCAAGCATATCCTCTTTTTTTTGCAAAAAAAGGAACCATGAACACGTAGATATTGCCATGCATATCAAACAGTTTGCAGTGCTCTTTCTTTCTTTGTGTCACAAGTCAATACAGTAAAATATATACAGTGAATGATCCTCAATAGCTACCCACTCCTTGTAGTGCAGTGTAATACCCTAGAGACAATGCAATAGACTCCTTTTTTGCTTTTCTGTTTGTGTAACTTGGGAAATTATTTTTTACAACTCATGAGAAATGCTCCTCTCATTTTGGCATTTAGACCTTAATAAACAGCACAAAAAGAGCTGCGTTGCATTCATGCAAGGCTTTCTGTTTCCGTAGATATGAGAGATAATTTTAGCCAGAGAGGAATGTATATCATAGGGGGAAATATATATTATATAAAGTTGTATAATATACAAAATATATATGAACCAATGTTATTTATGTGAATTTAAGTCCAATTAAAAGTCTGATCCCAAATGTGTTGGTGTCACAATTCTTTTTTCTCAGCTGTGTTGCCTTGATACTCTTATTTTGATTTTGTTTGTTAGCACATTCAAAAATACTATTCCAAAAGATGTGATTATATATTCACATAAACAGATACACTTAGACCTATACTCATTTAAATACGTACAACTACAACAGTAAGTGAATGCATCATCACTCAAAAGCAAAAAGCTCTTTAAGTTATTGATATGTAATGTATCAAAACCTGCAACGTGGCTCATGAATATATAAAGATTTGTAATAAATATACTTTTGAGAGGCATGTCATACATAAATAGTGCTTCTGAACTCATGTGTGTAGTTTGGACACCAATTTAAAATGCAGCCCAAAGCTTGCAAAAGGGCTGGGCCTTGGAATGGTTAAAGGCAGAGTGAGGCTGCCAGGCTGGCAGGTCATCCAGAGCTCATTATGGGGTTAGTAGGACTATACCATCTTGCATGAATGCCTCATTACTACAACATAGTACTGTAAAGCATGGGTCCCAACACTGCCTGCGAGCATGGCACACACACACACACACTAACACTGACCCTGAAACGGTGAATAATATGCTCATATATTTTGTAGCTTGTTTTCCTATGAGGAAGACAATGAGGGAGCCAAGGGAATCTCAGTCACTAAAACCATTGAAAGCATATATTGATTACCATATTAAATTATAAAAGTACGTGAATATAGAAACATACAAATAATATCATGCAAATTATTTGGCCATGTAACCCTTTGTCTGCCCTGCAAATATATATTTGCTTATTTAAAAGGGACAATGCAAATCAATTGACATTTTTTTGTTTACGCTCAAAATGTAAATGTGCGAGAGTTAGCAAAAAAGCTAATTTTCATCTGTAGTCCCTTGGCAGGTCAACACATCATCATATTACATTAATAAAAAAAAGAATGCAAGAAAGATAGAAAGCAAATTAAGAAAAATTTATTTTAGAAAAATAAATAATGAGTACAATACAAAGAAGGCAGTACCTGGGATGAGGTAAACCAGCTATTATTATTATATCCTGGAGCAAGGCACTGAAATAATATCAGGTGCAAGGTTACTGTTGCGCATCTGACTCTACACTGCTACCCCTGCTGAAAAAAATGAATTATCTCCCTCGGGGATCAATATGGCATCACACACATACATTATATCCATGACCTTGGATGGCTTGGACCAAATCTGTGCAAATGTCTAACCTAAAGCTAGAAATGTGCTAAAACAAATTGTTAGTCCAAAAACAGTCCAGGACCCTGGAGGAATAACCATCATTAGATCAAAATAACATAGTTCTTTCCAAGAAACTACTTGGAAATTATTTGGAATTAACACCTGTAAGTGAAAGCATTGCCATTGTTACCCTGGCGTCCACTGTGCATTGTGACACTGAATGATATTATTCAGCCCAGCAGTGTTGTAACTGTAATGTGTTTTTGTTCTTGAATTTTGTTACCTGTACAAATTCTTTACAAAATGTTGATATTATATCTATTTTGAAGACACCCAACTCCTCAGCAGTGCTGTTACTGCTGGAGGCAACGTCGAAGTTTCCAGAGTTTTTTAGAGAAAAGGTCAAAGTGTAGTTCGGCTCCAATGCCCTTGTGTCGATGTTTGTGTAGACTTAAAATCCATTAAAAACTTGAAACTCAAGAGATGGAGAGTTCAGGTACACATCCAACTCATCAATTCCAATAAATTAAAAGATCCTAGAGTCTTTTTAGAAAAGAGTCAGCTGAACATGCAAAATATGAAAATTGTCTACAGATAAACATAGAATTAGACCTAATTAATGAGGAATTAATATGTACTTGGGGTAAAGATGAAGCAGAAATTGGAAATCAACAACTGCTTTTAAACTCAACACAACAAACTAAAGCAATCAGTCTAAGAACTTTGTGTCTCTTTTTTTCTGTCATTTGTACCAAATTATAGCTCTTTCTAAGAAACCGTCATGAAATTATTAGCAAATAACAGACCTGTAAATTAAAAAATAAAAATCCATTATATATCATTTGATTGGCTGAAACTGCTGCATAAATATCATCCCTGTTCAGCTTCCTGTCCAGGTACAAACATTGATAAATGACTTCAGACTTGTTTGCTCTGTTGGCAGACATCTTAATTTCATTCAAGCCAAAACATTTAGCTTAAATGGATAGATTGTTGCTGCAGAACACACACCACATCAGACCCTTAGGTCTCTGATATGGTAATATTGGTTTGAGCTTGAATAAAAGCCTATGGTATCGTCTTGTTGTTAACTTTCTGACCTCCATGAGATGATCACATAGAGCTGTACATTTGCTTAGAAACCTAATAACTACTAGTTTAACACTGAGAGGCAGAGGGAAATCCAATTACAACCCATTACCTGCCTCCCTCTGGATCAACACTTGACAACTTTGTCTGGTACGTTAGAACAGCAGTAGTCTGGAAACTGGTTGTTACTTGTTTTAGGTACATTTGAAGCAGTATTTTAACCCAGTGTGGCTTCGCAGTGATAGACAAACCTTAGTGCCTAAACTCTGTCCCATACAGTCTGCAAAGGGTTGTGATTTGAGGCCTATGCACCTTTTCATGTGTGACAGATTAGCTGGCATTTAAATGTGGCGCTCACTCTGTCTCTGCTCCCTCACACTGCTAGCCAACTAGCAAGCAAGCCGTTGGAGCAACCCATAATTACATTTCTAATTGCAGAATAATTAGGACTCCCTGCGTAGCTCGTTAAGTCATTTGTCACCGAAGCCTCTAATGTGGCGTACAACAACTCACTAATTACATCGAATGAAAAGTCTACATGTGGGGGGGGGGGGGTTTCATCACTACCTGTGGCTTTAGTTTCACCTGAAAAAGCATATTTCTTACATTCCTTGATTTATTATTATTTGTTCCTTACTAAATGGGTCATTACTTTGGCCAGCACCTAAGTTTAAATCTTCTAATGTGTCTAATCACAAAATACTGGGGGGGGGGGGGGGGTATTGGCATAGAGCATTAAAGATGTGGCCAAACTGCTTTCTCTCACCTATGAAATACAGCAAGGTCAGGTAATTTTTCTCTCCAGAGAACAGTCAAAGACTATAATGTACGCTTTCATCACCAGCAGGCCATAGATTATTGTAATGTACTCCCCTCTGGTCTCCCAAAAAAGACAGTAGCAACAACTCTACAACTCAGAATGCTGTTTTAGCAACAACACAAACAGAATAAATCTCCTCACTATATGAACAAGCTCAGAAAATGCTTCATAGACGCATTAGCGCTCAGGTCCTCTGATGACTCTTTTTTACCACACAGAGACTTTAGTTCATATTAATAAAATAAAAACCAAGTAACTATTTGCTCATCTTTGCTGCATGTTGCATGTCTTCTATTTTATGGTTTGGCTCATGGCTTCCTGTTCCGATTTGAGAAGAAAGAAAGGAGCCAATCAGCAGCTGCTGCAGCAGAGAAGAAGAAGGTGACAGTCAGACTCAGCTGGCAGAGTGTCAGGTGGTAAAACAGGGGTTAAGACTTCATTGATCCAATCATTAAGGACTACACACACAAAATGTGGCAGGAATACTGGGACTTAAGTGACACAGGATGTCATCTTTACAGCATTCATAAACATGTATGCATTGGTGGAATATGGAGCGGAAGCCTAAGGGAAGAGATGGTCATTACCTGTCTGAGAATAGCTCATACAGGATTAAATCAAACACTCCACAGAATAGGCAAGATCCTTACTGGGCTGTGTACACACTATTATAAACCAGACTGTCAATCATGTACTGATAGATTGCAACAGGTATGATGAAGAAAGAAGGGAATTAATATCAGGACTAGCATAACTGATGAAAAATACAATATTGCATTGGGAAATCTGCTTTTTATTTTTATTGGTTTGATTGTCTGCCACTGCTCCACACTCCAGTCCAGTAAGTGGCGGTAATGCAAGTGGTTATCAAGTATTATTTCAGTATCTTAGACAAATTAATATGATTGAGAAGGTATGAGTTTAGTTATGTATCTTTTTTGTCATTATTTTTTAGTTTAGTTTTTGAGTATTATACACATTAGATATAACCTCCACACTCCATACCAGTTGGTGGCGGTATTGCACCAAATCGTTGTTTGCCAACCATCAATAAACCACAAAGAAGCAGAACTGTGCTGGAGGATGGAGGCGTGGTCGCACCTTTTATATGCTGTCTTTGGGTCGCACCCACCTGGGCTGGGGAACAGTTAGTGAACAGTATGAAAAAAAAGCACAACAATGCAATACAATTACGGATCATTACGGGATGTGGTTATAGTTTGGAAAAAATGGCATTCTGAAGTTGCATCTACCTTAATTATTCAATGATTTAATGCACCACCTAGCTGGCGAGCAAAACATGAACACAACCCAGATTGTAACGTTAGCCTACAAGCTAACCCCCGACAGGTAGCCTACACATTAACATGCTAAATTCTAAATTGGTGGATCCTCCAGCTGTGGCTTTTTACCTTCAGTAATTAGTGACAAGAACCCCTGATGTGACTGCAGATCGAGCCTCATTCAGGTCTTTGACTAGGGCAGATGGAAGGACAGAAAGAGGAGTGGGACTGAGGGTCTGGGTGGACTGGTTATACTGGAACGTTGAGTGCATGTTACTATGCACTCAAAATGAACGAGCGGAGAAGTTGAACGTGGAGCAGTTTGAGGTGAACGAGGCCCACAGAATGTCGTTCGGAGATGTGAGTACAACAACAAACTTATTTATTGCTGTTACTACATTGCTGTGGAGTTTGTAAAACTGGGCACTCTCTCATTTCCTTTGCATTAATATGTATGTTTGTGGCTGCAGCCGGTAGTTTATTGTTTATCCGTGTTGTGTCAGCTTTGCCTCAGTGTCCAAAGCTCTTTCTTTTTTTGTCGGTCATTGTCCTCTTTTCTAGTTATTGATAATCAGTTGTAGCCTACACACAGGCTGCAAAGTGATGTTATATAATGGCATTTATTGTTGGTTTGGACATCAGGGCTCTGGTGTTATTCCAATAAGGCCTATGTATACTTTAACATTCTATAGTCCCTATCATCAACATTTTTTTCTTGATGTAACTCTTTATTAAAGGTCCTATGGCATTTATGAGGTTTTTTAATATTAATATGAGTTCCCCCAGCCTGCCTATGGTCCCCAATTGGCTTGAACTGGTGATAGGTGTAAACCGAGCCCTGGGTATCCCATTCTGCCTTTGAGAAAAAGTAATCTCAGATGAGTCGTTCTGGAATCTAAACACGACATTCCTTGTTGTTGTTGCAGATTATTAGGCAGAGTTGGTATGAAATAATATAGGACTACTTCTGATGGCTCATTCAAAGCAGTACATTTGACAGCTCTATAAATAGTATACTAAAGATGATGTACATGAATAGATGCAGGCAGATTGATATCCTCCCAAACTGAATCAGTCTCTTAAGTTTTAATAGCATCTCACTGAAACGTATCAATAACGTAATAAATAGTGCAAACAATCATTGGCAGGGCAATTCAAAGACCTTATGCCTTTAGCATATTTTATTACTTCTTGTCAATACATCTTATGTGGGAGTTGGACTAAATTCAAGTCTGGGGTTAGTCATTGTTGCTAACATTAAAATATGTCATTACTATTCCTATCACTGTAATACTGCCCCCTTCACTAAAGCCAGCCAGATTTGTCATCAGCTGTGGACGGCCATCTGTGTGTGCCAGTGAGGTGTCTGCAGTGAAGGTCTGCCAGAGCTACACAATGCACAGCTGGATATAATGAACTGCAAATCTGCATCAAACCCCTGGCCTTGTTTTCACCAGCATACACCTGCTCCAGCTGCACTATACCTGCCCAGGCGTGATATCCAAGAAAAGCCTCATTTTATTACCATCTGCTTTGGAGGAAGTTATTTAAATCTGGCTTAATTAGAGGGTGGTTTGCTTTCAAATAGGAGTTTGACAATGTGTAGTGCAAGTGTGCACAAACCTGCATGTGTTTTCTGTGTGTATTTATGCCTGCTTGCATTGTGCATTTTGTGTGTGTGGGTGCATGTCTTGTAAGGTTGTTTTCTTCCCCTGGCTACATTTTCATCTATTTAACCTTTTACTTTAGGTAAATTATTCAAAGACCGAGGCTCTTTTTTCCACTAAGTGCATGCAGCATAAAAACAAAAAGAACGACATCACACAATCCACACAATGATTCAAAGATAAGAAATACAGCAAATGGAGATCAAAGTGAAGTGATAAAAATGAGTTGCCTTTGGACCTGTTGAGACAGACAGAGGTAGCCTTTACCTTTCCTAAGTGAGGATGAATTAGACCACCGTGGTGGAGAACGCAAAAGCTTGGCTCCCTGCCTGCGGGTTGATGGAAGAGAGCTATGAACTCTGGGAAATGAGGATCTAAACAGGCTGTAGATTACCAAGCCCACTGGCTCTGGCTCTATCAGACACTGTCTCTCCTTCTCTGACTCGAAACACCCAGACACACACCAACACTCACACCACACACATTCAATATCTAGATTAATCTCTGAGGGTGGAATCAGTCAACCAGAACGGTGGCGTCTAAGAGAGTCCTGGAGGCTTGACAGTGCTGCTGAAAGAGAGTGATATGTCCAGGTGCTTTAGAGAGATCTCAGTAGAAAATCTCTACCTTTCCATCTTTCCCTATGGATGTGACAGGGTGTTGGTTTCATAGAGATAACGTTGCTGTTGCTGACACATTGATGAACAGTTTTTGGAGAAAAGCGGAGGAATAATGTGGGTAGGATTGAATGTTAGCGGGGTCATTCTCTATCCTCTTGACCGTTAGCTAAACCCTGAACAGTGGGTTTAGATCATAGCTCCAAACTTCTTTCCAAAACCAAATACACAAGAAAAAGTGTGAGGAAGTGTTAGCATGGCCAACTACTGTAACTGGTTTACTGCATTGCTGTGTAATTCCATGTCCTCTATGTGGATCATAAACTGGTGAGGATAGTGACTTTTTTTTACCTGTGACATGTAGATTTAAACTCAGTCTTAGCATGATATTGTGTATGCAACTTAAAGTGATGGTTCGGAGTAATTTCACCATAGGGTCCTTTGCACCACGACCTCGAGCCAAACAACCCCCCAGAAGCTTTTTTCACCTGGGTCGAACATTGGGTGAGTTAGCTTATCAGCTGATTAGCGTAGTGTAGGTGCTAACGGATCCCAAGGTGTATCTCGTAATTTACCCCACTAATAATCCCCAAAATGATACCAAACTTCTACAGTATTACAAATAGGTTATGTACTCATAAAACCATGGATTGGAAAGTTTGAAAGTACACCACAAGTATATTTAAAAAACACAAAGTGCTGTAGAACAACTAGCAGGAGACAAGTTATAATTGAGGTATGTTTGGAGACACTACCTTATTTAATCATTAAATTAATCAATATCTTTAGTTGTATCTCTTTTCGGTGTTGTAATTTGTAGACATCCCTAAGCACTGGCAGCAGTAGCAGCAGAGAGAAGAAGCCAGCAGGCAAGTGTTATTTAAATAAACTCCTGGTGTACTTTCAAACTTTCCAATCCATGGTTTTATGAGTCCATAACCTATTTGTACTACTGTAGAAGTTTGGTATCATTTAGGGCATTATTAGTGGGGTCATTTACGAGATACACCCTTTGGATCCGTTAGCGCCTGCACTACACTCATCAGCTGATAAGCTAACTCGCCCAATGTTCGACCCAGGTGAAAAATGCTTCTGGGGGGTTGTTTGGCTCGAGGTCGTGGTGCAAAGGACACTTGGGTGAAATTACTCTAAACCATCAGTTTAAGTTGATATCAAGACTAGGGGTGCACCGATCCGATATTAAGATCGGATATCGGCCCTGTTATTGACAAAAAAAAAAAATATATATATATATATATATATATATATAATATATATATATATATATATATATATATATATATATATATATATATATATATATATATATATATATATATATATATATATATATATATATATATATCTCTAGCTAGCTAGCTGGATCGGAAAAATTAACAAATCCACGGGCCGATCCATTTTTATTTTTTTTCTCTGTCGCAGCACAGCCTAAGTCATTCATCAGCAGCACGTGTGTCACATGCTGGAAGAGTTGAGTTAAATGTTAAGCAACATGGAGCAAGCCAAAGAGTCAGCTGTGTGGAGATATTTCACGCTTGCCACGCCAACTAGTTCGTTGGCTGTTTGCAGGGTCTGCAAAGTAAATGTTTCGAGGGGTGGCGGTAGTACTGCAAAGTACAATACTACCAATTTAATCAAGCACATCCAAAAATGTTTGGTAACTGTTTGATTACTGTTGTATGTTTGACCAATACACTATTTTGTTTCTACTGCTACATTTTATTTATTTAAATTTATTTTAAGAAGTTTGATTACATTCTGTTTTCGATTTGAATGCAATTGTTTTTTAAATAACAAATAAATAAAAATTCAATACATTACATCTGTTATTTTTAGGGCTGTGAAAATAACGCATTCATTTCGATTAATTAATCTGAGAAAGAATAGTGCGTTAAAAAAAATAACGCAGATTAATCCATTCCATATTGACCTTTCACCCGGAGCCATTCTAGCAGCTGGATTAAACACGGTTAAAATGCTTACAGCTAACGCTTAACAGTGTAAACTTTGACTGTATTTCACTCACTGTAGAGGATTCCGACAGACGGAGATGGTGCGTTCAAGGAAACTGGTAACCTACAGCCTCGTGGTGCATTCAAAGTTATTGTAACATCTGGTGGATGTTTTTGTCGTTCAATTGCAATTTACTAGTGAAGTAAACCTATTTAAGCTTATTTTCTCAACCTATTAGGTCGTTGATTGTTATGGTCATTAATTGAACAGTGAACATAATAATAAAAAGTTTTTTAACTTTAATGTCACTAATGCTGATTATTCATTGACTCATTTGAATTGAAAGATTTAAAATACTTTCACAGCAAAAATGATGTATGTGATTCATTTAGATTAATTAATCAGAGTATGTAATTAATTTGATACATTTTTTTTAAGATTTAAGATTGACAGCCCTAGTTTTTTGTCTTGGTTAGGAAAGTAATGTTTAGTTAGGAAAGTCTGGTGTCTTTAGTCTCTTCCAGATGGTGGAAGGAAGGTATAAGGTGGAAGGTATACAGTGTATTATTAATTCAACAACAGTATCGGATCGGTATCGGGTATCGACAGATACACAAAGCCCAGACATCGGTATCGGGACTGAAAAAGTTTGATCGGTGCATCCCTAATCAAGACACCTTTTACAAGATTCAAAGAGTTAGCTGGAGACATTAAAAGTTTGCAGGAGACAGCATTTTCAACCAACTCATGGAGCTAGCTTAATTAGCTAGCTAGCTAATTAAGTAACAAAATCAGTGGACGCTGGCTAACCAAGAAGCCTACTTTTGTCTAAAATGGTCTCTAATAAGGACCCATTGCGTTACATTTTTTTTTCTTTTTTTTACCTATTTTGACAGTAAATCTGGCACTGTTATGATTGTAAACTGCATTAAGTGATGTGCAAGAATTGACATTAAATTCTGGAGACATCGTACACCTTTTTTTTGGGATCTTTAGGTTTGTATGAGATGTATGTAGAAGATAAAATGGTTCAGGTATCCACATCATTTTGACAACTCTGTTCTGTAAAACTGTATCTAAAGCACTAATGGATGACCCGCACTTACAGTGGGTGTGCTGCATCACTTTTGATCAAGGTGTCCCTAAGATTGAGTGCTTCTGTTTAGATGAAACGGTTTTGGTTTAGCCAGAGGGGAGAGTGTCTTGGAGGAGCTCTTTATCATCCCCTACAGCCACTTTCACAGGTTAATGGATTAAGCAAATACACTTTCTCACTGAGGAGTTGGAGGTTGTGATTTAGAGCACACTTTATTGATGGGGAATTGATGGTTCTAGATAGAGATTGGTGAGGCCAGTATGTTTTGCATATATTTCTGTACATCATTGCAGACAGACATAAAATGGAATAACCTTTATTGAAATAGCTGCAAAATGATGATGTCAAAACTTCAGACAGTTGTGAACAATCCCTTTTTATGAAGAATAAATTCCCAGCCTTGAGCCACCGTGGTACAGAGAGTAAATGTGGACTGACATCAGGTTTAGTGCAGGAAAGTGGACTTTGTTGAAGTAGTTTTTACTAGTGGTGTAACGGACCATAGTTGATCCATGGTCCGTATAATCAACATGGTTCGGAATGCATGTGAACCGCCAATTAATTGAAAAGTTTAGCTAGTAGCTGGATTAAACACGGTGTTAAAATGCTGACAGCGTAACAGTGTAAAGGTGTGACTGTATTTCAATGAACAGGATTCCAACACCAGGACGTACAACAGTCTGCAGCTAAAGATAAAAACTAGCACTTGGTTACTGCTGTTGTCGGAAAAACAACACAGACAGGAATAAATGGTAATTGAAACTGGTAAACCTCGTGGAGCATTCAAAGTTATTGTAAAATGCCCTTTTCTCGTCTGTTTTTGTGGTTTTAACAGCAATTTACTTGTGAAATAAGTTATTTTTATAAGTAATTGTTAAGTTATCCGTACCATGAGTTTTGTGATCCGTTGCACCCCCAGTTTTTTACAGTAGTTTAATTATAAGCAATGAGAAGCAGGCCCCCTTTTGTTGGGCCTATGAGGCTTACAAGCTGAAAAACACAGCGTAAGTGACTCCATGATTGATTATCTAAACTCTCGACCTAATTCATTCTCTGGGCAGAGATCATAATCAAAAGTAAACACAGCTTGATGATTTTGTCAAGTGAACCATGTTGACACTTTGATCTATGCATCTCTGATCCGTGCACCAAAACCGCCATCTCCATATAAATGATCCCATGTATTATCATTAATATCAAGCTGTCTCATCTCTTGTCTGTCCTCACCTTTGATATTTATCAAGCTATCTTTCATGCTGATGGGAGCCCATTAGCTGCAGATGGTTTAAGGTTGACATGTAGTTAACATGGAACATTGGATACAGCTCATGATATAAATAACTGACCTTGACTCATGTGCGTGCCTTTTCTTGGTTAGAGATGTTTACTAACTAGGGATTTACTGTGACGACAGAGATATAATGATGAACCACTAAAGGCATAGAGTGATGCCACCAGAATACAATATTTCTAACAGATCCTCATCATATGGCATTTGCCTGTTTTTCCTTTGCTTAGGCTACATCTAGTATCCAGATTTTCAAACCTTTGATAACAACTCACCATGCAACTAAATCACTATTCTGACACAACTCTTCTAAAGCTGCTCTACACGTAATCAATATGTTGCAAAACAATGTATCAAAAGACTGTTCTGTCAAAGCTGTTGCTGAAAGTGATATTTCTCCATGTCTCTTCAATGTGTGAAGGCAATGGTTTGCAAACACGTTCATATCAACTTTATAAGGTGATAATATGCCAACGTTATTTTCAGCTTGTTTCATGGCTAAAAACTATTTCCTGCTACTGTCCCAGTACCATTCTTCATGCACATGTAATACTCAGCACATGCACTCGAAATTTAAATTAAAAAAAAACGGTGAAACATATATATTTAGGAATATAGAATTGGGTATTGTGTGCTCAAAATGGGAGATTGAACCATTAATTACCCATTGATGCATTAAGATTAAACATTGTACATTGTTAAAAAAAAATATTTGAAAAAGAGTGTTTGTTTAAATATTTGGAATGGATGGTTAATAGTGGTGCAACTGATCACAAAACTCACGGTTTGGATCAGATCACGGTTTTGACTCACAGATCGGATCAATTTTTGGATTGGCACAAAAGGGGGGTGGGGGATTTAAATGATTTATTACAAATGTAATAACAATTATAATTAACTTATTTCACCAGTAAATCGATGTTAAACAACAAAAACAGACAAGGGTATTTTACAATAACTTTAAATGCTCCACGAGGTTTACCAGTTTCAAGTAAATGCACCATGTATTCCTGTCTGTGTTGTTTTTCCGACAACAGCAGTGACCAAGTGCTAGTTTGTATCTTTAGCTGTAGACTCAGGGCTCGACAGTAACGGTTGCCCAGTTGTCAATTGGCAACCGTTTCGTGGCCTCTGGTTGCCCCCTTTGGCAACCACCTGTTCAATATTTGTGTGTGTTTTTTTTTTTTTTTTTTTTAATCTATAAAAACAAATCAAAACCTACAAAACTGAAAAGTCTTATTTCAAAAGAAGTCAATATTTTATTTGGTTGTCTCTGTAAAGTTTAAACACTACGTTGGTGCGCAACACAACATTTCAGCTGTTGGGCAAGCACTTTCCACACACGCGCGTTTGCCGTGAAAACACACAGGCAATGCAATTTTCTGTTCACGTTAACGGCACATGTTAAAATCCGGTGCTAATATGGCAACGGTATCTACCGGACTAAATAGCTACGCGGATTTCGGTGCCTCATTACGGTGCCACTTAAATGTCTGTGCTGCTTTCTGATGCTCCGAAACAGATGTTAAAGGCAACAGAAGCATCACTGCATGTCACACTAGTAAACACTAATAACACATTACGCTTGGCAGCAGGTAACGTTAGCCTACCATTAGCTACAGTAGTAACTGGATTAAACAGGTGTAAAAGTGTGACTGTATTTCACTGTAGAGGATTCAAACACTGGGATCAATTAAAAAATGTATCCGTTCTGTGACTCAAAACCGTGATCCGATCTGTGAGTTTTGTGATCCATTGCACCCCTATTTGAGAGGGATGGGAAATAATATTGCAACATTATTAAAATGTGTGGTATGGTTGCAAAAGACATTAATTGCTCCAAATATAGGCATTTTAAACATGGCAACCGTATTGTCAATTTCGGCAACCAAAAGCTGATGCCTGGTTGTAAGCCGGCAACCACTTTAAAAAGTTAGCGTTGAGCCCTGAGACTGTTGTACGTCCCGGTGTTGGAATCCTCTACAATGATATACAGTCACACTTTTACACCGTTTAGCTGTCAGCATTTTAACCATGTTTAATCCAGCTACTAGCTAACAGTAGGCAAACATCAACATGGTCTGCTGCCAAGTGTAACGTTAGTGTTAACTAGCGTGACATATAGCGATGCTTCTGTTGCCTCAACGTCTGTTTCGGAGCATCAGAGAGCATCGCAGGCATTTAAGTAGCAACAGTAAAAATGTATTTCACTCTATTATTATGGTTAAACTTTGCAGTTAATCCGCGGTTCACATGCATTTTGAACCGTGAGTGTTGATCCATATGGACCACAGATCAACTATGGTCCGTTACATTACTAATGGTTAAAGTGTCTTTTGTATGTCTTCTATTTATGGTCTGCTCTACTGGTCTACAAATTGCTGTGTGTGCATTCTCTCGCATCCCATGCCCATAAGGGATTTGCTAATGTGTCACAAAGGTGGATAAGGACCAATTTTACAGCTAGATTTTCTGTTCGAGATGTTTTGACAAGATTTGAATTACAAAATTCCATGACTTTTTTTTTATATATATATATATATATATATATATATATATATATATATATATATATATATATATATATATATATATATATATATATATATATATATTTACATCTGTTTCATGTTTACAGAGGATAGGCATTTCAGCAGAAGCTATGTTTGACCAGCTGCTTATACACAATGTGGATTTCCTCCAAGGTTCATTTATGGACTTGAACAAATGGAAACATATGGCATTAACTTCCATACATACATAGTCTGCTAGTGCTGGCAAAGTCATAGTCGAATTTGTCATAATGTAATAAAATAAATGGACAAACATTAAGACCATAGTCCTTTCTTTGCATTAATAGGATCCTTTCACTGTTTTTCCTCTTTTCTAAGACATGAACAGCAGGATTGTTTGGAGAGGAGGTGATGATGATGTTATCCTCAGGCCCCACATAGCTTCACATCAATACCCCACCACTAGCACTCCCATCTACCTTTGATGTCCTATAAATTGCAAAGCTTCTGAATTTGATCACAATGAACCTAGTCTTGAAGATTATTCCTGCCTGCTGCATTTTGACTCTATTGATTCTAAGTAGGGCTGAATAGAGATTTCTCACAGCAGCATACACTAACTTGTGGACAGCTACTGTCACCTCTCCAGTTCCACACATAATACCACTATGATGATATGATATCACAGCATAATGTACACTGGGTGTTGAGAAAAGGCCAGTTGGCTTTGAACCAGTTCTAAATCTTCTGCCTGTTCCACTTGCAAAGACATCCACAGGGTGGAGAACTGGCCACTTTCATCTGTAAGATGACATTTCACCACAGCCAACATTAAAATGTCATGTACTGTATCTACTAATGCTATTGGTCTTGCAAAACATATACACTTTAAGATTACTCTGACACTGTTTACACTTAGTTTAAAAATGCGTAATGGCCGATCGGATCACATGTGGACAGCGCAAAATACAAGTGTAAACGACCACCAAGGTGCATTGGGATCCGATCACTCTTAACCATTTGTCAAGGTGGTCTGGGACACATTTGACCATATCTTTTGTAGTGTGCAGTAAATGCTAATGTGCCTGATGCGTCATCAATGCAGGATGTGGTGATTGTTTTGGTGACAGCGTGCCAACACTCTATAACTTGAGTTGGACGAAGTGTTGCGTGACCGTCCATCGTTTTGCCCTCTGTATGGGGATGTGTTGGATTCTGCTGACAGCGATATCTCCAGCTGTACCAACTCAACCACTAAGGTGATTGTCGAGAGTGTGGATATAATAACTGTGCATGGCCCCTTTTTATCTTCTAGAAGAAATGACGTAGGCAGTAACGAAATCTGAACACAGTTGATTAGCTGGAGACACATGACAGACACAGGTGTCAACTGCGATGTGTCTCCGCTGTCCACGTGTGATCACCGAAACACATGTTAAAACCAGGAGTGAACAGGGTCTATTAGATATTAAATGGACAAAGGGAAGAGGGGGATGTATTTGTTTCTTTATTCTAATTAGTGACAGCCAGAGCTTTGATCAAACCACTGTGATGTGTTCAGGGTCTAATGTTACAATGTTCAGAGGGACTGAATATGTTGAACATCAGAGTGTTCGAGAGAGTTCAAGAAAGGACTTGAAGGTCAGTATACTGTAGGTCCAATTATTTAAAAAAAAAAAAAAAATCAGGATGCTAAACTAAACAAGAAACCAAGGACTAGGGCTGCAGCTATTGATTCTTTTTGTAATCGGTTAATCTAGCACTTTATCGATCGATTAATCGGATACATTTTTTTTTGCGTTTTTAAACAACCAAAACAAATAATGCATAACGAAAATGATGTGGCTGTAAAATGATCAAGCATTTGGCTTTTATTTCTCAAAAGAACAGAGGTATTTATTCCAACTCCAATATTTGGCAATTTAATTAAGTTTCATGCTGTAATCTAGCCCTGACATCAAAGTAAATATCTGTTTTATGTAGATTTCTACATCTGCAGCATTTACCATTAGGCTACTAACAAATAATATATAATTTCCAGGGTGAGCCTATTTTCTATGGTAACCTAGCAACCTGTGTGTGTGTTTGTGTGTGCACGCGTGCCGTGAGAGAGACGAGGGGTGGGGGGTGTGTGTGTGTGTTTGTGTGTTTGTGTGTGCACGCGTGCCGTGCGTGAGGAAGAGTGAGAGACGAGGGGGGTGTGTGTGTGTGTGTGTGAAGGGGTTCTTTTTTTTTTTAGGCTATACTCTTATGCAATTGAATGTGACTAACTTTACTACTTAAAAACATCAAAGCTAAACATCATATCTAGTCAAACCGCATCTCGACATCGTTACAAATACAGTATGTGATAAAATCAGCGGCTGCTTAGGCTACGTTACCTTGTTTCAGCGACACTTGGTGAAAGTGGATGTTTACGGTTCAGATGCTGAATCATTGAAGTCGTACTGCTGTGGTATGCCAGGTCTACTTTGCAGTAGACACATTGCACCTTGTTCTCTTCCTTTTTTAGTATGTAATGATCCCAAACTTTAGACATTCTCTGTCGTTTCTGGACATCTTTACTCTCCGCCATTGCGTATAGTGCGCGTCATAGGAATGTAACGAGGCTTCGAGGCAGAGTTTTTGCCTTGAGGAAATTTTTTAATAGTTATTCGAGTAACTCAATGAATCGTTTCAGCCCTACCAAGGACATTAAAGGTTTTTGTGTCTTTGTTGAGTTGAAGGTCTCAAAGTGAATATATTTGGAGTAGCAAAATAGTTTCGTTCTTTTGTTCTTGAATGATTCATCTTCCTAATTATTCATCAATCTTTATGTTTTCAAATTAAGGTCACTCAGTTTCTGTCCTTTTCTACATGAAGAAAACTCGTCGCCTCACAGCACTACTTCATGTCGCTAGTCAAACCACTTTAAAATGGGCTCTTGCCTCTGTACTGTTTATGCTCCGTCTGATTTCTTTCTTTCTTGCTTGTCCTGAGTGGCCCCAAGGTTTAGCAGTTTGTTCTACTAACTCTGGGTCGTTAATCCCAGCTGCCTACCATCAGTTTGCTTGTCTTGTCAGACCTTCTCCCTCTTTTGCTCAGCACTCTGGAGCTCTTACATTCTCCATCTCCAACCAAACTGCAGATGGTTGATTTAAAATTCTGTAGCCGGTTTCATCTGATTGTCCACAGCTGCAGAAAGAAATATAGTAGAACACAGCATGCAGCAAAACAAAGACTTCCTTTTTTAAACTGCAAGCATCCACATCTATGCACACTGTAGATGCAATGTGAAAACCAAAGAACCCCAGTGCAGTACATCAGATACTTGATCAAAGAGATCACATTAAACACCAACTGTATTTTATACAAATCATTTTATCTTCATCTTAGTTTTTAGAAATCATGTAATAGCTTTTTTACCTCAGTTATCAACCTATGTGCATCACAACTAGGGTGCATGATATATCGACTCAATATCGTTATCGCAATATCACGTTGTGCAATATTATATCGAAAGGGGTTGCAATATTTGCAATATTTTGTTTATTTTGTGGAGCGCTGCGTCCTGTCCGTTGGCTGTGTGACTTAGTTGTTTGATTTAGAGCCCGCTTGAAACGCTGTAATGATCATGTTTCATTGGCCAGTTACCGTGCACGTTAGTACACATCAGCTAACGGGTCCACTACGTGACAAACCCTATGTAGCGCACCACGTGTGTGCATATTTCAACAGTGTAAGTGAAGAAATAGATGGAGACAACAAAACGGAACGAATCAGAGAAGCGACAGGAAAGTTGTGTCCTGTTCTTTATTTATTTTATACTGTACAACCAGTAAAACATCCTGTTCTGTAGACATGGTCGTTATTTATTTATTTATTTATTCATGTTGTACCAGTCTAATATGACTATCAATTGAAATAAACCTTGTGTTGTAAGGAAACTTGTTTTATTTGTTATGAATCTATTTTGATGCGTTTTCCCATACTTTTGTAATTTTACATATGTTTAAAAATATTAAAAAAATATTTAAATTAATATATCGCAATATTCATAATCGATATCGCAATATCACGTTTTGTCAATTCCGTGCAACCCTAATCACAACTGATTTGATTGACAAGTCGACCAATAACAAGTTGTAAGAGCAGCATAAGGAAACTTGTATTGTTGTGTTGGGATGGGTATGGTATTAGTTTTGATACTGATGTTTGTATGTGGCATAATAGAGGCTGACATTGATTGCTAATCCTGTGGGATTATTGTTGGAAGAGATGACTATTATAGTGTGTCAGTGGCAGTTGGCAAATTGGAGCAAAATCAGTACAAGTGCAGAAACGTCAACATCATCCCTTTAAATAAATGCAAAAGTTCTCTAAAAAGCTATTTAGTAATTATTAATATAACACTGGAGTAAAAAGTACATGATTCGGACATTGTTTTGGGACAGAATGTTGTGATCTACAAGCTAAGTACATTTTAACCTATACAACTTTTATTTCAGTCCCTTCAGCATTGTTCAAATTGGCTTTAGTGATTCTGTGGATGAGTGAGTGACTAAGCGTGTCAGTATGCCTGTTTCCATGTTCATGTCCCGTAAGTGCACTCATGTGTGCACGAATATGACTCTCTGTCCCACTTTCACTTATGCACTCCTTAAGGAAAAGTGACATTTAATATAATACATTTTCCACAGCTTTCACCATCCCGATTTACACAATACATAATGCAAACTGTATATTTGTTCCCGTACGGCTTCCACACAGCAGAGCATAACAGTTTTTCTATGCTGCTTGCTGGATAGCGTGTGCATCAATCAATTCCCACAGGATGCAGAGGCTATTTTGACAGAGAGGTAGGGTTAAAGGCGAGTCCCCAAGGCCACAAATTTCATATAAGATCACGCATACATAAAAGCTGAAGAGAGGGTGAAATATCTACAGCCTACTTTGCATGAGAAAATTAGGCTTCCTGTACACGTGATGGAGAAAAGACAATCCTTGTTTTATTTTTCAACCTGTTTCAGCCAACCATTGGAACCATATCAAATTTAAATTTCTCAAAAGGAATAGAGAGAAGTGATGCTAATAGAACAGTATTCTGGCTTGTAACAAATGTAAAATTCAGGAGCATAACTGAAAAACAATGAATCCTTTTTGCAGACTATAATTCGCATGAATGTAATGCAATTCCAGACCAGTCGAGGAACATTAGCTCTACTATTGCATTTATGAGGGCAACGTGCTGTTAGTTCTGCAGAGAAAACAGCTCGGGGTGAGGTCATTTTTGATGCACTTCCCAGGGCCATACTAACATAGGTCAGGTTTGTTTAGTGCTGTTATTGTGTATACTCATGTAGTCATGTGTGCATGTACCTGTTCATGTAACAATCTAATAATCTAACAAGATGTTAGCCTGTAGCAGCCTGAGGATGAAGCCCCATTTTAAAGTTACATGCAGTTTAAATACACCTTACCCCGGTTAAATATCGGAGTTCTCATAACCAGGTTAACAGACCTAGACGGTAAGCGTTGGTGCATGCTTCGCAGGTTATAACTGCCCCTCCCAACTCCGTCTGGATTGTTATTTTTTACCCGAGTTTGTCAGCACTGTGACAATTGCTATGATACAACAAAACGGCGCTGCTTGGATCAGCAGCAGCGGCAGCCTACGGTCCATCTGCTTCAATCCCCGCCGAGCAGTGGACACCGGGAGATGGCTAAACAGATTGTCCATCTCCAGAGCTTCAACGTTGTCACGCCTCTGCGCAGAGGAAATACAGAGCAGACTCCCCAGACCAATGCTCAATCTTAAATCTATTGAGCTTGGTGTGGTGATAGCCAGACTAGGTGTAGCTGTCTGTGGCAACTCAATCCAAGGTGGAATGACTTTCACCTCCACTGTGAGGAGAGCTCCTTTATGCTGTATTCTGTCTGAATCCAAATGATCTCCCATCTCCTCTACCTTACTTTCCTCAGTGTCACATATCATGACAGTTCTTTTTACCTCACAAAAGGCATTTTTCAGGCAGACCTTAGTGAAAGAATGAGTCAAGATTCCAGCTCGCCTGCTTCAAGATAAGCATGGGGTAGAGGCTCGTAATCATCTGACTGACAAATATAGTGTAAAAAGAAGCTATGTGATTCAAATCAGTGAGCTCACAGGACAATCGACATGAATGTAGAAATAGCATCCACAGAGAGTTCAATCATGAGCCAAGAAAGACCTCCATCAACATGTCCAGATAATTAGGACTGAAAGATAAAAAGCACAAAGAAAAATCACAAGTAACAAGTTAAAAAAAAAATGGAAAATGGGGAGGAAACAAATTGAAAAACGGTGATTTGTACAGACTTTAAACTTGTACCAATGTTGTTGTACCAATAAAAACTATATCACAAAAATAAGTATACCATCAAATATATATGAATGCAAAAATGTAAAAGCCAAGTAGCATTAAATAAAATGAAGAAGAAATGACCTGCTTACCTGCCCACTAGTGTATCAAGTCTTTAAACATGATATATCAAACCCTCATACCTGGTTAATAAGAACACCTGTGTGAAACTGCAATCAAATTACCTTTCATCTACATTGATGTTGTGGATGGTGAGTAACTTCACCAACAAACTCTGTCCCAAAACTTCTTTCTTGTCTCACCTGTGTGCAAAATGAAAAAAAATGATGTGGCTGATAAATGAGTCTCGCAAACCGAGATACCACGCAACATTAGCACGGAGCATAACTGTTTACTTTGCTCCAAAAGCCTCAAATAATGATTTATTGAAATGCTCTGTAGAAGTGTGCATGCATGGCTGAAGATCGGGGATAACACTGATTCAGAAAGGAATATTTCTTATTTTAATGGGGATTCTTTGTCATGCAGTCAGATGGTTATCATACCTTGTAATAAGCTACAATAATTTATTGTTCTGACTATTTACCAATGTTATTTGTATAATGAGACCATTTCTAAAGTATTTCCTCCACAAACACGTGGTGTGTCCGTGGTATGTTGTTGTTCTAGTTGCTTCTGACCGGCATGTTGGCTGGGAAATACTGAGTAAGAGAGAGATGCAAAATGTTTCCAGGGCTTAGAGACAGGGAGAGGCAGAAAAATAATGAAAAAGTGACAGTGACAGCTCAGTCTGCCAAGGCAACATTTAGGGTGTGAATATGGCTCTGTGTTGTTATCTCTACTTTCTCTATATCATTACAGTATGTTGTGCTTCATGAAGCAAAGATTGCTAGATTAAAATGACCAGACCCAGTCTTGAATCCGGTCTTAAGTCCACTTTTTGTATGTCTGGCACTCGTCTGGGTTCTGCCTTGTTGGACTCAGAATTGTCCTGGACTCGGCTAGAGAGCTGGTGAAGTTGTTCCTGGCTGCTGATTGGAGATCAGTTTGACAGAACGTTGCCTATATTATATGCATGGACTCGACAGGACCTGGTCTTGGACTTGACTTGGACTCGATTAAGTTGGTATTGACTACAACCCTGGTGTTTTCAAATGAAATGAACGTGCTGTGTGCAGCACTATTGCCCAAGCTAAATTTCCCCTTGGGAACAAAGTATATCTTATCTTATGAACACACGGTTATACAATGTGTCTAGTGTTTAGGTACATGTACTTTGCCAGGCAAACTTGGATGTTTCCCATAAGAAAGAAATGTTGCGACACTGCGCACAAAGCTCAAGTTGGGCTTTAGATAGAAGTAACAGTAAGTGGGCAGCAGCCGCGAAGGCTTGTGAAACAACCTTTCGGTAGACCACAGAATGCCTTTTCTATCCTTCCTGTTTACTGGAATGCTGTTGCTTGTTGAACTGCTACCGTAAGCAAATGGGAACATCCCTCAAAGACTAAACAGACTTTATGTTGCTTTGTTTCTTTTTGTTTAGTCAAATGCCCTTCGTAGGTTGTGTATCCACCCAAATACACAAAGAGTAGTGTACATGGTTTCAGGAAACCTGCCACACACAGGTATACAAACCCTACTCACAAGGGCACCCACAGATACTCAACCTTACATACACACAAGAGTACTGTGCAGCTGTTCTCCTAAACTTTCTAAGATGCTCTAAGATCACCCAGCGCTCAAATCCCTCCTAAGCCAATTTATTGACTTTAGTGCCGAGTCGACAGGAGTTTCATCCTAGTGAAGGCTTTCCCACTGATTTGTTGACATGATTTTTTTTCCCTTCTTTTCTCTCTTTCTCACTCATTTACCATCTTTTCTTTCTGTCTGTCTCTCTCCTGCTCTAATACATCCTTTTTTCTGATTTACAGAAAGCAGCCATCTCCACCAACCTCCGATGGGATTAGATACTGTCAGGGTTAGAAGGAGGCTGGATGTGAGGGGTGGCGGACAGGAAACCACCTCAAGGGTGCTGATCCCTGAGCTGATGGAGAAATGAAAGTAATTACTTCCCTCAGCCTGAGTCTGCAGGTGTCAGTTTAAGCATGAGGAAAAGCTCTGCCTCGTTCTGTTAAGAGAGAAGAGCCATGAGAGGCAGCTGCCCTGCAGGCACTAGAAATCGGCAACAGCTTTTAAATGTCAGACCTCCATCCTCAGGCTTTGCGTTTCAATCCAAAATGAATCATAAAAAGGTTACGTAGAAATATCACAGAGTTCCGAACTGCTGAACCAGTGTGTTGGCCAACATAAGGTTACTTTAGTAGAATAACTGCAATCCCTCCCCTTTTGTTTTAATGGTAAGATACATGGAAATTTAGTTTGACCCAAACCTGCCTCTTTAGTCTGAGTTTAATGAGGCGTCGCAGTCCAATGGCTTAGCATTGAAATGCTCTTTGGTTTGTAGCATCGAGATGTTTGAATTTTAGTCCAATGATCCCTTTATGTTACAATAAAAATACTGACCGCAATGCTGTCTATTTCCATTTAAATTATGGTAGCAGCTATTACATTGTGTAAGTATGCGTGTCAGGGAGCAGAAGAGAGAGCGAGCATTTCATTTTTCAATCCACTATTTGCTGTTTGAAATGATTGTAAAGTTCTGGATCAATGACAAGTCGACACCACCGAGGGAGTCTGCAGCAGCTACTGTTTGTTGGGACAGAAGTTTGTCAGCAGCGATCTGTTGTCATAAAACCCAGTAATTCATGAGCCCGATGGGAGGAAATGTGATTAAAAAATTGCAGTCTAATAAATCACCAACGATTTCATACACTCACTCTAAAAATTGATTTCCACATAAAAGAGGCGATTGCTTGTGGTCCGCCGCTGATCCAGAGGTGAGAAATCAATCAAATCCTTCACCGCCACATTTTTTAACTTTTTCTGCTTGTACTTGATAAAATGTACGTCATGCTTTTACATTTGTACGTTTTTAATTTGCAAATCTCAGTGACATTCGTCGTTCCTGACATGAAATCACATACTTCATAGTAGGTTCGTCCTTCAAAAGGCTTAAACTGGTAGGACAATAACCAGTCATATCATTTAAAGAAGACCTGTACATTTTTATCATCTGTATGCAGACAGATTAATCTTGATGAGTTGTTTTGGATATAGCACTTTTTTCAGTTTTCACCTAGGAGGTAAACTCCTCTGAACATTTCCTTGCTGTCCAGTGAAAACCTTTTTGTTCCATTATTAACTTATTTAGCCAAATTTATTTTCACTAATTTATCATATCTTCTGCTCTGCTCTTTCTGAAATGCGAGTTATCTAGCCAGCAAACCAAACTAATTAAACAAAGTCTTACCTCTACACAGCTTTCAAAATGTATAAATTGAAAATTAATAATAAATGCAGTCAACACAATCCTATGCAATAATGGAAACTAATATATATATATGGTCAGTTTGGCTTTGTTAGGCCGGTGACAGACTGGATGCGTGGTGTGAGCGTGGCATTTCCCATTGATTTACTGCACTCAAACAGTAGTATACTTCATGTTAAACATAAATATCTACTGATTTGATTACAGCAAAGACAACGTTGGCAGTATTGACGGCAAAATAGGCTACAGTATTGACAGGTGTGATATTTTAAAATTGGTAATGTTTTTTTATTTTACATTTATATCTGCATGTATGTCAAAACCTAGAGACTTTCAAAATGTAATTTATTAATATGTATTTGTGTCAAAATGACATAAACATTTTCCTATTCTATTTTGCCTGGAAACGCTTCCAACACGCTTGCGTTTCGCGTTGTTTCTATTTCTAGCAGGCACGCGTTTTTGGCACAGCTCGAGCCGCGCGTGTCACGCAGGCAGTTTGCAAGCTCTAACCTCTTAACATGGGAGCCAAAATAAAAATGGACACGCTCACGCGACGCATCCAGTCTGTCGCCGGCCTTACTGTTCTGTCAACTTGGGACCAACCTTTCCCAGTTTTCTTTTCTTTTCTTTTTTAAACAAACATTTCTAACTGCAAATGAAATTGCATGTTTTTTTGCTACTTTTCTGAACAGCCAGACAGCAGCTACACAACACAAGAGCTACAGACTTCAAACAACCTACATTATCTTTCCTGCTAAAGTCTCTGTAAACATGAACACACGTCTTTTGTTTGCACCTTAGTGAATGTTTGTTTGGTGTCTCGTTCAACAAGCTGAGGGAAAAAGTGCACCGCTAACGTCAGTTTGCAGGCTAGAAAGCTAATTAGCTGCACAGCTGCAGAAAATGAAACGCCATGTTAATGTACCTGCAATTGTCATTTTAGTGTCTTTGATACCTGTGTGGTTCTTACTCTTTAATACACATCTTACAACACAGCATGGCTTGTAAGCTTGAGTTTGTTTACTTTGTCTCTTCTGGAGTGTCAATCAAACATGAGCACATACATCCCTCCAGCAATTGAGACAAAAGGGTGTATTTCTTATAATTCCCCAACCTTTTTACCATATGTAGAAGAAAAGAAGAAAAGCTTTAAAGGTCCTATAACATGCTGCTTTTTGGATGCTTTTATATAGGCCTCAGTGGTCCCCTAATACTGTCTTTGAAGTCTTTCCTGAAATGCAGCCTTGGTGCAGAATTACAGCCACTAGGGCCAGTCCCACAATGTGCTTTCCTTAGGACATGCCATTTATGTGTCTGTAGCTTTAAATGCTATTGAGGTGGAGGGTGGGGGTGTGGCCTTGACCAACTGCCATGCTTCACTTGTTTGCAAGCCATGATGTCTCTCTCTTTCTCATGGGTGGGCCAAATTCTCTGGGCGGGCAAAGCAGAGAAAGGGGAGGTAACCTTTCCCCTTATGATGACATAAAGGGAAGATTCCAGATTCGCCCATCTGAGCTTTCTTTTTCTCAAAGGCAGAGCAGGATACCCAGGGCTCGGTTTACACCAATCACCATTTCTAGACACTTGGGGACAATAGGCAGGCTGGGGGAACTCATATTAATGTTAGAAAAACCTCAAAGTGAATTTTTTATGCCATGGGACCTTTTAATAAAGTCTCACCTTTCACCCTCCACCATCATTTTTTACAAATAAAAACTGTTGTTGACTGATTGTTCAAGGGCATCTGAAATCGATAACGGTTAAAACAGCCTCTCTTATTACTTACCACATTTCTACACCTTGACAGAACTCAGCCAGGCCTGATGAGGAACACACACACACACACACACACACACACACACACACACACTCCCAGAAATAAGCACCTCAAGGTCTCCTTCATGTTTGAGCGACCACAGAAATTATGTGCTGATGATACCTAAACAGATTGTGTAATTACTTTTGCCCTGGTGGCCCTGGCCTGCAACAGAGATTTTCAAGTCCTAAAGCAGGTTATTGCCAATCCAGAATTTTAGTGTTTGGATGCAGCTGACATTTATGATGTGGTGCAATGTACATGCAAGTTCAAGTTCAGCATCCACGACAACAAAAGACGAGTCCAGAGGAAAGGGGGGGGGCCTGACATGGTTAAAGATTGTAGTTGACATTGGAGAAGCGAGCATAGTCTATACTTGCATTGTGACCGGTGTTTCATCGAAAGCCAGCAGGCAAAGGTCATCTTTGTTTTCTTGCTGGACTTCACGTTAAACATCATGCCCTGCTAAAGAATGTGAACTGCAGAGCACTGACAAGGTGGTGAACTTGGCCTATAAACGGACCATCAGGGAAGTGTTGGACACTATGGTGGCTGGTGGTCTTTAGTCATCTCGACATGCTTAAATAAACTCTAATTTGCTCATTTATTGTTCCTTCAGGCGCATGATGCCTTCAGGCACCTCGGGACAAAAGTACCACATTTTGTACTCCCCTGCTGAAGAGAAGGGAAAGGAAAGAAGTCGAGGACTGACAAGGTAAAAAAAAAAAAAAAAAAGGCTCGTGATGTTATCTTTCTGTTTTTAACTGTGGAAATTAGGCTTTTTACACAACAGGTCAGGCTCCTTTTTAATTAGTGTTCAACTGTAGTTACAGAGAAGATGAACAATGACTCCTCTGGCATACACAGTTAATCATTTCACTGCTACTGACTGGACAATCAGGACTCCAGGTGAGCTGAGTCGGAGTAATGACACCACAAGTGGTGGACTGTGGGCTAACCGTATCCTCTGTATCATTTATAATGTTTCATCATTCCTCTGTGTGTGTGTGTGTGTGTGTGTGTGTGTGTGGTGGTAGATGGCAGGGAGGGGTGAGGGGAGTGGTAATTGAAGGAAGGTATCTTGCAGCCCAGTGGCTCCACCCCCGAGCCTTATATGGACTTCCTCTTCCAACAAGAAGAGGCTGGGATTAATTAGGTGATTGGGCTTTGGAGGGAAAGGAGAGCAGGTGTTTGAACTGGGGAAACAAAGAGGAGAGAGGAGAGAAGTCTGAGGGATACAGAGTGAAAAGTAGTGAAAAGAACACTGAACTAGACTGTGTGACTAACTGATGTGACCTTAACTGGCTGATTACCCCCTGCATACAGAAGTGTTTTGGACGAGGACCCGTTGGTGGATTACCTGTGGATTACCTGTGGATTGAAGACGACGGGAAAGGATTGTGGACAGTGAAGCAGTGGACAGTGAGGTAGTGTTAGAAATCCCCTCCCACTGTGCAGATTATCCTTAATAAACTTACGAACTGTGTTCAACTGTACTCCTGGTGCCGTTTTTTGTTATTGAGCTGGTGACGTGGAAACCCACACCCCTGGGCTTGCCACAAAATAAATAAATATATATTTATCAACTCACACCTTTTTAAATGTGAGTTCTGGCCATCATAGTGATGACAATGACTCACTTGTGCAAAATAAATTTGGCTCCAAGTCAATAATAATAGTCTGAAGTATGTTTTCAACAACAGGAATTTAATTTCGGTGTGAAACTCCCCCATCGAAGCAAAGATGAACCTTCTTTCAGAGGTGTAAATAAAAAATCAGTGCTGTGGTGTCCTCAGAGAAAGCAGGTGGTATTGGTGGCACATTTGCACCTGAGGAGCGAAAGGGAGCGAGACGGCTTCAAAAGATTCATACTAAACGGGGGAAATTGATCACCGGTTAGTCAATAGGTGTAAGAAAGCGGCAGACTATTTTCCTCTGTTTACCGTTTGCAACATCCAGGTGCATACTGCCACCTACTGTACATCTGGTTTATCATGTTAAACTTTAAAGTATTCAAATAATATTCAATACCAAGTCCATTTAAGGTATAAGTCCTCCATTCAAAATTGCATTTTAGTAAAAGTACAGCAGTATTACTGTAGAAAGAATGTTAATTCTATAATAATTATTTGACATGTAGGTAGTATTTTAATGTAACTGGTACCTGTGTTTTTTACTTTTTGTTTATACGGTTGTGTTGGTAAACCACACTAAATCGATGAAATATTTCATGAGCTTATGTTTAATATGTAAAATTATAGTCACAAAATGTAAGTATACATCAGTGTAAGAACATCACAATTGTACTGAATCTTTTTGGTAAAGTTGGTACGATTCTCATTCTGTAAAAATCCCAGCCTGTCTGCAGGAGACAAATTAAAAAAATGTATGATGGTAAATCTAAAATCTAAATTAGCCTCTGCAGTTTGAAACACTGAAGTTTTCCCCAAAAACATATGAGTTATTGAATATTGTCAGCGATATTGCTCTAATCAAACTATACAGTGTGTGAGACAATCATTATGTGTGGGAAATATACATTTTATGTTTTTATTACTAATAATAATTATTCTCCATGTGCGTTCAGAAGTAAAAACCGGTGGACTTCGTACTGCTCCCTCGTGTACCCACCGCTGTTCCATGTGCACTCCCTTGCCTGTGTTAGTTAAGTTCCCTCCACTCCAAAATATGTTTTGCTTAATGTTACTTAAAGCTACATTGTGTAAGAATTTCTCCCGTCTAGCCGTGAAATTGGATATGACAACCAACTTCCCATTCCGAGCGCATTTTAACTGCTACGGTGGCCGAACCCGAAATTTGCTCTTAGTATCTCTATCGTTTACACGCAGCTGTTCTAGCCACTCCAACATTAACTTGGTCTTGTTGCTTTACCTGTCTCGTTTTTAATTCTCTTTTTCACGTCCCTGGTGAGTAATCTCCCCCTGGCATTCGTCGAAACTGTGCTAATGTTGGAGGTATGTCCCTCTTTGGCTAATGTATTTTAAAGATGGAGGCGCAACATGGCGGCCGTCATTTGAGCGAGTCTGGATGTACAAGCAGGATATTGTGACATCACAAATATTTTAGAAGTCAATCATGTTCCAGTATGCGGTTTGGTTACATTCAGGCCCAAAAACTACTTGGTTATGTTTTTGGGTTAAAATGTATCCGTTGTGTTACTTGACATCCGGTTACTTACGTGAAGCATAACGTGACATAGTTTCCTTTATTCCGTAAAGCTAAAAACAAACTTGCCGTTTACTTTCATGTTCAGATAGGACACAAACCCCGGTCTTCTGGGTAAAAGCTCCGTTTGTTTGACCCATCCACCACCCCCAACCAAATTTTCACATATACTTTGTCACATAATATATAATAATTGCGGGAGGCCGCTAGATGGCACTGCCACTATAAATGTAAATAAGAGTTGTAATTGCTGCTTGAACAAACAACTTATTGGAGCGTTTTCCAAAGGAGAACAGTCTCCATTTGCAAGCTATGTTTTTACACCTGGGAGCTACCAGGTACATATTTTATACAGAGTGTCTATTTGCCCCCCTGGTACGAATAGCCTCGGCCACACAGCTGAGCTATTCACACCCTGTGACGTAACAACAAAAACCCGTTGCTCGCGTGCACCGAAATCATGGCCGACATTCATCTTCCTTGACAGCAGAAACTGGCATATTAAGAAAGTTTTGTCTCTAAAGTTTATAACAATTGAATTTCTAGCGGAAAATGGATACAGTTGCACTTTGTCTTCATTGAAAGCATACAACAGTTAGTTTGTTAATTAGTAGGCTACCTTTTTTGTATACAGTATGGTTACCTAGCAACCAAGGCTTGAAGACACCAAGTAGTAAACAGTCGTCCTATGTTCCACAAGAACTGCTAGGTGAGTGGTTAGAGCACTGAGCTATGGTCTGGGAGTGTGGGGTTCAATTTCCCAGTGAGAAGATCTTGTTTTTTTCATTCTGGATTGGATAATTTGCATGCCATTGCGCAAGTCAGGGTAGGGGAAGACTCATGAATATTCTTTATGGGACTCATCCCTGAATGGCTAGAACTCGTTGCCTGCTCTGGTTGTGTTGGTTAGGTTTAGGCAAGAGTGGGATTGTTTATGGTTAGGGTAGAATGTCATGGCGAGCCAATCAGTGATGAGTTCCCTAATGAATATTCATGAGTCTTCCCCTATCACCCTGTAAAAAAAAACTAAGTGTATCAGCGTCTCAATGAAGTGTGTGAAATATTGGACACTGCAACGATAATATTCCAAAAAGGTGTAATACATGAGTCGTATGGATAACTGTATAAATATAAGGTAATCCACAGGGGTGCAAATAGCATACATTGATATTTGTACAAGACAGGGTATTAATAGAACACATTGCTGTGTGCACTGTGGTACGAATAGCATTCATTTCTAATTGCACCAGGGTACGAATAGCATACACTGCTAATTGTACCAGGGGTACAAATAGCCTTACCCTATTAAATATCACTGAGAAACTCAACAAGACTTTTTTTGCAGTCAACTCTTTTTCAAGGGGACCTTCACAGTTGTTGAGGAATGATTTAGCATTAACTGTTCGCTGTTCCCCTCCACTATTCCTCATCTATGCTGCAGTCACAGTCCAGCACTGTCTCTGGTTTAAGTCCCTCAGCGGAGGATTAGTCAGGTGAGGATTTGCCACAACAGGTAGACTTATTCCATGCATCAAATCATGTTCACAAAGCATGCCGGCATTCTGAGAGATGTTACACAGTCCTGCCAGTTTATTTGGCTGGGAAACGCACGCCTCCTGTCACTGTTATTCCCTTCAGACATCACACTCTGATAAAACCTCTCTGCTGCCCTCACAGCATTCATATTTCAGATGTCACCAGCACAAACACCAAGACAAATTGTGACGAAACGTTTGAGGATAGGTTTATATTTTGAGTCTATATTATTGCAATACTTGCATTTAACTTGAAAGAGTTATTGATTGTTCCTACTAGTGGTGAAGTGATCCCTTCTCTCTGATGTCAGAGATTGGGGACAACATCCTCATTCTTTGTTCTCTGCAAACTAGTATTCTCAAGTTCAGTCGAAGAAGCTAATACAAGGCTTCAGCAGTCTGAGACAGACAATTAAGTGAGAATCTTCCAAAGTTGCGGTTCTTTTACGTACAGAATTCTTTGTCTTTAGACAGGTTTTGCCTTGCTGAGCTGCAGTAGAGTATTTGAAATTGTATTTTCTATGGTACTTCAGCCTTGTAAAATAGGATATGTAGTTTGTTTTCACATTTGTAAATGTATTATTCTTGCTTACACTTGGAAGAGCTTAGTACCATATTTGTACCTTGACCTGGGTTTGTGTGGATGCTTGGAGGTGCCTGGCGCCCTTTGATTGCTGGGTTTTTCACATTTTATGTTTACAGTACCGGTGCTGTTTGCCTGTAAACATTTTACCCTCTTAGGCACTGACACGTCATAAATAAAGTGACAGTGTGCAAGACTTTATGGGTCACAGTTTGAGATTATAATTTGACGCCCCTGCCTCTGCCACCTGACTTTGTATTACATGATAAATGTTTTGCAAATATAAGTAGCTCCAGTGAAAGAGTTGTCGATTTCATATTGATGTCAATGAGAAATCAAATCCCATGTGGATTGGAGGGATGGAGCAATAGTCTACTTAGTCTCCATGATAAACGTAGAGAAAAGTTTAAGGAAATAAACAAAAGACTAAAGATCACTTCCTTCATTTTTACTTTCAAGAAAACTTGGGCAATATCTTGAAGTGAACTGTGTGGCCTTTTATGATCCATCATTGCTTTTTACTGAGAGGGCATTGTGGAAGCACATAAGGACATTGACCACGTCTTTGTGCCTCCATTTGTCCTTGACAGATGAGAGAAACGAGGCGTTTAAGAAGGATGGACGGCACCGAGCGTCCCCACAGAGACCAATCGATACCGCAGTGAACTTAGCCCTGAGTTGGGTTCATATAAAAGTGGTGAGCAGGGATACACCGGTGTGTGGATGAAGACAGACTAGCACAGCAGCATACAGAACAGAGTATAATGCCATGTTTAAGAGCATTGTTGTGTCTGTGGTATTCTATAATTCACAAATGCATCCCCAGTAGTAAAATCAATAAATAAATACATTTTACATACATCATGATTGCTCTCTCCGCTGATGTTTCCTTCCGCCTTTCACCTTCTAGAAAATCTGGAATAACTGAGATGCGGTTTGTGAGATTTCCAATGAATCTTTCATGTGCAAAGATGTTTTTTTTTTCCCCCTCCAGTGACAACTCATCTGCACTCACGTTCAAGTGAAGTGCACTTACTGTTTTTTCTCCCTGGGACCAAGCATGCATATAATATGTCTTTGTTAATTTCCCATATCACTTTCAGTCTTTTTTTTTCTCTCCACTTAACCCCCTGAGGTCTAAGGGCATTTTCAAATATCTTCTTAAATTTACCTTTTTAAGGTTTTGTATATAACTGATCCACATGTTTCATATCAAAATGTTCAGAACAAAGTCAGCTTTCCGTATAGTGACGCCCAAATTTTTCTAGAGTAAAGAGATAATTTGGCGCTAAAGCTGAAATGTTGATGATGGCTATTTGAAATTCCTCAAATCTCTTTTGAAAACAAACCTTAACTTATGATGGTTATACGTACTGTATATGTTATTAAAATAGCAAACGAATGTCTGAAATTACATTTTGTAATATCGCTTTTTGAGTAGGAGTTTTGTCAACATCGTTTGGACGCGCCGTAGCGTCTTTCGTCCTCAGAGGGTTAACTGTAGAACAGCAACAGCACTTAAACAGTAAAATATTCTCCCTGTCTTCCTTTGTTAGGAGAACCTGTTGGACAAAGATAATCTTCTGTCCCAGGGGAGGTTGCTAATTTTAGAGAGTAGAACAAAAAACAAAGCAAAACCGTCTCCCACATGAAAGACTTAATGAATATTTATAAGTGGTGATCACAGTGGACTATTATTATCATTACACCTCTTTTCATGCAAGAAATGTAAAGCTTGCACAAATGCCGAGCTCAAAACAAAGGATTTCTTAAACCTCATCCTTGATTTCATTTTTGTTTAGGTAAATATTCTTTTTATACTCCATAAATAAGAAGATGCCGGCTGTTTTGCAGCATAATTCATCCTCATTTTGCCACTTCAAAATGAGAATTTTGAGAAATGTCCTGAATGCAGAGAGTTGAATGTGATGTGGGCTACGAAACATTTCAAACTTTTCAATAGTATGTCATTGTTGAAAAAATGACATACAATTCTAAGTGTACTTCCATTAGGCCTATTCCCTATACTACAGACCTAAATTGAACACTATAAATTTGCGTATAAAGAGACTGTATTCTTTGGTATTTTAGTTTTAGTTTAAAATCTGTCTTGGCTGCCAGTTTTGCTCTCTTTTGTTATGAAATTGTGATGTTCTCTAAAAGACGATAATAGATGTGTATAAACTTGCTCCTTCATTAACTTTGCTGCTAAAGTTCGACAGTACATGAACTTCCCATGCGCCCTTAACCCACAACTTGTTGTAATGTTGGTATCTTTGTGGGCCTTATCTGACATCTAGTGGACAAGGGTGAAAGTGTGTTTTTACTTTTATATTCTCAAGTAGAGAGTTTCAACTCAATTTTTGTCTTGCAATAAATATAATTTACTGCTGAAAGCACGGACTCGTCCTCGGGAAACTTTTGAAGTCACCCGAGGCTTAAAAAGTGAATGTACTTTTCAATGTGAATTCATGTCAGTTAAAAAGTATTCATGTGCTTTGAAACTCATAACTACTCCTGCACCATAATCCACTTTTCTGATGCCCATTTGTATTAACAGTACAGAATGTTCCAAACAGTCATATCTTGTTAAAATCTGGCTACGTTAGTGTCCCCTGTCATAAGTAACAATTTATTTCGGCTCTTAAATCTTGCCACCCTCAGAATGTGTTGTAACCATAGAAATAAAAGTTTAATAATACGTAAACGTATAAAATATGCGCTTAAGTCTTAAAGATAGGATTCATATTTTGTACCGTTTCAATAATGTACCAAGTAAGGAACTGTATTTCATTAACGAGGGGGAAGGTCTGATTAATCATTTTTACCACCATTTGCAGTGTCCTCTGTGAATATGTTCGTAGAGATATTAACAATTCCAAATGTTGCCCCTGGAGATACTTCAAGCTAAGTTTCATGTTGTGTCGAGCCTTCTTAGTGTTTAAAAATAGCTATTTTGAAGCTAGCATAAAAGTGTCCCTAGCTCTCCCATTCAAAAGGCCATTTGACCGAAAAACGAGAATACGGTAAATCTTAAAAGTGGCGATTCTGTCCTAAATATGCTTTTAAACTAAAGTTTGACTCAACGTACATTCACAAAAAGACCCCAGGTTGTATTTTGGCGAGAGTTACACTTTAAAGCAACACTATGTAACTTTTAGCCCTACAGGTTGTCTCATTGGAACTACAACTTGCACTACCTGACGTGAGTTCAAATCAAACAACCTGTAGGGGGACGGTCCCCCTACAGGTTGTCTCATTGGAACTACAGCTGCAGCTTAAAGTTACATAGTGTTGCTTTAAACCGCCAGTACAGGCCTAGGCCATACCCGAACAGCTACAAACACACACCAGGAGTAGAAATTGGACAACAAACGATCGCTCTTGAATGTAATTTTTGCTTTATATTTTGCTTCTAAAAAATGGAGATGTATTAAAGTTCAGAAATGAATCTTTCGCAACAACCGTGTCAATATTACCACCGTGAATAAGCTAATCATTTACAGACTCTTCACTGCGGTAGGAGATTTTGACTCTTGGAAATGCTCTTCCAAAATTAGCAATTGGTCTCTTATAGCTTCTGAAAGTGCATCCTCCTCAGATAGCACTCAGGCTCATTAACATATTTTTATTTATTTCTTAAACCTGCTATATTTCATGAATAGCATGTCTCAATTCTTCACAAACTGGGCTCTGATTCATACAGCAATAACATAGCTGAGGAAATACCCACCACAAACAAAGTCACATGGACAATAAGTATAAACCTGAACCTCAATCAAAATTAATTTAATTTTAGTTGCATGTATTAGCTACTGTAATAGGTTACATACATGACTTGGTGACACTTGCCTTTGGTCAGATATGTGTATCTGTATTCACATTAACATACCTTAAACACACACTTTTAATTGATGTTGATTATTTATGAGAACATATTGTACAGGGACTTTCTGAGCCACTATCTGTACCAAAAAGTCTCAGAAAACCCCTTCCAGCAGGTAGATTTCACCCAGAGTGCAATCTGGTTATGACCTTTGGATATGGTTACGTTGGAACTGTGCAAAAAGTCAAACACAAACAATAAGTCCCACAGACACACACTTATGCACAAAATGATTGACACACAGGTTACACACTAACACCAAAAGCACTTTCTTTCTAGTCTATTTTTTGAGTGTAGAGTTTGACCAAAGTGTTGTACAACAATTAAAGATCCAAGATCCATCAACAGTTTAACTTGAATGGCAATATTCGAGGCGTTGATTATGTTAATAATGAAATCTCATGAATGTGTATATCCTCGTGAACAAAGGCCCTTTTCATAGAGCGAGTTTACCAAATGAGCTTTAATTCGGTAAGTCTGACTAATTTTCAGTTGATTTGGTTACATAAAGCAAATTCAACATAGTTCAAGTCTGTTACTGTGCCAACTTATGCTGGCAGACAGGTGGCACTCATCAGACTGAAACAAGCACTTTACAAAAACTTTATCCAGTCAAGAGAGTTTGGTTAAATGTGCCCTCATATGATCTCACAGAAAAACAAATAAGAGAGGTTTAGGGTAAGAATACAAAAATGTTCTTATATGACACTTAAAAACATTTCTTCATAGCACTCTGTGGTAAAAAAAACTCCATAGGGTCCCTTTCACTCCTCTGGGCCACACCAAAGGAAGCGATACATTCTTATGTACTCTCACAAAATCTTGGGGTTGGCTTAAATAAAACTACACCAAAGTTTGTTTGGAAGGCCCTCCTCTTCAGACAGTCACTGTATAGTCAGTTTGTATCTGTTCACTGCAAAACTTGGCAGAAAATACAACAGTGGTTTTAACATCGGCCCTGAGTGATCCAATCAAGTAGACAGCTCTAAGTGACACATCAAGGCCAAACTCGGGCAGCGTCTGACGCCTGTAGACTTGAGAATAAAGAATCACTAATACTGAAACACAGTGACAAAGGAGCTATGAGTAGCTAAGAGGAGTTGCACTACAAATATACGACGTTTGGGTTGCTAGAATTAATGGTTGTATTAACTTGTATTAATAACTAAAATGTTAAGACTTAGAAGGCCTTATTGGCATTTATTATAGAGATTATAGAGAGAATATATATTATAGAGAACCTAAAAGCTTGGTCTTCACTGCACTTTCACTCCCTCTTGCTTTTCACCATCACCTTGACCACAATCTAAGTAATGATTGACAAGTGACAGCTGCATACTTGACCCGATTTGTGTAAAAGACCGATTTAACATCAATAATTGAATTGCTAACTTTTTCCTGATGACTTATTAGAAAGTGAGACACTCCTAACTCTTTTTAAATGATTTCATTAACATGTAACTAGAATAAATGGTTTACTAACTTATATTAATAACAAAAATGTTAAGACTTAGAAGGCCTTTTGGCATTTATTAGATGTTTTTCACAACCCAGAAACCTAAAAGCTGTACAAATGAACTGCTTATAACCAGATCTAATTAATAAATCATGTATTATTAGAAAGCCCTTAGTCATAACGTAGGCTACACAGTATCCTTATGAGGTTGTGGTACTCAATATTTTTTGGTCTTCACTTCACTTTCACTCCCTCTTGCTTTTCGCCATCACCTTGTTTGGTTCACCACTCCTGCATATTCAATTATGTAATTCTCCAAACACTGAAAACGTTTGCAGCTTTAAAGGCACGACCTAGCTGTACCTCAAGAGTGACTCGGCAGCGTGTTTGTTTTAACTGGGGGTCAAAAACAATCATTTCATTATCGGTTAATTAACATAGGCCGATAGATTTATTGCACGGATTTTCTTTAAAATCAGAAATTCGTCTTGCATCGTCACACCTAACAGCTGAACCTTCGCGTGACCTCTTGTCGCATCAAAAATGTAAACAACAAGGGCTATATGGTTTAACAATTATTGTTAGGTCCCGGGGGATCTCCACCTTAACAGCGCAGAGGTTTTCAGCTGCACCATGACGCAATGTTGCGCCACTTCGGTAAAGTTAGAAAGACATTCACAGATTAGAACTTCCGGATCTAACTTTACCGAAGTTGTTGCGCCAAAGGCGCATGCCACGGGACAAATAGTACTGGTCAGCAAAAGTTGACCATCCGGAAGCCGATTAGGGGTGAGTGCCGCTAGCTTACATCACTTCACAATTCAACATAAAGCAACCATCGTAAGTGTGTATCATTGTCAAACTAATCTCTATAAACAGTCATCAGGCCGATATAGCCGATGGCTTCTGCAATTAAGGATGATCGGGTCTTTAATGGTGGTTTATTAGCCCATGTGTGCACACTGGTTATAATTTCCATAAACGTGTCTCTGATAGTCCGTAGACACTTCTCCCCTCCCCGTTCCTCCTCTGCCCTGCCCTGTCCTCATGTTGGGCGCATCCTAATGGCCAGTTTCCCACCTGGCGACCATCTCCTCCACGCGTGCTGTTATTTAAAGCGCATCCACACACGCTGAAATCTGCACTCTGTCAGAGAGGCGTTACTCCTTTGTTAACTTTCAGACTACATTGGAAGTGTAGAATAATTTTGAAATAAGTTCAAATCAACCAAAGACCACCATGGAAAAAGGTATGAGTAGAGTAAATATGAACTATTTTAGAGACCTGATTGTAACTGGTCTTTAAGGCTGATGCAACCGATGTAACTGATGTTTGGACTTTGTTGGAGCTGCCACATGTTTTGTTTAAATTGTTCACTCAGCTGGTGGAAGTAATCCTACTGGAATGCGGTTTGACTAAAGTTTTCAGCTGTCAAATGATCCCTGCAGTGTCTGCTTGGATGTCATCCTGCAGCTATCCTAGTGCTTAGTGTGTAACCAGGTAGAGGACTATGAAGACATTTACTTTACCTCAGTTATCTTTTTACTGGAGTATTGGAGGTTAGTACCCACTATATGCTGTGCTGCTGGCAGATTAGCAAAGCATTATGTATGGGGTTTCTGTGGATTTAAAGCAACAGAAGATTGGAGGAGAAAGAGGAGAGGAGAAAAAAGTTAGTTTTGTATTTGTCCTTTGCACAGTATCATTTCTGTTGTTATTCCTTAATATGAAGGCCTTATTACAGGACACTATTTTATTAACCACAAGTGCATTATTGTGTCCTGAAGCTTATTGCATTTTCTGCTGGTACATATTACAAACCAATGGCTTTCTTGGTTTTCTGCAAGTTGATGACTTTAATGCAAACGTGTAGCATTTTGTGGCATTTCATTTTTGTAACCACATTTACAGTTACCACATTATGCATAAACCTGATGTGTCATAAAAGTAGAAATACTGCATACAGACAAAAATATGCAAAACATCTGAAAGTGTATTGAGAGCAAGTGAAAGATGAAATTTGGGACATCTACTGTGTGTGTGTGTGTGTGTGTGTGTGTGTGTGTGAGATTGCTTGAATTTTAGCTCAAAAGTAAGGTATTAACATACATTTCTGTAATATGTCACTTGTAAATTGAATGAATTTAACATGAGTTGACTTTTGTTTTTTGAACTGCTTGATAGATGATTCACAGGCCCTGGTGTCCATGAACTTTGCCACATATTCCAGAGAAAATATAATTAGGCAAACTACTTGTATTTTCTAGTTCTGTGTCTGTATTTAAGAACCAATTATGAATAGTTATTTGAACATCCATGTGGTATAGGGAGTGGTATTCAACTGTTTTTTTAGTCTGATTACAGTTTGGCTAAGCATACATTTGTGCTTCAGCAGTTGTCCTTTTCTCTTTAAAATGAGCTAAACAGAAGCGTACAACAGTTATTTTTTATATAACAAGCAGGAAAACAAGTAAATATACAGTTGCTCTTTGCTCTCCTCCTCTAATAATGAATATTGTATTTTATGCCTTTTTTGCTAATCTAATCTGGACACTTGTGTGCTTCACAGCTCGTAGCAACATGATAGAGTTTTGGAAAGAGCACTCCAAGGCCGCCACAGTGGAGGAGATGATGCTGGACTCTCGTGCCAGGGAGCTGACCCAATATGAGCTGCCCGAGATCCTGTCCGTACTGCCCAGCCTGGCTGGATCCAGAGTGCTGGAACTGGGAGCTGGCATCGGGTGAGCATGCAGCTGCATTAGGCTGTCTGTAGTAGTGGATGTGTGTGAGCAGCTTTTTCAGGGTTTCCATTTAATTTAGGGCCCTGAAGCAAAAGGCAGATTTCAAATTCAGGGGATCGGATTACGTTTTTTGATGTTGGTGTTGGAGAATTAAACTAGAAAACAAACTAGAAGTAAGCTAGATAGGTTTATACTGGCGTGTGTCTCTGCAGTCGTTTCACCAGCCACCTGCTGACCAAGGCTGACCATGTGACGGCTGTGGACTTCATGGAAAGCTTTGTGGAGAGGAACAGGCAGGACAATGGTCACCATAGAAACGCTACCTTCATCCAAGCTGACGTCACAAAGCTGGATATCCCCCAAAACAGGTGTGTGTTAAACTTTAATTATATAGCGCCTTTGGTACAATACAAGGTGCTTAACAATACAGCAATACAATGAAAATACATTTTAAATTAAAAAAAATGGATGAAGATTAAGAGAAAGCTAAGCTAAAAAGGTACGTTTTTAAAGTTCCTTTTAAAGGTATTTACAGATTGTGACGCCCTCGGCTCCTCTAGTAGGGTATTCCAGAGGCGAGGACTATAGACGCTAAATGCCGCCTCCCTGTAGTTCTTTGTCCTCACTCAGGGAACAACTAAAGAACTAATGTCGGAGGACCTGCGTGATCCAAGGCGAGCATATGTTGAGAGCATGTCTGACAGGTATTCAGGCGCTAGTCCATTTATTGATTTACACCAAAAAAGGATCTCAAAGTATGTTCTAAAACTAAGATGCAGTCAAGGAAGGGAGGTAGTCTATATCCTTGACGTTCCACCTCTGGGATTGCTCCGTAGCCGACGGAAATTCCGCCGGATTTCACTCATTTAGGCCGGCTATCCGTTGCCTTGGGCTTCCTTTGTGTTGGCATTTTAAACTCCGGTCAATTTATGAGGACTTTGGTTAACCTTTTCTCAGATCTCTGCCAGGTAAATCTGAGTTTTCCGTTGCGCGACTAAAGCAACTTTTGAATGTACACGTTCGACCAAAACAAGTTCCTTCCCGAGTTTATTTATAACTTTCTTAGGTAGACCAGAGAGGACAGCACTGTAGTAATGAAGCCTGCTAGTGATAAAAGCATGCACAAGTCTCTCAGTATCTGCCTGGGAGAGAAACAGCTGCACTTCCACAATATTTCTCTGGTGACAAAAGACCATTTTAGTGAGATTCCCTCATGTGAGATTCAAAATTCAAATCTGGGTCTGGTTAGGATATCCGTTCTTTAAGAAACACTTTATATCTTCAATGTTTAGCCATGCAGTGCTCTAGGGATGGCAGTACTGGTCAGTCCACCACTTTGGACCAGACTGAAATCTCTCAACAACTATTAGATGGACTGCAAGTTGGTTCGTACATTCATTGTCAGCAGACGATAAAGCCTACAGACTATGATGGTCCCCTGACTTTTCCTGTAGCGCCACCATGAGGTCGACATTTGTGATTTTTGCTGAAATGCTTCGACAAATGGATGGAATTTGGTACAGACATTGATTCCCTCCAGCCCCTCAGGGGGAATTGCTTTCCACATCGTGTGAAGCTGTGCACGTGGCGTGAGATTCTACGACAATGTTGTGGACTCTCGCACCACGTGCACAGCTTTGCATGTTGTCGGATTAAAGCAGGCAGCAAGCCATGCATTCTGATGGAGGATGAATGATGAACATTGAATCCACTGGCTATCAGATCATACATAGGATATTTCCAATCTCTGCTCTGAAACCAGACAGGATTTATTTAAGCAATTTTAGCTTTTTATATACATGTATATTGATGTTTCCATTCCTTGTTCCCCTCAGCATTGACTTTGTCTTTTCCAACTGGCTGCTGATGTACCTGAGCGACACAGAGCTAAAGTCCTTTATAGAGAAGATGCTGGGCTGGCTGCAGCCCGGTGGCTTCTTCTTCTTCAGAGAGTCCTGCAACCACCGGTCAGGTACTTAGCTAACAATAAAACGTCCACATCTCTCTTATGAATAATAATGTTTACACATTAATGAGAACTGAATCTGACTCAAGAAATTTAAATAGAGACATTTGCTCTTTCTTTCTCATTTGCTCTGTCTTTCTCAGTTGATTATGAATGTTCAGCAACAGTAGCCAATATCTCTTTCAAAAGCAAATGAAGGATGCGTTTTAACTTGCGACATTCTACCAAGGTGACTCCAAGAGGGACTTTAACCCCACTTGCTACCGCACTGAGGCACAATACAGCCACCTGGTATCATCACTACAAGTGGAGGTGCCAGAGGGGGGCCAAAAGTTTGGTTTTGACATTGTGTTGAAAAAGAAAGTTCAGGCCTATGTTGAGGTAGGCATTTAAGTCTTCTAGTAAAACATTGGGTATAAAATTGGACATAGCAGTATGAGATGTAGGTGCAAGGATGTGTAGTTAACCCTCTCCTTTCTCCCCTCCTCTCCATCTACATCTCCATCCTTTTTTGTCCTCCTCCTTTTCCAGATGAAAAATAATCAGAATCAGATCTGCTGGCTTCTGGAGAAGGTTCCCCGCTCCTCGAGCACCCGGAACGGATTCAACACCTTTCAGCAGTTCCTGGACAACCAGCAGTACACCAACCGCGGCATCCTGCGCTACGAGAAGATGTTCGGGGCTGGTTACGTCAGCACAGGGGGGCCCAGCACCACCAAGGTAGGAATAAAGGAAGGATTCAATAAATACGTGCTTCTTGGAAAGGATACTACAAGAATACTGAACAAAGCGAGTAAAGCGAAAAGCTCAGCAAATAAGTTATGTGACTGAAGTTGCTAATGTTCGCAACAGCGTAAAATAAATGTCTAAATGACATCCATTCAGGTCCACCACTTGAAATCCCGGTCCTGATTGAAATATCTCAAAAACTATTAGATGGATTGCCATGAAATGTAACCGTTAACTCTTTATCTCGTGGCACCATCAGTCAAAATTCCTATTTGTCCAATACTTTGGTTTACGAACAATTACTAGCTAAACTATTAATAGCACTCCCATCATCCTCAGCTGTACTTTGTGTTGTATCAAATGTTTGCATGCCAACATGCTAAACTAAGATGATGATCATGTTATAAACATTATACCTGCTTAACATCGGCATGTTAGCATTTCCCGTAGCATGATGACATTAGCATTAGCTAAACACAGCCTAAGAGTTGAAAGTGTGGCTGTAGACGCTAATCCGAAATTATACTGTCCGCTGGGGTCTGCGTGATGTTAATGTCGTCATCAGGGGGTCTCAGTTTAGTTTATTTTATGAAAGGGGGCAATGCAAATTAATAAAACACATGATTTCCTATGGGTTAAAAAAGCCAGAATTAGCCAAAAGGCTATTTTTCATCTGTAGTCCCTTGCCCTCGATGTTAAAAAAGGCTTTTTAAAATACAAAGAAACAAAAGGACAACACAAAACATCACAGAAACAGAAAACAACAACATAAAGCGCAACACAGAACATAGCACAAGACAAAACCGCACGTAGGCTCTGTGCGGACGTCCACATTGTGCCAATTTTTTGTGGCTGTGCCACTCTGCAACAAGTGGTAGCATAGCGATCGCACGTGTGGAACGCGTCCTCCAAGCAAATAGTATAAACAGAGCTACTGTGCGACCGCCGTGTATGCATCTGTTCCGGAGTATAATCAAGCCTTTTGTCTTGCTAACAAATTAACTTCAATAGCAACAGAACCAGCCTTTATTGTAGCAGCTTTATCAGGGATTTTTTTGGGGGGAAGCTGTGCTTTCTTTCTATAATGCACCCTCTCTCCATGCCACATGACTAAACTTATGCCAAACAGACTTCAGACCTGAGAGTGTATCCTTTTTTTTCTTTTTTTTTTTTTCTTTGTGCTGACAGGAGTTTGTGGACCTGCTGAACCTGAAGCCCGGACAGAAGGTTCTAGATGTTGGCTGTGGCATTGGTGGAGGAGACTTTTACATGGCAAAGGTAAGAGCCAAGGAATCTGACATAGTTAGGGTGATGCTTAGAATGATGATAGGGGGATTTTATAATGATTGAAACTACTGCGAAGCTGATGATTATGTTACTTTTCAGACCTATGGAGTGGAGGTGCTTGGCCTGGATTTGTCAAACAACATGGTGGACATCGCCATGGAGAGGGCAATCACTGAGAAGCTGCCATCAGTATGTCTAAATGTTCCCATGTCCAATTAGTTTAAATACACACGGATAACAGTTTTAAATAATGTGCATGCGCTCTACCTCAGGTCCAGTTTGAGGTGGCTGATGCCACTAAGAGGTCGTTCCCAGAAGGTTCCTATGATGTGATCTACAGCAGAGACACAATCCTGCACATAGATGACAAACTGGCCCTCTTCAAACGCTTCCATGTGAGCATTTTCTCATGCTTTAAACAGTAGCATTAAGCAGGGGTGGCTAGCCCATAGAGGGTGCCGGGGCAACGCCCCTCCTGCTCTACATCAAATTTAATTTAGTTAGGGAGGGGGAGTATGTTTAGTTCAGTTCAGTAACAAAAATGAGTAGGGGCAATATGAGCTTTTGTGTACATTATAGTAACACACAATTTTTTCAGTGTTGCCGGTTATATTGTTTATCAGCAGAAAGTCTGCTGAATTTTTGTCATATCCCCCCCCCGAAATAAATTCCACCAGTAGCCCCTGGCATTAAGTCATTTCATTGATTTCCAGAAAAAAAATTAAGAGCACTTTTATGTCATACAGTATACTGTACATATTTCGTTGGGAAACTAGTGCCTTTTCTGTGACTTTATCCGGTCTAACTTTTCTGCCTTGTTTTTCATTCTCCATGTTCTTTGTATCCAGTCATGGTTAAAGCCAGGTGGAAAGTTGCTTATCAGTGATTACTGCTGCGGGGAGAAGCCCTGGACACCGGTGTTTGAGGCCTACGTTAAACAGAGAGGATATGTCCTCTATACACCCTCACAATATGGCAAGGTAAATATTCAGTAGAGCCTACTTATGTAATAGTTTATAAAAAGGCTACACTGCCCTATTGGGAGCTAAAACCACCGTACCAATATGTAACAAGGCGATTGGCTCACAAATGATTGCCGAGCACACTGCAGTGTCTGTTTGTACACTGTATCATCCAATATATAAGTGATATTATATATATATTTTTCATGTTTCTTTTTTCCTCATCTCCTGTCATCTTTGTACTGTACTAATAAATGCATAAAATTCCCTAAATAAAAAACACAAGTTGTAATAAATGAAACTCACAATATAAAGATTATGATCCTTTAACTGTTTGGCCTGTGTACGTAAAACAAGCTAAGATCTCAAGTTAAGTTAAAATATTCTATTATTAAATAGAAGTTGCACACTTTAAATGAATCCTATGTCTCTTTTACCAAGTCCCTAGTCTATATCCTCGGCGTTCCTCTTCGGGGCTCCGGTGCCGCAGGAAATTCCGCCGGATGCATGTCTTTTCGCCGATGTCCGTTTCCTTCTGCTTTCTTTGCGTTGGAAATTTAAAACTCCGGTGGATTTATGAGGACTATGGTTAACTGCTCCTCAGATCTCGGCACGGTAATTCCAGACAGCTAGACTATCTGTCCAATCTGAGTTTTCTGTTGCATGACTAAAACAACTTTTGAACATATACGTTCCACCAAAAGAAGTTCCTTCCCGAGGCTATTTTGCAGAGTCTCCACGCTGCGGAGGAGGGTCTGGAAAAGAGAGACTACAAAGTCCCTAAACAAGCCTGTCATGTTTAGATGTTTGCCTGCACACCAGACAGATATGTTAAAGGTTTGCTGCTTTTCAGTGAAGATTTTGTGAAACAACCAGATTTGCTTATTGGGTAACTATTCTATACAGACAGCACAAAAAGTGTGACTGTGGATGTGTTGCTGGATGTGTTGCTAATGTATTACCCTACAGTCACACATGCTACAAAAGAGAGTGACACGCGCTCGCTTGATGGGCCTCCTGGGCGTGCCTAGCCTACTTCTGGTTGCTTGGTTACTACTGTCCATCAGCTTGTGGTGCTGTTCCCACTCTACTTCACCCCCTCTGTCTCTTCTCCTGTAGTTCATCCAGGAAGCTGGTTTCTGCAATGTTTGCTCAGAAGACCGGACAGCCCAATTTGTCCAGGTGATAAAGACAGAGCTGCAGAGAGCTGAAGTCATCAAGGATGAATTCATTCAGGTTAGCATGCACATCCTTTCAACCTAAGGACACTAACTGAACCTAAATTTATGTCTTCTTTGGATGAGTGCTCATCATACCTGCGTCTGTCCTCTGCAGGAATTCTCTGAAGAGGACTATTTTGCAATAGTAAATGGATGGAGCGAAAAACTGGAACGTTCCAACAGTGGAGACCAACGATGGGGACTCTTTTATGCGACAAGGGATTGAGTGATTGCACTAAGAATTGAGAAGACAATAAAAGAAAAAAAACTGTTTCTTTCCTTATTTCCATATTGTCTATGCTTTTTTCTGATGAATTGTTTTTTTTTTTTTTTTTTTTAAATATGGTGTATTTTTTCATTAAAGGTGCACTATGAGTTCCTGCATGGTCACTTCTGTTGACTTTCCAAGTAACTTTCAAACAAACAGAGCAAGCTTGCCCCTCCCCCCATGTTTCCGTAACTGTCATGACTTACTGACTAAGGCTATGTTCAGGCTGCAGGCAAAAGTGGCCTGAATCAGAAGTCGCCCCGTGGCGCAATGAAAATGAGAGCCGGTTGAGGTGGGATCCCGGTCCCTCGGGGTCGGGCGCACCACCGGCACAACCCAACCCAACCATTTAATGTTTTCCTAAGCATGTGACGTTTATCAGCAGTCGTGTTTTTTCAAGCTGACAAACACAGCTTGAAAAAACAACAAAAACACGACGGCTTATAAACGTCACATGCTTAGGAAAACATTAAATGGTTGGGTTTAGTAAAAGAATATTAGGGGAAGGCTTTCTTAGAAACACGGGACACGCTTTTTGTTCAAAAGTCAAGCTGTTCCACTTAGCGCTCCCCCTACAGGTCTGGAGAACTTCTGTTGTGTAATAACTTCCGTTGTGTGTATTTGCAGCGCATTTGCTGAATGCTGCGCATGTGTTGTGAAATTAATGTTGCATTTCTTTTTGCATCGTTCCTATATTTGCAGCGCGTTTATGTATTTGGTTGTGTTGTGTGTATTTGCAGCGCATTTGCTGAATGCTGCGCATGTGTTGTCAAATTAATGAAGTTGTTTTCTGAATTTGCTTGTGTTTTGTCCATTTGTATGTGTTTTCTTAAGTTGCAGGGCGTTTGCCCCTGTCGACCACAGTACTTTAAGGATTAAAAGTAATTTGTGAAGAAAACATGCAGAATTTGTTAAACCTGAAAGTTACAGCAGCAATTAAAAAACATGATTATTTATTTATATATATATATATATATATATATATATATATATATATATATATATATATATATATATATATCTCACAGTATTAAAATATTGACATGTTATAGATATGATGAAACAAAGGATGACTCATTTATATATATATTATTTTGATAAATTTAAGTAGGTTCTTATAGGAATATACAGCAAAATTAGCACCCTAAATTCATCATCTCACAAAATATGGGACCCGCACGGTGTAAAAAAAGGCTTACATACAGTGATGGAGTCGCATTCTGGTCAGGCAGGCAGCTCAACAGGACATCCTGTCCTCCTGTCTTACCTAATTAAACTGTCAAACTTGTGTCGTGAGCTCATGAAGTGTCAGCATGAATCTTCTCTGTGAAGTGCAATTAGCAGGAAACATAGAAAGGACCTTATTATAAGGCTTGTGTCTTCTGAAACGTAATAACCAAATGTGTCTTTTTTGGGGGGGTTAATGGACAAGGACAGGTGAGGAAAGGGGAGAGAGGGGGAAGACGTGCAGGAAATCGTCACAGGTCGGAGTCGAATCCTGGACCTCTGTGTCGAGGCATAAACCTCTAGACATATGTGCGCCTGCTCTACCCAGTGAACCAACCCGGCCACCAAATGTGTTGTTTTAAGCTCAGACAATATTCAGGCGTGGGGGGCAGAGAGATGCACATATCATTTTGCGATATTTAGCAGTCTTTTGACAACAGATGGTGCTAATTGGTGCTTCAGTTTTGTATTTTCCCCACAACTACTCTCTTTTGGGTGTTTTTACATTGTTTTAATAGCTTGGTAAAACATTAATTATCACACCAAAGAGATAACACTGACAACACAACAAGGGCACGTGGCTTTTCATAAGAATATTGATGGGACTAGGAAAAGGAAAAGTGTGTTTGAGAACTGTATTAATCGCAGGCAGTGTAACAGAATTATTAAGTCATATCCTCCAAAATGTAAAAGGTTGGCGGGGGGGTGCTTTTAGACTGTTTATGTTCCAGTGAGCCGGTGCATTCGTGCTTGCTCTCAGTTGACTTCCTTTGAGAGCGTGGCCCAGACGAAGCAACGCCCACTGCGTGTGACTGGTTACGTCCCAGCGCGCAGAAAACATACAGCCGCCACAGCATGCAAAACACTCAGTCGCAATAATGGCGAGGTTAAGCGAGCATGGGATTCGCCTTAGTTCCGTACGTATTTTAACAGGATTTGTAATCTGTGCGATATTTACTTGCAAAATAATGTTTGTAGAAGAATTGAAACTGAAACTGTCTGACTTATTTTTTTTACATTTCTTTTCAAGATGAGTCCTTCCTTCCTGAACAGCAACTCTACAAGTCACACCTGGCCCTTCAGCGCGGTGGCAGAGTTAATAGGTAGGTCTCAATATGAAGGATTAGGCCTAAAACCTAGTCCCCGTCTAGCGCACCTGCAGCTCTGCTGCGCTCTGTACTTGCTGCTGTTCCAACTTGGTTTGCTTGGTGTCATGTCATGTCTCTTCCGCTGTCGCCCGCAAAGTGGACTTCGAACAGATATTTGTGTTCCTGCTAAAATGGACCGAATGGACTTCCTCTTTCCCTCAGTCAACGGCTGTATTAGGCTACTGTTACAGCCTGTCGGTGTCTGTTAACAGCATGGCAATACCTATGTTATTACACTATGTAGGCCAATGGCAAGTTACCTTATTGTAATTTTATGTTAAAATGGTCATAGTAATTTTATGTTACTATGGTCATAGGCTATACCGAAAAGTTTTATAGTAGCCTAATCGCATATGAATTCAAGTCACCATATCTGTGTTAAAAGGGACACAGATGCCATACTTTAGTACATAATATGAGAGGATTTGTCCCTTCACGTTAAACAAAACGTCCGTTTCTGGTCTATCAACAACAGTCATTCCTCCACTCTGTGCTCTGTCATTGGTTCAGACGTGCTGACCGTCTGTTGGCTGCTCTGAGTATTAACAGGAAGAGCAGTGTGCTGTATGCAGATTGCACTATTGTATATGACCTCACTGCTTTCTCTGCTCACAGTCTGGGGCATTATACCTGGAGTTTGCGTAACAAAACGATGTAAAGGCAATGCATGTGGATCTAAGCATAGTTACACAATAAAACACGAAACATTGGACAATCATAGCCCTGTAGCAAATTCAAACTCTAACAACATTATGCCTTAATGTTAGTTGACAGCGTCTGAGAGGTGTTGATTAAAATATGAGATGAGCGATAAGATGAACATGTCAAGCAAGGAAAGTAAAGGGTGTTGTGAAAAAATGTGATAACACTTGTTTTGTGGTTCGTATCCTATCATGTACTGGCTTGACCTCTGTGAGTTGATTCTGGAAGCAGTTACGAGATCTCGGAAAACTAAGCGACACAAAGCAGGATTCAGTTGACAGTGTTCTATAGGTTTAATGAGACACACAAGGATATATACATTTTCTAACAACCGCTCCATTCACTTAGATTACTTGAGAGTAGAAAGATGAGAAAGAGGCTCCATAGGATAGGAGGATAGGTTCATGGTTGGTTAACGCAGATACATCTTGAGAAAGGAAAACAGTGTAACAATTTATGATACAAATTAAAACAGATAAGAGAGGCTTTGTTCAGAGTTTTTACCAAATGGAATGTAACATATTGACAACAAAGGGTCACAGCAGATTAGACCAATGATTCCCAACCAGGTGTACTTGTACCCCATAAGGTACATAAGACTATGAAAACTAGTTAGGAAGCACAGATGATGGCATTTGGTTTCACCCCCCCCCCCCCCTCACCCCCACCCCCTCCCCCCAAAGTTAAAGGTGCACTATGAGTTCCTAGTAAATCCCAAACAAAACAGAGCAAGCTCGCCCCTCCCCCCCATGTTTCCGTAACTGTCATGACTAACTGACTAACTGTCACAAACCCCCACCCCCTCTCCCAACCATCTTGTTGGTGATTGGCTGGAGTGGTTTGTTGTATTTTGGTGCACAGCCTGTGCCCCTAGTGTTTGTTTGACGTTTACGACCCCTGTGTTGTCTCCAGAGACCGGGCTTTTTCACAGTGTATTCAGGGGGCAGGCAGCTAGCAGATCAAGGAGAGATGCCTACGATTTGAGACAAAAATGAAATTGCGCTGAAACCATGCAGGAACTCATAGTGCATCTTTAAAGTCTGATGCTGGTTGCACAAAATATTGCAAGCGGATCAGCCGTACAAAGCATAATTGTAGCTGCTGCTTGACAGTGCCCAACATGACTCCAGTTAGAGACTGTAGGGGGAACATATACCTGCTGCCTTCAGATGGCTGTAAACAGAGTCACACATAAAGGAAAGGCCTTCTGTATAGTACTAAGGCACACCAAAGAACACGGGTGTTGATATCTACTGTTGAAAAGAACCCTTCCCAGCACCTGCAAGCTATTGTAGCGATAACTACCAAAACAGCCCAAACTCAGTTGGAGCATGCAGTCTCTTCACAACATGACATCATCAGACATTTTTGGCACCACCCCCCTCCCCCAAAGTGCACATGATTACACTATATATGTATTAGCATCTACAGTACGTTTTCAGCTCAAGACCCAAAAGAGGAATTTGGTGTCTCCCCAGTCCCCAAACTGTGTACATTGTGAATTGCAATGGCATCTACATTTATAAACTATTGATAAAGAAAACAACAAACCATGAATTTGAAATGCATATGAAATGTATGTACTCAGTGGTAGAGCGGTCGCCTGACAATCAGAAGGTTGGTGGTTTGATCCCTAGCCCTGCAGTCCCATGTCAAAGTGTCCTTGGGCAAGACACTGAACCTCGAGTGTTAATGTGTGTGAATGTTTACCTGATGAGCAGGTGCCACAGTGTGTGAATGGTGAATGGTTCCTGTACTATGTAAAAGCGCTTTGAGTAAGACTAGAAAAGCGCTATATAAATACAGTCCATTTACATTCACATACACACGTAATAAAATAATGTTATTAATATCTATATAATTATATGATTTCACATGACAAAGAAATAAATTGATTGTTGCACACAATCGACAGTGAGGGAATTACAGAATTACCTCAGTCGCAGAGCGTCAACACGTTTTCAGGTCAAGGTTCACGAGAAGGGGGGGTGGGGGGTGTAAATAATCCAGCAAACAGGATCTGAGCCGAATAGACCAGCGTAGCAAAAGACAACACAGGGCGACCTCTAGCTCACCCAGTAAGAACGTGCGCCCTATGTAGGCTGAGGGCTTTGCAGCGGCCCAGGTTTGAATCCGACCTGCGGTCCTTTGCTGCGTGTCATCCCCCATCTCTCTCCCACCTTTCCTGTCTATCCACTGTCCAAAAAAGACAACCCTCTTCTATTTTAATGAGGAAAATAATTCAGATATCATAGCATTATTATGCATTTTTGTCGATTGGCTACCCAATAAAAAGGGTAAGTGACCCATTTGGGTCCTGACCCTAACTTTGGGAAAGACTGACTGACTGTATAAACCATATACACATCAACAGCTGTGTATCAAATGTTTCCCTGTACATAGCTTAGAGCAACATAACGGAACACTCCCTATGTGTTATTTTAACAATCGGAAAAATGTTACAGGAAATGTAACGTTAAACAGGACTGTAACACACAGAGCTGACGAAGATAATTGATTAATAAGGTTGAACTTATATATATATAGCTCCAGCTGAAAGTGGCAACAAGGTATGTTTAAGGAATGTATTTGTAAGGATTTATTTAATGTGACATTTATGTCTAATTTTGCTAACTTTGTGTTGCTATTAGCCAATTAAAGTAGCGCAACTAAGGGGGGCCAATTACAAACACAATTCCATCACAATTCCAACTTTCTGATTCAACTTTGAGCTATCTACGTTACTATCTTATTGTTGCTGTGTATGCACACCGTTTTCCTGTGCAATGGCGGATTATTGTCAACATTTCAGTTGGGCTCACTTTCAGTTACGTTGTCCCAAAACACTTCTCAAGTGGCATCGATTGGCTTAAATCTCAGTTAATCGTGTTCCCAGTACAATGTCATTATGACATGTAGCCTACATGTCAGATGGTTAAATAAAACACCACAAAAAGCAGAATTTTCCTTTAAACACTTGTTAAAAATGTTTTTATTATTGTTATATATTGTTAATTTGTCATACAGTATGTCTTAGAAAAAAGCAGTAATTACAGTTTTTTAAAAGCTGATTTATGCTTGAATGCCTAAATGCATGTCTTCTAGGGTTGTGCAAAAAAAATCGATCCACATTCGTATCGCGATTCAAGCTCTACCGATTCAAAATCGATTCATAGAATTCCAAAAGTCGATTCATTTTTTTTTAATTGTATGTCTACTGCAATCACATGGGAAATGTAACTACATTTACATACTGTGAATTATTTTTGAATTGAATCTTGAGCCTAAAAATTGATATTGAATCGAATCGTGACATTTTCTGAATTGTGCACCCCTTATGTCTTCCTTCCTCTTGTGGACCAAAAGTGGACCTCCCTCCAAACCACAATGTCTTTGACGTCTGTCTTTCGAGGTTGTTAATTCATTTCTTTCTCCCATGTTCTAGACAATGCTTTAGATCCTGGTGTACTAGCTAAACAGATCTGGATTGATGTATTTGATGAAGCTGGTCACCTGTGTCTAACCTTCACTGATAATGGCAGCGGCATGACCCCCAACAAACTTCACAAGATGCTCAGGTAAGACACACACATGCATATCAACATGAAGGTAACATGTAAATGAAAAACGCTTAAACGATGTATTGTAGGATGTTAATTCAGAAACTTGCACATTGTCATTAGAGCGTATTTTGGACCAGGCACACATTCTCCCACAAAGAAGCACATATCTCAGTGTCGATTAAATTCACACAAATAACAATTACAACTACACACATATACAAGGCAAGGTATTTTTATATAGCACAAATTCAGACACAAGGACAACTCAAAGTGCTTTACATAAGCACAAACATATAAAACAGAAAATGCAGCAGGTCATAAAACAGAGAGAAAAACACACAGAACAGTAGATTTAAAAGACTTCAAAAGCATAGAAGTATAGGAATGACTTTACGGTAAGCAATGGCAAACAGAAACATTTTAAGCCTCAACTTAAAAGGGTTGAGGCAGATCTCAAGTGTTCTGGAAGTTTATTCCAGATCTGCGGGGCATAGAAACTGAAAGCTGTTTGGTTCTGACCCAGGTGATCGTAGAGCTCTGGGTGGCTCGTAACAGAGCAGCATATCAGACATGTATTTTGGCTCTTTACTAGAGTGACATGAATTTAATTGACAACAAGTTTGATAATCCATGAATTCTTTAAGTGTATTAATAAGATAAATGCTAAACATCTCACTTGTGAGGATTTGCTGATTTTTCTGTCATTGAAAAGTATATGTCTTTGTGTTTTGGACAAAACAAGCAATATGAAGGCACTTTTTCACTGTTAAAATAAAAAAAATTAGAATCTATCGATTATGAATGACAGTTTATCCTACAATAAAAATGATAATTGAATCATTATTTTGTAGTAAACTGTACACACACAAAACGTGCATCCTTATTTCCTCACTCTCCCTTTCACCCTTATGTCCAGCTTTGGTTTTACAGAGAAGGGTTCAGGTAAGGCCAGTCAGCAGGCCATCGGCGTGTATGGGAATGGTTTCAAGTCTGGTTCCATGCGTCTGGGCCGCGACGCGCTCATCTTCACCAAGAACGGCGGCTGCCAGACTGTTGGAATGCTGTCTCAGACCTACCTGGAAAACATCAAGGCCCAGGCCGTCATTGTCCCCATTGTTCCCTTCAACCAACAAACCAATATCCTTCATGAAACTAATAAAGCATGGAAAATAAAATAAAAAACTGATTGGAAGAGAATATGTTTGTAACCTTGCAAGCACCTTTATGTCCTGACCTTAACCCAGTGTTACAGTCTCTGGTGGTGACTGAGGACTCGGAGGCCAGCCTGGCAGCCATCCTCCAACACTCCATCATCACCTCCCAGGAGCAGTTACATGCACACTTTGACTCCATTCTCTCCAAAAAAGGCACCAAGATATTAATCTGGAATATCCGCAGGTCAGAATCATTCATTTTCATATAGCTGGATTTATGTCAAAAGTAAACGAACAGAGATTTTTTTCACCTGCATGTTTGTAATTTAAAATTCCCTTAAAAGATTTGTGAAATATACCAAATCACTTTCTTGCAGAGAGTTAGACCTAGATGATAAGACTAATAATAGGCTCTTATATTGTCCATTATACAGGTATATGAACAGCCAGGAGATGGTTAGCTAAGCATAAAGACTGAAAGAAGGGGGGAAATTGTGCCCAGCACCTTCCATCACATTTATTAACATGTTTTATTTCACAACTTGCCATTTCTACACTTTTTTTATTAAGTAAAGCTTTGTAGTGCCAGGCTAGCGTTTCCCCCTGCTTCTAGTCTTTATACTAAAGTAACCATATCCTGGCTATAGCTTCACATTTACTATACAGACATGATAGTGGAAACAATCCTCTCATCTACCTCTTAGCTACATATCCAATAACCATATTTCCCGAAATGTTTAAACTTATCTTTTAGTTTGAGTTCACACAAAAAGTATTGGTTTAAGTTTAGATGTGTAGACAGTAGCTATAATGTACCACACATGAGATTGATGAGTATGCAAACACAGACTTGAACAGAGACGGGCGAATAAACAAGAACACACACGATATTTGTTTAGGCAAAACAACAGGTTGAAAACAAAGCATTGCATTGTCATCATATGAAGAGCAGAGGAAATTTGAATTTAAAGTCCTTTTCCAGTGTTTTAAAGTACACTACACTAAGTAAACGGCATGGTTTCCCCACATAAAATTTCTCTCATTGAGAAATTCTTGATCTGTAACACTCAAATATGCAAAAACAAGTCTGTCCTGCTTTCAATCTGCAGCGATAGTTTCGGCGTCCTGTACCTGGTGTCAGTCACACCTAGACTCAAGTGAGGATTCTGTTGTGCACCAAAATCGGCGACTTGCAAATGTATCAGAATGGCACGCGTTGGTTAGCATCTTTTATTTGATTCTGTTGTTTGTTAGCTTGTAACCTGCAGTGCCTGACACAGCTACGATGACTGTGTACGTTCCCTCTCTCTACTGACAAGTTCGCTCTGCACTGGAGGTTTTCAGGTTTCTATTACGGCTTTTGCGTAGTAGTCCGCGATTGGCTTTTGAATCGGTGACGTACAAAATATAGCTTTCCTGGGATACGATACGAATCATAGATTTTAGGGAAGTGCATAGAAATCTCCCCCTTTAGTAAAGTAATGTGAAACACTTCTCTAGTGACACACTTTGCACGGATAGGTCAGTATAGTCAAGGTGTAGACATTTTAGCTGACATAAACATAGGAAAAACACATTTTTGAGTAGAGAGGATCTATTGAAAAATTTTAATACCTTTTCACACATGGATTTCTTAAGAAAGGTTCTCTACATTAAGAGAAAATACATGTAGGAGTTTCTCAGACATTCTCCTCTTTCACTTCCTCTTTACATTGGAGTCAGAAAAGTGTCTCCACTATTCTCAATTGTCATCAAATACTAAGCACCACACTTATCAAAATTAGCCAGAGTAAATAAAAATCGATTGAACTCCAATACACACATATTGGTTTGGACACTGGGGCCCATAAGACACAACCCATTTGTGTAATTTAACTGCCAGGTGTATTTTTTGCTGCTCTTAAAACAGTAGCCTGAGAGCAGTGATATAAAATGTGTCAATACCTGTTTTAAAAACTCCTCCCTTTGATGTTATCCTAAAGGGCCAAAGATGGCAAGCCAGAGATCGACTTTGAGACTGATGTGAGTGACTTCCGTTTGCCCGACATTCAGATCGAGGAGCTGAAGAAAGGTCTGAGGAACAGTGGATCCCTGAGAGCCGAACATGACATCCCAGAGATGCACTACAGTCTTAGGGTGAGTGGAGAAATGTCACCTATGTGAGTCCAGAGAGATGTTGGATGTTCCACCTGTTTGCAAGAAATATCTTAAGGTCGGTTTCTGACAAAACAATACCCTTTTTCTGTCGCTACAGTTATGTCCTTTAGGTCCAGTAGATCATATCTAACCAATGTAAAGGCTGATATTTATGGTGGTAGTCTTGTGTGTTTGTGGTAATTATAGTATAGCATAGCAATACTAGTACAGCAAATACATACTGTATAGTGTATAATTACAGTAAATGGTTGTTCTGCTGTTTTAGTATGGTACTGATTTATTGATGTACAAGAGTCACGTAAAACACTCTTAAAGAAATATGCCACTTTTCCACTGCATGGTACAACTCGACTCGCTCGATTTTGCTTTTCCATTAGCAAAAGTTGTGGATAGTACCTAGTACTATTTTAGGTACCACCACGGTCGAGGTACCAAGGGAGCTGAGCCGATACTAGAAGATGGAGTTAAAAGTCCCTCTGTTTGGTTGTCGATGAAAGCATTCAGTGAGTGTGAAGATGATGTAGCGGCAGTTTCATGCGCCGTTGCTTTGCCGATCAGCTGAGAATCCCACCTAAACTATCCTACACTAATGGTGTTTTTCCATTACATGGTACCTGCTCAACTCGCCTCGACTCTACTCGCCTCCACTCGACTCGACGCACTGTGCGTCCGCTTTCCATTGCAGATTTTAGTACTGCCTCAGCGTGGCTGGTCGTATAGCGGCGCCGCAGTAAACTGCCTTGACCTAAAGTGACACACACACACAGAACGTCGAAGGTGTGTTGTTGTTTCCACAGCCAGAAGACACATTTTGTTTCAAATGAAGATGGAGGCAGCAACAAAAAAAAAAACACAGCTGGCTAAACTATTTAAAAATGGCGGGTTTGTTCAGGACACCCCCGTCTGTCGCTTTCACGTCACGTTTTGGGATCGCCTCAGCTCGCTTGGAACCTCGACTGAGGTGGTACTAAAAAAAGTACCTGTTAGCAGGTACCAGGTACTTTTTTTTGTAATGGAAAACCAAAAAAGACGAGTAGAGTCAAGGCGAGTCGAGCAGGTACCGTGTAATGGAAACTACAAAACAAAAAAGTACTGGTACAAAAAAAGTCGAGCAGAGCAGTACCATACAGTGGAAACACGGCAATAGTCTGTCAACAAAGGCAGTAGAGTTTGCCCAGTTAAAATAAAATAATAAAATAAAAGTATAGGTGTTCATATGTTTTTTTTTAGCACTGTTCATCAATGTCGGCTTACAAGTTTCAATTGAAAGTTCATTCATGGATATAGAGTTTATCCTCAATATTTAGGATTGTTAGGACAGTTCTGCATGTTTTTAGTGTTGGTAGTTAAGATGGGGCATAGAGTACAAGTGGCAAGAGATTTAGTGGTTGTGGTTAAGGTTTGGGTAAGCGCCTACAGTGCATAGCAAATAAGTCCAACGTCTATGCGTGCGTGTGTGTGTGTGTGTGTGTGTGTGTGTGTGTGTGTGTGTGTGTGTGTGTGTGTGTGTGTGTGTGTGTGTGTGTGTGTGTGTGTGTGTGTGTGTGTGTGTGTGTGTGAGAGAGAGAGTTTCAAGCATGAAAGAGTACATCTTCACTACCGGAGGAGTACCTGTGGTTTTGTAGTAACACCCAGTTTCCTTTTAAAGCCAAGTTCAAATTGTTGTTCGTAAATCCCATCTCTATTTTGACAATCTTAGAGTCATTATACGATTCATAATTACATGTAGGTCTTTTTTTCTTCATGTTTTGCAAGAGTAATAAGAGTTTTAAAAGCTCAAGTAATGTACCTTCAGGTTAATATATCAAAATGTTAATAAAGAGTGTTGACAGATGATGTCAGACCAAAAAACATGAATTAAGAGTATGTGTTTTGAATTTAAAATGTCTTACTTTTTACACACTCTCTGTCTCTCTCTCTCTGTGTTCTTATCAGGCCTACCTCAGTATCTTGTATCTGAAGCCGAGGACACAGATTATACTGAGGGGGAAGAAGATTCTGGCTAAGCTGGTGTCGAAGAGGCTGACACACATTGAGCATGACGTGTACAAACCCCAATTCAGTGTATCCCTACAATATCTGTGTGTTAGCCAATGTGTGAGGATGGTGGTATAAAGTCGTCATTATCTGTATTGGCCTTTAGTCACATGCAAACAGGAAGTGGGAAGTTAGTTGCTTTTGGAGATGAATCAGGTAGTGTTTTGCTAGGATCTGATAAGGCAACATATGTCTGAGAGGAAATGATGAAACTTCATGTGGTTTTCATATCTTTTTAGAATGTATTTGTTTCACTTTTATATTTGATGTTTGTCTCATATCCTCTCAAGAAATTTACATGGAGAATTTTGGAAGTGTTTCTTTGCTTTAGCCAGGCAAAGATTTTCCACTGTATTGGTTTGACATGAACAAACATGTTGCACAATACAAGCTTTACGAGTATTACAAGTATTACAAACACAAGAAGTTCTTGATGCAAGCTAGGCATTTACATGAACATTTTCTCATGATTCAAATGCATCATTATCTTGGCTGTCAGGGTTTTTAAAATGGAAAGACAGTGGCTCTGAAAATGTTTGTTCAACAGTATCAAAACTCTGAATACCAACTTCATGCACCAACATGAACCTGAGTCAAGTTAAAGACCATGCAAATGCAGAACTATGCTGTATGTAATATCTACAGTGGCTGAACAGTTCTTGTTAATGCTAACACATTTCTGTCAGTTGGAGAACTAAGTCACTGATGAAACATTCGCTCATTGTTGAGCTGAGTATCGAACCTTTTTTGGTACCAACTGTAATGTATCTATAGCACAGAGTATTAAAACTGTTAAGTACCTAAAGCTGGTATTCAGTTTCTAGTTAGATATTCTTTTTTCTATTAATTACTTTCTGGTTTAAACCCTACATTTTGTTTTGTTAAAGCTCCATTGTGTAATTTTAGCAAAAAACCCTTTGTTCTTTCACAAATATGTGCTTATTCATGTGTAATTACTTCCACCAACTAATCAAAGTATTCTCGTAAGCGTAGAATCTGCCATTCAGAATACAGGAGAGCGACTTGCGCGAATGGCGGCCACCATGTAGCGCCTCCATGTTTAAAATACATTAGCCAAAGAGGGACATACCTCTGTATTTCGCGCTTTTCACTCAGTGGCACTGAAAAAAGTAGGTCATGGAGCGTGGCCGGTCGATCTCTGCACAGACCTGGAGCTCAGCTGCTGTCCCCTCCCCGGGCGGAGCTCGCCATCGGCACCAGATCGTTTCACCTACCGGAGTGGTAACTTGGCTCCCAGTAAACACTTTGTTTGTTCTAGTTTGGTCCTAATCTTGTATCCCTCGTGTTGATGTTAACTTCTGCCTCTTGTTCAGACCTGCTGCCGCTGTCTGCTGTTCCGCCCGCTCTACACCGCTCAGACCTTCACGGACGAAGGTGTCGCTAATTTCGGGTTCGGCCACCGTAGGAGATTAAACACGCTCGGAATGGGGGGGGTGCTCTATTCAGTTGGTTGACAATTTCACGGCTAGATGGGAGAAATTCTTACACAATGTAGCTTTGAGGCAATATTGTTGAGCAACTGCTTGTGTTAGAACAACATTTTAAAATGTTGGCTTCTTATGTGAAATTAAACAATGGTTAAGTGTATAAATGTGTTTATATTTCTCCAAGAAAGTTTTAAAAAATAATCATTTTGACACTGCTACCGAAACTCAGGTATTGTTTCGGCAGAAGTGTTAATTTTTATATTTCTGAGATGATTCAATTCTCCAAAAAACTGCCTCCTGTCATTTAAAATTGTAGTAAAATTTGTTCAATATTCATCATTTATTTGCATTAATATTCCTGTAATTTGTATCAACCATAATATGGGATTTTGGGCTTTTGCTTCTGTTCACCTCTGAAATCTTGAGCTTGCAAAATAGTTAGTGATATTATCGTGAAACCTGCCAATGTCCAGTGTTGTTAACCTTGACTGGTGTCTGTCAGAAAGAGAAGGTGAAGGTGACCTTTGGGCTAAACCCGAAAAACAAAGATCACTATGGCATCATGATGTACCACAGGAACCGACTCATTAAAGCCTACGAGAAAGTGGGCTGCCAGCTGAAGGTAGAGGGAAAGGATTTTCTGTATGTCTTCTTGCACGACAGACGCAGTGCTCTGCAACTTCAGTAATATTGGATACCTGCCTCTGCCTAAAGCAACACTAAAGCACTTTTCCCGCTTCGGACCCCTACAGGTTGGAAGCGGAATTGTCCATTACCGCTGTTTGCCAGATCGGGAAGCGGATCTGTAGTTCGAATGAGACATTACGACAGCGGTAATGGACAATTCCGCTTCCAACCTGTAGGGGGACCGAAGCAGGAAAAGTGCTTTAGTGTTGCTTTAAATCTCACTCCCCAATTCCCTGCAGGCTTCCGGTCAAAGAGCAGGAGTTGGCGTCATCGGTGTCATCGAGTGTAACTTTCTCAAACCTGCCCACAACAAGCAAGACTTTGAATACACCAAAGAATACAGGTACAACACACACATACAAAACAAACAAAATGAAGACACACACAAGACGTTTTGTGCTAATATGACCTATGGAGTTAGCTAGCTACTTAGGTTGATGCTGCATACTGTGGTTACCAATATGATGAAACATAGCACTAATGACTAATGCAGCTTTTCCTGGAAGTGCATTTTCCGCAAATGTGATGCTAAATAAAGTGTTTTACAGCAGGGAAGCTAATAATGATATAACGATTACATTATCTTCTAATGTAATTTTGACCACACACCTATCGAGATATATTTGCCTTATCCACTCTAACTTGTGCTGTTGTGTTTACGATATAAGGAAAAATAGTTAAAAGACATGTATTGTCTTTTCCTTTTTCTTATCCCAAGACTCACCCTTGGTGCTTTGGGCCTAAAACTGAACGACTACTGGAAAGAGGTGACCGAGAAGAAGGCCAGAGAAAGAGAGTTTCAGGCTCTAGAAAGAGATGAACATGAAGTCCAGCATGATGCTGACAAGTGAGTGTTGATTTTCTGACAGTTGAAGAAAATTCTTCTCCTCACTTACATCAAGTGTCGTCATAACTTTGCTCCAAAATACGTGAAAAACATGTTGAATTTGCTGTGCTACTGAAACAGGATTTTGGTTAATCTGGTACAGTACATCTAAATCTAAATCTGTACCCGCAACTGTCAAACCATTGGGAGAGAAAAATACCTAGTCCACGTTCTACAAGCCTTTTATGGATAATGACAGTAACAATATAGGAAGATGCCGGTGTTAAGATAATTATTTATCAAAGAATGGACTCCAGAATCACTGGAGTTGTTTTTACTTGCATGTAAAGAGTCACTTTACAGCACTCACAGTATAGTACAGAAAGTGACTGAAGATTGTTCACAACAGTGTCTTTTTAAAGGAGTTGGGAGTCAAGTTAGTTATTCGGTTCATGCAATCAGTAGCTTTTCTTCTGACCTCTGGTCAGGCCCGGCATCTCCTCCACATTATGCGCTTTGCCCTCAGGGATACATCCTGTGCTTTTTGCAAGGTTACTCATTGGTTGACATATCGCAGTGGGAATCAAACCCAGATCTCACACACCAAAGGCATGTGTCATATCCACTGCGCCATCACCACTCCAAGGTCACTCAGCTTTTATGGTTAACACATGAAAGACATAAATACTAAAACAGCAGTTTGGATGCAAATGGTTTAACTGAAGAAACTGAAGCAAAACCGTTCTAAGCATAATTTTTCAGGTCAGCAGGTCAGTTAATAACCCTCTCATGTAGGAGCTTGTCAATTCAACTGAAAGTGAAAATAGGTATTTTTTTCCCAAACGCTTGAAACCAGAGTTGAGACGCTGCTTCAGAGAAGACTAAACATGCTCAGGCACGAAACTTTAAGGGCCTTTATAACCAATTAAGCTTTATTTATGGACTTCCCCTCTATTGCCAACTTCTGCTTACAGACACTTTTTCATGCATGTATGTCTGTATTTACAGGGGTCCCATGTGGTTACAGTGTGAAGAGTGCCTGAAGTGGCGAAAGGTCCCTGCAAGTCATTACAATGTGGTTCCTGAAAGCTGGAACTGCAGCCAGAACCCCAATCCACGATACAGGTGTGCATTTCTAATTCTTGTTTCCTTGGCTTGGATCATTTAAGACGTCAAATGTTATGGTTGAGATACACTAGATCCGTTGACGTATTAGTCAACGGATCCTACTGATTTTCTGTGGAGAGCAGAAGATCCAACCGGCGAGTTGACTGACCATTCGTCCTATCTGATTTTACATAATCACGACTCAACTTTATGCAAAAGTAGTCAGTCCATCGCACCGGGCTCGAGAAACTCAGATCAAACTGTCCACCTAGTCAGTGTTGATCAAATACAAAGATTCTGTTAGTGCATTGCCTATTTCTCGCCTCAAATGTTTTCACAAACATATTTTTAGTGTACTGTTTAGCTTTAAAATTAAAACGGTTGTGACCCTGTTGCCATGTTGAAAACAATCAAGCAAAAAAAAAAAAACAATCACCACCACCACCACGTCTATTCAATGAACTGCAGTGTTTTTCAATTCTCTCGTCTTTTTTTTTTTTTTCTTTTTTTTTTTCCTCCCCATTTCCGTTGTTCCACCATTAACTCCTGTTCCCTGTGTGGAGTCTCCTATGTGCTTGGTGATCTACAATTTTGGTTTGCATTTTCTGAATAAAAAAATGTGTGTGCATGTGCTGAAACAGGAAGAACTTCAGCAGTAGTTGAGTCGCTCAGCCAAGGTCTCTTTTACTTTCAGAAGCTGCTTTTCACCAGAGGAAGCAGAAGACAGCGAGGAGCTGCTAACACCGAGCTACCAGAAAAACCACAAGAAACAGTAAATTCCCATTCTATTTCTCTAGACCTCTCAAACTTTGTCTGTGAGAATTTGTACACAGACAACCGTTTCACACTGCTACTTTTCCTGCATGCCTGGGTGTGAACTGTATGTGGGTTCACGTGCCATTTTGTGGTTTCCATCTGTCGGTTTCATGCTCTTAGTTCCGGTTGATGTGACTGTGTCTAGTTTTGCTATATTCTGCCTGACAGTGATCACCACAGAGGGACTAAAATGAGAAACCAGTCAGTTCTTCAAAACATGGTGACTTGTTACTCATAAATGCAAAGGAATTTAAATATTGATTACTTTTTTTGTTTGTCAATTTTAAACCCACCATTTTTTCAAAAGGGACCTATTTATTGTGCTGTTTTTCAGATTCATACTTGATTCATTCTAGGGCTGGACGATATGGAGAAAATCAAATGTCACGATATTTTTGACCAAATACCTCGATATCGATACCGCAACGATATTGTAGTGTTGACTATTGGTGCTTTCACAAAATATTTACACAATGAGATTTTAGATAAATAATCATCAGTAGTGATTCATTATCATCCAGTATATGGATATAATGACTAAGTGGGTGAAGGCAAATAATATAACAATGACATCACTTTTTTTTTTTTTTTTTTAAAGATTATTTTTTTAAAGATTATTTTTTTGGGGCTTTTTCCCTTTATTGGACAGTGGATAGACATGAAAGGGGGAGAGAGATGGGGGAAGACACGCAGCAAAGGGCAACAGGTCGGATTCGAACCTGCACCGCTGCAGGACTCAGCCACTGGGTGAGCTAGAGGCCACCCCCAATGACATCACTTTACTGTAATGCAGCCTGTAAAACCAGGAAAAGTATTTATGATATCCAAAATCTAAGATGATATCTAGTCTCATATCACGATATCGATATAATATTGATATATTTCCCAGCTCTAATTCATTCATACTTAATTCAAACATTTATTTTTCTCATACTGCTCATGGCTGCTGTACCTATATTCACCCTCAGTCTGAGACGCTCTGTTGGAGCGCCTGTCTTTTTAAGCCCACCTCCCGAAAAAAGCCCAGTGAGCGTTTCCAGGTCTCCTACAAGGGGGGTAAAACGAGGAGTGTCACGCGTCATATCATTATTACAGTCGATCTTGGGTCAAATATATTTTATACGAAAAAATAAAGATATGTATATGGCTCCATTCGAGCGTACTCAAAACTTTCTGTCAGGGCGAGCACAGCCAAGGTGCACCGAGGCGGAAACCATCCATTTATTTCTAGCACCCGTCTGCTGTAACCCTCCAACATCACAGCTCCAGTTACATTGTGCACGTGTCATACCCATAGACTGTAAAAATAATAATAGACGTAGCATCAGTGACATCACCCATTGGTTTGTGGACTGCCATTTTAAAGCCCAGAGTTTGCATTTTGGCTGTCGTCATCTTGGTATTTTGGAGCCAGAAGTGACCATATTTGGACAAGAGGGCGGAGCTGGGGAGGATGACGCAGTATCATATATGGTTTCAATGGCGCTGCACTAATCTAAACATTAAGGAGGGAAAGTCGCCGAAGAATATATGTATGTATTGAAGAAGACTTTAAATTGAGACCATAAACTTATTGATAAAGTGTTTACTGAAGTAATAAATCAATTGAGAAGAAGGGTAATTTTCTCGTAGACTTCTATGCAATTTGAAGAGAATGGCTTATTAGTAGCTGGAATCAAATTAGGTAGTTTACTAGCTAACTGGCTAACATAGCTACTGTTTATCTGGCAGAAGTTAGGTTGCAAGATAATAAAGTGCAGACTAACTTACAAGTAGAATTTCAGGCTCATAAAAGGTTAAAAATACAATAAAAAGGCTCATTAAATAGAACTCTAAAAAATGATATATGGCTGCGGTGTGCCTACTACTATTTTTCCATTGCTTCCCTACTTTCCTAGTAACAGATAATTCGACTAACAATCGGATCTGAGACAAAACAACCAATCAGAAATGATCTACTCCAATTTTCTGATTGGCTATAATTGTGGCACACTGTAACTCCTTCAGATCTCAGGTGTTCAAGGGTTTGGGAGGAAAAAAGAGCATGGAATTGGAGAGAGGGCAAATAAGTCAAACTGAGTGAGAGCCAGTTCAATTATTGGAGTTATAAAAACTTTAATTTGGAGTTAAACCTCTCCATAGTTTGAGAATCTGCTCCTCTCAGCTCATTAATTTCTTTTTTTTTTCCTGCAGGGAGCATCCCAAAAGCAGAAAACGAGAAAAATCATTGGAGGTTTGTAAAAAGTTAGAAACTTTATGCAACCTTACTATTGGTACCAGTGTGCTGTTTTGCTATACAACTCCTAGATATATTGTGTACGTATATTGTAAGTGTGCTTGGTTGTTTGTGTTGCAGGCGTGTGAGTTCCAGAAAGAAGTGGCTGAACATCATATCCTCTCGCGCAGTTCATCAGAGCCGAGCCAGCACACATACACACCTGATCACATAAGACCAGCAGGTCGATGCCACACAGAGGAAAACACACCAGAGCAGACAGGCACCGATCACCTGGCATATGATCATACAGACACACACGTATACGATGATGCACATGAAGTCACTCACACACAACAGAAGCCCGTTAAAAGAGCCACAGTCATTAAAGACAAGACACAAGTCACACATGTGGAAAATGAGACAAATGATCACAGGCTTGAAGATAAAGAGAGAGACAAAAAGAAAGATACAAACATGAAGCTGTTGGAAAGAGAAGAGAACACATACACATTAAGGTGGGTTATGTTGCATGTGTACTGTGTGTAAGCTCATCCTTAAAGATATTTTCACCAGTGTATTTTACTGTAGTGCCATCTTTTTCCACTGCATTTTTTAAGTTTGACGGGGGAGTTTTCTCCTCCTTTTTAGCCATTATTCATTCATTTCAGTTCCCAATGAAAAACTTGCAGAGACTATCACAAAGATGTGTTTTCAGTGTGTGGTAATGCTGGAACTGTTGCTGAAACTTTCCACGTTTAGCAGATAAAGGACACTCCTTTAGCTGCTGACTGATGACTGAGACATTTCTTTTTAACTGTGTCTGTTTAGTTATCAGCAGTCTTCTCAAATCTCTGATATTAAAGTGTCTTTGTACACAAACCAGAGTTCTCCCTCCACAGATGATCTAAACCTGACCCTGTTAATCCTTTTCATTCCATTTCATGAGCACTGGGCCAAATAACTGCAGGGTGGCGCTCCAGTTGGTGAAAAAAAGACATTGTGGCAGATTGTAGGCTAGTTAATTAGACCTGACCATTAAAAGCATAACTCACATTAATACGGGCATGCTGTGAAATGCCAGGTCTTAGAGTCAACACAATACAGAAAAAAAAGCTACGAGAGGATGGAATCGATGGTCGCAGTCAAAAAATACTGCTCAGCATGGCATTCGTTAACAAATGAGATGGTCTGTAAAAATGAGTCTTTGCATAATTTATTTTGCCCCTCATTTATTTAAGTTATAACATGTAGAATTCCTTAGCACTGTCCTTTTTTCAATTATACAGTAACAGTATGAATTAATGAATTGTCACTGATTCCTAAAGAAGTTGATTAACTGAAGGGTCAGTAAGTTGTGGGTGAGGGGCCATCTTTGCATCTTTTTCAGCCAGAAACCCCTGACACTAACATGGAGAATTGTCAGAGCTGTCTTTGTTTTCAGCTGCATTATCTCGCAATAGTAATACTAGATCTTTGTCAACAAAATGAAGCCCATGAAATGCTCAGTGTTATGGATTACCTGTCTCAAGGATGCTTAAAGTGCATGTAAGTTCATTTCCGCATGCTAAACATGCTTTCATCCTCTGTAGCCTCAAAAGGAAACCAGGATCATTATTTTACTGTGTGAAAAAGAAGCCATGTCTTTCGGAGGAGCAACAGCCTGTCCCAGAAGTCGAGACACTGTCCTTGGAGAAGACCAAGCAAGACGGTAGCGGCCAAGTCGAGAAACCAAGTGACATGGCTCAGCGAACCCCCACCTGCCTCACCAGGACCCACTCACTCCCCTTCACCCAGACTGTGATGGTATCTCCTCTGAGTCGAACAGAAGGGCAACGGAGCAGACCACTGCCTCCAGAAGGTAGTGACCGGGAAGCGAACGTGCAGAAGCTGGCTGGGTTGGAGAAAGAGGTGCAGAGGCTACGCAGGCTTCTAGGTCTGGAAGTCACGAAGACAACTCAAGGCACGATGACAACTGCTGATAGCAGCGCTGAACAGCCAACACAAGGGCTGATGACTCCGCCAGCGTCCACAGCAAGCAGAGAGGTCGGCTGCCAGACGGACGTGGCTGAGGTCAGCTGAGTTTATACCAAATATTTTCGGTTCATTATGATGATACAGTAAATTACAAACAAAGTGTTTGATGAAGATGCTTTATTCCAGGCCATCTGCTCAGACTCATTAATCTTAAATCAAGATTAACAGCAAACTCTTGAGTAATCTTCTACTCTGCTTCCTCTGCATCAGAGCTGTACTTCATCCAGCAGCCCGGCCCGGTCTCCAGGACATCAGGAGGTGGTGGTCCTGGGTCAGAGAGCTGTGTGTGTGCCCAAAGAGAAGCCTGAGCAGAACCTACCTAAGAAGAAGACAGAAACTCCGAGCAGGACGAGAGTCAGCGACAGCGAGCCCTGTGAAGACAGCAGGTGTGTATTCTAGACAGACATATAGAGATGCCACTAACTGTATATCATGAGTTGTTTACTGGTCAGAAATTAAGTACTCAATCATAGCTTTTATTTGAAGATTTTGGTAGTGGATAGCAGTAAAATGTCAGCATCTGTAACTTTATTTACTATCTCTGTAAGGTAAGGACACATTAACAATAGCTGAAAATGAACATCAGTACAGTGTGGTTTGCCTTCACTTTATGTTAAATTAGATTTTGCATGACAAAATGGCTGACTTTCAGATATAAACATCTGTCTCTATGTACCTCCAGTATATGAGTTGTTTCCTGAAGCTGGCAGGATTGCATTTGTGTGCAGGGACATAAATGCCTAAAAGATAAACCAATCCAAACAATGTTCGTATGAATGTCTGCTATTATCTTTACCAACGCATTACTGTTTCATCTATTCTCACTTCTCCAAAAACATTTAAGTCATGTCCTCTTTTACACTTATTTCTACATTCTTGTTCTCCATTTTTGCTGTTTCGTAAATAAAATGGGAATTTCCCTCGGACAGAGTTTAACCTGATCGACTAAAAATGTTGAATAGCTTTAATAATGAAGCTGTTCTCCAATCAGATCTTCACCGGAGAATCTGCGCACCATCCGTAACAACGTGGTGGCGCTTCTCACGGTCCTCCTGCCCCAACTGGACCTGACCGGCATCAGCCTGGACACCTCCGACGTGGACAACATCCTGCAGCAGATCATAGAGGTCAACTCGTTGAAACTGTCACCAGTACTGTTATAAAATCCTGCACATTTCTGTTGGCAGATATTGCTTTGTTTTTTCCTTTATTCTTATGCAAAGTTTGAGTTGGATTTTTTTATCTCTTTTCTTTGAAATTCTTTTTTTTAAGTGTGATGATTTGCTATTTTTTGTATTGCTTCTTTTTTTTACTGATTATTTAAAAGTACAATATGTAAGGGTCTTAATCGAGCCATGGATGTAAACATGGACTTTTGGTCCTACACACATGAGGTCATCATAGTCATGCTTGTTTCTAAATTTGTTCACACATGCTTTATAAACAAGACTTTTGTCTGCATTAAAGAACCGAAACTATACTATACACTGCCTCTTCATTTTCAGGGTAAATTAACCCTGTGCTCTTTATCGGTCCAATGCAAATGTTCTACAGTACCTCTTATTTGCCACAAGGTGGCAGTGAAGCCTAGTAAAACGTGCTTCTCTCAAATCCACATGAGTGTTATCGTTATGACAACCTGGAAAATCCTCCATCATTTAATTTGACCATTTTTTTGTTTTTGGACTATCGTATTCTCTGTCCCCTTTTGCCCAGGGCGTCAATTAGTTGAATGGGGGCATTACATTATATTATTTGTTCAATCTGATGTGTTTCTTATTATTGTATTATATTACAGTTATACATTACAATATTAACAGCACACCACACAGTCAGCAAAAAGCTGACTGAATTGTGTCATATTTCATCAACTCTCACAGTTTGGACCAAAAATTACCATTTAGCCTATTACCCTACATATTTTGTCACAAAGTATCGTTGACTACCCACGAAGGTACTGGCTTTCCAATAAGCCATGCTTTTAAAAGGTTCATACATTTTAACCATTAATGGTTGATTTATCATCAGTTCTAACCCATTAATAACAGTCCTTTGACTGGTATTTATATCTTTTAACCCTTGTGTTGTCTTCCCGTCGACCTGCAACTTTTTATTTTTCTGGTTCAAAATTGGTCGACACTTTTTCTCACTTTTGCCGGAGTTTTTCTCATTTTTTCCAATTTCTTTCTCACTTTTTCGGATGTTTTTGTCGTTTTTTGTTGTTTTTTGTTGCTTTTTTGACGTTTTTGTTCTTTTTTCCCCATATTTTTTAAATAATCTTTTTAGACATTTTGTCCATTTTTTTCAATGTTCTTGTATCTTCTTTTCTTTTCAAAATGCTATAAAAACACCCAACTTCAATGAAAGTAGTGAACTTGATCATTTATTTTACGGAACCATCCACGTTATTAATTGTTTTGACAATGCGGTTGAAAGAAACCATTTTCTGATATAGAAACGTTTTGAAAACGGGTCAAATTTGACCCGAGGACAACAGGAGGGTTAGTAATGCCGTTATAAATGTTAACAAGTTGGTTATAAAAATGTATTAACACTATCATCCATTCACTAAATGGATTTGCCCAATCTCTTCCACCACCTACTCTAAACGCCCCCACGTGCAACTCCAGCTCCTGTTGCTGCTGCTCGTCTTCTCTCCTCCCCCTTCCTTTAAATGTTTGAGCCCCAGAGGGGCCGCAGAGCCGGGCACTGTTTCACCCGGGACACGGTGGAGCTGACTGCGATGAGAGCCGCGATACATTTGGTCCTGCTGCTGCCGCTGCTCTGCTTCTCTGTCGGGGAAGACAGAAAAGCAGAGCGGTCTGCCGCTGCTGTTAGAGAGTATTATATAGCAGCTGTAGACATTGGCTGGGACTATGTCTACCTGGACGATGTTGACCCAGCGTCCGACCAAAGGTGACTATTTCTTGTTTAATTTAAGCAAACCACTGTCTGCCCCCCTAGCCAGTTTCAAAGGCGAGTATTATTGAGTTACTTCTGCCAAGGACTAGGCTTGCTTTGCTTCCAGTACAGGCTCGTGGTTTTGGGGGGAATTTATTAGAAACTGGTTAAAATAATGGCACATGTCTAATTCATTAAGATGGTTAACGATGATTAAGAGGGGAGTTTTTAAGTGTTTCCTTGCTAATTGTTTGTTTATATTATTTGATTGGTTTGTTTTCTTTCGTTTTTTTTAGGAAGAGATACAAAGATATTCCTCAGAAATACGTCAAGGCAGTTTACAGGGAGTATACAGATTCCACATACACTGTCCCCAAGCCAAGGCCAGCATGGACAGGTAGGACTGTTCTTTTGATATTCTCAATTTTCAAATATTCAAAATACTCTGCTATTAAGGAAATAAATACAACAAACAAAAATATTAGCCAGAACCTGACAGTTAAATTTAGTAGATTTACAGTCAGGAAAATGATTTGAAGACTGATGTTGTGGACAATAATAGTGTTTTTGTTTGACTATTCAACACAAAGAACAAAAACGGAATAGTTTCAGAGCATGTATCTTCAGATTTGTCTTAAATTAGGGGGTCATATTTTTGACTTCTTTAAGAAGGTTGTGTCCTCTGGTTACAGGTATTCAAGGTCCGGTGATTGTTGCCCGAGCTGGTGACTGGGTGGTGGTCCACTTTAAAAACCTGGCCTCTCAGTCCTACAGCATCAGCCCTGTGGGGATCACTTACTGGAAACAGTATGAAGGTAGATAACTGAATGGAAGGAGCTGCTGTCATCCTTTGAAAATTAGTCAGCAGCATATGCTACTTTTTCTTGTAAATTTTTTGACTCATAATCACTTTTTAGTGTGATGTCCATGTTACAGCGTAGATGAGTCAATGGCAAAACTCTTACTGGTCCAATCCTACTTTAACAGCTTTAAGGAAACAATCCAAACTGCTTCTTTTTTTGACATAATTTTGGGTGCAAAAAAAGCCTTTTTATTCTTGAGAAATTACAGCAAGCGACGGTTATAATTATTTTGTGTGTGCATGCAGTTTTTTGCAACATGTTGGAGCCAACGGTCAGTCGTCCTGCCTGATAACTAATTTAAGGTGCCTTTGAATTACAGTACCTGACTGCAAAGGAATTATCCCTGATCTGAGAAGCTGTATTTCACAGAAGGCATTGGCATATGTCCTAATGCTGCTGTAGATCCAAAGCAGTCAAGTCAAACGGCTCATGTCTTCCTGCCACAGGGTAGATTCCTATAATGGAGTTCTTCATAATCTGATAAGCTGTACCTGTCGGATCCAAGAATGACGTGTCATGAAGCAAATTTAATCGCACTAACATGTGATATTAACTGGATGAAGGGAAAACTTGCTTCCCGTGGGTGTCTGCACATGTCTGACTTAAATCATTATTGCACCTTATCATAAGTCAGTGCTTCCCCTGGATGTGTTTTTCGGGCAGCCTACATTGTGGTTTTACTTTCACCTTTATTCCAGACAGTAAGCCCATGTTTCTTCAATTTGTTGTTCAATTTCAAACATTCCCACAATTTCCCCAACTTTATGTCATTTGTGTTTCCTGCGATATCATTAGAGGCCCTTTGTAGAATATTTTTGTCCTTTAGTACAGTATGAAGATTAGACCAAATTACATGTATTCTTGTGACACCCGTTTTCCTGCGTTGACCCACCTCTACTGCTGAATGAATACAGAGGAGTCATCTGGCATCTTTTATTTCCAGGAGCCGGGTATGATGACTCCACAGCAAGCCAGGAGAAGAAGGATGATGCTGTCTCTCCAGGAGGATACTATAAGTATGTATGGGACATCAACCCTAATGACGGTCCCACCATCAGTGACCCCGAGTGCCTCACCTACTCCTACTCATCCCAGGTGGACACGGTCCGAGATGTAAACTCAGGACTCATCGGTGCCTTGCTCATCTGCAAACCAAGTCAGTGTGTGGTTGGGCAAAGGGCACATACACATCATCTAATTTCACAAACATTATGTCTAGTCATGTCTTGTGATCTATATCATTCATTGTTCTTTAAAGCTTTCTTTTTCCGGGTGGATCATCAAGACTATTGGTCCTCCTAGTTGTCAATCATTCTGCTGATATGTTTACATAACACCGTTGTACGTGCTCGTCCCTAGGTAGTTTTCGCTTTCTCCCCCCCCCCCCTCCTGGATCTTGGTCGGGATGAACAGGGCACGGGCTCATAGTCAATATCAGATTCCACAAGACTCTCTTCTTGAAAGCTCTAAACGCACCAGCAATAAAAAAAACAACAACAACTTAGATGCTAGACGATAGCTTGTTTGTTGGTCTGTAGCATGCTAAAGTTAGCTGTAGAGATGCTTGTCGTAAATAGATTTTCACTTACGGGTGGCGAGTCTGACATAGTGGAAAAAGTGCAAATCTTCTTTTGGAAACATGTAAACAGAGCGTGCACGAGGAGAACTAGGCGTGTGCATGCTCTCGTGCACACGTTTAATAGGCGTTCCCACTCGGGAGCAGGTGGTGTTGTGCATGTGCATTTTTTCAAAAAGTGGAGAGCGCGGTTCTTTTCTAAAATTCGGGAAAATCCTCCATTATACCTTTAAGATAAAGATACAGATGTGCTTGATGCACCTGTAATTTTACACTTGCAATCATATTATCACACCTTGCATTGTGTGTGTGTGTGTGTGTGTGTGTGTGTGTGTGTGTGTGTGTGTGTGTGTGTGTGTGTGTGTGTGTGTGTGTGTGTGTGTGTGTGTGTGTGTGTGTGTGTGTGTGTGTGTGTTTTCCCAGGTGCCTTCACAGATGATGGCCAGAGGAGAAATCCAGCGTTTGTCCTGCTGTTTGCAGTGTTTGATGAGACCAAGAGCTGGTATGGAGAGGTTGGAGAAAGAAGGAGCAGGGAGAAGTTCAAGAGGAGCATCGGCAGAAAGGAATACCACACCATCAATGGATATGTCAACTCTACGTTACCTGGTAATGAACCGGACTGGCTGTAGACAGGGAGTTTGTTAAGTGTTGCTCACACTGTGCTCAGATTATCAGTGGCTGTGCTGTATGCAGTCTGCACAGGAATTTTGGCCTCATTTTCTCTCTCTCTCTCTCTCTCTCTCTCTCTCTCTCTCTCTCTCTCTCTCTCTCTCTCTCTCTCTCTCGCTCTCTCGTAGGTTTGACAATGTGTCAGGGCCGTAATCATGTGTTCTGGCATCTGATTGGGATGGGCACAGCTCCAGAAATCCACTCCATTCAGTTTCAGGGTCACACTCTGCAGGTAATTCAAGTTTTCACATAAAACACAGTCATAGCAAACGGATTTAAAGGGTAAAGCAGGATATTTTTTAAACTCTTAAATTAAGTATAGTTTTCTGGCTGATTAATACAAATTTGGAAATGACTAAAAAATGTAAATTAACAAATGCTTCTTCAAGATGCTTGTTATTGACAATGAATTCAATTGCAGAAGGATTTAAGTACATTGGGAGAAAGGTGCATACAGTCTAACAGCATTAAACGGTATTTCTTATCTACTCTAAAAAAAAGTTTTTTGCAGGGTTTTGGAGATTTAAAGGAATAGTGTGACTTTTTTTGGTAATATATGAGCCAGGAGTGGATTAGCCTAGTTTAGCATATAGACTGGAAGTAGGGGGAAACAGCTAATCTTGCTCTGTACAAAGTTCCAAAATACACTTTTCAAGGTAGAATATTCCTAGACCTTCCCTGTATCAACCCAATTTAGCATTTTCTGGCGTTAAAAATCTGATACATTGGATTGTTATTGTTTAGGTGTTGACCAATCGTAAAGTCACCATGGAGGTGACCCCTATGACATTCATCACTGCAGAAATGAGACCTGCTACTATTGGCCGCTTCCTTATGAGCTGTCAGATACATGCTCACCACCACGGTAAGAAAGGGCCGCCGATAAGTCTCCTAGACTTCCTAGACAATCTGTTTCCCTTGTTAGATTAACTTCACCTCCTCTGTGTAAATGATAACTAACTTGTTGTGCACTACTGCTCTACCCAGATGGTATGAATGCTTTTTTCACTGTGGAGAAATGCCCTGACCCTGTCAGTCTGCCGGGACCTGACCTGCGTAACGTCAAACACAAAGATTATGAGGACGGCAGTGAAGACGGCGATGAAGACGACGATGAAGACTTCAGTGACGAAGACGAGTATTCGTTCAACACCATAAGCTTGCAGCCTAGACCACAAGTGCAACCAAAAGCCAGCAGGGGACAGCCACCGATAACCTGGCAGCATTACATCGCCATTGAAGAGGTCACCTGGAACTATGGCTCTCATCTCAAACCCACAACTAGGTAGGAAAGATGGAGGAGGGGAAGGAAGAAGAATAACAAAAAGGGAAAGTTGATTTGAATTGAATTGTTTTTTTCTTTTCTCTTTGACTCATCAGTGAGTTGCAGTCTGGATATTTGCCTGCAGCTCCCCATCACTTGGGCTACAAGTATAAAAAGGCGGTGTATGTGGAATACACAGATGGATCTTTTACTCGGAGGAAGAACCCGGCCAAGACACTGCTGGGTCCACTTCTGAAAGGAAAAATCAACGATCAAATCCAAGTGAGTCAGACAGAAAATATACCAATTGGCCTTTTGTACCTGACTGAATTTGAGCTAGAAAAAAAGACATTATCGATCATAGTAAAATAGAAGCAGTATATAGTATTGTATAACTTTCTACTCATCCACCATTGGTTTGATTGGTGTCTCCAGATCACTCTCAGAAACCTGGCCAGTCACCCTTTTAACATCTACCCCAATGGCCTTACCAAGATCTTTCCACTGCAAAGATCCGCAAATGGTAAGTTTAACCAACAGCCTAATATCTAATCAGTAGTTAATATCATTATCAGCAGTGCAAGCGTATACTTAAGGCCGGTAATTTTGGCAACAAAAAATGAATGTATAATGGGGTTGCTGCAATTCCCTATATTCCTAACATCAAAGTTTCATCTAATCTTATCTACCGGTAATTAAACATTTGCAGAGAAGGACTTGCGCTCCATGGCAGTGCCCCCCAACGGGACTTTTGGCTACATTTGGAACTTAACAACAGATGATGGACCCTTGGAGGGAGACCCTGTGTGTCTGACCCAGCTGTATCAGAGCACCGTGTCCCCAGAGAGGGACTTGGCCTCAGGGCTGGTGGGCACCCTGCTCATCTGCAAGTACAACACCATGGACACCAGAGGACGTCTGGTGAGATGAACGTTTCTATAATAATAAATATGTATCAACATAGCACTTGTAGAAACACTGTTAACAATTAACTCTTAACACACTGTTGAAAAAAATGCAAACTGCCATGTTTTCTCTTACCTGCACTAATGTAATGTACACCCTGTGTCTCTTTTACCGAATCTACTGTATGCAGTTGGCCCTAGATAAAGAGTGGAGCCTGATATTTGCTGTCTTTGATGAGAACAGAAGTTGGTACATCAACGAAAACATGCAGAAGTCCAGCCTAAACTCCCCTAACACCACGGACCCTGAATTCTACAACTCCAATGTCATTTACAGTAGGTTCACCTTAGAGTTATATTTGTATATTTCCTTCTTTCAGTACAGAAAAATATTTTGCACATCTACAACGTGAGAAAGGTTCGTCGGAGGGGGAAAAGCAGTTCAAAAGTTGCAAAGAAAACTGTCCGCACACTGTCTAACGGCAAAAATATATAAAGTTTAATAGTAGGCAACGTTTCGATACTAGACCATCTTCAGGCAAAATGGCCAATGCCTGTTAGTTAGACAGTGTGCAGGTTTTCTTCGCAAAAGTATATTTACTTCTTTGAAACTGTTGTTAGTGGAATAATCAACACAGTGATATATTTACAGTGTATGATGTGAGACAAAAACCAAACAACAACATATCACCAATTTTATAACTGTTCATTTTCCTTTACCTTCAGGTATAAATGGCGCCATGTTCGCCGGTCGTCAGTTTGTGGTGTCTGAAAATGATGTCACCTTCTGGCATGTGGCCAATGTGGGCACCCAGAGTAACTTCCTCTCTGTTTACTTCACTGGAAACCTATTTCAGTACCAAGGCCTTCACCAGTCTGTCCTCACCCTCTTCCCCATGACTGGCATCACCATTGACATGGAAACTGATCTGATAGGTAAGACTGAAGTCTGTGAAAGTGAAGTTAAACCAAATTTCCCCCTTAATTTATTACTTCAAGATTAATGATGCTAAAAGGCCACAGGCTCTCTTAATGTAAGGAACTTTTTGCTGGACGTTTTGGCTAGTTGCACTTTGGTAGGTCAGCTAGGCTAACTATACTCTACATAGTACAAAGAAGTTTCAAAGAGTAGTTCAAAGAATTTGACCGTGTCATGAAAAATGCAGTTCAGATGCAGTGAAATTTGTTTTAGTAAGAACATAACAGTTTACGCAATAAGATTGTCAAGTAAAATTATAACTGTCACTAATTAAAGTCACTATGTGTAGGATTAAAAAAATGTCTTGCTTTGGTGCCCCCCAGTGGATTTCAAACTTCCAACAAAAACAAAAATCATAATCGGAATAATTTCTAAGACACTATAATGAAATTAAAATTGTACACACAATGTGTGTCATACAGTCAGAAGAAGAAGCCAGGCTACAGAAGCTGAGACCTGCTGTTAAAAGTGCTTGTTTCCTGAAGCACTGACATGTGTCGGTGCTGAGAAATAAGACAGCGGCATATCCTGACTTATTGACACACATCAACGCATCAGGATACTGCACAATTGCCTAATAACAGCTGATGTGTGGGCTTACATAGAAAACAATGGATGCACGTGTTTTGACGCGGCATGTGCCGCCAGTGTGTGTTGTTTTTGAGTCATATAAATTCTTCTCTCAGGTGAGTGGGAGATCAGTGCCTACGATGGCAGCCTCAAGAGTCGGGGGATGAGCATCCGTTACACCGTTCGTCACAGCGATGATGGAAACCGAGTTGATCATGATGGGGTGGAAGAAGATATCTCTGACTATAGCGATCAGATAGATCTACAGCCGAGGGGCAGAAGACCTGGAAATCGCACACAGTTGGTTCAAGTGTGTAAGAAAAATGTTGCTAATAACAACACTCAACCAGTAAACACTTCCAGTCAAAATGTCACTAATGGGGAGACTGGGGCGGAAGAACAGTCTGCATGTCAGCTGGAAGCAGAGGAAGGAATCCCACAGGATATCTTGGAGGATATAGAGAGAGATGGGGAGTCGACAGTTTCTCAAAATGGGACTGAGCCTGGAGGAGAGGGGGGTGGCAGGCAGAGAAGACAGGCAGAGGGCAACTGGACAGATGTAGATATCAGTTCTGGAGCCTCAGAAGATGGAGGAACTGGGATAGAGGTTACAAAAGAGGCTATGGAAAATAGAACTGACACTGGTGCCAAAGAAAAAGTTGAGGAGAGGAGTGAAATGTCAAGTGTGAATAATGGGACGAAGGGAGAGCTTGAAAAGAGCAACGAGATCTTACTGAACAGCAATTCACAGCTAAACGAGAAGGTCTCAACTGTTGACCTAAGCTATTCAGAAAACATGGATCACAACTTAGTGAAACAAAACCACATTCAGTCTGAACCTGAGCGACTTACAGTGGATCGGCTGAAATACATCAACACTGCTGACAACAACACACCAGGGATTGATCTGGCCCTTGAGTATGATGACTACAGCCAAGAGGTACTATTTTCTGTGTGTGTGTGTGTGTGTGTGTGTGTGTGTGTGTGTGTGTGTGTGTGTGTGTGTGTGTGTGTGTGTGTGTGTGTGTGTGTGTGTGTGTGTGTGTGTGTGTGTGTGTGTGTGTGTGTGTGTTTTGTAAGTATATATAGTCATTCACATATTGCATACTGGTTGTCACAAATTGAAACAATTCCCCCTCGCTCACAATACATGCTACATTTTATTATAGGTGAACGGCACATCAGATATGATTGCCACAGATTACATGGACCTGCGCTCCGGAGGGACCCAATATCGTCACTACTACATTGCTGCAGAAGAGATCACCTGGAACTACGGCATCAGAAAACCACATCAGCTCATCAACCCCAGGTAGGAATAATATTTCATCCTGGTTTCCGTGCAGGACCTTAAAGGCATTGTTTTTGGACAAATAGGCTTATTCACTGCCTCACCCTTGCTTAGAGAGATGCAAAGAATGCCATGCTCATGTCTGCAATAAGCATTGAGCGACAGATGATTAGCTTAGCTTAGCATAAAGACTGGAAGCAGACAGAAACATCTACTGCATCCGAAGTTCAAAAAGCTGCCCACCAGCACCTCTAAATATCACTAATTATCATGTTGTGCCCTGTTTGTTTAATCTGTACACAAACAGAAATGTAAAAAAGACAATTTGTGGTTTTATGCTAACTTAATTTTCTCCCAGCTCCACATTTCATGCACCGACATGAGCGTTATATCAATCTTCTCATCTAACTCAGCAAAAATGCAAATAAGTGTATTCCCCAAAATTTCCCAAAACTATTTCTTTATGTTTTTATTCTCCTTTTCTCTCCTTGTTGCACTAAAATGCTAAATGTTATGTCTAATTTTTAACTTAAGGCATGTTAACATGCTAATGTTGGCATGTTAGCCTGATAAAAAGCTAAACATCAACATGTTCACATGCATGTGCATGCCTACTTTAGGCACGTTGCCATGCTTATGTTGGCATGTTGGCATGTTAATGTCTGTGGGAAACAACATTGCAGTACCTCTGGAGGCCAAACTGTATGCATTTTTTGCCCTGGTGATATTATTATTATTATCATCAATCCAAAAGTTTTATCTGCTTAGTCTATTTTTTTGTCTGTTAGAACGTGGTAATGCTTTGGATGTTTTGGTTCTTTGATAGCAATGTCTCAATGTCCCAAAGTTTTGGGCAAACTCAACATTACTTAATATAGAACACACAGTCAAAGAACACAAAATGTTTCACAATTATAACAGAAGAATGGGTTTCCTCAGGAGGGTGGCTGGCGTCTCCCTTAGAGATAGGGTGAGAAGCTCGGTCATCCATGAGGAGCTCGGAGTAGAGCCGCTGCTCCTTCGCGTCAAAAGGAGCCAGTTGAGGTGGTTTGGGCATCTGGTAAGGATGCCCCCTGGGCGCCTCCCTAGGGAGGTGTTCCAGGCACGTCCAGCTGGGAGGAGACCTCGGGGGAGACCCAGGACTAGGTGGAGGGATTATATCTCCGCCCTGGCCTGGGAACGCCTCGGGATCCCCCAGTCGGAGCTGGTTAATGTGGCTCGGGAAAGGGAAGTTTGGGGTCCCCTGCTGGAGCTGCTGCCCCCGCAACCCGACCCCGGATAAGCGGACAAAGATGGAAATCATTTTAAAATCCAATCTAATCAATGTCTAAAGCAGCAGTTTTGATTCAACTCCTCTCTTTAGAGAGATGCGTCGAGGGATGAGGAAGTTCCTCCCAGAGTATAAGAAGGTGGTGTTTCGTGCCTACAGCAATAACGACTTCCTACTTCCTCTAGACAGAGGGGAGCTCCAGGAACACCTGGGAATCATGGGACCTTTCATCAGAGCTGAGATTAATGATATCCTCATCGTGAGTGACACTGTCGCTGAGCAAAATAAAAGAATAAACCAGTAATGTTTTTATGTAGTCTCACTAGTTACTTCACACTTCACACTTTAACAATCTTCAATTTTACTGCATATGTTTAATGAAACATGAAAACAAATGTGAACACAACAAACAAACAATTGAATATTGAAACATAACTAGTTGAAGTAGCTCTCTGTTCAAAACTCTCTCTCTCTCTCTCTCTCTCTCTCTCTCTCTCTCTCTCTCTCTCTCTCTCTCTCTCTCTTGCTCTCTTTCCTCTTATTAAAGGTGGTCTTTAAGAACAAGGCATCCAGGCCTTACTCCTTTCACCTTCAGGGAGTTTATGACCACAGCCAGGGGGCCGGCATTAGCCAAAACCATGCCTCCTCTGCTCCACCTGGGGTCCCAGGAGAGCCTGTGGCTCCTGGGGAGGCACGGACCTATAACTGGAGAGTAACCAAGAAACAAGGACCAAACGACAATGAATTTCCCTGCAAGACTGGAGCTTACTTCTCCACTGTGGACAAGGTCTGGATAGGTCTTCACTTTTAGCCTGTTATACGTTTTTTTCCATGGATATACAACATGTACTGTATGTCTGTATTAATTTGTATAACATCCTATCCAAAATTGATTTCCTCCAAAGGAAAATATATATTGATTCTTTCGTTTCATCTTTGTTTCAATGAATGGCTAAACTTCCTGAGGTACAGTTGTAGAATCAGAAAAAAATAAGTATTTCTCTACTCTGTTCCAGGAGAGGGACCTTCATTCTGGTCTGATTGGTCCACTGGTGATCTGTAAGTCTGGTATTCTCCGGACTCGTCAGAACACGCAGCGAGGCGTCCGGGAGTTTGCCCTTCTCTTCCACACCTTTGATGAAACTAAAAGCTGGTACCTGGAAGAGAACCTGCGGCGGCGCTGCGTTCCACCCTGTCAGGCCAACACTGAGGACCCCTGGTATCACATCAGCAATAAGTTTGCAGGTGAAGAAAATAGGATTGATTGTTGGTGTCACGCTGTAATGAGCTTACTGTAGTCTCAACGTTTTCTTTAAATTTCTCATAAATAAATAATGCCTACGTTTTTCCTCAGCGATAAATGGCTATGTGGCGGAGACACTTCCTGGTCTGTTGATGGCCCAGCACCAGCTCGTCAGGTGGCACCTGCTGAATGTAGGAAGTGACGGAGAGTACCACACTGTGCACTTCCATGGTTTGCCTTTCACAGTTCACACTGAAAAGGAACACCGAATGGGGGTCTACAACCTCTTCCCTGGTAAACACCCACATATACACATTGTGTTATATACTTTCTATATGTTATACACATTAAGACATTACACCTCACGCTTGCAAACTCTCCATCTCACCTCATATAATACACACATAAAAACATGCAACCCATAAACAGATGTTTTCCCCTGCATTTGCCCAAACCTTTTGCTGATTTAAATTTCATTTATAGGAAGCCAATATTTTCCAGTACCCTGTGCAGTACATTGCTACTGCAATCCATACAGTTTCCATTGTAAAACATGTTTTGGACTAAAACCACATTTATTCATCAGCCTGATTTTGCCTGAGTTTATTCCACAGGAATGTCTGTAGGTTTAAACAATACAATAATTGTGTTTATGTGAACCACCCTCTTCATTTAATATCAATAAGACTCACAGTTTGTGTTGCTAGCTAATGGCTAACGATATGAATCCTGACACCAACTGAAAAAATTAAACCATAGAAAGTAATCTAGCTTCCTCCACTTTCTTATCTCTGTTTCTAATAATTAGCTTACATGCACTCTGAAAGCCGTCTTCATGTATTGCATTGCTCTATGTTACCCAGGAGTGTTTGGCACGGTGGAGATGACACCCCCCAGAGTTGGCACGTGGCTGGTGGAGTGCACTATAGGAGACTACCAGCTGGCCGGCATGAGGGCTAAACTACTGGTATATGATCGACGTACGTACACGCTGTGTCACATATCTGTGTAAAAATATGAATATATTATTAGTTATATAATACATCCAACAACATATTTTGAGTTTTTTGTAGATTCATTATTTTATTTTGTGGTGTTTAATGAGAGAACAGCCTCATGGAGTAGCTGCCGTGGCTGTAAACGCTTGCACTGGTGGACATGTATCCTTGTATATTGAAACACAAGGGAGTTTTATTACTCACAGTTGTATTCAATGCCAACACTCTGTGCAATGAAATGTTTCATCACATCGTATAAATTATGTCAGTGGCTTTCCCCACATTTTCCACACACAAGTTTCTATGCTATTGTGTAATTAATGGGGCTTTTTAATAAGTGAGGACATCCCTTATTGCTAAGCCCAAGATCTAAGGTAAACCTGTAGAGTCACATGTATCATCATTTCCAAAAAACGTCAAAATAGACAATGTATAGTTCTGTACTGTCCAGACATATTCTTGGACATATTGAGTGCACAGAAATGAATTTGGGAAATGCATTAATGAGCTGGAATTTTCTCGACATGCAGTATGTGTATTGCCTCTGGGGATGAAATCAGGAAGGATCGAGGATTCCCAGATCACAGCATCAGATCACATAGGTAAGAGTTTTTTTCATTTAAAAAGGCAAACACGGGAGACGAAGCTCAATACTTGCAGAGAGAGGAAGTGCTTACCACCAGGGTGCGTTTTGTGAAAAAAGCAAAGGGGGGGATATTTTTTGATCATGCACAAAACAAAACAAATGAAATCCCCCTTCCAATACCATGGATATAGTGCCACTCAGCCAGCCATGCCAAAACACTTACGGGGCCCTATTATAACGATCTAAGCGTACAGCGTGAAGGGTATGGCGCAGGTGCGTTTAAGGCGTGTCCAATTCCACTTTTGCAAGTTTGACGGCGGAAAAAAAGGGTCCGTGCGTCAATTGCACCTGACTGCAGTACGCAGATCGGGGTTGGGCTAAATTTGGGCGGAGCTAAACGTTAGACTCCGCCCGGGCGCCACCTTAAAACCCACGTTGTAGAATGTAAAATAACGAATAATAATATAATATCTATATTATATATAGATATATATATATATATATATATATATATATATATATATATATATATATATATATATATATATATATATATATATAGATTATAACAAATAATGATATTTGAATTATAAAAAAGGAAAAGAAGTACGGGGTTGGGATAAGGAAAAGAAGAACGGGCAAAGCAAACGTGACTCTTTGTAATCTTTTGCATGTTTGTGTGCTGCTGCGCTTCCCTGTGTGTGTAACAAGCATATTGTGCAGCATTTTACTAATTCGCTGCTAAAATAACAATAAAATGCTGCGCTATTGACTTTAGACCAGGCTTTGGTTGGTCAATGGCGCGATCACTTCCCACTGCCTCAAGATAGCAATACGCCAGAGCGGCGTTCACTATATGCCGCGAAAACTAAATACTTTCACCCAGGAAACACTCGTTTGATCCTCGTGAGTGTTTTAATCCAAATCCGATTTTTTTCCTAAACCTAACGATTCCTTTTGGTGCCTAAACACTCACTTTTTCTGTCTTGGCCCATGGCCCCTGAAAGGACGGTCATCTGGCGCTGCCTGTACCCGGCTCACAGACACCTTTTTGTGGCTCAGCAACTGCGTCTGGTAGCCGGCGTCCCGGAGCTCTGTAGCAGCTAAATACAACCAGCAGCTGCTGCTCGGATGTTATCGTTCTATGACACTAGACTGTTCACTTAAAAATAATTCAGCAGAGGCAGGGATATGTAGACCAGAAAGGGCGAAATACCATGCATCCCCCCTGCAAATTGTACCCTGCTTACCACAAATATCCAGTGCGCTGAAAATGAAAACACCCAAGGGAGCTTTATTAAATCTGAAAGCCTGGAAATGATCCACACTAAGTACGATTTTAATTGTGTTTACACACGTGTGTCCAGGGAGGTGGGAGCCGAGGCTGGCGAGGTTGGATCAGTCTGGTTTTATCAATGCCTGGATAGGTCAAAACCAGATGTCATGGATACAGGTAAGATATACTAATGCAAGATCTAAGTTGAATATTCACTTTGTAACAGAGATAAACAGAAAGATATACAGAAAAATACAGAAATACAGCACAGTGAAATGTAATGTAATGTGTGTGTTATTAGGTTGATCTTCAGAGGCCTACCCTGCTGCACGGTGTGCAGACGCAGGGAGTCAGGTCCAATCTGAGGGACAACTACATCAGAAGCTTCAACATCTCTTACAGCCTGGACCAGGAGACTTGGATCAATTACAGAGGAAACAGGACGAACAACGTATGTCCTCCACAGTGGTACACACATACTGGATATCTTGTACAGTATCCAACATTTGACAGCAATAAAATGATTTATTGATGCTTTGGGAAATGAGTTCCTCAGAACTGCAGAGGCTAAACCTGGAATACAAGTCAAGGGACATAAAGTTCCCACATCAGCAGATAAATAGGCCATCTGACCACTGACAAAATATGTATGTGTATTTATGTGAAATTACCCGTTTTTAAATATTTCAAAAAGTAGCTTCAACAATCAGTTTCCTGTCGTTATCATTTAGGAAGTTCCACCTCCAGAACACCAGTTATATTTGACAACGCACGGATAAGAAAAAGTGAAACATGCTATTACAAAACATTGCAAGTGTTCTGTGACGGCTTGATTTTCTGAACCCTAAAACAAGAGAACGTCTAGTTTTCTCTCAGACCACTATGCTGAAAGATTATTATTGCACGTCCTGCATAACCATGGCATCATGCTGTTTCACTGTCAAATGAATACAGTAAAACATGTTTAATGTAATGGGTTGTCTATCTAAAGCAAGTTCCAATGATCCTTGAGGTCTGAGCTGTTTGTGTGGCTCTGTTTTAGGTATTTTTTGGCAACATGGACAGCTCCAAGGTGAAAACCAACTCCTTCACTCCACCATTCGTGGCCCGCTACATCAGGATTCAGCCTGTAATGTTCATGCTAAAGCCTGCTCTCCGACTGGAGCTGCTGGGCTGCGATATCAACAGTGAGTTGCACCAACAGCAGCAGCATTTATCGCAGAGTTAATTTTACTGTAAGAAAGTGCAAAGAGTGACTCTGTGTTTATGTGTGTATGTGTATATGTGTGTGTGTGTGTGTGTGCGTGTGCAGGCTGCTCTCTCCCTCTCGGGCTCCAGAAGCAGATTCCTGACACCAGCTTTAGTGCTTCCTCATCTTATTCCTCTCTGCTGCGTAGCTGGAGCCCCAGCCTCGCCCGGCTCCATCTGGAAGGCAGCGCCAATGCCTGGAGGCCAAAGGTGAACAAAAATACACAAATACTGTACCATCGCTATGTAATTTATCCCACGAGTTAAACACTGACGTAAAGAAATAGTTTGACATTTACGGAAATAGACTGGAGAAGAATCATGTAGGTGGATTGACGCCACTCATACCTGTCCGTTAAATATAGAGCTACAACCAGGAGATGGTTAGCTTAATTTAGCTTAGCATGAAACTAACATCAAAGGGAAACAGCTAGCCTGGCTCACTGGTTGAAAGTTTGCATTCATGATGGGTAAGATGAAACGGGTTGCACCTGTAACCACACACAGCACTGATGTCACAGTGTACTGACACACCCTGGAATACACGTCTACAAAAGAACTTCCCCTTTGTTTCCTTGAGAAACACCAAGGCAAAGTGATATTGTGATATTTGGTGTTTGCTTTCTCACATTGTGATAGACACCACTAATATGTGGCGACCCATAGCTCACCCAGTAGGGTGTTTGCCCCATGAGGCGGAGCAGCCGCCCGGGTTAGAATCCGACCTGCGGCCCTTTACTGTGTGTCATCGCCTCCCTCTCTACCCCATTTCCTGTCTATCCACTGTCACTATCGTATAAAGGGAAAAGCCTCCAAAAAAATAATCTTTAGAAAAAATAAAAACACTGATGTGCATAATAATAAGACGTATTACCATTAACTCTCCTCCCTCTATCCTTTATTATCTTGTTCTGTAGTTCCTCCTCCTCGGCTTATCATTTTCACACTTGGCAGCACTGAGCTGTAGAGGTGTGATGTGTCCCTCCGTCACACTGTTGACCTGTTATTAAAGGTCACACGTCAAACAGTAGCACTTGTGAGCCATGAATAGTGGTCAACCACTGTGGGCCAACTGCTATCTGGAATAGCATCCTGAAATGGCCTAAACAGATGGCCAACAGTAGCTTTAACAGTAGCTGCAGCCCTTTTTCCAAGGGAAGAAATCTCCACATTAACAACCGGTTAATGTTGTTGGTCTTTCTGCGTGCAGTCACATCATGTCAGTGGAAAATAGATGCACTGCCAGAAACACTTTCCTAGTTTATAAGATTCCAAAACCTCTTAGAGTAATGTGTTGTGTGGTGTTCCCTTGGCCAACCCTACATCTGTTTTTGTTTTTCCTTTTGCTTTGTCTACTTCTACTTCATTCTGAAGCTAGTATCTATTTCTTTCAGTTTCCAAAAATTCCCTTCATGACTTGTGTATTTCCAGTCATATTATTTCATGATCACGTCCTTCTGCACGTAATATCATGAAGTTCTAATTTGGAGACAACAGAAAAAATATGAACATTTTATTTCTGCTTGTATGATTAAAGTTTATTGCAGAGAACAGTACCTAAACTAGGAAACGTTACAACACTTTTTGATTGAAGGGGAAATTATTAAGTGAGATTAGTTTAAGAGCAGACTCGTACTCTGTATACCTGTTTGCAGTTCTAGTTTTTTGTCTTTGTTCTTCTGTATTAATAATATTCTTTCTGAGATCAAAAATGTTTCCTCTGCCCTTTCCACCCCAGAACAACAACCTTCACGAGTGGCTGCAGGTTGACTTGGGGAAAGTAAAACGCATCACGGGTGTCCTCACCCAAGGAGCACGATCACTGTTGACCCAAATGATGGTGACTGAGTTCTTAGTCTCCGTCAGTCATGATGGACACTCCTGGAGCAGGGTGTTAGAGGAGAGCTCCCAAAAAGAAAAGGTACGCGTGCCAGTTTACCAATAAAAGCAGGCCAGTCTCAGTGGTGCTGCTAACATGATCCAGGTTCCTATCTGACATTAAAAGAGTCCAATAAAAGTGCAATGACTAACATGTTCTTCAGTCATTTCACTTATTCCTTCAATTAATCATAATGCAGAAGGCCTAAACTATCTCAAATTTTCCTTAACACAGGTGGATGAGTCACTCTGTATTAAGTAGCTGACAACCCACCAAAGGAATTCTATTAAAGCATGTTTTCATGTTTTAGTGACACACACGGTCTTCAATGTAAGTTTATTACTTGTATCCATCTGCTGTTTCTTTATGTCCTTCCTTCCTCAGATCTTCACAGGAAACAGTGATTCAGACGATGAAGCACTCACCGTTTTTGATCCTCCTCTGTACGGCCGCTACCTGCGCATCCACCCGCGGGGTTGGATCAACGACATCGCCCTGCGTCTGGAGGTCCTGGGCTGTGACACGCAGCAGGGAATCTGACACGGGCAAACTCACCAATGCCACGCAGCACCATTTTAGTAGCATAATCCTGGTTTTATTTTGGAGTTTAACAAGTGATGAAAGAGAAGCTATTTCCTCTGTGGCCACCACTTTGTTTACATTTCCACCTTTTCACAATATTTAGCAAAGAATCATGTTTGATGTTGTGTTAAAAAAAGGGTATCTAGTGTTGGTAGAAAATATATTTTAAGATGTGAGTTTAAACAGTGTTAAAAACACAGCTGTGCTACACATTTGGATGTAAGCGTGTGTAAATATTGAAGATGGATTTTTAATGTTTGAATGGTTGATGTATATTGTTGGAAATGTTTTTAATGTATTTTTCTGCTTTATTAGAGAATATACTGTATAAACAATAAATGGGTTTCACTGGCATTTATTACACACGCCTCGGGCAACAGCTTGTGCACAAAAACACACTTCTGTTCCAGCAAAATTCAACACAATTGTATGCTTTCAAAACTCTTAACCAAGTTGTGTGTTTGAACATTTGAACAGCTTCAAACAAGGACATATCACGTCCAAGCTCTCGATGCTCTGCTTCCTGTCCTGTTCTTCATTCAGGAGAGGATGTAGAACCTTCTCTTATTTGCTTTTGTTTTCTTCCCTTCGTTCCAGCACATTATCTCAGTTCTTTCTTCGTCCTATCTGTCTTTAATCTGTCCAAAATGTTCCTGCACTGTTATTTTGGCTTATCCACCTCCACCAGGAGTTCCCTCCAGAAACAATGGACAGTTCTGCTGCAACATTGTTCTGTTACGAGTTGAAATTCTCACTCTTGTTAAACAAAGGGAAAAACAAGTATGTTCACAGTTGAGTATTAAAATGATGAGGTGACTAAAAGGAAAACAATATGAACAATGCTGTGTGTGCATGTTTGTGTCTTAACTTGTATATTTTGGGCCCGACTGTGTGAAACCTGAAAACACAAGTAGCCTTTTATCACCTCATTATCTGAGCAGGAAGTTTCCAGGCAGAGGGTGTGTTTCGTTTGGAGGACAGGATATGCGTTGGTAGAGACATGGCAGCAACACATTCATGGCTGGCTGTCACATTTTATCTCTTTGAAAACAATAACACAGTAATCTCAGCAACAGACAGCACCTGTATGCAGCTCCAACTGAATAATGGTTAATACACATGATCTGAACCAAATGAAACAGAGGTGAGCAGAGGCCATGGCCTGCTGTTCAGGCGCGATTGCCTATCAGCTGCAGGCATTGTGTTCACAGTGTGTGAAAGAACCAACAGGTCAATCACATACAGAGCAGAGTAAATACAGGTGGCCAAACTGTGAGGCCCCATCCAGACGAAGACGTTAGGATGAAAACGCATCCGTCTTCCCTGGATTCGGTTCAAGAAAATTCACGTCCACATGAATCCATATGTAAATGACTCAACACGCTACTTCATATGCCAGGCCTGTAGGCGGCGCTGTTATTGCTACAGAAATTAACGGAACGAAGAAGAAGAGCAGCCTTCAGTGACTTCGTTTCATAACATGACTGTTAGCTAGTTATCTTAGCTTAACACATCCATGGACTAGACTTTAATAACTTACACCACTGCTCGTTATATAAAGGCCACCTGGGACCAGGTTTCAAAAAAGTGCGTTTACGGGCAGTGCGTTTACAGGATTTGTGTGGACAGTCGGCCCAAACGATGCAAAAGATGTGCGTTTGCATCAAAATACGTCTTCGTCTGGATGGGGCCTGAGGCTTTCAAATGATTTACTCAACTCCAAATTTTATATTTACGTCATATTGTTGCAGATTTAGGTGCATCAAATCTTCCTACCTTGAATGCAGCCTTTAGTTTCAGTTTGTTCTTGTAAATCTAAATGCAGAGACATTAAAAGTAGCTTGGAACCGTTAAACCAACACAGAGAACAACATGTATTTTATTATTGATCAATCTCCTCTCTCTCTCCATCTATATGGATTCCTGTCCCATTAACTAAGCTTCTTCCTGGGAGTCCATCTGCTTTCTCGAATCACAGATTTCCTTGGATTGTGGTGATTCCTGGATCGTGGCTGCGGCTGCTGCCATGGTCCTGCTCGATGCCCCAAGTCTCAAATCTATTTACAACCCCAAATCAGAAAAAGTTGGGACAGTATGGAAAACACAAATAAAAAAAGAAAGTAGTGATTTCTAAATGTACTTTGACTTGTATTTCGTTGCAGACAATACAACAGCACATAATTTGTGTTCCTCATGATTTTTATTGTTTTTCTTTCAAAAAAACTAAATTCCTATTTTGGTTCTTGCAACACATTTCAAAAAAAGTTGGAACAGTAAAGCATTTACCACTTTGTAATGTTGCCATTCCTTTTCACAACACTTAAAAGACGTTTTGGGACTGAAGACACCAAGTGATGAAGTGTTTCAGGTGTAATTTTGTCCCATTCTTGCTGCAAACAAGTCTTAAGGTGGGCAACGGTGGGTACGGGGTCTTCGTTGTCGCATTTTGCGCTTCAAAATGCGCCACACATTCTCTATTGGAGACAGGTCGGGACTGCAGGCAGGCCAGTCAAGTACCCGTATCCTCTTCCTCCGCAGCCAGGACTTTATAATGTGTGCAGAATGTGGTTTTGCATTATCTTGTTGAAATATGCATGGACGTCCCTGGAAAAGATGTCTTCTTGAAGGCAGCATATTGTGGTCCAAAATCTCTATGTACTTTTCAGCATTAATGGTGCCATCACAGAAGTGCAAGTTACCTTTGCCAAGGGCACTGACACAGTCCCATACCATGACAGACCCTGGCTTTTGGACTTGTTGCTGGTAACAGTCTGGATGATCCTTTTCTTCTTTGGTCCGGAGCACACGGCGTCCATTTCTCCCAAAAAATACCTGAAATACTGATTCATCTGACCACAGTACACATTTCCACTGTGTGATGGTCCATCCCAGATGCCTCCGAGCCCAGAGAAGTCGATGGCGCTTCTGGACACTGTTAACATAGGGCTTCCTTTTGGCACAGTACAGTTTTAACTGGCATTTGTGGCTGTAACTACGTATTGTGGTACTTGACAAAGGTTTGCCAAAGTAGTCCTGAGCCCATGTGGTGATATCGCTTATAGATGAATGACGATTCTTGATGCAGTGCCGCCTGAGGGATCGGAGATCACGGTTGTTCAGCTTAGGCTTGCGCCCTTGTCCTTTACGTACTGAAATTCCTCCTCATTCCTTGAATCTTTTAATTATGTTATGCACTGTTGAAGGTGAAATAAGCAAAAAATCTTCCTATCTTTCTTTGAGGAACATTGTTTTTAAACATTTCAATAATTTTCTCACGTATTTGTTGGCAAACTGGCGATCCTCGGCCCAACTTTGCTCCCAAAGGACTAGACCTTTCTTGGATGCTGCTTTTGTACCAAATCATAATTACAATCACCTGTTGACATCACCTGTTTCAAATCACATCATTATTTAACCAATTTACCTGATTACTAGCCCTAAATCGCTCCTGTCCCAACCTTTTTTGGAATGTGTTGCAGGTCTGAATGACAGGAAAGGATGTATATTTACAAATGAAATTAAGTTGACCAGACAAAACATGAAATATTCTATGTTCACATTGTCTGCAATGAAATACAAGTCAAAGTACATTTAGAAATCACTACTTTCTTTTTTTATTTGTTGTTTTCATACTGTCCCAACTTTTTCTGATTTGGGGTTGTATAAGTTAATTTTCAGACCGTACTGAAAGTATCAAAAAGCGGCTGCCTAGAAGCAAGAGAACTACATCTAAAAACTTACAGTGGAAAATGGGTGGCAGTAACAGTGATAGTAGTAGCAGTAGTAGTAGAAGTAAGTACTGTAGGTATTGTGGATAATGGGCTAAGGTCCTTTAAAAAGTGGTAACCATCAAATTCTTTTTTCTTCTTTTTTCAGTTTGCAACAGACCAGAAGCCCAAGCTCGCCTCTAACAATGAAGAAAAGGTTGGAAAACCTTTTGTACATATTTCTGAAAAATGTATGGCTTTCATTATCAAATTTTCAAAGCACCCATCTTTTATTATTCCAGCCATGTACTCTTTACAAAATGTCGACTGTCAGATGCCACAAAAATGTTCCCATAATGAAACCGATTTCTACACTTTCCTTTGTCACAACCTGCTTATATGTAACAGCACAGCAGTGCAGAGGAATCTACAGTATCTCTGTTAACAGATCAGTGAGGAAGTACCATGAAGGGAAGAAAATACTGTGACACAACAGAGTTTTCATCACTTCCCTTACATCACTTCCTGCTTTGGTCCTCAGACCCCCTGAGGAGCCAGAGGCCCCTGGCTGTAAGGTAATACAGTCAATTTTTTTCTTTTTCTTCTTCTTGGTGAGAGTTGCACAATACCTGTCTAGCAACTCATTACTAAACCATGTACAATTTGTTAAGAACCACGTTCTGTTACACTTGAATATCAGCATATTGAGAGAGACTTTTTTTATCACTGACATGAAGCATGTAGTTATATTTTAAAATTAAACTATGTTACTATTTCTAGTAACTAATACGTCAAATCAGCATTCTTTGTAACTTGTGTGTGTAGTAATTCCTACAAGTTTCCAGTATGACGTCACTAATAGTTAACCCCTGAAAGTAACATTTCACAGGGAATATGAAAGTTATTAAGGACCCCCATGAATTAATAAAACATAATTTAGATTTTGTAACTATGGATGATGCACACAGACTTGACACATGAAACATTTAAATTAGATGGTACTTAGAGAAAGACTGGGAGATGGCGAAATGAGCTCTTTATATATAAACTGTACATGTGTACCAGTTTCATTCTACAGTTCATTTGAAATTAGTTCAAGTATGTTATTTCAAAGAATATAGAAGTCAAATATATTGTGTTATTTTTCTTTATTGTTTTTTTTTTTTATAGATGTATAACCGGAAGATAAATGTTTTGTAAAATAGTGGGCATGATGTTTAGTAAAAACTAAACTAAACTATGTACATGTTATTATAGGCTGTCATACAATTAATTAGTTAAGGTAATTTAGCAAATCTTTAATCTTTAGCAGGTCTGTGACCCCTAGGGGGTCCTCAGAGTCACTGCAGGGGGGCCGCCAAATTGTTGTTTTAATACCCCCAAAATTAAAATATGTCTGAAAATATACATTAAAATGAATCCAACATATTGTTAGCAAAGATAAATCAGCCTGTTTGTAAAAGAATCAACAACAACCTCAACAACATTGATGATAGGCTTACTGGCCTAAAGGTAAGGTAGCAACTATGGTAGCCATCCTCAGATACAGTTAAGCTCATGGATTCACTGTGCCTTCCACATGTATGCTTGACATTCAAACATGATGATATATGAATATGTAAATACTAGCTTTGTATTGTAGGGCACCATAAAAAAGTATGTGTCAAGGCTTTAGGCCACCCTACACATAGGGTAGGTCCAGTTTATTATGCAACTCAATTTTATATATGTAGTAGGGGGTCCCTGCTCATCTCTCTTTCAGGTTAGGGGTCCTTGGCCTAAAACACGTTGAAGACCCCTGCTTTACAGAAAGAAATGAGGGAGGGGGGACCCCTACTGGACACTCTACATTGTTACATTAGTTATTTAAACAGTGGTTTCCTGTTATGTATGGAGACACCTATTGGCCAGTATATAGTATATACTGTATTGTATATATAGTACAATGGCTACAGTTACATGTGTACAATCTGTACCCATCCAATTTATTTATTCATCCCAAAATAAGGGATAGTCAGTAAGCTTAAGGCAGCTTCGTCTCTGACAACCCTGAGCTCTAGCATTACTTAGTCAGCTTTATGTGACGGGCTGCTGCAGGTGTTTCGTCTCCCTTCAGGTCCTGATAGGTGTAGTGTGTATTAGTTCAACTGGGTGCACCTGGCCAGTCCACCCAGAATGCCTTTAGGATCGTTCTTCCTTTCTCTCACTCCATCACTCAATCTTTGGTGTAGTGATCTGGTGTATTCTGCCTTATTTTAATAAACAGACACTTGTTTTGAGACAGTTTCATGGTTTAGTAAAAGCATTTAGGTTGCATTTGATCTAATAATGTAATTTTGTATTTTAGTTTTGGGATAAAAGAGTCTTCCACACTGTATTAATACTTAATCATCAAAAAGAGAAAAGACAGCCCAGGGCTCAAAGCTCAACAAGATACTTATTATCTGCCTTGTGACATGTACTACAACAACAACAACAGATCCCTGTATGTACATAATGAGCTCTGCTGCTTGGAACTGATATGGCAAAGTGTGATCTTTAAGGCTCAGCATGTTTGGTTGCCTGGCTGTGAGATACTAAAGTTAAAAAGGAGAATGGGGAGTCAAGGGAGGACTTGCTGCCTCAATGAACTCAGCCACGTTGCCATGGTGATATCAAGATCACACAATTGAAAACACATTCGGTGTCAACAGCAGCAGAGGATTTACGTCTTTGTGCATTCAAAGTCATCTGAGGTTAGTCTGCAGCACGATTGCCTGCAGCGTCTGACATGGAGGTGGAGTAATTAAGAGCTGAAAGTACATAGCCAACAAAAGAGTGACTGGCAATGACAGCATGGGTTGTTTTCAAATTACATCTTTATTGTTGGTTTAATAGAAAAAAATGTGCCTCTTTTGATACAGAATCCAAATTGCTTCTTAATAATAATAATAATAATAATAATAGTTTTTCTAGCAGCATGACTTTAATTTCAGATCTTGTGGCATCACTGGCCTTGTTAGAACATTTTGTAAAGTGACTAAAACAGAAATATATATTTATATAAAAAGGTAGGCTTGTGAAGGGAGGACAGCTTTAAGAAGTGAAGAGAGGCAATAGAGGTTTAACTGCAGCAACCTTAGAGGTTTAGAAAAGGAAAGATTAGCAGAGCCCCGCACTGAAATATTACTCATATTTCATCATGTAAGGCTGTGGGAAGGGCTAAGTGTTGCCATGGCACCATACAGAAATATATGTATACACACATCGGAAAAAGTTGAGTATTTATAGCTGTGAAAGCATGATACCTAACAGTCAAGATATAGAAAACAATGCACAAATAACACAGGGTTTCTAGAACATATGGAGCACATAAAGAGATTATTCAGGTGTGACCAGAAACAAAGATAAAATTATGTCTGGTATTCTTGCTGGAGGTGGTCCATGGCTGTTTATGAGGTGTTGGACTTTTTGCACAAGATGGCTCAGCTCTGTGATATATAGACCTCTTCAGGCAGAGTAGAAAGCAGTTAAACAGAGCACAGATTGAGGTCCGAGGAGTAGAGAAATGGCACGTTTCTCTACTCGCAGAGTAGAATAATGAGGCGCAATATTACAGTAGTTAGGGTTGACTTCAAGTCAGGTGATTTTCTTTTCTGCCAGAGGAAAGTCTAATGAGGTGAGACTGAGAGTCATGGTTCGGTTTTCTGGCCACTGACTGATAGATATCAGCAGTAAATCCAAGCAAATGCTAAATAAAACGAAGCCATTGTTGAGTAACATTACAAATTGATTAAATAAGTAAATATGATGCTTGTTGATTTAGTTCATTTGATCTGTTTTGCACTGCTCTTGGAAGAACAACCAAAGAACAAATAGTGCCCGACTGTGCCTCTCTGTAGCTCTGACCTGCATACTGTTCACCACAGGCAAGCACCAGAAGAAAAACAAAAGCAAACACAGGAGAGAAATATTTTCACCATTTTGACTGTCAGGGAAAACAGCTAAAAGTCCAACCACAGCTTGAAAACTTTCTAATGATATAAAAAAAAGGTCCTAAAACATTAAGTAATAGTTTATAGTTCAGGTAAGGGACTCTACTGTATGTTTAGCTGGTCCTGAAGCTACTGCAGGCTACAGACAAATGCAAACTTGGACTCCAAACGCTCGTTCATCACTTAGACTTTGACGTGACTTCAGAAAGTGAAGCGGTCACAGAAGGTGGACCGCGAGCCCAGCAACGCTGCATAGATGAAAATACTTTGGCAAGCCAAACACTGGCTCCATAGACACCGTGCACCCATCCAGATGTTCTGTATCATTCTACATTCATTCAGCTCCTTTACGTTTTATATATACTTTCAAATCTGAACAGATAAACCAACTCTGTGGGTTCCAGTAGTCATTGTGTAACACTCAAAACGCCAACAAATAAAAATCAATTAAAAAAAGATGTATGGTTAACTAGAAACCATTACATATTATATAAAGTACTTTATGTTGATAAATGTCAGTTCTCTCTATATGAATCTAATAACAAAAAGGAACCCTCATCTGGTTCTGACCAGAAACTGGGTGACTGAAATCAAGTGAGGCCAGAAAAAGATCTAGGATTAACAATGACTATACTGAAAGCAAAAACAGAAGCTTCCACAATTCAATTTTGTACAAAGATGTCCGTTTAGTGCATAATGCTCCTCCACCGTTGAAGAGCTGTTCAGCTCTGCTCTGAGCGCCAGAGGGGAGATTGTTGCATTCCTAAACGAGGCTCCATCTTTGTACAATCTGCCTTTACTTTTAAAGCCGTTAAAGAATCAAATAAGCTCCCGGGCAATCTGAACACCTGCACACACAACCTGCTTTTATAACTTTACATATGTAATATAGTGTGTGTGTGTGTGTGTGTGTGTGTGTGTGTGTGTGTGTGTGTGTGTGTGTGTGTGTGTGTGTGTGTGTGTGTGTGTGTGTGTGTGTGTGTGTGTGTGTGTGTGTGTGTCCTGCATTAATACGTTGTTAATCCATTTTTGGTGAAAATTCTGTTTTTTATTGTGTTCTTTCACCTGCCCAGGGACTACAGATGGAAATGAGCTAGCAGCTATTGCGTACATGGCATATTTCTTTCTTTGTTTAAGATTAATGCATTTTTGTACATGGTCCCTGATGTAAATACATTTAATAAACTACACAGCTGGTTCAGTAACTAAAAGACAGATCTGAGGTTACTGCTGTGACTCAAATGTCTTGCTTCTAGTTCTCGTCTTGTCTTCAAAAACATGTTTAAAAAAACAAACAGCAGTGATGTTAAGCTGATAGTTAATAAGATGACAACATATTCAACACAAAAAAATGGAAAACAAACATGAGTTCACAGTCAAAAAAACACAATAAACAATTCTATGTAATGTTGTTGAGACAGATAACGTTTTGTGCATAGAAACACAATCAACCTGTTGCAGCCGTCATTAACCGGAAGGCTGAGGTCCTCCAATATGACCGCCAGAGGGGGAAGCCCCGTTTAAGTTCTCATTCACTCATTCATTTGCCAGATTGTGGGACTTTACTGACACAGGCCTCTAGTTTGCCAGCAGTAAACTAGTGCATTTTGTAAGTAACTTGGCACTGTTTTTTTTTCAGTGGAGTAGTAACAGAATTATTTTCAAATGCCTTTTTCTTCTTTTTGTAAAAACATCATATTTACACTGGATGCTGTCCAATTAGAGCTATAAGGGTATTTTTCAGATTCTTCATGTAGTTCTGCAGTTTTATAGAAAGCATCTCCTGTAACCGTTATGACATAAAAATAATTATAAATAAATTAAATACATTTTACAGTTAACTATTATTTATTATTAGGCAGGAGGATCTTGATTCGGTTAAATAAAATGCTGTAAAATGAGAAAGTGATTGAATTGGACTCAGTGTTGTCAGTAGTCTCATGTTCAGGTTACTGGGATTGGATTGAGGCTGATGACCCTCAACCTACGATGACAATTTATGATACTAGTTAGCTTACATGGCTGGTAAGTGGAAAATGTAGGCAGCCATAGTTTTTAATTACCACTACCTTTTGTTTCTGTCTGCAAGCGACAGCTGCAAATAGGGGCTTTATGCTATGTTTTTTTTTTTGCCATGTTTTAAAGTTTGAATGCGTCTCCACTGCTTATGGTTGAGTGTCTCTTTTATCTTTAGTTAAGGATAATAGACATTAATATTACTGCATTTATTCAATCACCGACGAAAATAAAGAGAAGCTAATGACAACCACCAAATATGCAGGTAGAGTTGAGAGAGAGCAGGAATTACGCACCAACTGTTTTGGAAGTTTGACATCTCCACAGTTTTGTTCCTAAACAGACACTAAGGAGGTTTCGGAGGAAGCCATGGTGATAGAAAACAGGTGTCTGGCAGCTTTGTGGCTCTAAGACATGATTCCGATTCCAACAACAAAGCCAAAACACAGATGAGTGAAATTATAAAGTAATGAAGAACTTGTTTAGCTGGATTGCTGAGGGTTGTTTGATTACTGAGGTATAGATGTATGTTTTCTATTCAAAATGTTGTCCTATAGTATTAGCCCCAAAAATACTACACTCAGCAGTGAGGTTTGTGTAGCTTTTAGGCTCCAAAATGTTGTAACACAGAAGCTGACTGAGTAATGGCAGTGACAGCAAAGAGGGGAATTGACAGAAAGGAATACCCATCCTTATCCATCCTTATTGTGTACCAATCCTCCTCTCTGCTATCCAGGTATGCATATAACCACAGAGTGTTACTCACAGTTAATTATTGCAGCTCTACTTCTTAAAGTTCATGGTTCAAGAGAACTTATAATCTAAAAGTGCAGAGGTAAGTGGTCCAAATGTTTATGAAACCGTCCGTGACCTTTTGTTTCATTACTGCCTCATGACATAACCCTAAACTAAAGCAGCAAATTGATTCGATTATCTGTGAAATGGCCTGATGAGGGCTCAGGTCGTTTGGCAGCTCAACCCAATGTAACGCAGTAACTACCTCTACTATCAAAAGTGCACAGGGCACACACAGGTCACACACACAGGTCACACACACACACACACACACACACACACACACACACACACACACACACACACACACACATATTCACACAGGTTGGAATAAAATGATACAAGTCTGAAGTTGACCATAATCACTGCTACCTACAGCTGTCAATCTCCAGTTAGGACTGCATGATTCCAACTCTTTCCACGTATACAGTGTGTACACTACAAAAAAACTACTGTGAATTAATTATTTTTCAAAGCCATAACAAACACAGTTCATGCAGATTTGTTTAGCACCCTACTAAAACTTCAAAAGGCCAATAATAACTGTAGAGTTTGCTGACTGGAAAAAAAAAACCAAATGCTGAGAGTTAAGGCTGTACAGACTCATGAGAAGACCTTCTATCAACTGTAGTGTTAAGTTTCATGAATTGAGGCAGCAGATGCACAGCTCATACATCATGACTCTCCTCATGACCTGCATTAGTTAACCTGCCACAAGCTGCAAAGTCACTGACCTAAATTCAAACCATGAACAAAATCTAGCACTCAAGGGGTCATGACATATGAATCAGTTGGAATCAACAGCTGCCACAATCAAGCATCTGTCTCCCGTGCAGCCAGGCTGGTAGAGTAGTTAAAGTCATTTCGCTGAAGTATTTTAGACCTTGGGTGTGAGTACAGTGTGTGGTTGAGATGAGGTGATTGTGACTGGTGGCTGATCCTCTTGTGACATTTACAACAGGTTTCTGTCACAGCAGAAAACAGCAGAAGAGAATAAAGCAAATCACTCAAAGTGAGATTGTGATTCAGCTACACAAACTAAATAAAATGCGTTGTGTTAAGAAATGTAGACGCATGAGGTACTACATAAAGAAAGTGTGAATTTATCCCTTCACTAATTATTATATGCCTCTCAATCTGTTTATATGAATCTAGAAACAAAGCATTGTATTTCTTTTCAAAGTAGCAAAATTAATGCTGTGAAATCAGTTGGTTAAAATCTCTTCATTTCTTTCCTCTTGGAGGTATTTGTTACTACAGAGTCCCCACTGATTAAACAATTCTTGTTGAGACTGTGTTGTGCTTATCCTCCATATACATTCCCATCATCCTACGCTGACGGGCCTTCTTTTGTCCCCTCTGTGGCTTGTAGCCAGAGCGCCCCTTTTCGATTTCTCTCCACATGAAAATAACAAACAGCCCATGAGAGTCCAGTAGGGTGAGAGGGTTAAAGGTCAGCCAGCAGGAAGTCCATGGTTAAGAGGAGGGAAATCTAAGGATGAAGAAAAAGGTGCTGGTAGGCTGAAACCCTGGAAAACAAGCAAAAAGAGGAGTGACGTATAAGAAGAAGAAGAAATATGTGTGCATTATACTTCCTAGTGTACAAACATGATCTATGCTTGATGTGCATAAATATATGTAACCTTTGTTCGGTGCGACTCAGATGTGTGTCTCTACGTCAGTATAGCCAGGCAGGATGTCTCCATTGGAGCAGCTCTTGGGCTCCTCCACTGGTGGGGCGGTGGGCAGCATGTGGGCAGTTGTGGACGTCTCCTCTGGTGACGCCGCTGCCTGCCGGCGGTGTATCAGGGGAACAAAGAACAGCACCACACCCCCCACTATAGGAGGCACCCCAGCCAGGGAGAAGGCCACTGTGTAGTTCCCAAAGTAATCGTGTAGGAGACCTGGGCAGTGGAGGCAGTGGGACACAGTTCGCGTTATCGTGTCTTAAATCACTGAAACACAACATCTACTTAACAAAAAATCAATGATGTCCTAAATGATCAGGTATGTTCAGTATGGAGCCATGCAGTGATTAGCCCAGCTTAGCTTGAAGTCTGGAAGCAGGGGGGAAACAACTAGCCTGGTTCTGCTCAAAAACGGCTTAACCCTTACACAAAAAGAAATACAGAAAAGGCTATTTGTGGTTTTAGGGGGAGAAGTGGGCCAGTACAGCCGCGATGGCACCACGTCTGGCAACCGCACTCTGACAACAGGCGTCTTGAAAGTCTTGTGCCCGGGGCTGTTTTCCACAGAGAAAGAGTTACAGTAAATAACTGACTCAACTCAGTTTTAACCTTGCTGCACTCAAATTGCTTCCCACTCCCTTCAAAAAAAAAAAAAAAAAAAAAAATGTTGTATTTTAATTTAAGCTTAAACTCTAGCCTGGCATCCAAAAGAACTGTGCAGCCAAAACCACATTTTCCAAATAGAAAATGATTTATTTCAAGTTACACTCCTGGGCTTGGGTTGGGATGCTTCAAACTCATGGTGCGAGCGGTAGCGGAGTGTAATTGGAGCAGGATGGAGCTGGAGATATGGTGACGCTCCACCTTTTTCAAAAATCCGCTCTGCCACAAAAAATGCTCTGCCACATATTGTTGTTTTTACTGTTTGAGTAGGATTTAAACAAATGCACGGTTTAAAAAAGATACAGCATGTTACCGCTTAGCTTAGTTGTAAAGGTGCTAGTAGGCGTATCTTTGAAGTTTGAAGATAGCCAGGCTAGCTGTTTCCCCCGCCTCCAGGCTTTAATGCTAAACTAGGCTAATAATCCCCTGGCTCCAGCTCCGTACTCTCACACACACATGAGAGTGTTATCAATTATATCATCTACCTCTGGGAAAGAAAGCAAAAAATCTAAACAAGAGCGACACCAGCTGAAAATCTTGTTTTTTGCTGACCTGATCTTGTACTATAATGTCTTACTTTTGCTATGTAGAAGCGTGCTCCAGTGTGTGTCGGTACACCATGACATAATCAGAATAAACTGATTACAGTGACATTTGCTAGGGTCTTAACCTGCTAATGTTAAAATAAGTGGCAACACAAGAAGCACAACAAATCTGTAACATATCTCAACAGTGGAGGTCAATAAGGAGATTGTGCTGAAAGTGAAACCTCAGCCTGTCTACAGTACATATATCCACATTCTATATTTATCTACATGTGAGCTAAGGCAAACAAACTGGACAGGAGGGGTGTGCACTCACATTGTCGACTGCATCATATGCATTCTTGCTCATGTTCTGTACAGACTGTACAGAACAACACGTGACAATCACACACAGACTTTGAGGAGCTTAGCTGCCTTTGTTTTGGTAGTAGAGAAAATGTTTGCCTTTTTATACCAAACAAAATGTATACTACGATTTATAATAGTCTGCATCATGTCAATTTCATGTTTTGTTTAACTACAGGAAGTAATGTCTGCATCTGTGATAAGTCAAAAGTAACATTGAAACCATATGCCACTATACTGTACTTTATGTCTTAATGCAGGTCTTTGTGTGTAGAAACAAGAAGTGCAATAATTTGGCTAGTTAGTCTCCACATGTGCTGCATGGGGTAGTAGTCACTGACTAAAGTAGAACAACTTTTAGGATTTGATTTCCAAGGCTTCTCCAAAGATGTAATCTAAAACAGAGATGAGCGTTTTGAGATGACATTGGGTTGTTGTTGTTTTTTAAATGAGAATCTGTTTTTACAGCTTGAAATGTAATTTAGACAAATATGTCAAACTATTAATAACAATTTCTGGTACGGGGAGCTGAGGCCACAAAAGTAAATTGCGTGTTTTGTAGTAAAAGCATTCCAGGACGGATATGTGTCAGATCTGAAAGAGTTGGCAAGAGAGAGTACTAGGATGCCTGAGGAGAGAGTGAGGAGGTAGAGGAGGCAGACGGGGAGCTGCAAATGTAACGGGGAGATTACTTTGTGTGCTTTTCCCTAGAGACAGCCTGCAGTTGGTCACAAGCCCAAATCTCTCTACAGTAAACACAATCTGCTGAACAATCTATCCTGCCCTGCGTTTGTCTTACTCTCCTTTTACTCCGCACATTCTGTTTTACTCTGTTAATATCAATCAGCTTCTTACTGCCAACATCCTGAAGTCAATGCAAGGAGCCAGATCACTGCGATCTCGTTCTGGATCGCACTATATAAATCAGTGCTATGTTTTCCTTCTCACCAGCGATGGGTGGACCCGCAGTCATGGGAAGAGACATGAGGCCTAGAAGGTAGCCTATGGCCTGTGAAGCCTGCATGGGCCCGACCAGCTCAAATGCTATGGGAGCCATCATGGTGAGGAAGCAGCCGTCACACAGCCCCAGGAACACGCACACAACCACCAGCCCCTCGAACGCCAAGCACTGAGGGATCATCATGGACATCAGGCCCAGAGCCATGAAGGACACCACCTGAAACAGACACATTCAGTGTCTCTATTATTTCTGTTTCTAACGGACATGGCTGCCTGTTTCATAGGCCATAGCTGCAGTATGTGTTGTTGTTTCCAGTGTTTGATTTATTTAGTACCAACAGAAGCATTGTTGACAGTAAGTGAGGGGAGATTATACTGTACACTGTTTTTAGTTGGATTAGTTTCTATCTTTGTTGTGCTTGATCATGGAGAACAGCCTCCAGGCATTTTGACTTCATTGTGAACATTTTGTTCTGGTTACAGACTGCACCCTCAAACTACTGTTAGGACCTGGTAAACACCTACATATTTAGAATTCACAGAGGGGGATCTGAAAGCTTAATGTGGAGATGAAGATATATAAAGCTGAGGAATTTAAATACATCTCAACCACACCATCTGTTTAATAGGCTGAGCGACGAATTTAGGTCTGTGCTTCATGTTGTTGTTAGCAGCAGTTGAAACGCCTGCCTGTTTGTATGAATCTAAACAGTCAGCTAATAATGTTGCATTACACTGAGCACAGAGTTCTTGAGTTCAACATTGGCGCTTATCCGCCTCCCGTTAACTTCCATTTTGTGCAAGAGATGGGGCAAATAAAATAATTGCTTCTGGTGGAAAAGCAAATTCACAAGTAACTTTGGTAAACTTTAACCAGCGAAGTCGCACCCTCACACGATAGCATACAGTGTTTGTGGTTGACCCTGGTTGAATGTCCCTGGCTGAAATGTGAGCCAAGATGGAGGAGACGTTGATTGTGTGACTATGCCCTAAATACACATTTGCGAATAAGCCTGGCAAGGTCATCAAAACACTAAGGGCCCTATTTTAATGATCTAAGCGCACGCCGTGAAGCGCATGGCGCAGGTGCGTTTAGGGCGTGTCCAAATGTCCAAGTTTGACGGCAGAAAAAAGGGTCCGTGCGCTGGGCGCATGGTTCAAAAGGGTTGTACTTAGTGTCTTCATTAATTCATAGGTGTGTTTTGGGCATAACATGCAATAAACCAATCAGAGTGTCATCTCCCATTCCCTTTAAAACCCAGGCGCGTTTGTACCTTGGCGCATTGATATTATGATGGCAGATTTGCACCGTAATATCTTTATTTGTAATCTTTTGCCTGTTTGTGTGCTGCTGCGCTTCCCTGTGTGTGTAACAAGCATAGTGTGCGTGCGCTGTACATAAGCCTAGGCGCATTTTAATAATTCTCTGTTAAAATAACACTGAAATACTGTGCTATTGACTTTAGACCAGGTTTTTGTTGGTCAATGGCGCGATCACATCCCGCTGCCTCAAGATAGCAATCCCCCTCTCTCTCCCCTTTCATGTCTTCAACTGTCCTGTCAATTAAAGGCCTAAAATGCCCCAAAAACATTATCTTAAAAAAAAAAAAAAAAGATGGGCCCAGTTGCATTTGCTATTTAAACAACGCGGGCGCTGGACAGGAAATTGACAACTGCGTCGGTCTTAAAGTGCTCATATTATGCTCATTTTCAGGTTTATAATTGTATTTAGAGGTTGTACCAGAATAGGTTTATTTATGTGGTTTAATTTTCAGAAAACACCATATATTTGTTGTACTGCACACTGCTGCAGCTCCTCTTTTCGCCCTGTGTGTTGAGCTCTCTGTTTTATCTACAGAGTGAGGCATCTCACTTCTGTACCATCTTTGTTAGGAGTCGCACATACGCAGTAAGTACTGCTAGCTAGTCAGTTGCAGAGCATGAGGGAGTGCCATGCTAGCAGCTAGGTGAGCATTATAAAGTGTGTTCCAAAGTGATGCACGTTTGTCACGGAAGTAAAGGCTGGACTACAAACGAGCTGTTTGGAGCAGTTTGTGAACAGTGTTTTCTGTTGGAGATGGTAAGTCCCTTTGGGGTGGAATTTGGGCTTTTTCACTTTGTAAACCTATAACATACACAAAAAGATATATAACACAATAAAGGAAAGGGGGGAAAGCCAAAAAACATAATATGGGCACTTTAAACTAGCAAAGACACTTGCGTCAGGCTTTGCACTGCGCTGCGCCGGGTGCAAGATAGGGCCCTAAGTCTCTCTGTTTGCAAATCAATATATAAAATGCTCAACCAAGTGACACTATATAACCCTTTTAATAGAACACCATTAAGCAAACCTCGGTTCAGTGTGATAATATGTGTGCCAGAGGGCTGAGTAAAATGAAGTGAAAGTGCAAATAACAGCGTCTGAAAAAACAAGCCTTAAAACACAACTGTTAATAGTTAACCCCAAGTCTTCTATTTCAGGTTAAAGTTGATGGGCAGGCTTTTCATTTGAACTGTTAGCTCTATTAACACGTTATATTATAAGCTATTATGAGAGAGTAATTATACTACAGGAATGTACATTGTAGTGCTTACAAAGCTTAGAAATAGTCAGAAATTAGAAATGAGACATTTACTTTTGAATGATTGTAAAAATGGTACAAAGAAATCATTAAAATCATGTTACTAACAAGCTAAAAATAAGACATCTACAGTAGCTAGTTTCAATCTCGACACAATGATTCAGGCCCACATACTACTTTTAACGGCTTTTAAAATGAGTTTTCACATTTTATGCCTTCAGACATTTCCTCACCTGCATGTAGATCTTTTGAAGACCAGGAATGAGGTCTCCGAGCTTCCCGAAAGCGAGGCGTCCCACCCCAGATGAAGCTCCTATGCAAACCAGGAGTACCCATTCCTTCTGGGTCCCCTTGAACTGCTCATTCACAAAATTCATCTGAGACACGGGGAAAAAAAACAGACATAGTACTGCGTGAGCTTTGGCTGTGTGTTTGCTGGTTAAATGTGATTGTGCTGCACAAACAACTCACCAGATGCTACTAATAGGAAATATACACACAAAAAGATATCACACAAACTGCTGGAGAACTTTCTCAGTATGTGCTCCATACCTAAGAAGTAAATTAACTAAGCTAATGGGTGTGCATTTGGTGGGGTGGAGGAATTGTCCATCCATAACCCCAAAGCAAATGTCTAACAATAACAAAATGTCTGTATCCACAGACCTTTGGAACAGCAGAACAGGAAGACCCAACGCATATAAGTCAGACCCTCCCACTCCCCTTAGTCCTGACCCCCAAATCAGATCCAAAACATTTAAACGCCCTCTGAAGTCTTTTCTGAACTTGTGAAATATTTGCTCTGCTTTGAAGGGCTCTACATTCATAATGACCATAGGATAGGCATGTTTAGGGATACAGAGAGGCCATACAGGAGAGGTTTCCTGAGGTGGTCGAGCCAATACAAAGACCGGGGCTGTGTTTACATCTGGGCCCGGGCCTGAAACAACAGGCCTGACAGAGGGAGGCCAGAGCTGGAACATCCGACATCTGGATAGAGGGAGATCAACTTCACAGCTCCACGCTGCAGCTTTACACATCATCCTCATCCTTCACTATCTCACTATTTCACACCAAAGTTGACCATATGTCCACATTTAAAAAAAATGCTATGAATTTTGGATTCTAATCATCATGGAAAGCAAAGTTACTGTGCTTTAAAATCACATTTTCCCTTTTTTGTGGTCAAAACAGTGTTATTTTACACATATTGTCAGTACTTTTTTTAATTATTAAAAAACAAACTAAAATCAAGTTCTTTAGAGAAATATCGGAAATACTCCTTTTCTTTTCAGCCACTGGAAGTGCATGTTTGTGTTTCATTGACAGCAGCTGGCAGGCTGAGACCCGGCAGGTAAACGAGAAAGCTTAAAAAACCATGAGCAGACAGCATGTTGTTAGCAGTGGTACAGAAGAGTAAGAACCACACCAGCATCTATAAAGACCAAAGTGACATTTGCTGGTACGTTTAAATGCTGGTTAATGTGCTGCAGCTATGCAGCTGATTACCCACCTAGCCTGCAAACTGGCATTAGAGGTGCACTTTTCGCCAGAATGTTTGTTTGGTCGTTCGTTCAACAAGCTTAGGTGCCAGTCAAGCGTGTGTCAGAGACACACGATTAACTTGTTTTTTCAAAAATATTTGTACCCTTTTAACTTAACATAACCCAATTCAGGGCAGGATCAAATACACGTGTACTAATTTGACTACAAGCATGCCCATTATTGTTCTTACCAGATGGACATATGGCACGAAGTAGCCCAGTACAGCTGTGGCTACTCCAAATGCCCACACCCGGTATGTCACGATGTGAAACACACGCAGGTTGAAGTACTTCCTGACCCCATCCAGGAACCTGCTCCACCTGCTCCCCACCTGAGCAGTGGCCCCTGGGTGGGTTTGGGGTTTGGCAGGGCCAGGACCCATGCCTGGGGGTCCCATGCCTCCTCCAGCAGGCAGTAAAGGTTTGAACATCAGCGCCAGCAGGGCCTGGACCAGCATGAAGAGGCTGAGGATCTGGAAGGTCCTGCTGAGGCCGTGGGGTTCCACTACCTTGTTGAGAAAAACCGGGAGGCCCATGGAGAAGAGGCTGGCACCGGCCGTCACCACACCGTTGGCCAGGCCCAGGCGCTGGCGGAAGTAGTGGCCGAGGATGACCAACGAGGGCTGGAAGGCGAATGAGGAGCCACAGCCGAACAGTATCCCATATGTGAAATAGCGAAGGCTCAAGGAGCTGCAATAGAAAAAAAGACCATTTGTTTTTCTGTAACATTAATTCATTTATAAACTAAGGGTTGTGGGATAGAAGGTGTTGTATGCTGTACAGATTGCAAAGCCCCGTGAAACGAATTCATGATATTGGGCTGTATACAAATTTTTACTTGACTTAATTATACAGTACAAACAAGCTGAAAAAATGGTTAGACTCATTTAGTAAAAGGCTTGCAGTTAAACAAAAAGTGTAAGATCTGTAATTCTGGCTGTTCATTTCAGCTTTTAATAAAAAGAATTGAGACATCTACCTAAAAATCTGTTAAATTGGTAGAATCGCTCTTTTATTGTTGTATCTCGATGTTCTTTATGTTTTCTCTCTTGCTTTGCGCACCTGCTGAGTGTAAAACTAGTGCAAGAAAGTGGAACATGGCAAAGAGTTCCCAAATAAGGTGTAAATATACTATTTATATTTATATACTAATTATATATTTTTTAAAGCACCTTAGATGCTTAGTATGACCTAATGCATGACTGTTATGATTGAGTGAGACTGAACTAAGCACTTTTCCCTTTTACCAAAATTATGACAAAACATCTTATTTGAGTGGCACTAAGATTTGGTGATTGTCATAGCAATCGCTGAAAATGTTTTGATTTGAGTATTCTTAACTCAAATCGTACAGAGGTTGCATGCTTCCGATTTTGCACCTCGTATTGCAGCTGTAGTGAAGAAATCTCATGATCTAATCCTCTAATGGTAATACATCAGAGGCACAAACTGGGGCTAAGGCAAGTGATGTCTTTATGTCTTTCTTTTTTTTTAAATGTGCAGTAGCTTACTTTGCAAAGGATGCACTGAGCAGCCCTATAAAAGCCACCACTGCCCCGCTGACAGCCGTCTTCCTACAGCCGAAGCGGTCTGTGAACATGCTGACCACCGGTGAACAGAAGAAGATCATGCCCATGGCCAGGGCCCCAACCCATGCTGGAGAGAAAGTGGAGAGAAGAGAGAATTCATATTCAGAAATGTGGAAACCCAGTATGTTCACCTAAAGTAAATAAATATTACACCCATTTGTACACCAAAGTTTATGTAACATGAAATGCGTGCTGTAAAACAATATGGTATTGATATGCAGGATACAAGCAGGCAATACAACTGACATACAGTAAAACAAATAATGAAAATAAATGTATTCCCTTTCCTGTATGAAAACAATGCACTGGCTTATTTTGTCATGTGTAATCTCTCAACAGTTTCTACAGTTCCAACATCATAAGCAGCTGGAGAATTTGCCCCTGTGATCTCAAAGGAAGCCACAGTCAAAGGTAAACATGTGCTTTGTATTGAATCTCATTGCCTTGTAGGCATTTGTTGACTCAGACAGCACGAATTTCATGAAATTGACTTCATGAAAATGTAATATTTGCAGAAGCTTTGAAAAACTAAAAGCCTATATAAGATTACTCATGGTGATAAAAAGCACCATGAGAAATCTTATCAGATCAAAAAAAGTGAACAGACCTGGCCTGTGGTTTGTCCATCCAGTGTTAAAATATAACGAGCCAGAATGATCCAACAGACCCTTACTGGCGTACCCTGAAGTGCAAACAAATAAATGTCTGGGTCCAGTCTCCCCCGGGGAGCAAAGGTAGATTTAATGTCTAACGTGGTGTCTGGGCTGTAGGCCACACTGATCCAACAGCTCAATATGAATGAGACCAGAGCGGCAGATAAACAGGTGGATGGACTGATTTACCTACTTACACACACATGCACACACATACACCAACACTCTGACTTCAGTGTGAAACATGAGCTCTACATGTACAAAGTCTTTGCTGTGGAGGTTGACCTAGACATTCTGTACTATATATACATTTACACATGTGGTACACAGTGTACACTACAAAATCATAATTTGTATAGTTTAAGGGTGGGACTGCACCTTCCTATACCTTCCAAATGGAACAAGACAGGGGCAATTTTCCTATTTAGCATGAACTCCAACCATTTTGTAACTTTCCCTACAAAATAGTTATATATCAGTAGATGCAACAGTAAAGTAGGTTAAATGCTATATTGAATTTCAAATGGTTATTTTACATTGGCCTTCCAACCCATTTCAACTGAAACACCATACAAAAAAATGTATACTATTGAGACGGAAATCAATGGAAAAGTTGCAGGCAATCAGATTAATCCTCTTTACTTAATAAGGAGTTTGGGTTTGGCTTCCCATAAGCACCTTAGTATTACAATCGCACCATATTGTAACACTGGTATTTCACACCGAGGGCTCAAGGGTGAGGGACAACGAGGTGTATGCTAATGCTAGCATAACAAGGCAAACGTTGCTCTAGCTAATCCGTTCTGCTCTCCTCCAGCTCCAGTCAGACAAGCACGCAAAGAAACGCCATTGCCACACGGGTTGGGTGGGTTGGTTTGCACTGACAAAAGAAGGGTTGAACACAGATCAGATAACTCTGGTTGGACCCTGGTCCCTAATGTCTAGAGAGCTAACAACCACTCTTAGTTTGGAACTTCAGTATGCTTCAAACTTAGTCCTCTCCATCTGAGGGAAATATCTGGCTCTTTATCTGCTAAATGTTTTACTTTGTTCCCTTGCTAGTAACTAACTTTGCCTGTGTACCGCTTGGTGCTGGGCAGGTATCGTACAGTAGGTTCTTAGAGCTTTCTTGCTAAAAACAGCTGCCTGCTGTTGCTGAAAATGACACTGATGAGAGCGGTGAGAGTGGATCAAAACCCAGATTGTAAAACCAAAAGATGCTAAATGCTCCGTCAAGCCGACGGCTAAGTACCACGTACGTTCTGTTCCTGTGTGAGAGGAAATAACTCTATACCAGCAAGCGGCGGTAATCTATTCGACTTTCAAAAAGGGAAACCAGATACAAACGCTGCTATGATACCCACAACAAACAGCATTTGCTTGATTCAACAGCAGCAGAACCAAACAGAGCCTATGGTTCCTCTACTTCCTTACCCTCAGGATGACAGTGAACACCGGGAGATGGCTAACCAGACTATCCATTTCCCAGGCTGTCATCCGTTTTCTTTTTGCATAGAATTTTCCCTGCGGTGGGAGGAGGGTGGCCGATCAGATGGATTGGCAGTTCAGCTGGATTGGCAGTACAGCTGACGTGGCTGACCGCGATTAAAAGGCCGATGAAGGCCGACCCATGGCGTCAGTGCGGGACACAACGCACAAACTAAATAAACTCTGTCTGTCTTCGGCCAGATTTTGTCACCGCGAATGCACCGTACAAAACTTTACAGTTGTGTAGTCGAGATGAAAAAGAAGGCTGAGATTGAAGCAGGTGTGGTCCAAGCAAGGGCGCCTGAAGTAGGGGGGTAGGAAGTAGGAAAGCCCCCCCCCCCCCCGCCTAAACACATACTTTACGCCCCTGGCCCAATTTGCTGTCGTGGCTGGTTTGATTCTGTAGTTTATATGAAAATATTGATTATAGCAGCTTTAAATAAACTGAACCCTAAAATCTTCCATAACTGATCATGAAGCAACAATGTTGAGCAAAAGTGTATGTGTATTTGTTCTGTTTAGCTCTTGCACCATATTTGCCTTGAGGGCGAACATATGGCTTTCCCATATGGTAATAAGAAGATGAAAAGCCCCTCAAAACAACATTAGAATGCTCTCTTTGGGTTTTGGGAGTGCTGGCTTTGGCCAATAATCTCTCCAGTTAGGGCTACTGTACTGTGTACATGGCAGCACATCTGCATACATATAGGGCTTGATGGTGGCTCTCAGGGAAAGGCCATAGTAGTCATTAAATGAATCCCCTGACTATAGTGGTGGAGATGATCCACGAGAATAGCATGCAGCCTCGACTGTGTATGCAAAGCCACATGGCACACTGTCAGAAATAAAACATATAACCTGGAAATTTAATGACGTATGTACATAGTCCTAAAAGTTAATCACCCAAAAAATTTGCTCAGCCCGAAACTCCTGACAGAATCGGGTTGGGGTTTAGTTTGTGTTGCCTTTGGTGCCTGGAATCACAGTAATTAATGTCCACAGCCATCACAGTTTTTTCCCCAGCGTCTCATATTCCTTCTTATTGATGTTGCTGTCACTTAAGACAGCTTAATCTATGATGGATTGTAGAGTAGGGCATTATACTCTCTATCTAACAAAATAACTGGGTGGTTAAACTGAGCAGTGACTGCCACCATTGTTGAACACAAAAAAAAACTTCAATTTTATCAAAACAAAGACCAAGGAAATATATGTCACATTACTGAAACTAGCTCCTCCTTTAAGGTTATCCCTGTTTGGATATATTATTACAGGGAAACAGGATCACAAAATGACAGTAGAGCAGTGGTTTACAACCTTTTTCCTTAAAGGAATAGTTTGAATGGTCAGACTTTCAGCGGTTAATGAAGAGACAACATATACACTTTTTAAGACCAATGATATTGGACCCACACTTTAACCGTTTCTAATTCAGTCTGTGAATCTGTCTGTTCACTTTTCAGAGCGCCATCAGTCAAATCCATTTCACTTGAGGAAAGTCCTAATAAATTAAACTCCGTTCCGTGTTGTAGCTACATCTTTGACTTCCACGCTGCTGCTTCCTCAAATCCATTCAACTTGGCTCATCAGAGTCCATATAAATTAAACTCCATTCTGTGTTTTTATTACTCAAGCTTACTGCACTCCTCACAGCAAGGTAAACAAAGCATCATATCATATCTGGTGGGTATGCTGTACGCTCACATACTGTCACTAAACAAGCTGGTATTTAAGTGAATGTTCATCATTTGTTCAACTGTTTAAAGGCATCATGTAGTCTTTGTCTAGCACTGAATTGCATTTACAATTACACTATGTTGTTATAACAGTTGTCTGATGTTTATGCTAGGCTAGCTAACTTTTTGGAACAATAACATTTACAGAGAAAATCAAGGGTTAGGTGATACGAAAGCTATCTCGATGATTCCCCTCACTTCGCCCAACGACTGGGCAGTTACTATGGGGAATCAAAGGCAAGAGCACTGGCCGGCGCGCGCCACTTGAGGATATAAAAGCAATTGTTTAATTAAAAGGCACCAGAATACAGGAAATGGCATCTACCTCAGTAAAAGATCAAAATCCAGTGTTTTCTTTTCCCTGACACTATGCAATTTTTCTATTAGGTCTGGTTGTTTGAACTGCGTACTTTTCTTATGCAGGACAAGGCTGTTAAGCAGAGAAGGAAGGCTCTGTGAATATACTGTAGCTTGTGTTCAGGTCTTCACTGTGCCCTTATCCTGTGAGTATACGTATATCTTACATAATAATCCTTATTTTAAAAATAACAAATGAAATGCTGAGATAAAGGCCAACTGTATATTTAAAAATCTTACACACCTTAAAATCAAGTAGGCCTCGGGACTCCGACATTACATAGAGTAATGTGAAAAAACCAACAGAAAGACAAGAGAATAGACGGTACTGTTGAGGCCTACTACACTAGGCTTGAGAATTAGTCTTCCACAATGTACTCCTTTCACTGTCCACATTGTCAATTATTTTTGCTGCTTCAGAATAAAATACTTCAGAACAAGAAAACTGTATAACTGGAGGCAGTGTGGCAACCGTGGCAACGTGCAAGTACCAGCAGTACTATGGGTGTAACGATACACTCAGCTCACGATTCGATATGTATCACGATACTGGGTTCACGACACGATATGTATCACGATATTTTGAAACAAATGCTAAAATTCAACTGAAAATCAAATTACAGATTTATTTAACATTAACAGTGTTCAATAACTGTCTTGTTATACATACAACTTAAAGAATGTACAATACTTCAATATAAATCAAGATTTAGTTTAACCTTCTGTATGTAAAATCAACAATTGACTAGGTGTCACTGACCAATAAAACTGAATTGTATCATGAAATTAGAATTAGGATAGCCCAAAAGATAACTTCTTTAAGCAGTAAAAGTGCAACAAAAAAAACACCACACAAGTAGTGTCCTGTTCAAGTAATTTCAACACAAAGGTTTTTTTTTTTTTTTTTTTACCCTGACCAGTTCGCAAAATCCAACATTGTCGACGACGGAGAATGGCCTCATGTCTTGCAATAAAAACTCTGATGCACCTGGTTATTTCTTGAGCTTTTGCACTTGACTGAGACCACGTTGAAGCAAAACTACGTTCTATAGATATTTGGCCTTCTTTCACTCTCTTTTTCGCACCCGGTTGCAGGAGTTTGTCTTTGTGGTACCGTTTTAAATGACACATCATATTTGTTGTGTTAGACGTCGTGTTTAACAGTGTTTGCTTACAGTGTTTACACACAGTTCGTGTTTCGTCTGTTTTTTTACCATCCTCCTGTTGAGTAACTGGAAAACCAAAATGCTGCCAGACGTCGGACTTGGACGTGGACGGGGCATCCTCTATTTCAATTTCAGTCGAAGTCAAACTCATTTTGCCCTGCTAATGCTCAGTTCAAGCGATTCATTTGATGCAGTGAATGCAAGCGTTACGCGGGTGCGGTAGCTCAACCAATAGGGTTAAACAGACGTCGATATATCCTTCTTCTTCTATCTTTTAAACTGACCTTTGTTGATCTGAAATGAAGACAGATTCAGCAACTACATGGCCTATTTCTCGCTTAAAATGTTTTCAGAAACACGTTTCAGTGAACTATTTTAGTACAATATGAGATTGTATTCTGAACAAGCAGCACTGACAGTCTGGCTTTGAATTTCCCGAGAAAACAAACCCATGTGACGCATTCGTCCAATCAGCTGCCGGTTCTTGGGCAACAATACAGATTAGCGACGCCTGCTGTTATAGAGATGTATTACGTCTCGTCTCCTCTCGTCTTTTTGATGTGTCCCGAGGCAGTTTTTTGGACCTCGGGGACGCGACTGATCATCTCGACTGGCTTTTCTGCCGATGGTCGGCCGTCTGGTATGTGTGTCAGCACATATATGGTGGTAGTAAAATAAAAAATAAAAAATAATAATTTAAAAAAAAAAACATTTATGCATCGCGATAAATCGTACCACGATATATCGTTACACCCCTAAGCAGTACTATAAATGAATGGTTGTTACGCAAATTACACTGAAGCCCACATCCACAGGCTTTCTTGACTGAACCACTGGAGATGATTGCAGTCCTTGTTTGAAAGTGCACTCCATGTTACTGTGTCAAAACCAAAGCACATTGTCTACAACATACAAGGTCCAACCTACAATCAGAGGCTAACAAAGCAACAGAGAGATGTCTCATTCCTCCACTCTCTCCCCTCTTTGCTGGCCAACCCCTGCCTCTAAATCCCCATTTCCCCCAGCCCTGGCACAAGCAAAAGATCTGTGAATAGAGTGTACTCATTATAGACGATTAGGTCTGAACACTTCCAATCAAAAGAAAAAGGACACAGCGAGGGACAGGGAAGCAAAATGAAAGTGTGTGTGTGTGTGTGTGTGAGTGTGTGTGTGTGTGTGTGTGTGTGTGTGTGTGTGTGTGTGTGTGTGTGTGTGTGTGTGTGTGTGTGTGTGTGTGTGTGTGTGTGTGTGTGTGTGTGTGTGTGTTGTGGAGGCTTAACAAGCTTATTTACTTGATGGATGCAATCTGACAGCAAGGGAGAGGGTCTCTATAGGAACAATCTGTTCAAGAGAAGGAGAGATTTACCCAAGAGTACTTAGTTTAGCTTGTATTCAACATAGATGATTCAATGTATATCTAACAGGAAAAGACAAACCAAATATACTTTGGTAATCTACCATACATATATATGCTTGATTTGAAGGTGTGTCTACTTTGACTGATCAGTGCGATGTGTGAGTACAAAGCTGAAACTGGTCCTTTATTAGTTCAATATCTTCATAAACACCCTGCATGCCAAACAAACCACCTTTTCTACTTGATGTCGTCCTGGGGCCTGTACCATGAAGCTGGTTTAGGTGGCTAGCCAGCTATGTTTCAGTTTAGTTTCCACCAACCCTGGGTTTTAGGTACTATGAAAGTAGCTTGGCTTTAATCGGTGTTCGTTGCCATGGTATCTTACGCTGCACGGCTAACCTGCTCCGGGGAAGGTTATGCTCTGGATTCGAGATCTCAGTCTGAAGTTTGACCAATCAGCGGTGAGTAAAGAAACATATAGGTGACGTAGCCTAATTAATTCCCAGCTTCTGTTCTCTGTTGCAATCATTGCAATGGCTTCACCTTTTCTTCCAAATCCTGTGGACATCTCAGCGCAAATTGTTAGACGAGCACTTCGTAGAGAAAGACTTTTTAGGGACAGACAAAATCCCCTTGACTTTCCTGATACTTGTATGAAAGATGCAGATTTTCCGCGGAAGGAATAACTTATCTTTGCGAACTTCTTGAGCCGCACATAACAAATGTGACTCGTCGAAGCCATGCACTTACTGTACCGCAAATGGTATGTGTTGCGTTGCGTTTTTTTGCAAGTGGTACATACTTGTATGCGGTCGGTGATGCGGAGAACCTAGGGAAAAACATGGTTTGTCGAACCATTCGCAAGGTGGTCCTCGCACTGCAGGGGTACATAAATAGCTTCATTGTGTTCCCTGGACATTTATCGACCATGTCCATAAAAGAGGGATTTTATAAAATTGCCGGTATAGTAAGATATATTGATAGGGTGACATGAACAAATTTAACCTTTCACAATCAGGTTTTTTTTTTCCTTCAAAAAGCAGCTTGCACTTAGAGCACTTAAGTATTACAATAGTCTACAGTAGCTACATGTCAAGAATGGTTTTTAATATATATATATATATATATATATATATATATATATATATATATATATATACTCATATTCATATGAAAGGATTCCCTAGAGTCATTGGAGCAATAGACTGCACACATGTTGCAATCTCCACAACTCTAGGAGAACATGAGGCAGATTATGTGAACAGAAAGTCTTTTCACAGCCTTAATGTTCAGGTAGGGCTACTATATATATATATATATATATATATATATATATATATATATATATATATATTAGGGCTGTCAGATTAACGCGTTATTAACGGCGTTAACGCAAACCCATTTTAATGCCGATAATTTTTTTAACGCACGAGTAACGCATAGAGAGAGCAACGGGATCTGTTAGTCCACTTCTTTAACTGTCTATGGCCACGCCATGTCCCGCCCTACGAAGCAGCTGATTGGTTTGGTTTAGGCATTTCACCGCGAGTGGTGAGGATAGTGGATTGGTCAGGGGATAGGACCTGAACAAATGGAGTTACGTTACCTTCGACGCCTGGCCAATAGTAGTGATTGAAGGGCGGGTCTTGTAATTTCGCAGACCGCAAACAAAACAGACACAAGCCTCGGCCGGTTTTAGCTTGCTAGCCGCGTAGCTTGTAGGCTCGTGACGGCGATTATTTTCAGCGAGTAGTGACTCTACAGTCAGTGAGAGAAACAAAGTGTCTCCTCTGTTCTTTCTGACCACGGTGGGAAACCTGGAGCAGGAAAACCCTCTCCTTGATTTTACGTTGGTTATGAAAGAGAACGAGAACCAGGAAATGAGTCACGGGAAACCAGTTGCTATGAGACCATAGACAGTAGGACCAGCCACGCTCGCCTCAGGCATGAGGCAGTACTATCTGCAGTACTACCTGCAGTACTATCTGCAGGACTATCTGCAGTACTATCTGCAATGGAAAATCGAGGTAACAGCGTTACATTATGTGACAGATTATTAGATCCAAGTGTGAATGTTAGTGTGAAATTGAACATAACGTATATGACAATGTTGTTTTCAATAAAAAAACAGTCACAAAGCAAGCCAATCTACTTTTCCATGCTGATAAGAGAATTAAAATGAGAAAATATAATGGGACAAAAAGAAATCAAGGGACATTTAGAATAGATAAAAATGTGCGATTAATTGCGATTAATAGCGAGTTAACTATGACATTAATGCGATTAAACATTTTAATCATTTGACAGCCCTAATATATATATATATATATATATATATATATTGGTCAAACTTCAGACTGAGATCTCGAATCCAGAGCATAACCTTCCCCGGAGCAGGTTAGCCGTGCAGCGTAAGATACCATGGCAACGAACACCGATTATATACTGTATGGTATATATTACCATACAGTAGTTTAGTTCAGGCTACATGGTTTGTGGAGGATTGGGAGTGTAAGACAAGTCATTTGAGTAACCAGCTGTTACAGATGTGGAGAAGGAGTGTATTCAAACAAGTCAGCCACCACCCACGAATGTGTTTTAACAGCAGGAACCTCTGGATGCTCCATGAGTTGTGTACTTGATACCGCTCACTAACCATGGGAAACTCCTTTGCGTGTTTACTTGTCATATCATCCTCCAAGCTACCAATAATGACTGCTCTCCAAACTGCTTGCGTTGACACTAATAATAATGCAAGAGGGGGGGTGTATGGATATATATGTATGTACACGTGAGTGTAGCAGCCCAACTCGGCTCTCAGACGTCCCTCCGGATGCACGATCTGCAGTGCTACTCTAACACTAACTTACAACTGGCAGCCTCTATTTCATGCTGGTGGGATTCTTAGAGATTGTGTTTCTCAAAGTTAAGACCATATTTCCCACAAACGCTTGCATCTAGTTGTGAAAAAGGATAACATATCCACTTCTTTTGTATTTGCGAGAGAGTTTGCTTTCTTTTTAATTAACTATTACCTATAAACTGCTAGAAAACGGTCTATAAATAAATGCATTCATTTACTGATGAAAAGAAACCCACATTAGACAAAAACCGTCCCATGCCTGTTTCTGATCATCTGTGTGTACCTGTTTATGAGTATGTGGAGCTCTGATCCGACCTGAACCCTTTCCCCTTTTCTCTGGAATGCAAAATATTTTTACAGTACTCCCTGATCTGCCAAACTGGGATTTAGAGCTGCCCTGGTTGTGCTGGTGAAATCTGGGGCGGCAGAACTACAATACAGCACTATACAGAGCACAGCAGTATGCTAATGGTTGGAGGAGTTTGTTTGTGACAGCACAGACACCTGTTTGAATCCTGGCCGGAATATTCTCTTACCAAGTTGAGCCTTTGAGTTAAGAAATGACCACTGATATGATGAAAGATTACATTCTGACCACAACTAAAGAAATACAGTGTTGAGACATGCAACTTTATCCTATTTAATTAAAGGCCAAAGGGCACCACAGCATTGAATGGGTATAATGGGACATAAGAAGTGCTAAATCCAAGTTGTAACGTCCCATAATGTTCTGAATTGCTGTTTTACAGGCTTTTCCACCCTTACATCAATACAATTCCAGTATACGAAGACAATCCCCTGAGAATAAACACTTTAAATACTGTTTATCTGCAGCTTCAATATAAAAGCAGTTTTAAAGTGATATTGATTTTACCCTCATACTGATTGCCAAGCCAAACACAAAACAAGGTTACACAGGACAGTGACATGATAAAACACACAACTGTGACGTGAACACATCCCAATCTCTGACTTGTTTTACTTTTATGTTACCATTGTTACTCACTCTGATCTTTTCTGAACTACTGTATACAATTTAGTGTGTGTGTGTGTCAATGTGTAAGTGTGGCGCAGAGGTGCTAATAGCCTTCTGATATCTTTTCATTTTTCCTTATCACTTTTGTTGTTGAAAGCCTGGTTTCCAACATATGTGTCATGTATATATAACCAGTGTCTTTTCAACATTTAATGAAAAAAAACACTCTGAACTGCTAAATGTCGCTGCCAGTAAGGCGTATTGTCTGTCCACTTTAGCTGGAGTTAAGGTGATGGAGCAGCAATACTAATGGAGCCTTTGCTGCAGTATCACTCTTGCCTTTATGTCTTTGAACAAGACACAAAATTTATATTGCTTAGTAACTTTTTCTGCTTTACACAAATCTGACATAATTTACTTGAATGAGCCTCTGTTTTTTTTCTTATCGCAGGCTTCTGACTGATATGTTTCACACTAGTGATAGGTGGAAATCAGTTCAAGTATCAACAAAAAAATTACCACTTGATAATCTTCTTCATTTTACCTGTTAAACCAATTTTCGGAAAATCTTCTTGACACGCATACCAAGTCTCTGTTAATAATTCTTTTATTTCTGGCTAAAAAAATTATCTTGCTGAGGTGGTCTGGTCCACAGGTCCCCGCGGTCAGCATGTGGTTATCACAGATATCAGCTCCTCTCCCTCTGGAGAAACTGACTTATGACCTCAATCATAATTTGCACAAATTCTGTCAACTTTGGAGACCATTGCATTCCTTCCTGCAGAGAGTCTGACCTACTTGTGTTTGGTTTAATCTCTATGTACTTTTCTTTATATTTCCTGTACAGACCTATTTATATCCGTCCCTTAATTTTAAAAGAATGGTTTGTTGGTTACACACCTTGACATAACAGCATTTTTGTGTATGTGACCAAAACAGGAATAAAACCCCTGACCGAGCCATGCTGTAATCATTAAGTAAATCAACACCGTCTGCAACTCATAACCCGCTCCGTCATTACCTTCTTTTACTTAAAAAAAGTTGTTCTGATCCCCCTCCTTGAAACTCTTGAGCTATTTGGAAAAACTCTTGTTTACCCCTTAAGGCTTAATAAATACCCAGTATAATAGAGAATACTGAGAATAAATCATCCTCTCCTTATGGTCCTATAGTTTGTTGCTTGGGAAGCACTTAACATGTTGTTTGAAAATACTGACTGTTCTCTCTTAAGGCTGTTTTATGCTTCTGCGTCGAATCAACAGCGTACCCCTGCAGACCCCTCTGCGTCTACGCTGGACCCTACGCCGACATGCACATCTCGAAAAATGTAACTACACGTTGCGGCGCTCACCTGTGGCTTAGTAGCGTTGCCCTCCCCCCAGACTCATTTCCTGGTTCTCCTTCTCCAAACAACATGAAATCAAGGAGAGGGTTAACTTTTCCTACTACAGATTTCAGAACGTGGTCAGAAAGCACAGGGGAGACACTTACTTTGTTTCTCTCACTATGACTCTAGAGTTGCTACTCGCCCGGAGATAATCGCCTTCACTCTCTCACTTTCTCCCTCGCTCTATCACCGACTCCCCACACACACACACACGCCGGCTCGACGCACACACCAACGAACAAGTATAAACATCAGGCCACTTACGTAGGCTACGGCGAAAGCTCTGCGTGGAGCCTCCGCAGAACTATAAAACAGCCTTTAGACTGGATAGCTGTTCAAAAGGAGCCTTTACCACTGTGTGACTATTGTTGTTAAACTGTAACCTACGGTTTTCTTCTTTTGCTGGGGGTAAAAGGTAATCCTGCTAGCCTTTTCCTTTCACATACGTATGAGAGCAACCAAGAATAAAATCCAAGGAACGTCTGGAGATGAATTCCACACAAGCCAAAAAAAAAAAAAAAAAGAATTGGGGGTAATTGGATAGAAACACATATATAGTAAATGTCTTCTGTTGAAGACATCTGGTTTGGTATCTGTTTTCAGGCCCCAACCCGTTCTCAGGTTCTCTATCACCAGAACCTGAAAGTAATGTGATGCCTTGTTGCGTTGCTCCCAGACACTAATTTCTGTCACATAAATTAGAAATGAAAAAATGCCATCCAACCTGTGCTTATGTAAACAACTCAAATGAGCCAAATCATGCCTGGAGCCTTTGGTTTTTCACTTCTTTTTTTTGTTCCTCAGTACCATTTTTTTGTGCTGATGAGAAATGGTTAAACTTGTGGAAACAGAGCAGTAATCCCTTCCAACATCTTGACCTTAACCTTCACTGGTGATCCACAATCACCAGTGAAGAAAGGAAGAAAAATACCTACTCCTGTTACATTATACTACTCCCATTCTTTTCACTATAATCTAAAGCAGACCATTTCACAATTTCACTCATCAGTTCATCCCTAAAAAGGAACTCACATAACTACTCATTTAGAGAACTTTTCCCGCTTCGGTCCCCCTACAGGTTGGAAGCGGAATTGTCCCATTATGTCTCATTTGAACTACAGATCCGCTACCCGATCTGGCAAACTTGCATAGTGCGGTTATAACCGGTAGACAGCTGCAAAGCGAATGCAGAAGTGCCGTTCACCCTGTTACGAGTTGATGAACCACTGAAATGATTTTAGAAACATTATTTACAAAAGTTACAAAAAGTTCTCTAGTGTTGCTTTAAAGGTAGAGGCCAATAACACCATCAAGGGACCAAACCTCCAGAGATGCTTCATTGACAATAAATTGGATGCTGACTTTAAATTTCAGCTTTTGAGCTTAACATTTTCCACAATGGTAACAAGCACAAACAATACAATGTCCGTTATTGATAGGGATGTAACGATGCATCGTGAATCGGTTAAAAATCGATTTAAATGTGTAAAGATTACAACTGGTTGAGATTTTTTTTTTAAATAATCGCAATGCAATTTTTAAACAGCCTAGGGCATCACGCTAGTTAACATACAGCAGGTAACGTTAGCCTACCGAAAACTAGTAATGTTAGCTGGCTTAAACACTGTTAAAATGCTGACAGCTAAACGGTGTAAAGTTTGTTTGTATTTCACTGGAAAGGATTCCAACACCGGGACGTTCAGCAGTCTGCAGCTAAAGACAGAGGAGACTAGCTTGTGACTAGCTTTGAGACAGCGTGGACGCTGCCACTGTAGTCTACATCCACGTTGTTCCACTTCCGGGATTGGGTACGGTAAAAGTTTCTATGGTAACAGCGAGTTGGACCAATCAGAGATGTTGCTGTTATGCTTAGGATTGTAGGTAGTGTAGTTTTCCTCCATAAGATCGCAGATAAAACATGTTTTTCTTAAAACAAGGTGGATTTCATGCAGACTTCTAGCTTCTACAGGGGCAGAAACCTTCGTTTCACAACGACGTAGCTCGTGATCAGTCTACCTCGGATGGTTTAGACATTATGGCTGATAATCTAAATCTTTATGGAGAAAGGGACTGTTGACTGGAAGTTCTGATTCCCTACTCCTCGTTCCGGAAGCAGGAAGTGTGACATAGGCCTATTCATGGGATTAAATTATCAAAAGGTTTTTAATCTTATATACTATGTGGGATTTATGTCTGTTTGAATTTTAGCATAGAATTATTGTCATGTGATGTCTCTCTCTCAATCTCATGACTTTTAACTGCAAACAGTTCAAACAATAAGCAATAAGCAATGTGTTCTGTGGAATATTTACCTGAGCAGAAACTTTTTACAAGTTAGAAAGTTTGTTGAGTCACACTTTTCAAGTATAGTTCAAAAGTCTATGGTACATTTCTATCACTTTTAGCTTTTGGGGGCAATGACTTTATCAAAGAGACTTTTGTGACTAACAGAAATGGATTAGCAGCGAGTTAATGGAGTTAAATAACACTGGTGTTGATGAATGGATAGCTAGTAGATAGTTGGCTAGTTAAATGCCTGTTAATGATTGAACATCAGAGATTGTGCTCTCTAAAACATGCAGTTGACCAACTCAAACAAGATTAGGAGCATTTTAGAATGCATCAAGACTTTTTCTAAACAAAACAATATTCAGACTACATGTATTGGCAATTGGCACATAAGTAATATAACACTATATTTAGTGTGCCACTTTAAGTTTTTGATCATTTGAACTCTGAGCTGACCCACATCTTTTTTAGAGGCATAGATGCATGTGATGACATGTACTAACCTAAACAGCATACTACTATATTAAGATGGTGTTACTTGAAGGCTTATCACTGGAGGTCCAATTCCCACCTGAATGCTGCCTATGAGTAGGCTAATTGTAATCAAGCATGCATCCAAGACAATTAGACAAATGTACTTCTGTCCACCAGTTGATATATTTTTTCATGTCATCCTCAGACTCGCCCAGCCCCGTCTGGTACTCACCCACTTTAAACTGAGACGTCTTGTCGTCTGGGTCTGCATGCTCCTTCATCAGCATTATATGCAGTAGGCCGAAAGAGTTTTGAATGCCGAAGATCGACCCATTGCACCAGGTTGCTGCAAAAACCACCAGCCAGCCGAAACCTCCTTCTGGTGGGACGAATGCGGCTCCGTGGCCGTGTTGTTCCACCTGGACAACCGCCTCCGATTCAGAAGCCGGGGAGAGGGGCGGCTTGCTCCCGGCCTCGATCAGCTGCACGATTTTACACTCGCTGTCTGCCGACTGGTCAGCCTTGCTCCTGTCTGCTTCTTGGGGAGCCTCTCTTTGCTCCATCTGAGAATCTGGCTCCTCCGTCCGGGACCCTCCACTGGACGGCTGCGCTTGATTGTCTAGCCCGTTGATTCCCATGCTGTCAGGTCGGATGGAGAGGTTACTGTGGGCTCTTGGCGCATATACATGAGATATAGGTCACTGACATAAGAGCACAGATTTGGATAACAGATTTTATTGGCTATCTGTCAAAATGTTCAAGAACAACGAGCCTCCTACACGCTGCTTGTAGCCCAAGTCTGAGCGTCAACTTCAACGAATAAACTCCAACCTGCAAACGTTAAATGTCTCATTCTGGTCGGAGGTCTGTTTTTTTCAGGAATTAGCAAGCACCGCCTAGTTCTCTTTTAAATGTAAGCCAGTGTCACTAGAAACAACCTACAACCATGTATTTTATTTTGCTGGCTTCCCTGCTCGGTGCCAACTACGGATCATCAACCTGTGAAAACGGCCACTCATATGGAACAGCGTGTCGTGTCGTCCCGTCACACAGTCCGCACACAGTCCACATCTCCCGGTGATTATAGAAACGATTAGGCGCTCCTCCTCTTTCATCTGATATCTTTACACGGTGTAAATGTAAAATAGGTAGGCCCGTGTGGGTCCCGGAGGCTGTTTCAACCAAGCTCCGGCCGTCATTCAGTGGCGCGCCTCTACCTTCCTTCCCCGCCCAGTGCCCGGCGGATGGACGGTTCTAACCAATGGCGGAGCTTCAGTACAGTAACGCTACAGTTGTGGGACGAGGTTGCACTTCGTGTCTTATCTGATTCACGTAAAGACCCGAGTACTTCTCAGCTTCAGACCTCGTAACGACATTAGCCTAGCTACTTTCATCTTCATACTAGATTGGTAGCTAACTAACGCTAATGTCCAGTAGTTAACCGTCGACGGTGACGTGAACAGTGTCTTCGGTTAGAAAAGATATAGGATAAGCTAGCCTAGCATATAGCTAGCTACATTCACTGTGTCATCAAGAGGGTTTTGAGTTGTTTACGTCCATGTAGCCGTTAAATATGTCTCTATTTTACGGTGACAGTTCCAGTAACGTTACTGTGAATAACGTTACGGTTGTTGTTGTTTTTAGCCGGTGCTTCTTTAATGCCTAAAATATGGTGCTTTAACGCATGTTTTTAATGGTTTACTCCGGTCCCACCTAGCCTACAGTATTTACTGTACACTGTAATGTTACTTCCATGTTCCAGCTAAGGTGGGTGTTCACAATGCATATAATAACGTTAGGCCTACATGAGAGTGTCCACTCTCCTCTTAAAATTATTATAATCACTGGATTATTATTACAGGTGGATTTACTGTTGTAGTTGTTGCTATGTGGTTTAATCTATACAATTAATCACTTAATAAGCTGATAGTCTTTATCCATGCAGTTGTCATACAAGTGTAGTGGAGTAAAAAGTTCAATATTTGTATTTCACTATATCTTACTAAATGTAGCACTTGAGGCAGTTCAGCATATTTAATGGAGACGTATATTTAATGAAGGAGACGTATACTTAGGTACCTGATCCTTGCCATTTTTTAGTTGGTATCCACATGGTTGAATGGATAAAAGGGTCAGCTAAATAAATGCAGGCCTAATGTAGGGGTTTCCCTAGGCTTACGCGAAGCACCCAAGCAGTTTTGGGCACCATCTAAGGCGAATGAATGTAAAATCAATGTGAGCATCAAAACTAACTTAGTTACTTTTCTCAGATCTGATTGTGGTTGGTCCCCAGTGGACGTCTTTAGCAAGTTTTGCTTTTTGAGTGTTATTAATTGTCTGCTCTAGCTTTTTTTATTTTTTTATTTTGAACACAGATATGGTAATAATAGTCCAAAATGATGTGAAATTGCAAATTCTTTTTATTGAAAAACGTAACATTTTCTTGAAAGAGGCCTCTAAACCCCCATACATGCACCTATGTCTTTCACAAACCTAGGAAAAACACTGGCCTGATGTATGTAAAATATTGATCTGCAAACGATCAAGTGAGTATAATCTAAATGTAGTATAAAATGGAATTGCTCAAGTGTACAGGTATTTTAAAATTGTAAATGTATGTAGTTATTTTCATCACTGTCATCATTTACTCACGTAAAACATCTGAATTCTTCTAACCACTGTCAAAAACAGTACCATAGGGAATCAGGCTGGGATGATAATTATTTTTTGTTTCTTAACATGTAGACTGTGTCAACCGTGTACGAGATCTCCACTTTTGAGCAACATTGAAATTGTAAGCGTCAAACACTTCATTTTCTGCTTTCTGGTGAATTTTGTGCATCAATGTATGGTGCAAATGTCTTTATTTATGTTAGGGAAATTATAATAGTTTTTTTCGGGTGGGTTGCACCCCACGCCTATGGTCAGAAGTATGTATGCGTCGATATTAGGGTTAAGAATGAGAAATAGGTTTCAACCACACTCTGCCATTTTGATCTTGTTTGTGTGAACCTCATTTCTTTTCTACGACGAATAAACTAATCAAATCAGCCTATTTACCAATCCATTACATTAATTTAGATAACCTCAAACAGGCAAGAACCACTGTCAGATTTTTCTCAGAGATACTTCTGTTTTGTTTTTTTGGATATGTGATAGTAGCTGACAAATACAAGTATACACCACTAAGTGGAGCTATAACTCTATGTAAGAGGTTTGTTCAGGTTTTACATTGACATTCAGTCAGCTGATTTGTTTGTGCTTGTTTTGGTTTATTTCAGATAACACAAAATATATTTTAACAAATTTAAATATGCCTCTTTCTTTGAAGACATTATGACATGTCACAGTAATAAAACACAGTTGTAAATAATACAATTAGTGATGCGGAATTTCATCTTGCTGCTTCAGATTCTGGTCCTGGTATTGTGCGTGCCGGCTCACTGGCACACTTTCATGACCTGTTGGGACACTTTAATAAAACAGAGCCATCATTAATGTTATTAGTAACAGCCTGTTATACTGTTGAGTTAGTCTCGCATTGCCAGACCTTTTTCCACAGCGGCAGCGCTATGATGCCCCTGTTACTTAATTATGGTGCCACAGGTTGCAGGCAGCTGTTATTTCACTATAATTCATGGCATGTTTAATATTAAGTCACTGAAATTGCACCCCTCAGAGAACATTTTTTAAACTGATTCAAACTATCTTTTCATAGAATATAGAATAGGTGAGATGTAGTCCTGATCTAGTCCTGCAGTCACAAGACTCACAGTATGGTATGGCCAATATGCCTGTATCACGGCTTAATCCAAAAACCATCCAAAATGTGTCTGAGTTGTCTAATATAACATTAATGGGATATATAAAAGGTAATTTGTATGTTATCTTTCCTAACAAAGGTTAATCAACATCTATGGAGATTCACTTAAGCAGGGTGGATTTAAACTTGCCTGTTGTAGGATGGTTTCTGTGATATGCTCACCAGCCCACTCTTTCAATTCTACATACAGTAGTTTGTAATCCCACAAGCATGCAGTGGATGCAGGAATGTGGGACCTTGTCATCAGATGGAGCTGCTACATCATCACATGTCTGTTTTCAATTAGTCCATTGAGGCTCACTTAGACTGCATAGCCCACTCTCTCTGGCTCCTCAGCGTTTTTTAAGAGCTAAAAATAGCAGTTCACACGACTGATTGAGTCTGGTAACAAGACTACCCTGGGATTCCTTTTGAATGACATGGAGGTCAAAGGTGATGGGGATATAGCCAATAGTAGCTTAGTTCCGGTTTAAATTGGAATACTTCAACTCCTTAGAGAGGTGTGGGTAGGAGAGGGATTGAACATCTGTGAGAGGCCCACACATTTCAGAGTTTGATAAAGTCACACCGAGTGATAAAGGCTTACTTGTGTGAGTGAATGTGAATGTGAAAGTAAAGTGTTTGTGTTTCCACTTGCTAAGCAGACAGAGTGGAATTCCTGCCCTCGTATGACTATTACCTTATTGACATAAGAAATAAAGGTATTCAGCACTCTGGTGAAATTGTGGCGCTATCTAGAATCAGATGATGGTGGCAGGGATACGTGCAAGTTATCTTGTCCAGACACATGTCCAGCAGCATGCTTAGACATGCTGTGGTGGTGAGAGAGGGAACATACACTGGCAGCAGGCTAGTCATTATCTAGAGGAGTATGAGTCAACCACACTGTGGCTTCCTTTATTCCTCGAGGGCTTAATTGAAGCCACAGTTAGAACAAAAGTTCAGCAGGCTGGCCTGTCACGGGCAGCTGGAAATTGTATGCAGTGAACACTGTCTTCTCAGTGATGTTACAATTTGAAGAAAACTGTTTTGACAGTTCATATGTGAACACTGTGACAACTTTACTCATCACCAATGAAAACAAATCAGTGGTGCACTTTAAACTCTGTTATGTCTGCCTCCTGTGCTATGCTTGGTTTTTACCCAAAAGATGAGTCTAGATAATCATCAGGGATTAACCAGCATGCCCATGCCCATGAGTGTTACTGACCAAACAGCTGCCTTTAGTCACTGACACTACTGTATAACGGAATGGGATCGTAAGTGGTTTAAAGTACTCTTTTTGTTTTTCTCTCTGATTAGTGGTAAGGATAGAGTGGTGGAAGAAGTATTCAGATCCTTTACGTAAGTAAAAGTAATAATACCACACTGTAAAAAATACTCTGTTACAAGTAAAAGTCCTGCATTGAAAATATTACTTTAGGAAAATTATGTAAGTATCATCAGGGAAATTTACATAAAGTATTAAAAGTAAAAGTACTCAATGCAAAAAAATACTCACATTTCCAAACAGTTCTTCTGTCCATCAGCTAAGTGTTTAATGGTCTAATCATTTCAGCTTTACTTGTTGGCCTGTATATTGTTGGGTCGTTTAATTTATAATAAAGCATCGCATTTTAAAAACTGCATATGTGTTTTGCATGCAAAAATCTTAATTTGTAAAGTAACTAAAGCTGTCAGATGAATGTAGTGGAGTAAAAAGTACAATATTTCAGAAATGTAGCGGAGTAAAAGTAGAAAGTGGCATGAAAAGAAAAGACAAGTAAAGTACAAGTACCTCAAAATTGTACTTAAGTACTACTTGAGTAATTGTACTTAGTTACTTTCCACCACTGTAAGGATATAATAGTCCGAGGCAAAGTATAAGAGACAAAAAATGTGGAACTTGTTTGTGTTCTCCTCTTTCTTGTCCTCTTCCCTTATTTGAACAAGTAAGGAACTCCTTCGTTTTCTGGGTCAATCTTACCCATACAGAAGAAGATGATCTCACTCATAAAAATAGCATATGAGCTTGTCAAATTGTTTCTGATATCTATGCCTCCTCCAGTGGTTCACTCATACAACATTAATAGCTGTATTAATCACACACTAATTATGTGATCACCCACACAGAATCAGTGAAACACCTACAGTACCATATCCCCACAAATCACTGATGTTATGTTTGTGTATATGATGTTTCTTTGGATTTGAAACTAACTTTGCATTAAGCAGACAGGGTGAGATTTTTCAGCACTCGCACATTATAGTGTTAGTGTAACAATGTACTTACTTTTACAATTAGAAGTGCTGCTTTATGGAGGGAAATGACCATATGCAGCTGGATGATAAAATACTGTATTTGCAAATACTGTAGCTGTGTTTCTGAGAAAAGACTAACTCAAAGTTCCAGAGGTATTGTCTCGTTCAGGAGTGAATGTTTAAGTGAATCACTCAGTCTGGATTGCAATCCACAGGAACTGGATTGTTAAAACGTATCAGCTCCTGGTGTTGCAGACAGACAGACAGACAGGCAGGGGGTGGAAGAGATGGTTGTCTCATGTAGCCAAAACAACCCAAAGCTTGAAGCTGGAAAGACTGTACATATGAGGGTAATCCTGAGGCCCACCTCTTTTGTTTTCTTTTCTTTTTTTTTGTTCAATATGTTTATTACAGTTTTTGCCTATTTCTTACACACTTTTTGTGGAATTTGGCTTATTATGTCAAAACTCTACACACAAGCCAATCAGACATTGGAGACAACTTGGAGATTAACAACTCACATCTATACCAAAATAAAACACTGCAATCAAAACTTAACACTCCTTTCTAAAAATAAAATTATTGCAACAAAACCATACACAAGCACCATTTGAATATTTCTTTCATATCACCAGCAATGCACTGATGGGCTTTATAGAAAACACTGCAGTCTTTGTGTTTCTATTTTATTGTCATTTGCAGACCCAGTCTTCAGTAAAACTCAAAAGTAGAATTTCTACAGTAATTAAACAAGAGTTTTTACAAAAAACAAACATTCTTACAGAAATAAAGAAAAATAGAATCACAAATCAACACATTTAGCAACAAAACAAAAGTAAAAAAAAAAACAATTGCTGGATAAATTGCTATTGGGAAAAAAAAACATACTTGTTTTGTGTGTGTGTATGTGTGTATGTGTGTGTGTGTGTGTGTGTGTGTGTGTGTGTGTGTGTGTGTGTGTGTGTGTGTGTGTGTGTGTGTGTGTGTGTGTGTGTGTATGTGGTGGTGGTGGTGGGGGGACGGCACAAGACCTTATTGTCAACATCGCAGGCAATGTCTCTTCCACGTCTGACTCCTCTCTCTTCGTCCTCTTACTCTGACTCTCATTGCCACCATGCTTGCAGAGTTCTCTAAATGGCGTACCTGAGGCCTATTTTTAAGGCTCAGACCGATTGGTGTTCTGTTTTCTGTGCAAGTGTTTTCAGGTGTGTATGGAAGTGCCTACAATTGCCAGATGAGTTTTGCATTTTGAACAGAGTGTTTTCCCAATGACAACAGGAGATTTCGTTTTTTAAGAAAGTTTTGAATGTAAGAAAACATGTGTAGTCTTTCGCAATAAGTGTGTTACAGAATTGCAAACAAAGTGCAAAGTTGACAATGCGTTTAAGCTATGGTTACACTGTGTTTAAGGTATGCTACGAGAAGTTTAGGTATTGAGGCTTTGGTCTAAGCATTACTTTTTTGTGTGTAAGCAATGGGCAAAAACTAAGTGTTTTCAAAGTAGTATAATACAAAAGGGCAAAGATTAGGAGTAAAATAATGTGCCAATATGAAAAGAAGAAAAAACTAAAACCTTGGGCGCATTACTCAATACAATGAAATGTACTGTTGCATCACTGGTACAATACTGATAATACTGGTACTCTTGCAATACAGAGGTGAGTTCTGTTATCCATGTCTTAAGGAGTGCCAAAGCCTTAAAATGTCTTTGCAATTAAGCCCACCTCTTTGAACTACATTCTTTGATAAAGAATATAATTCAGAATTTTCCACTAAAGTGTTTTGCTTTATAATTTGTGAATGCCATCTTCCATGGTAATAGTTGTTGAGATATTTCAGTCTGAAAAGAGGTCCCAAGTGGTGGATCAACCAACCAACAATGAACAACTATATGATTTCCTAAAATCTGAAATAGAAGTATGGTTAGTTAAGCATTTCCATTTGCTCCATGAAGTGTCATTTTGATATTCCATTCAGCTCATCTTTTCCTTCTATACCTGGCTCGAAGCAACAACCGGGCATGGGAGAACTCAGCTGTGTGTCATCTAAAGGTAAAGGTACTTTATTGTCACATACACATAGCGAAATTCATTCTCTGCATTTAACCTATCCTTCAAGGGAGCAGTGGGCAGCCAATCACAGCGCCTGGGGACCAACTTCAGATCTGAGCCCTGGGGCACTGACTGGAGAACCTAGTACATGTGTTTTGATGTTGGGGGAACTGGAGCACCAGGAGGAAACCCACACAAACATGGGAGAACATACAAACTCCACACAGAAAGGCCCGGAACAACCTGGATTCGAACCCAGAACCTTGCTAACCATTGGGCCACCATGCTGCCACTTATCTAGCTCGGAGAAAAGATAATTTGGATGTATCTTGCCTTCTGCATGTATGAAAAACCATGGAGCATATGGGTATCAGCATCACTCACTCGCCTCAGGCACCATGTTTCCCGATCCATCCCACATTGTTAATGCCACAGAACTTCAGCTTCTTTCCCAGAACCTCCCTAATGAACAGCAAATTTTACCCTGAACTTGTTATGGACAGCTCGTCACTTCTTCATTCATGACTCACCATATTCCCTTTAAGCAAGCACATGGTGTTAAAATTATCAACACGTCAGGCACCACGTTTTCCGATCCATCCCACGTTGTAAATGCCACAGAACTTCAGCTTCTTTTCCAGAACCTCCCTAACGAACAACAAATGTTACACTGAACTTGTTACGGACAGCTCGTCACTTCTTCATTCATGACTCACCATATTCCCTTTAACCCTCCTGTTGTCCTCGGGTCAAATTTGACCCATTTTCAAAAAGTTTCTTAACTAAATTTTCAAAAGAAATAACGTGGATAGCTCCCTACAACACTCTTCACACGTTTTATTTAATTTTTACAGCATTTGAAAAAACAAATGACAAAAATGTCAAAAGGTGCATACAAAACAAAAAACTTTGAGAAAAGTGACAACAAGTTTGAAAAAAAGTGATAAAAACATTGGTGGAAAAGCAACAAAAGTGTCAAAAAAGACCCAATTTTGACCCAGAAAAATAAAAAGTTGCACGGTTGACGGGAAGACAACACGAGGGTTAAGCAAGCACATGGTGTTACAATTATCATCAACACAACATAATTTTGTTCCCCAAATAAGTGCATAAACCTTTGTGTAAATGCTGTACATAAATCTCTACTCTATTTCCTGTTGTATAATTTAAGTGGCTGTACATTTAAGTCTGTCTTCAGTGTTTATTCATCTCCCAATGATTTATTGTTTCTTTGCACTCAGCCCTTTTCTTGAAAATACAGTAATACATAGTGTTGTCTTCATGTGAAGATAACAAGTTGATTTGTGCATGTAAGAGAACACTCTCACAACCTTACGTAACTGTGTATGGCTTTGTGTTGTTGGTTTTGTTCCACCAAAAGATTCATTTTACTGTATTCACATGTACTTCTAAACAAATTGAATTGAAGCTAGTTATTCTAAGATTCCAAGTAATCAGGATTTGTGGTGCGTAGGTCGAGTAAATCCTTTGAGTTTTGAGGTTGGGAAATAAGGAGGCTCCAGCCCTGGTACTTTCCTTTCATCAGTGCAATCTGGGCACTTGGAAAAAGAAAGTACTCGTCCCGTCTGCCAGCTTTATTCCATAAAAGGACAGCCTTTTATCGTTCCCCTCCAACTTGTCACAATGGGGGCCACAGGAGAGGTGGAGGGGGTCTCTAATAAATAGACATGCACGCATTCCTTCACCCCCCCCCCACACACACACACACACACACACACTCAGAGGAACACATAAACACACTGAAGTGACCTTATGTCTTGTTATTTTCCACGACAACACCTGCAGAGTGTATGCAGGAAGTTTAGCCGTAAAGAGATAATCAAAAACAGGCCACTACACCTACGGATTACACAAACACATACTGCAACAAGCACTAGCTTGCCTCCTGCAGCTACACAGCAAATTAATATGCCAAGAAGCACACAGGCACATGCTGGCTCTGAGCTCTGACCCCCCTCCCTCCCCCTCCCCCCACTTTCCCTACACACATTAACACAAAAATTCCAAACAAAGAAATATAAAAGAGCGGCAACGGCTAGCTGGAAGTTGAGAAAGAGGATGAGGTAAAATGGGAGAAAAGACAGAGGCAGAGCAGAGTTAAATGGGAGGGAGAGGCACTGAGGGGAGAAAATGAGGGGGTGTTGAGGAGGAGGGGAGAGTCTGAGAGAAACAACTTAAAAGACGGTGAGAGCAGAAGACTGTAGTGAGTACACGGTGAGAGCAGACAGAGTGGGAACAAGCGAGAAGAAAGACTTGAAATATATACACCACCATCAAACAGGTACAGTGAATTTTTTTACACTTTACTTTTAAATCACTTTTATCAGTATGCTGACGTGTGTTGATCAGATGCAAAATACTGAATGGTTGAATGTGTATATATTCTTAGAGGTTTTGTCATCAGCTGCATTTAAAAGCACGAGAAAAAAAATCTGATTATTTAAAAAAAAAAAACTGGATAGTGTAAAGTGAAAATTCAGTTCTGGGTTCCCACAGAACTCATCTGGCTTGGTGCCAGGAGAAATGACAGTGCTGATGGGGTCACCCCAATATTGCATTTCTTTCGTCCAGCACACTGCATTTATTTATCTAAAGCTGTTTACAGGATGGAAACTAGAACACCGCAAATGTTTGCTTATACACAGAGCCATTTCCAAGCTATAAACTTTGGTAAAATAGCCTCTTTGTCAACAAGCCAAAGGATTTTGTTTTCCAATTGCATCGAACCGTTCTTGTCTTCTGTCAAAGGGAGAACAATATTAAAATCTCATATGTCCTATTTATTAGCCTTAGTACCACTGTGGATCCTGTGAGATGACGCAGTGACCACTACTACAATGAATTTGGCTTCTTGATTGAACATCATTTATTCCTCCTTATTAATTATTTATTTATTAAATTCTGGCCTCTATTGTATTGTTTTTCTCATCATTTGTCACTTCAGTCCATAGAGATGACGTCACTGTGCAGGAACCTGGCTGTGCTTCTCCTTTTTCTGAGTGCCTCACCTCTCCACCACTCCCACCTCTCCACCCATGCTGCCTCTACATTCCCTCCCGCCACTCGTCATCCGATCATAATCTTTTCTAACGATGACTATCCTGACTACAACTCTCCACCTGATGTCATGCCCACTACCTTGCTCCAACCGGAGGCGCAGCTCTGCCAAATGTACCCCTGCTTGGAGAATCAGGAGCCCTGCGAACAGATTTCTGCAAAGACTGGGTGTCTCTGTCCTGGGGTCAGCGGGGCCCATGAGCCTCCTCATGCACCAGTCATCCATGTGCTGCAGCCAATCAGTGAAGGAGATGACAGAGGGAAGATAGAGGTCCAGTGGTGTGCTCCATCTTCTGTGGTGTCTGGGTACAGAGTGGTGATAGAGGGAAGTGAAACCCTGGAGTTTGGGGAGGATTCACGACGAGGTTCGGTCGGATCTTTTGAAGTTGGGACTAAGGTGTGCGTGGAGGCGGTGAACAGTGCAGGACACAGCCCCTACTCGGAGTTCTCCTGTAGGCGGTATACTCCTCCTGAATCTTCTAAGCATGAACTGTTGGCTGTGGTTATAGGAGGAGTTGCCCTCCTACTTCTCATCATAGCAGCTATGATCATCTGGAAATATCAAATGCGTAAAAAGGCAAAGAGAGACTCCGCTGATGGATTAGGGAACCCTTCTTACAGCACAGAGGGGACTCTGTGATCCAGATTAGTTTAGCACTGACAATCCATTCCAGTCACACTGAACAGGCCCCTGGAGACAGGGGCCACAGCAACGCTGTAATCAAGAACAAAAAAACATTCTCATTATGATGATTATAGATTATAGTTGTTTACACTCCTGTTTCAAGGAATGTGTAAACATATTGGGTTAAAGAGGAGTGGTGTTCGTGGAATAACTAATTAATGTGTCATTCTGTTACTTTGTGGTTAGAACTACAGGTTTATTTGCTGGCAAGTTAACCTTTGTAGGTTTATTGTAGTGTTATTTTATCTTATCATGGCTAAATTTAATTGTCTTTTTTTAGGATATAGATACTGACTTTTAGAATAAAATAAAACTAATTTCATAAAAACTGTGTAAATGGTGTTTACTAAATATTTGCTTTTATCTGAAAGGTTTAGGCCTACGTGTTGTAACATAAACCAGGGGGACAAATTAATGAAGGTTGGTAGGTGTACGGCACACTTTAATGTGCCTTGGCATTGAGTTTCAGAAGCTTAACTGGAGGGGCTGAACAACGGTCAGACCAAAATGTTCCATGCTTGGGTTGAGATCTGGTGACTGCAGAGGCCATAGCATGATTGTTACAATTTTAACACTTAACATTAAAACATTCATTGACCCCTTATATGCTGTATGGAAGCACCTCATTTATTTATACTTTACCATTTGTATGCAGTGGTGGGACGTATTTACATTTCAGAACAGTATTAAGTTACTTTTGCTTTACTTGACTAATTTAATTTTATATTGCATTATAGGCCTAACTATTTACACTTCAGAGGGAAATATGGTACATTTCATTCCACCACATTTATTCAAGAGCTTTAGTTACTTTTTTGTGGACTACGATTTTACATACAAAACAAATAATCAATTTATATAATGCATTTATAGATTAAACTATTCAGCAGGGTATAACGTTGTTAAAATTAGCTCCACTTGGGCCAAATATATTTTACATTGTGCTATCCTTACTTTCACGGGATATAAATACTTCAACGCTGTCTGAATTTATGTATCATAATAATAATCATCGACTAAAAATATGATCCACTACAGCTTAAACTTCTCTACTTTTATTTTGAAAGTCTTGTAAAAACACTGCGAGTGTAAAGTTGATTTTATTGGCTAACGACTGAAGAGTTTTAAGCTAAGTCCCGCCTACTCTCGGCGTCTAAGCCAATGCCTTGTCACTAAACCTGAGGAAGAAGGATGTATTTGTTTTTTACGATCATACAAGCAGGATGGAGAGCTCAGGTGAGTCCTTTTTTACTTCTCTTACTGAGACAGATATGAATTGTTTAAACGACTTGAAAGATCCCTAATGTTGGTTGAGAAACTAGTTTGTGCTAACTACTTGTAGTATTCTACTTGAAGTAGGCTATAGTGTAACTTGTTTAACTGGTTAATAAATAATAGGTTGTACTTATTGCAAGTGAAGTAGCATCAATAGTAGCTTATACGTTACCTATATTGTCATAGACGGATTGCAATTGGGAGAAAGTAGCCTTAGGCTTTTTAAAACCCAAACCATGATATTTTCCTAAAACTAACCAAGCAGTTTGTTGCCTAAACCTAACCATATTTATGGCTGAAAGCCCTGAAGGCTGACTCCTCCCATGTGTCGTAGCTGACTATTTTGTTTTCTGTCTGTAAATATAACCTGTAGCCTAATGTCTTATGCTGTTTCCTGTTGCTGTGGTCTCAAATCTCGCCAAGTGACTACAGTTAGAACGCAAATTTCTCTATTACATATTAATTGAAGAAATAATCCCTTGTTGTATGGGGAATATTCAGTTATACATTTCTTAATGATTCAGAATGACTCAGCACAAAATAAAAAAACTGTCTTGACAAGGTCAAACCGGAAGCTACCTGTGTCCTCAGAGGATGCAAACTGGTTACCCAAGCAACAGCCAAAACCAGTTTTATAAGTTGTCTCTCAAGTGAAGCAAAACACGATTGCATACCATAACCTGTTACATCAAAGGCGAGTGGGTGCTGTAACTTTACTCCTTATTTTACGAAAGACACACACACGCACACACACACACAGACCAACATTGTCTGATGTGTATGCCAAAATGAGGGAGCAATCTTCTGGAGAGGAACATACCCTAGTTTGTTTTGTACCTCTTCAATCATCACCCAAGTCTATTATTTTTCACAGCAAGTTAAAACCAAATTGCAATTTAGTCTGGTTTGGTCTCGTGATACCCATTTTGATAAGTCAACTCAAGATATCTTCTAAGTACCGATACCAGTTTTTTAATTTTCTCCAAAATGTTATATCTGTATACCTCACTGTGTGGATCTTGTAATAACACTGACAAATAAACTATATTTAATGTGGATCATAACAAACAATGACCTTGTCGTTTGGTACATCCCTAATAATCAGGCTTTTTTTGTGTCCACTGTAGTACCTCAGTGTGCAGGTGCAGTCTATGATGGTTAGTAGTTAGGCTGTTTTATCACTTGAAACCTAACCTGTGTTTAGAAAAACTGTATGTATTTAACAAAGGCGTATCAGAGTTTGCAAAGCCTTTTAATGTGTTTTTTCTCTCATTGCCAGTCACCAAGGATATCTCCTATGAGGATCTAAAAGCGCTTCTGGGAAAGAGCCAGAATCTCTTTCTGGTTGATGTTCGCACTAAAGAGGAAGTGGATAAAGGACATATTCCAGGATCCATTCACATCCCACGTGAGCGTATTTTAAATTAATTTACACAGAGGGAAAAAATATTAAATATTTAGGTTTTGTAACCTTGATATAAAAGGAAGTTATATCAATTTACTAAAATTTTACAATTTATCAAAATGTTACCACTTATCTTACACATTCAGACCAAAGTTCTTCTGGGTGTGCTGTTGTGCATTCTCGATACACAGCGGTATGCCATCATCTATTTAATCATATAATATGTTTCTGCCATTCTCTGTTGCTCCTTTTACTCATTAAGTTGATACAGTAGCAACTGCTTTTGCAATGGTGCCAGAAGAATTCAAGGCCAAGTACGGAGTAACCAAGCCACCATTGGATGCGCCAGAGCTGGTGTTTCACTGCCATTTGGGCAGGCGAGGGGCAGTTGCCACAGAAAAAGCCTACGAACTTGGATATGTGAAGTAAATCAGTTATTGGTTACTATAGGCTACATTATACACACAAGCATTCAGCCCATCTTGATTTTACGACTCCCGTTGAGATCAATGTTGTTTCCTCACATTGCCTCTTCTCTTTTAAAATGTGTCTCTCTGTCTTCTGTTTCAGTGCACGTAATTATGCTGGAGCATACAAAGAGTGGTCTGCAAAGGAGGGAAAGTGATTTGTTTTGAAGGAACGCCTCATATATATTTGTATTTGTTTTGTTTTCATACTATACAACATATTATGTATGAATAGATACAAATAAAATAAATTGTTATCTACTCAGATTTACGTGTATTTGTGGGGATCATTTCCGAGAGTTGTATATCCAGAGATCCGAACACTGAAGTAAAAACAAACACTTTCTGCATGCTAAAAAGATGTACACAATGGTAGAACAGACAGTATACAGTAACAAAAAAGTCTGCTAAGGATTAGATGGTGAGGTGTGGTTGAAAGCGCAAGCTGGTAAGTCAACCGTAAAATCATGTCCTCAGGAATTTCTGTAAATGTGGTGCAGTTTAAAGACATTTATTTATATATATATATATATATATATATATATATATATATATATATATATATATATATATATATATATATATATATATAGTTGGTCTGGACTGGTATTTCTTGCAGTTTTAGACTTTCTAGTCTTTCTTTTTTAAATTCTCAGAAACATTTACCAAGTTTGGTTGGTGGAATCGGGGCTAAAGGCCTCCTGACTTTCCTGACTATGGGCCTGCTTTTATGAGTCTACAATGAACAAGTCGATGCAATTTCCACAAATTTGTTATTGATTTATATACTGCACATCCCTCATCTAACTTGAAAGGTATTAAAAGTGATTTCACATAATTGCATATTGTATCAATTAACAAGGGAAAGTCTTGTTACTGTGCCAGCCATGCACGTGCGCAATCTGAGAGCCATTCAGCGCGCGCACAGCAGTTAAATTGCTTCAATTCGCTAAAGATGCTCAGAGAAATGCAACAGGTAATGGTTTAAATAAGGGCTATTCTGGCTAGAGACTTAATGTTTGTACTGTAAAATGATTGTTTAATCGACAGTTGAATAGTGCTTGTATTATTCATTAAACAGAGACAGCATACAATGTTTGAAGCTAGTTAGCATAACATAAGGTTATATTGTTAGCTAGCTAGCTAGCTATATCTTTAACGTTAGCTAGCTAGCTAGCTAGCTATATCTTTAACGTTAGCTAGCTAGCTAAAGGATGAGTTCGTGTTTTTAATTGTAACCACTTCAGGTGTTGCGGTTGATCATGCTTTTGGAAAAGCAAAAACAACAGCATGGTTTAAAGACTGGAAGAGGGCTTTTGGTACTTCTGTGGACTGAAACAGCAGCTTCTGTTCAAAGTCTAAACTGCACTGGTAAGTTTATCACATAATCTGAGCACCTTCATCAGGATGATCTATCATTAACGTTACCTATCTAGCTATCAAGCAAATTGTGCTTGAACAACGAATGGTTATTCTGATAAGAAAAACTATAAATTTGATTACCACTAATATAGCTACAGCTGTAATAAAACGTTATGTAAAATATAGGTAAAGTTTAGTTGAAAAAAAGGCATCAAAATGCGTCTTATTTGCAAGTCCATTTACTACCAGTAGACATTTCATACTGGTAAATAGCCGCCGGCTAATAGCCGGTGTAATGTTTAAATGCACCATGGAGTGAGTCCCATTTTAAACTGTTTAAGTTGCAAACCAATCCCCAAAACAAGCAGAAAACAATTACAATAGCAGCGTAATACATTACATCTGCAAGTTATGGTGAATTTCATATACATTTGACCCAAATAAAAGGGCAATCCACGCTGTACAATAACAGAAACAGGTCACTACAATAAACAACTACATGATTAATTGGTCACATTTTAGTTAATTGGATTATTTTCAGACTGCTCTTGATTACGGTAAAAACAATAACTTGGATATGATAGGAAAGTGACTGTTGCCAGCAGGTGTTCCCAGCTAACAATTTTTGGTTCCCAAAACGTTTTGGTAACGTTTGTTTTTGGTTGCGGAAACGTTAGTTTTTGGTTAGTCTGTGGTTAGTTTTTGGTCCAAACGGCAAGTTTTGTGAACGTTTTGGAAACGTTAGCTTTTGGTTTGGTCGAACGTTCTCTGAACGTTCCATGAACGTTCCCCTAACGTTGTAACCTTTAGATAACGTTCCCCTAACGTTCGCCTAACGTTGTAACCTTTAGATAACGTTCCTCTAACGTTCCCCTAACGTTGTAACCTTCAGATAACGTTCCTCTAACGTTCGCCTAACGTTGTAACCTTTAGATAACGTCCTTCTAACGTTGTAACCTTTAGATAACGTTCCCCGAACGTTGTAACCTTTAGATAACGTTCCTCTAACGTTCCCCTAACGTTGTAACCTTTAGATAACGTTCCTCTAACGTTGTAACCTTCAGATAACGTTCTTCTAACGTTCCCCTAACGTTGTAACCTTTAGATAACGTTCCTCTAACGTTCCCCTAAGGTTTAGATAACGTTGCCGTAACGTTCGCCTAACGTTGTAACCTTTAGATAACGTTCCCCTAACGTTGTTTAGATAACGTTCCTCTAACGTCCCCCTAAGGTTGCAACCTTACATAACTGTGTGCATGAGCAGGAATGAATTACTATGTATTGGCAGGAATGAATGAACAGGCCAACTTGGTTGGATTTAAAACTTTAATATAAAATAAAAAATACAATATTAACACAATATAAACAGGCCTGGAAAAATAAACAAAAAATACAAATAAAAAAATGGAGTGGGATGTAGTGCAAATGTAAAAAAAACACACACACATATATTATATACATATATATATATATACACATATATATATATATATATATATATACATATACATATATATATATATATACACATACACATATATATATATATATATATACACATATATATATATATATATATATATATACACATATACATATACATATATATATATATATATACACATATACATATATATATATATATATATATATACACATATATATATACACATATATATATATATACACATATATATATACACATATATATATATATACACATATATATATATATACACATATATATATATATACACATATATATATACACATATATATATATATACACATATATATATACACATATATATATATATATATATATATATATATATATATATATATATATATATATATATATATATATATATATATATATATATATACAAAAAATACAGTGATCCAACAAGTTCCATGGCTAGTCCTTCTCAGCTGGCCTAAAAAGAAAGAAACAAAAGTTTGATGTCATACTAAGAATCAACACATTGACAAAAGCAAGACTAATTGCCTTACTAACAACTCTGTTTTTCACATCATATAGAAGAATTTCAATTTACCGTCTGTGTGGGGCAAACTTTAGCGCCAGCCCGATCAACTCCTCCACTCCTGCTGCAGTCAGCGTGGGGAAGCTCTTCTGTGAGGCCGCTAGAGTAGAAGTCAAAATGAAGCAAAGTTACAAGTCAAATTAAAACCTCTTATCAGCCAAGCTAAGCATAATACTGATGTGAACAATAAAATAGCACATGCCTGTTATAACCCTGCATATAGTCAGGTCATGGAAGGCCTTCTTTGCCTTTCTTCCCCGCAGGCTATACTGCTTCAGCACATCGTTGGTTGCCACTCGCCGTAGCATACGCCGGACTGTAGAGCCTGAGGTCGGACCTCCAAGCGTTGCCAGGAAAAGTTGCTTTCGAAATACATATAGAAATACAAATTATACATGTGGAACAAAGTGGGGAGCTTGTACAATCTCATTTTGTAAGATAAGTCAGTTCAGTTATAATGATATTTGAAGTTATGCAATTATATAGTGTTGATCTTAGGGCACTTAAATACCATTTTGTTCCTCCTCTCCTGTTGACTGAGACTCCTGCAGCTCGGTGACTGTTGAGCAGGGCGACAGCAACATGTCATCGACTGGAGCAGAGGGAGGGGACTGGGAGCTCCTTAAGGGCATCAGCAGCTCATCCATCTTTTCCTCATGTGTCCATCTGTTGTGCCATGCGGGTAATGATGTCCTCATGGCTATGGAAAAATGTATGGTTTTAGTTGTTATACATGATATACTTACATATGTAAACAACTTAAGTGAGTCTTCTTACCTCTCATTTCCGTCTCCATGGCTGAGTCACCTCCCTCTGTGTGATGAGTTCTCCTGTTTACAACAACAAAACAGTTGAGTTACTCTCAAGGTCCTTGTCATGAAATTGTATTAATTGGAAATGGAAAATTCAAAGCAACTGTACCTTCAACTGGGTCCCAAGATGAAGTGGCAGGCCGAGCTTGTGTTACAATAGACCCCCCCCCCCCAACTCTGGGCTACCAGCAGGTTCCCTGTGTGGTGTTGACTCATCTAAAAATAAAGTAGATGTAAATATTGGTCAGGTCATTTATGGTAGGTTTCTTGTACATGCAATTGCAAAAGATTAACCTATGCTGTTACATTAGACAATCGCTAAAAACTAAACAAATCATCAGAACAGTAACGTGATAAGCACCAGATTGAAAGTCAGTAGTTTCATGGCAGGAAATATGCCTGTTTCTTAAATGCATGCATAAATGTAAACTTACAGACAGTACATTTATGCATGCATTTAAGAAACAGTCTGTCTGAGACAGGGCTTCCAGACACACGCTCCGTCCTGGAATGCTTTCTTCCTTGTGGAACGGATTCATCTGAAATAAAAGACCATACAGTTTGTACTGATCGCAAAATAATATTTTAATTGTGTAAATAATGTTCACGTAGGTGTAATCATTATGTCGTGCTAGTTAACCTGCAGTTTCGTGAACAGAGCTTCTCTTAAAACATCCATGGCTTTATCTCTTATCCACGTTACAGGCTTTACAGCATACAGCCCTCGGATGTATCGTAAGATGAGTGTTAAACTCTTAACCCACATCGGCTCTTAGGGACACATAAGATATTAACTACGTTAGCTAGCTACCTAGCTCCATTATTTAGCTTGAGCCCCCGGCAATATGGGGAAGCGCTAATGACGTTGCGTCCACGTAAAAGGCTTTACAGCATACTTATGATACATCCGAGGGATGAATGTATCATAAGATAATAATACCATGGATGTATTAATAGAACACATGGTGAATTAGCTGCAGCCTCCAATTTGAACGTGCATTCAGTGAGTCCAACTGAGTTCAGCTCGACTCGCTGTATAATGCTGGCACCCATGTCAGAGCTTTCTTAAAGTTGTTTACCAAAATCTCTCACCTTGTTGTCCATGTTCCTTATGTCGTCTAAAACATCACCGAGGGAAAGTTCAGTCTCTGTCGCCAACGTTGATGTATCCATAGGCTAGCTAGCTAGCTGTTTCCCGCGTTAGCATTCGGGCTAGCACTGCTAGCCTAGCAGTCTTGAGCGGAGGACAGTCTGTTGACGGTCGACAATGTCTTTCTTGGCATCTTTGTCCTACCTTGCGTTATAACACCGCCGGTGAGGTGTAGTCAGCATATGTTTTAGTCAATGGCAGTATTTTAGTTAGAATTTGGGACCAAAACGAACGGAGCTAGAGAACGGTGTGCCGCTCGCGTGGCGTGCACTGTTCGCCGGTGTACATCCGGAAGTTAGGACAGACCTTCGGTCACCTGAAAGCAGACAGCCTTCCCCCTACTGGCGCGGGGGTGTAACGGATGGCTTTGTACACTGAACCGAGCCTGTTAGAAGTGAAATGAAGAGGTGAATGTTCATAGTTGTGAAAATCGTTGTAAGATAGACTGTTGTTTTAACCCTAACAAAGTTTGTTTTCTCGAGATTTTGTTTTCTCGACATTTCTTTTTTTGTTTTCTCAAGATTTTTTTTTTCATGGATTTTTTTTTTTTTTTTTGCCTAAGACACCCTTCCATTTAACCCGGGGAATGTGGCTCCATAAGCGGATAGAAATCTGCCGTTTCTCCCTCTACTTCTCCGGTCAAATACTTGGAAAAAAATCCCACAACATCCCCGAGCAAAAGGCTCCATGAGCAGATAGGTCTGCCGTTTCGTCCTCCTCTTCTCCGGTCAAATACTCGGGAAAAATCCCACTAAAACAGCGTTCAATTTAACCTGGAGAAGGGAGAAACGGCAGACTTCTATCTGCCCATGGAGCACATTCCCCGGGTTAAATGGAAGGGTGTCTTAGGCAAAAAAAAAAAATCCATAAAAATAAAATCTTGAGAAAACAAAAAAAATAAATCTCGAGAAAACAAACTTTGTTATAGATAACGAATTAATAAGTTGTTATCACGAGATAACAGTGCATAAAAACCCCCACAAAACTATTGTTTTTTAGCAAAATTTATATCAGCCTAAACATATATATATATTTTCTTGCTATGCTGTTTATCTTACTTAGCTACATTTTATAAGACCAATCATTTGAGCTGGTTTGAATAAACATTTTCAAATCGCACTCAGAACAACCAAAAACAACTAAACGGTAACGTTGTGTGGAGGTTACAGCGCAACCACAGGATAACGTTTGAGTTGGTTAGTTTCCCTAACGTTTCGGTAACGTTATAACCATGAGGAAACGTTACCTCAACGTTAGTTTTTGGTTTGGTTCGAACTAACCTTTAGATAACCAAAAACTAACGTTATTTAACGTTCCCGAAACGTTTTGTGTTAGTGGGGTTAGGATTTCTAGGACATATAGCACATACAGCAAGTGTTGTAACAGTGTTTGTGGTACAGTCGCAGCTGCTGGTCCTTGGAGCATAGGGATTAAAATGGAAGCACTCCAACCTGGTATGTACACACATACACACACACACACACACACCCCTAACATATATATACACATCTTCAGCTTTTGTACACTACGTCATCTCCTTTTACTACATTAGTCCTCACAGATTTGAAGGAGAGCATGTTTCCCTGTATGTGGTCGTCTTCTCAGCCGGACCCTGAGGAGCTGTGTGCCTTCACCGACCTGTATGGTTCCCTCAGATTACTCTTGTCTTTTCAGGTACACACTACAGTGAACCTTTTCTTTAATTACTGATAATAGAATTGAGCATTGTCCTTTTTTAAGCACTATAGTAATCTATGTCTGTCAAAAGAATGCCCCGAGGATATCTAAACTTACCCAAATGTCAATAATTAATGATACACTTTAAATTTTATATATTTAATTCTAATGTGATTAACAATAGATGATTGCAGTGACCCTATATCATCTCTGTCTATGTTTGCACTGTATAGATGAAAGATGAAAGATTTAACAGTACAGAGCTGTGTGCTCGCATTGAAGCGTTCCTACACACATTCAGTTTGGCTAACGCAAAGGTAGGATCTGTTTCTCTCTGACACGTATCCACAGTATGGTTTTAAAATAGTTAGCAAAAATTTGACTGCTGCTTCTTTTGAACAGATCAACATCCACCTCAAGTTCAAATTGAATCAGCAGACCTTCCAGCGAGACTTAAGGTATGACTGCCAACTATGCAGACGAGGCTCATAGCTTTCTTGTCTAACGAATTTCCCACCACAGTTTTACTCAAAATGGCCTGATACATTTTGCAACAGTTCATTCAGTCATGCTATATTACACAGAATGTACCTATTTTGTTTCATAACGTATTTGTTATATTACGTTACTTAAACATGCAAAAGTAAAGTTTACTTGCACACAAAAACTTCTAAGCAGTGATCAGATTTTATAAGTGGCCTGCACTGCTTTTGACTTTAGGAGTTACAACATAATAACAAACACAAAGGCTGACTACTCTAGTTAAACCCCCTCGGCCTTGTTTGTATGAAGTGCTAAGGTTGTGTTTATATTTTTGCAGAGTGAAGCTCAAGAGTACCGTTGCATTAGCAAACCAACCGTCGCGGATCTTGGATGTCACTTGTAGTACACAGTCAGTAATGCTGTTTTTAATACTTTTTTATGTGTAGTTGTTTGTGTGGATCAATGTTTTCTGACTTTCAGTAGAAACATAATAGAACCCAATAGGAATGGATGTGTAACCAAATCATGTTATCTATTATTCCTACAAAAAGAGATGGACAGGAAAGAAAATAATGTGCTTGTCACGGCCTAATCCAATGCAAGGTCCTTCATAAAGTCCACTACAGAAATGCAAAATTGTCTAAAATATACTCCACTGTCTGGGATCCTTGTAACAGGTGTAACCAGTCCCCTGCCAACCATACTCATATGTTCTGGTCTTGCCCCAAATGAACAACTTTTTGGATGAACATTTTTGATACCTTGAGTAGAGCCTACGAGCACAGTATTCCTGCAAACCCTTTGCCTGCCATTCTTGGCATTTCCCCTGACACTGACCTCCCTGTTGCGCTGACGCGGGCCCTGGTGTTTACATCTCTGCTAGCTCAGAGACTGATCTTGCACAACTGGAAGCTTTCCTACACATGACCGCTGGATTAAAGAAGTGCTCGACAGTTGTGTGTCCCTACTGGTGTGTGTTTGTCAGTGTGCATGGGTCTGTGTTGTTGGGAAAAACGGGGGAAAAAAGGAAAGAAAATAATGTACATGTATATACAGTACAAGTGTAAAATAAAAATATACAACCTACATACATAGTATATGTGACAAAATATATTAAATATGAAGTAGGCCTAAACAGTGTGCAAGTACACTTCCCTCTTGATGAATAAAGTATATATCTACTGTATCTACCTATATATCTATCTATCTAGCTATCTAAGTGAAATACTGGGGTATATGCTGGTTTGTTTACTTTTGTTTATAGAAAGTGATTTTCTTTCCTTGGGTTTAAAGGCCTCCAGAGTGTGTGAAGAAAGGCTGCTGGTGTCAGGGAGGACACCCTGTCGTTGGAGGCATGTTGCCTCTCAGTATCCCACCTAAAGCCATGGACCAGGGCCTGTTTGGGGAGCTCAGCATCCAACCAGTCATACTACTAAGCCCCTGTGTGCTGCAGTACCCCAATCTGGCAACACAACTCACTCACATAAAAATATCCTTTGCTAATTCTTATCATAAATCTGCTTGTGATTTTCACAGACAGAATTTCTAGGTGCAAGTTATGGAGGGTGTCTGTTGCGTCTCTGCTTTTTTCAGATGACGTTCCGCTAGCTTCATCAGATCATGACTTCATGTGCACACTTGGGAAGAATTTGTGTTAAAGCAGAGATGCGGGTCAGCATCTCCTAGTCTAGTAATTTCCTGCTGTAAAATGGTGGATTGCTCCCTTTGGATTATGAGTGAGGCATTACTCCAAGTGAAGAAGTTCAAGTTGTTGGGGTCTTGTTCACAGAACAGAACTAGTTTGTTATGTGGATGGAACTAAGAGTAGAACCGCTACTCCTTTGTGATTTGGATTAGTGTTCCTTGACTTCACGTGTCCAGGTATTGGTATTTGGCCCCAGTAATGTTCCTGTGGCAGGCGCCTCCACCTTCTTCCAGAACCTCCCTGCTCATCTGGACTGTCAGGAACTGGGCCTGCACGGTCTTCACTGCTCCTCCTTCAAAGGTAGACAACAACCACTGATGGGAACAAAACATACTGATAGCCAAGATACATTTTAGGGCCCTTGCGGAAACACTTATTAAAATGATTATTTTTTTAGCGATGAGTACACAGCCTAGGCCCGAAGCTGCCCATAAAAATGTTGATGGATCACAAAAGGTTTCTATGGTTTGAATCATATGACTGAAACCAGACAGAACAATGGACGTAGAAAAAGGAACACAGAGTGCAGCAACAAAAAAATCTTAAAGTGATAGTACTTGGAGAGAAAGGGCTTCAACGCTGAAAATCTGGGCTCCAACGCTGAAAATCTGGGCTCCAGCAGTGAAATGGTTGTTGCTGCATTTTATAAATCTGTCTCTTGTGAATTATGTCCACATGGAACCCATCTGCACTAGCAGATTATGTTTATTGTGAACAGTTAATTCTGAAGTAGTTGTGTATTCGCATAGAAACATTCTCACAGCAGAGAGTTGGGGTGGAAGATGGGTTTAAAATGAGGTTTCCATCCTGTCTTATACTAGAAATCAGTATTTTCATTTGTCATATTTAACCTGGACCATGACATTTCCCGGACCATGACATTTCCCAGACCTTACCTAAATGTATTTAGTTACCGACATCTAATCATACCCTTAATGTTGCCTCGGTTTCCATAGGTGATTTAAAAAAATAAATAAAAAAAACATTGAAAGGTGCAACATTTTTCAGGTGTGATCACCATTAGTGTTTTGAATTTTTCAACTGAAAAGTAATGGCTTATTAACATCATTCTTCATAATTCTGTATGGGTTTCTCATGTCAGAGTACATGGCAAGCAGGTGGTTGGTCTTCGGTGAAACAGTCAAATAAATCCTTTTGTGTCCAGACAAGAGTCCGCCTTTTTGAATGATTTTCTTTCTTCTTTAGTGTCTAATGTAAGCCTTAATTTAGTCCGAGGGTAATTTGAAATGTTCTCTTAGGCAATGAGTTAAATGAATTAAGAGTTGACTTGAATCTAGGATTATTCTAAACCATGTGTGAGAGAGCTGCATGTTTAGTGTAAAGAGACACTTTTTGTGGAACTACGGTATGCTTAGTCATTACTAAATAATCGCTGTATCACTTAAAATTTAGCTGATTTCTCAGAAACAGCTCTTGCATAATAAGTGTTTCTTGTCCGTGTAGATTACACAATGACTTACAACCACGAGCAAAACCACACGTCTACATACTGTAAATCACAAGAAGCTTTTTCATTCACAGTACAGATAATAAACTAAAAAGGCCCCATAATACAGTCCACTCTGGTCTTTGGCTGCTAGAGAGAAGATCCTCTGTCACAAGTATTAAATGGGTGAAGTTTGGTTTACTCTGGCCTGAAAAGGGATGCATTATGAGGTAAACGTCTGTTAACTCATTGAACTTAAGTGAACTCAAGTTTTAAAACTAAAGCTGTAAAACCAAATGTTGTAACTGTTACTTACCCAACCCAAAGGTGTGTCTGCCATTACCGCAATGATACGTACAGTACATGTGATTGTTACAACCCACCACTTTACCAGTGTGCCTTCAACTAGTGAGGACTTGCAGTGTTCACTGATTAAAAGTAAATATCGTCACTAACAATCATTTCCTTTAATTTCCTTGTCATGTTTTCCTTTGCAAAAAATGTAACATCCTTTGCAGATCACGTGCACAGCAGTGGCATGGTGTACACAGTAGAGCAAGAACCATGTAAGGATCCAGAGCAAGAATCAAGTCTTCTGCCAATGCAGCAGAGTCTCCGGCTTTACCTCTTTCTGCAGCACAGTGACCCCTTCAACTGCCACCTCTCTGATCTGATGGGTGAGAGACAGCTGCATGTATTATCACAAAACACTGCGTTAAAGTTGGTCTTTCTTGCTTTTTTATGTCTGTGATTCTCCCACAGCCACAGAGGTGCTGATAGAGCGCTACCTGGAGGATATTCTGAACAACAACAGGCAATCAGTCATAAAAGCCCTGCAAACTGAGCTGAAGAAGACACTGAAAGCCCAAAATCACAGAAAAAAGGCAAGTCTGACATACACAGTAACTGCAGAGAGGAAATGTGTCTTTAATCACGTTATTGTTTTTGTTTTTTATTTGAAATGTGTGTATTCAACAGAAAAATTAATCAACAACAGTTCTGATAATCAGTATAATGTTGATGTTGTTTATTAAGCAAATATGTCAAACATTTGCAGGTTATAGCTTCTCAAAACTGAGGATTGAATATCTTTGGGTTTTGGGTGATGGTCATTTTCATTTTCAATGAATTGAAAATCAATACATTAATGAAAATCAATAATTGGGTTAGGGTTAGGGTTTTTTTTGGGCCCTAATAGTATATGTTTGGGTGTTAAGGACCAAGAGAAGCTGCGTTCAGCTGCTGAGGTGATTCTCAGTTCGTCCGTCAGTGTTGTGAGCTGCAGCAGTAACGTGGACTTCAGAACCGCCTGTCTGAACAGCATGAAGGTGTGGGATAAAAACTATTTTAAACATGTATATGCATATAGTTATAATTCATTTAAAAAATAAAAGTTATTCACTTCCACAACTCTCATATTTACAATGAAGCCACTGGCAAATCTGTTATCAAGTTATATGCTACACTGTAAATAGACTTATTACTTACAGAATTGTTTGTGTATACGTGTTGATAGTGTGACAGAAGTCAGATGTGCCTCCATAATGTACAGTATGTGTTTGTCAGGTGCGTGACACTCATGACCTTTCAGCCTCCCTCCGTGAATCACTGAGGAGGGTGACATCATGGAAATTCACTCCCAGGGCCAGGTGCTACTCAGCTCAGGTTAGGGGCATGTTTGTTGTTCACCGCTATAGCAGCACTTCAGTGCTTTTGCTTCATGTGGTTTTTAACCACAATCTACCACCTCTTCATTACTTTCACAGATGGAAGAACATCCTGAGAGTGATGAGGCCACCAGAAGAGAAATCTGAGCATGGCTGTGTTTGTCTTGAAAGAGTTTTGATCTGGTTCAAGGCTGTGGGAGCATTTTGTTTTGCAATTTAAAGTGGGGTAGTAGTGCATGTTGTACTGTTAATGGGATGGTAATAATAATAATAATAATAAATTTTATTTATATAGCGGTGATGGTGATAGAATCTTATCAGCCTCAAATTTAAATAATGCATTGTTTTTTTTATTGTTGTGTGTGCTCCACCAGATGTTTTTTAACGTTAAAAACGTTCCCAACAGATATTTATATTAAACTGAATTTTTGATCTGAGATCATCCTTTCTCATTTTATGTATCCCTAAATAAACAATATAGTACAATACTTTATACATTATTATTGAGATTGTAAGTTTACATCATATAGTAGCCTACTGTAGTTCAAGTTAAACTAGAAAAACAAGGCTAACGTATTTCGACAGGCCTGAGGGCTAAAACTAAATAAATACTCATGGTGACCACAAGATGGCAGTAGAGGCTTTTATTTCCTGGCGCTGCTGATTTCCGCTTATTATTGTTTTGGGATGTGACGTAAGTTCCGGCCGCCAACACCAGCAGCCCTTTTTCGCGGTAAAATGAAATAAGCATCTGACGTTCATCAGATTAATTCTATCATCTAACGTGTATCTTATTGTGGCTAGTATTTAGAAATCGCATTATTAATCAATTGGCTCGTCGGCGTTGCTATGAAGTCGGAGCAAAGCTAACGTTAGCTACCAAAGTATCATCAAAACATTGGACCGTCAGACGTTTCATCCTCCATAACTAGCTAACGTTACAAAATCTAGCTAGTAACGATAGAGTAAAAACAATGGCACTAGTAACCGGAGAAAGACTAAAATCAGAGCTGGGAATGTTCGACGTACCCTGCCAAGATGACTCCGTTCTCGACAAGAGTAAGTAGCTAACATTCTAATTTTGTCACATTTTCTAGAACAATATGTCGACAAAAGTAGCTAAGAATACCATTAATTTAACCCCAACAACCTAGTGATCTACTAGCTAAATAGTCACCAGGGTGTAACATTACTCGACTGTACTGCTACATTTTATACACCTTATGTAACGTTACAGTGTCTGTTTTGTAACTATGTTTATGAGGTTTCTTGTGCTCTGTCCTATTATTACCTATATAATAAAGTCTGGTTCTTTTAATGCTAAGCATTGACAGTGACTGCAGGTGGGCAAATCTCCCACATTTACATCACATTGTGTTTTATCTCCTGTGATAAATGAGGAAATTCAGTAAAGCGTCAACAATACAGTGATTTCTAACCACTGAATGTGCACTATGTCTCAGAGGCATACAAAATCATCTGTATTCACGTTAAAGGTGCCTCAGTATACTGCATTTGCAGTCATCTTATTGTTACCTGCTCTTTTTCCTATCTCTCATATCTCCTGTGTCCCTCAGTGGTGGAGCAGTGTATTTGTAACAGAATACAGGCAGATGAGATGGTGCTGGAGTGGGTGGCCTACAGCACCACAAAAAATGGACTAAAACTCACCTTGGACACCCTGGAGCACTTTGAACATGAGGTAACAGGAACATTGATGTTTTTTTTTGTCACATGCCATATGCATTGTATTACTGATATTGTTGCTTTGAACTTGGCTCTCTGTTAGTCAATATACACTCTCCTCACCGTCATTTTATATTTACAGCAGGTTCATTTTCTTTGCAGGTGTTAAACAAGAGAAGTAAATCCAAACAAATCATCAGAAAAGAAGAAACTCATAACAGAACCAGAGACATGCACACAATACAGGACTTGTATCTTTTACAGTGAACTCTTAATGCTTGACTATCCAGCAGCTTGTCTTGTCTGTTGTCTATCATGAGTGTAGGGTAATGCCATTGTGATACAGTCCTTGACGTTATTTGTTCAGAATCAAAGTTGAGGAAGAGGAGGAGAATCTACTGGATGCTTACTCTACTCCTGCTAAGGTAAGCTGTCTCTTTTGACTTCAGTGTTTCTGTTGAGATATAGACTTTTAAAGCTAATTTGTGTGTGTGTGTGTGTGTGTGTGTGTGTGTGTGTGTGTGTGTGTGTGTGTGTGTGTGTGTGTGTGTGTGTGTGTGTGAGATTAGGGCTCTCAGAAGCGAGCACTGACCACTCCTGAAAACCCTCATTCAAAAAGAAGTGCTGCCCTGCTGGCCAGCCCGGGCCTGCTGCTATCTCCTGCCAGCTTTTCTCCCAGGTACTCGGCAATTAACGTTCCTTATTTTATAGAAATAGTAAACTTTCCGTATCACTTTTCTAAACACGTTCCAAATATCGTAATTCAATCAGGAGCGACTTTGTTTGCAGATATGCAAAAGAAAAATATTTATTATACAACTGCATGGGAAAATGTATGAGTCTTTTGGAGATTAGACTACATTGAATTAATATTTTTAAAGGGGTAGAGAATAGGAAACATATCCCCCGATGGAGTCTAGACACCGGTGGCGGCGGAGAAGAGACCGGGGACCAGACCGACGAGGCAACGGAATGGCCAGCTGGGAGAATCATGAAGATTGGAGGCGGCAGGGGAGGTGGAGGGTTGAGCACTTTGACTGTAACGACAACTGAAGAGCACAGGGAGAACATATTTAAGCAGAGCTGTAATGCTGTGATTGGTCCTTGAATTTCGTGGTCATGTCTGATTGGTTTAAGTGAAAGTATCGCTTCTAAACAGCTGATTTGATTTACGGAGAAAGAGTAATGATTGCGTTAATGACGTCTTCCTGGAAGAATTTGCGCTGCACTTCATTAGTAGTAAGAAACCAAACCTTTAATTCCAACTGACCTTTTAGTTTAAATGGATCTTCACGTGCAATGCATTGGCCTATTTAACACATTGCATAATCTTGTGCCCATGACAACAACAGAAAACAAATAATTTGAAATCCTCTGAACCACTTTTTAATGTTGCACTGTGACCTGACTCTTCCCTTCTCTCTTTAAAAGTGCAACACCCTCACAGAAGTACAGCCAGCGAGGAGGGAAAGGGGAGGTGGTGGTTACATTCGGGGCTGTGCAGGGAACCCGCTGGGCAGGCAGGAAGGCTCTGGGCACCGGCGTCCAGCTGGAGCTTCTGGAAGGGCCTGAAGACTCCCTCCGCTGCAGCTACAAGTACATGTTCCAAAGGCTGCGCGATGTTCGAAATGGTAAGAGACAAAACTACATTGGAGGGAAGGGCGCTTTATTGTAAAACTCGTAAAAACCTGTTCAATGGCATAACGGACACTTGTACATTTCTATTAAATTATAGATGAAACGGCATACACTCTTCTCAGATAAATAGAAACATTTTTTAGGATTACACGTTGTTTGAAGTCTTTGCATGTATTTTCCCCAGTGTTGACGGAAAAGATAGAAGAGCTCGGCGACGGCCTCAGGTCTCACTTCAACATCGAAGAGTTCTCCCCTGTCTCTCTGCCTGCTCAGGTACAGATGTGTTACAGCTGTGAAAAACATCTTAAATCATAAATGCCTTAAACCTATTGTTTCCAAAAGTTTGGAAAATATCATGGATAGCTTATAGTTATAATTTGATGTGTTACTCTGGCAAAGGTTTATTCCTAAATGGGAAACATTTTTTAACCCTGAACTAATTAGCCTAGAGTTTTACTTATTGAAAAAAATGTAAAAGCAGCTCAGTGCTAAACTTGGTACATTTGAATCAGCTGTTGAATATATTTTAACTTGGATGCAGGAAAATGTTAGTCTTGGTATGTATATCCCTGCAGGTTAAACATAGTTATATTGACTAGTTATTACTAGGAAAAAACATGACTTCACAATGTGTTCCATATTTGTTGTTTTAGCTGACTTAAACTAGATATAATGTATTCAATATAATAAAGTTAATTGTATTAAATGCATTTGTATAATTAAGTTTAGCCTGACTGACTGCTGTGTTTTATGTCTTCACCTGTAGGACAGTATAACAGTGTTGGGTCAGGTCTGCTGCGACAGTAATGGCAAACTGAATGCACACTCTGTTCTGTTGGAGGCGGGACCGGAGCAAGGTGGTCAGCAAGTACCTGTTGACCTATCGGAGCTTAAAGAGTATTCCCTGTTTCCTGGTCAGGTGAGCAGAAGGAACCGTCTTGTCTTGGCAGATCAAGCTACAGATGGGTCTGCTTTGAAAGTCATTTTAACTATGGCTGCACAATATGTCATATTTTTATCGTCATCACAATATCAACCGGCGCAATATACACATTACGAAAGGCTGCGACGTATGACAATAGACACCAAACAGATATTTTGTGTTTGTTGAAAGAAAATATCAGCAGAAAACTGCACTTTAAAAATGTAACTGTCATTCTTTTTTTAATAGTGCCTTTTATACTCAATATAATGATCAATCAGTCCATAAAAGAATGTTTTAAATTCAACAGTTTGTTGTATTGTAGAAGAGGACCGAAAGCAGCAGAACTGAGTACATTTCAATATCTGTTTATGTATCACGACAAATATCGTTAGTGCGATATTCATAAACATCACATATTTTCCTCGTGCAGCCCTATTTTTAACTCTATTAAGGAATATTTCCGACATTATTGAATCATGTATTCTGCCATTGTAAGTAGGGCTGAACAATTAATAGTTTTTAAATCAAAATCGATAGATTTGAAAGAATGCAATTAGCTAATCGTGAAGACTGCGATTAATCAAATTTGAAATATTTTTAGTAACATTTGGTTTAACATTTTTCATTCCTTTTTAAAAAAATATATATTTACTGTTATTTCATAAGATAAATGCTGGAAACGTCCTCAAAATGTCCTATTTTATTTTCAGTGGATTTTTCATTTATTTTTTATTATTTATTTAACATGATCGTAGAATGTGCAATATGTAGATGCCGCTATTGAGCTGAGGTATATGAGACATTTGAGTTCACAGGAAAGTGCTGATATTTTTTCTTGGAATTGTTTTTTTATTTTAACTTTAACTTTTGTGATAAATGTTCTATGTTTATTAAAATAAAAACATCTATGTTCTCATCCCTGCATAGGAATATAGAGCAGTTTTGATGGTGCCTAATGCTCCATGACATGTTTTATCTGCTACACAGTGAATGTTGAACTTTGGCTAAACTTAAAAATAAATGTAATAATAATAAATATAATTTATATAATTATTATATAATAATTATATTTATAATAATAAATCGCAAATCGAATCGTAATTGCAATATCTGGCAGAAAAATCGCAATTAGATTTTTTTTTTTTTTTCCAAATTGTTCAGCCTTAATTGTAAGTACCCAGAGTGCATTGTGATTGCAGTGTTAATTAGCTCACACAAGCGGTGGTCTCTCCTTTACCTGTGCACTGAGGTGTGTGTGCAGCAGGTTACACAGCCACCAAGAGTAACAGAGTATGCCAAGGACCTGGGCACGAGACTCACCCAGCGTCTGACCGAGAACTCTGACAATCAAACAACAATTCCCACATTAGAATAAATAACCGCCTGCCTGCAGTGTATGAAAGTCTGTTCTTTTTTCCTCAGGTGGTCGTGATGGAGGGAATGAACACAACAGGAAGAAAACTGACGGCTTCTAAACTCTATGAGGTCAGCAACAGGTTAACACGTTTTTTCAAAAGTGCGGACACAAAGAGAGTCAAAGACAATGCCTTTACAAAGCAACATTTACTTGAAATGTTCTTTTAAAATCTCAGCTTTTAGAACTGGGGCTTGTTTGTGTATCCTTGTCATTTTTTAGGGAGTCCCTCTTCCTTTCTACGCTTCTGAGATGAAAATGGAGATGGATGAAGGTAAGCGATGTACAGGACAGCTGAAGACATGAAAGGGGAGAGGGGGATGACATATATATATATATATATATATATATATATATATATATATATATATATATATTTCTTATACTAAAGACATCTTGCATTTTCATGGGTGTTTTACCAGTGAATCCACTTCAAAAGACCTCCCTTGACCTCTCTCTAAAGACCTCTTTAACACAACAACACATGTACAGAAGGGAACACATAATAAAGAAAAAGAGGAAACCGTTATTAAGTTTAACACTAGGGTCCTTCAACTACAATATCAGGAGTGACTGCAGTCGGTTTTTGTCATGTATTGCATTCCCACTGGTCATGTCATGTGATTGCAGAGCCGATGAACGTACTGGTGGCATGCGGACCATACACTCCCTCTGACAGCCTGACCTTTGACCCTCTGCTGGACCTAATCAATGTCATTGTGAGGGATCGTCCTGATGTCTGCCTGCTGGTATAATTACCTTTTCTCTTTTTTGTTTTATCACAATCAGCGTTTCTTCCACATGCAGATGGACAATACATACATACATGTTGCAAGATGCACAAAATGCTCATATCTTTTCTTCTGTTACAGTTTAGTAGCTTGCAGTAACACAGTTGTGACATGACTGCCTGTTATGTTTGGGTTTTCTAACTCTTCTTTCTCTTCTCCAGCTCGGCCCGTTTGTGGATTCCAAGCATGAACAAATTGAGGTACATCTAACAACAGTGGGCATTTTGTGACTTTATACCAGAGTACAAGTCAAACATGGCAATGCAAATTCCTTTTGTTCAGCATATTAATTTCTTTTGTCCTGCTCTTCAAATCATGTTGATTGATCATGAATTGATCAATCTAACGCCGTCTGTTTCTCAAATAGAAAGCTCAGGTGACCGAGACATTTGAGACCATTTTCTCAAGATGTATCGAAAGCATTGTGGATGGCACCAAAAGGTATGTCTCATATCTCCCCTGCTATGAAACTATGATTCCAGTATTTAAGCTCCTGCGGACCTTAAAGACTGGTTTGTTTTCTTTTTTCCAGTGTTGGCTGTCACCTGATGTTTGTGCCCTCCCAGAGAGACATCCACCATCATTTCATCTACCCACAGCCTCCCTTCACCCTGCCCAACGTCAGCAAGGACCAGGCCCAGGTCAGACACACAAAGACCTGAGTGTAGGATTGTACACGTAAACTCAACAAGTGTTCTTGCTTGCTGATGAGCACATGCGACAGGCTTGTGAGCAATCATGGAAAGCCTCATTGTAATAGTATAGCGTTAAACTTTAGATTTGATGAGCTGCTGCTCTTAAAATAGGTCAACTAGCAACACCTCTTTCCAACTTGTTATCAACCAGATTCAAATTGTTACTTAAATGCACATATCAGTCTTATACAGTGTTTTTCTTCCTACTCTGCAGCGGGTCACCCTGGTCCCTGACCCCTGCACCCTGCTGATCGACGGCGTGACCTTTGGTTTGACGTCCACTGACATCCTGTTCCACATGGGCGCAGAGGAGATCAGCTGGTGGGGAAGATTTCTAATTTTCACATACCTACATGCAACAAAGGAGCTCGGTTGGAAATTAATTTGAGGGGAAAATGTCTTAAAGAACTGAATGTTTTGTGTGATTCTTACCTTTTGTTCCATTATTCACATCAACAAACCTCTCTTCCACACTTTGGATTTCCACTCAAATACCAGAAGCACTAGTTGCATAATATTGATTATATATTTCAATGAATGGCATCATTGTACGGTGTTATGTTAAAAATTGAAAATGTCTTGTGTTGCAGCGGCACTGGATCAGACAGATTTTCTCGCATACTGAAACACATGCTGACCCAGCGGAGGTATGAGTCCTAAAATAGTTCACTTGTCTCTATTTTTTAAAGATGCTCCAACATTAATAAATCCCCATGTTTGTGTTTTCACCTCCAGTTACTACCCGCTGTACCCGCCTGTGGAGGAGGTGAACATGGATTATGAGAAGTTCCAGAGCTTCGGACAGATGCCACTGACCCCCGACGTCCTCATTATTCCTTCTGAGCTGCGCTACTTTGTAAAGGTACAGAACTCCTGTTTGGGTTCACATCCTCTACTCAAACGTGTAGTCTAGTTATTGGTTAAAGGTGCTCTAGCTAGGATTGTGAAGATCCAGGAAAAATTTAACTTCAACAACTTCTCAGTCCCTCCCCCCCCTCTTTCCGCTAAAGCCCAAAATGGTCTCCTAAGCCCTTCCCCCCCACAAGGGAGAATGAATGCGTGTGCATGAGCAGTGATTGACATGCAGGTAGAACCTTTAGCTATGAGTCCAAAAAACAATTTAAACATCATGTGGACTTATGTGAAGAATTCTTTTTATAAAAAATTCTCGAAAAGAAAAATGTGATTTTTAAAATTTCACTAAAGGCAAAACATTTAAGATGGGCAGTTTTCTTTTTGGATTATTGTGTGTATATATACATTATGTCTATCTCCCGCTGCCCTCAGGATGTGGTCGGCTGTGTATGTGTCAATCCTGGACGGCTGACCAAAGGCCAGGTGGGCGGGACCTACGGCAGGTTGCTCATTCAGCGCAGTGCCGCATCAGACGACGGGGGGAGAGTGAGCCCCTGTTTGGCTGCTCAGGTGGTGAAAATCTAAAAGGAAGTTCAGATTTTGAAGGCTCGTAACCAGGACCAGTGTGCAAGCAGCTTTGAACGCTGTGTGTAAAATATGTAAACAAAAAGCTTTACTGTACTGTTGAAAGCATCTGGTGTATTTTTATATGGCAAACATGTGTCTGTTTGGTAGAATATCAATCACACAGACACAACAGCAATAACAATGTCTTCAATAAATTATTGTCACTCTTTGTATTGTTTTTTTGTACTATTCTCTTTGCTGTTTGTCACAGCGTTATATCTGGTTTTTAAGCCTCTGATTGAAGGAGAAAGAAACCTGCTGAAAAATCAGATTTCTTTCATAGTTCAACTTGTAGTCCAAAAAGAATCGCTTAATATGTATATAATGCAGTTTAATGCAGTGGAGTTATGGATGGGTAATAATCCAACATTTAGATATCCGTCTCTAATCAAACAAAAGAAAACCATCAATATTATAAGTTGCTTTAATATATATATATATATATATATATATATATATATATATATATATTCTCACATGTAACTAAATTGTGAGGTAGAATGTTATTCTTCTATTCTTGAGTTTGGGCAGTTGAGAGAAAACACATTTAGCCATAAAAGTTGTCAAACTCATCAGAGTCACTTGGGTGATCCGATTTCGTCGATTTGTCCTCTTGAAAAATCTCCATGTTGTCACAAGTTGCTGGAAAAGAAATCAAACGGATCAACATTTTCAAAAAGCAAGGTTTTTTTTTTGTAGATAACCAATCCGTCTCTTAATTGTAAAGACTGAAGGAACCGTACCTTTGGGTTTCTCATTAGCTCTCGGGTCCTTTTCTCTGAAAATGTACAATAAAAAAGTGAGATACATATTTCTGGGTGTAGTGTTTTTTCCTTCAGAGAAGTAAAATCAGAACTCACTCTTTTTTCTGTGATTGTTCCTGAGGTGCAAGTAGATGCTCAACATCATCCTCATCACTGAACTCATTCGAGTCGTCGGATCCCATTTTACTCCCCCCTTCCTCATTATCATCATCATCTTCACTTGCCTCCTCGGCAATAGTGTGCATCTTTGTAGATCTGAAAACAACAGATTGCTTAAAGTTCAGGTGCTGTCGTTTGTGATTAAGATAATTCAATTCTTGAATTATCTTACTTGTCTTGTGGTGAGATGATGCTGTCCTCTGAGTCGCTTTCCTTCTCAGCTTCTCCTGTTTTGTCTCTTTGCTCCTCTTCCTCCTCCCCCGCTCCTTCATCTGACTCCCCGTCCTCCTCCATGTCGTCCTCACCTCCTTCACTCTCGTCCTCGTCCACCTCTTCATCCTGAGAAGATGCAGAACCCTGTTGTCTGTTCTCCCCATCTTCGTTCTTCAACCTGTCTGACTGTTTTTCTTCACGATCACCCTCCTCTGACTCCTCATCCTTTTCCTCTGTCTCCTCTTCTTCCTCTGCTTTTTTCTTTCTTTCAGAAGCGTCATCATTATTCTCCACATCTCTCTCCGCTTTTTCTCCATCTGTCCGACCGTTCTCTTTTTCTTCAGCATCACCATCATCTCCTAGATCTTCCTCATCCTTTTCTCTTCCACTGCTTTGTTCAGAGCTGCTACTCTCCTGCTTTTCCATTTCAGCTCCACCTCCATTTTCAATCCTTATTCTAACACTTCCTGATTGCTCCTCTCTCTGTGATTCAGACTCCTCTCTATAGTTCTCAGATTTGTCGTCAGGACTTCGATTACCCACTTTTTCACTCCTGGATTCCTCAGTTAGACTCTGTAACTCCTCACTAGTAGACTGACTCTCTTCTTTGTGACTCCCTGAGTCAACTGCCTTGCTTCCCTTTGCTACCTTTTCAGCCATTGGTGATTCAACAGCAAGCCCCCCACTTCTCCTCATCCCCCTACTAGTGCTGGTTCTGACTTTCCCTGATGAGTCGTCACTTTCGGAGCTTTGGGCCACTGTGACTGCAGCAATGACAATGGCACTGGAATTCCTAGATGACCTTAAATGAGTAATGGATGGAAGGACAAATATGCAGAATAAGTATAATAGGTTAGTGTATAAGTGGATTTGTATGGTAGGCAGAACAGTGGTTCCCAACCTGGAGGCCAGCCCCAAAAGAGTTGAAGTATTATTTTTGTTTTTTTATTGTGAAAAGTTGCATAGTTTTACCTCTTCAAGACTGTAGAAACTATTCAAATGAAAGTTAAGGTATGCTGTGCTTGTACTCTCTTCTCTCTTTGTGTGTATTACAATTCATTACTAATATATGTGTGTGTAGGAAAGGAAGTACTTCTCTCATAGTTGTCTCTCATTCAAGTATTAAACTTGTAATTATCCCAAAGTCCCATAGTTTAGAGCAAGTTGTTTTGCAGCATTGTCTGATTTTTGTTGTAAAGTTACCATATATATTATAGACAATATGTATAGAGAATATGACTTACTTCTGAGAGCTGCATCTTTCTCTGTCTGAGGAGGAACACTGTGATCTTCCTCTCTCCTGCTTCTTCTTCCTCTTCTCTCTGCTCACCTGACTGCTCTCACTGCTCTCTGCATGGCCATCGGACAGACGAACTGGACACAATAATGACATATCAGATCGAGGTGACTGAAAATATCTACGGAGGAAGATAAATGCATAAGATGAGCTTACAAACACTGAAGTTCAACTTGTCACATTTTCCTTTCCCACCTGGTTTGATGTCCAGCTCCTGGGATGCATGACTGCTCATATCTCCACCACCTCTCTCTCTCTTTGAGCTCGGTGCTCGGCTTGTGTCAGCCTCCTCCCCCGCCACCTGCGCCACCCCCGTCTCAGGAGGAGGCTCCTCCATGTACAGCTGACCCCACAGAGGCTCAGAGCCTGGAGGGATCCCAGCCGCACCAGCAGCCCAGGACCAGGGGTAGTCTGGCTGCAGGGAAGCCCAGCCAGGGGGGGTTTGCCTGGGGCTGGGGTGATGACGACCAGGTGTGGAAGCGAGGTGGTTGAGCTGGAATGAGTGAGGATGTGGGAAGATGTGTGGTGGGAGGAACGATGGAGGGACATGAGAGGAACCCTGAGGTTGATAGGGCGCTCTGATAGGAAACCTGGCCGTCTGGGATTGAGGGTAGGTCTGCCTGGAATACTGCATGTAGGGGAGATGAGGGGAGCCATCTTGGTTGTAGTCTAAGTGGCTGTTTTGGCTGTAGTGCTTTGGAGGTGCGGCAAATTCTTTTGGCATTGTGGAAGGGCCTGCAGACAAAGATACATATTACATAAGAGTTTGTATGTGTCTCTGGAACACACCATTAACATTGAAGTATAAATGTGAGTCACAAGAATTAGTATTGGTGTGGCAACAATTTTTTTCAAGTCAGTGAAGAGGAGGACACACCTTGTGAAAGTGAAGGTTGATCTGCAGAGGACTTTGTCACATGGTCCTCTGTGTTCTTTAGACATGACCTCAAATATTCCATCCTCTGTTAAAGAAACATTTTTGTCACAGAAATAGAGCTGTTAGGCAGGCATACAGCAAAAGGTCAACAGAAATGCCTTGTACATGTATGAAAGGTGATTTTCAGATAGATTTTTGACAAACACTCTTTACATCAGGCAGGTTGAGGTAGAAACGGTTACAATGATGTGGAAAAAGTGGAAAGTGCTGTTGTATTGCACATCCTCTAATTTTGTAGTTGTTCAGTTCACCCTTTTTTGAGTGTAAGAAGAGAGTTTAAGGGATGAATTTTATACAAAGTTTTTCTTGCATATTTTGATGGCTCTCTTAAAATGACAGAACCAGCTGTATGCGTTGGCCACAAACTTTGTGAATCGTGACTGTGAATCACTTGTACCTTCCTCTGAGCAGCCTGTGTTTTCTCCCTGAGTTGCTGCTGCCAGCGGGGGGAGCTCTCCTCCAAGTATCGTTCATACTCCTTCTGAAGGGGTCAAAGGTCAAGAAGAAGATTCAGCACCAGAGCTTTACAGTGGCAGGGTAAACAGATAGATTTACAGATGGGAATTGTTGTCTGTGCACCCGAATAGTTTTCATGGCAGCAGTGAGAGTTATCATCTCGCTCAATGTGTCCTGGGCTTCTTCAAACTGCTGCAGCAGCAGCCTGTTGTGTTGTTGGGCTGTAAGCTCTCTCTCCTTCAGCTCGTGCCAGCGCTGCTGCAGATGCATTACCTCGCTACAGCAAACGCACGCACACACACACACACACACACACACACACACACACACACACACACACACACACACACACACACACACACACACACACACACACACACACACACACACACAGCGTCAGAGATTCAAAACATTGACACCAACATGATGCACATGCCTTTTGTATGTCCACTTACAGCTGATGATGACTCTGAGGAGTTAAAAAGTCTGCTTGCAACAGCATAGGCCTGTTGACACTGTGAAATGAAGAGACATGAGTGCATCATAATACAGCATCTTAACCTGTGCCATACACACACACACACACACACACACACACACACAAACACACACACACACACACACACACACACACACACACACACACACACACACACACACACACAGTATGGGCTCCCTCTTTAATACCCACACAGTCTATGTTAGTACCTCAGTATTAGTAGTCTATTCCTATTGTGGTAATTTCTGTTTGTAATGATAATTATTGTATTATTGTTTAAAAACAATTAAAACCCACCTGACCTCATGGCAGCATTCAAAGATCTTACCTTTTTTTTAGACTCTGCTCTCTTTGTTTTGTGAAAGTGTTTCTTTCTGTGCCTGTCAGATGTCCAAGAGACAGTAAATTCTCCCTCGATGCAGCCATGACTGCAGGCGTTCAGTGGATGCAGAGATTATCATGGATTAAGGTCTGCGCTTTGGAGGGGGGGGAGGGACGAGAGACATGCTGCCCATCCACACATAGGCGTGATAATGGGGTTAATCAGTAATGACAGTTTTTTAAGACTCAAGATACTTTATTGTCATTGTATGAACACAACAAAATTATGTTGGTGTCAATCAGGGCAGCAGCAGTAAAAAAATAAAATAAAAACAAGACTTCTTTTTTTTAAACACATTGTACTCATGAGCCTTTGCAGAGTTTATCAGAGTTTCTCATTGCCACATAGGTAACAAAGATATTGAAACATCCACTTACTGTACATACAGGTCTGGTCAAAGTGTTCCATTAATCTGTACTTAAAAATACTGAAACCCATTGATATGGCCCTTCAATGCAACATATTCAGAACTAAATTCTACCTCATTGGAGGAGCGCAGAAAACATCCCTGTCCTGGCATCTGAGCATCCTCACTTATAACAAAACACAAACAGGTATGCACCTTAAATGTACAATTAAGGCCTCTGGGCTATTAAACTTCAGATTAGAGTGGGCTACAACATCCTGAAACAGCTTTATGTTGGCAATGAAACACACATCCTATTTTATAAACACAAATTCCTCTTATATTTGTAAATCATATATTGGAAATTACATCATAACGCAGCATAAGCACAAATAGGCTATGTACAAATACATAGACTTAATACTAACATCTAATTTATAATCCACCAGTTTTACACAATCACAATGAAAATCTACATTACTTTTTTCTTAATCTGTGTTTTTAAAGGGGAACACGCCCAACACCCAGAGCGGAACCATAGTATGTTGTTGCACTGCGGATGTATTTTCATGTAACACGTTGTACCAGAAGCTTGATTCCGTCCACCACCAGCCAATACATTCATGCCACCAGCGGATCGTGGTAGGGAGGTAGGCTTTAACAGCGTCACATTTCATCTCTTGCATTACATTAATTTGTCCGAAAGTTACATAAATTATTATTGATAACCATGCGGTTAATTTAACCTCGACGAGAAAGCTAACAGAGCGGTTATTTGGTTACAGTTACAGTGCGTCTGTCAAATCCGTGCTCGCCCTTTGAGCTGTCACATCACAGAGAGGTGGACGGGCAGGAAACATGACGAGTTTGGCGAGTCGGGTGTTTTTCAGGGTTGACAGGGTGTGTCGCCACCTCCCTGTGGTCCTCAACACTTTCCTGGTCTTCTCAATCACCGGGGAGGTGAGCTACCTGGTGCTGGTCGAGCCTTCGCTGGAGGCGGACCAGAATAAGACGGTGTGGTCCGCCTGGTGGAAAGCGGTCCACCTGCTGGCTCAGTACTTCATGCTGGGAAACATCTGCTGGAACGCCCTGCTCTTCCTCAGAACCAGCCCCAGCATAAAGGGGGTGTTCCTGGGAGGACAGGGCATGGGCCAGGGGTGGAGGTAAGGAAGGAGTAAGGAAGGAGTCTTCTTTTCAGTAGACACCCCCTGTCTACTGAAAAGAATGTACCTTTATTGTCCACCAGGGTGGGAATTTGTCTTTGGGTCACCAAGCACAAGTGACAACATTAAACATTAAAAGCAGACAAGCTGTTAGTAAAACAAACACATTGATCATATTACACAGTAAAAACAGTTCATGTCTGTGGTTTAAATCTCATCAGTCATTTTGTTGAGTTAAGAATTTTGATGGCACTTGGGATGAAGGACTGCTTGAATACATTTTAAGTTGCCAAAGGGACTCTAGGATATTCCCTGCTTTCTTCCTTGTCTTTTCTGTAAAAAGTTGAGTTAAGGGCTTTTGGGGGTTTGCCAATTATTTTGCTTGCCGTTTAGAGTCCTAGAAAGTTTATTCTTAGATCTATAGTTTAGGTGACTGTATCAGGCAGAAAAGTTAAAATACTCTTAACAATAGTTAACAAAATATACTCTATTTTTAGAGAAGCTCACCTGGCTGTCCAGAACTGTGCCGAGGTAAATGTTGTTTTAGGAGCATCTCTGACTGTAAATAACAGTATTTTCTCTATTTTTTTCCCACACAGGTACTGCTATACATGCGAGACACATACTCCTCCTCGCTGCTCCCATTGCTACGACTGCAAAGTGTGTGTTCTGCGGCGGGATCACCACTGCGTCTTTTTTGGCCAGTGTGTGGGCTTCCGTAACTACCGCTACTTCCTGTGCTGCTTGTTTTTTATGTGGTCGGGGCTCCTGTACGCCACTCTGATGAATGCAGAGGTCTTCATTGTCATATTGAAGGAGGGTGTGACTATGCACAGCGTCCTGCTGCTGCTCATACCCTGGATCATGCTAGTTTCAGGTAGGATCTGGTTTGTGCCATATTGGTTATTCAGTTTTACTGTCTATTCCTTGTAGCTGTGGCACTTACCAGCATTACTTATACTGTACACACTCATTTGTTTGTAATTTTTGCACCTCAAAGATTGACTTATTTTAGATAATTTCAATAGTTTTAAAAACTATTTAAATGTGCCATCACAAACACTTATATCATAGTCAGTTTAATTTAATTTACACAGTCCAATGTCGCAATTTTGCCTCAAGGGGCTTTAAAATCTGCACAGTTTACGACACCCTCTATCCTTAGATCCTCAATTCAGATAAGGAAAAAATACCCCCAAAGCAGAGAGGGGAACAATGGAAGTATCCTCAGGGAAAAGCAAAAGAGGAGGGATCCCTCTTTCAGGATGGACAGATGTGCAGAAGATGTTGTGTGCTGCCTACTTCATTAAGTTCTTGTCTGCTCTATTTTCATCAGCCAGAACTCACATGAGAGAAATCTCTGCTCAAAGTGTCCCATTAATCATCCACAGTGGTCTACAGGGAAAGTCGCATACATAAATACATTTGGATGACACTTTAAGAGCTGAACTGGGGGTAATAAGGAATGCAAAAAAATGTACAACATTAAAGGTTACTTTCCCCAGAACTCTCTTTAACTTTAATGCAGCAGATGGTTTATGTATGCTCGTTGACACATCAGTTCAGTTGTTTGTGATGAAATGGATCCCAGGAATATAACCAAATCTATTTCACGTGCAAATGTAACTTAAGCTTGGATTTCTATCACTGGCTTTGGTTTAATCAGTGCTGCTGTCCCTTCTCTCCCCAGGCCAAGTCTCAGCACGTGCCTTTGCCTTCGCCTTCATCGCTGACACGTGCGTGGTGGGCTTTCTGCTGGTGTCCGCCTTCTTCTTCTTCCATCTATTCCTGATGTTTCGGGGTCAGACCACAAGGGAGTGGTACTCGACCCGCCGACCCTACAACCTCGGGCTCCTGGGCAACCTGCGTCACGCTCTGGGCCTTCGCTGGTACCTCTGCTGGCTTTGCCCACTCCTCCCATCACCTGTTCCTGGTGATGGGATAAACTTCGAGGTCACAGGATTGCTGGAACCCACCCGGTAACAGCTGAAGGTCTGAAAATTAACAGACCTCATGTGTTTGCTTTAGTGGTGATGGTTAATGTTATCGGGAGCAGCAGCAGGGAAGTTCACCTCAGTTCAAGAAGAGGTAGCTTGGGATGGGAAGAAGCCAGTGTGTGGTTGTTTAAGATGTTAATGGGTGTAACTGTCTACCGGTATTTTCTCCGTAGTCTTTACCTGTGCTGAGACAAAGAAATGGTGGATCTACTCTGGAAGGTATATTGACCTTGACCTGAAGGTAATCTGTACTGTACACACATTGCCTCAGAGTATTAACGCAGAAATTAGCATTGTTCCTCAGGAATACTGAGCCCTGAAAATATATGTAAACATCACTGAAATAGGAATGCATTTTATGGATCATGAAAAATTTATGATTTTAAATCCTTGTTAACAAGCACCCGCAACTACAGACTCCTGGGTAGTCATTCTCTTGGGATGACAACTTAAATGGACCTTTCTCGTACTGATTATTTTGCCTAAGGTCATACAAATGTGGCTGGCACTGTTCCTCAATATTCCATAGGATTCTAAATCTGCAGTTGTGTGTTAGCTGCTTGGATCATGATGTCTTGATGACTTGTCTACATCCACTCCTGAGCTCCAGCTGAGTTTACTACACATCGCTTTCTACTGGAAATTGTTGCACCAAGTGAGACGATGAGAGCACTGAGAGGGTGGTCACAAGAGTTGACAACATATGTGTAAGAAAACAATCAACAGAAATTGTACACGGTGTAAAATCTAATGTTGCAATTTACAGTCTAATGTAAAGTTTCACATTACGTTGTCTATGTTTCAGTCAGTATTGTGCTACTACTAACTAAACCTACAGTGTAACAACATGATGTGTACTGACTTGACTGCTGTGTCCCAATTCCCTACTACATACTAATTGCACACAGTATATAATGTATATTAATCTTTATAACATCCTGTTTTTGAAGTAGGTATACAGGAAATCATTACCTTTTTATACAATGTTTGACACAATAGAATGAAAATGTAAAAACAAAATGTATAGAACTGGAACTGTTCCACCTCACTGTTATGTATGTAGAAGACACTCAATACTCAAACCTGCTTTGATTTAGTATATAGTATGGATTTGGGACACAGCTAACATGTCTCAAAGTGCTTGATGCCAACTGGACTTCTGTTACCTCAGTACAATTTCCCCTATTTTGCACTTTTGCTTTTGTCATTTTAGTTTGCATGGTCTTAAAATGTAGTGATAACAAGCCATTGTTTTGACATGAGCTTTTGTCCTACACTGAATTTACTTTGCAGCAAAAAACACGTTTTTAAAAAAAAAATTGTGATATGTCTGCCTTTTGTGTGCTATATCATATGGGTCACATCGTTTGTTTGGTTTTGCTATTCCAAAGTGCTTAAATAAATTGTTTCAAGGGAAGTATGGAACCACTGAAAAAACGTTTAATTTAATTATTAAATTTTTTGTATTTCGTGGTAACATTTTGAATTTGAAAACGTGTTTTCTACAGTTACAACAATTTTAAACATGTGGGCTGGGGGCTGAATCAGTGACTGTAAAAAAAAAGAAAAGAAAGAAAAATGAATAAATAAATAAATAAATAAATAAATAAATAAAGGCGTAATAGGCGCCCCAGGTTAGAGTCAGGCGCATGGTAACTAATTTTGGCAACGCAGGTTTCTGCGCTTGGTTTAGCCGAACTAGCTACAATTTAGCTGCTGTGCTTTAGACCACAGTATCTAACCTTATTAGTTTGGATTTACTCGCTGGTAAGGCATTTTTGTTGTCCGTTTTAAAGCGGATATAAGTATAAAACAGCAGTTGTAGTAGTATGCTAACTTTTGGTCAACTGGTATCTACGGGTGGTATGCTAGCTAGCTAACTGAGAAACGTTAGATAATGGTAGCATGTAGCTAATGTCACTACCTAGCTGAGTCTGTAGAACATTAATGAAGGGTGTCAACAGGTATTGAAAAACACTAATAATTGTCTCCAACACACGTAACTACTTTCACATGTGACTATGTGACACTATTTTAGCATTTTAGCTAAACTAGCTGATAAATGATGAGTTTTAGCTAACATTACCTCAGTTATTTTAAAAATGTGACTGTAACCAAAGTTAGATAACTCTAGCTAGCTATGGAAAGTTAACGTTAGCTACTTTTAAAATAGCCTTTTTTTTAAATGTAATAAAGATGTTGTCAAAGTGCCCCCAATAATAATCTGGGAGTCATTTCAATCCCAGAATCTCTCTTCTTTTTTTTTTAGGGATTTCTGCTTTATGCAAATTTGCATAAAGCAGAAATCCCTGCAATGAGAATTGTATTAAGTGTCTTAACATGTTTTACAAGTAATGTTAATGTTAGTTAGATAAGTTAACTGGATCAGTCTAGTCCATCCTTAAAAGTTGTACATTGAGAGATTAACTAAAATAATTTCTTTTTTTAATAAATAAAGGCTGGAAGAAAACGGAAAATATATATATATATATAGTATATATATATATATATATATATATATATATATATATATATATATATATATATATATATATATATATTAAAAGTCGTGTTTTGTTGCTTATGGTAATTTGTTTGGTGGACCTTTGTCGATCACAAGCACCAGGGACGAGTAAGCCAGCAGGATGGATGTCACAGAGGAAAATATGTGAGTGATGTTCACTAAATAAACCCACACACGAAAAAATGTTGCAATGCACTGTATGGAACTTGATTTTGTGTATGTGTTGGCATGTGCACATGCTAGTGGACATGAATACACTTTGTACTTTTTATGTACTCATAGGTTGTGTGTGTGTGTGTGTGTGTGTGTGTGTGTGTGTGTGTGTGTGTGTGTGTGTGTGTGTAGGACACCAACGGAGATGCTTCAGAAAATAAAGGAGCTGGATTATGCTCACAGCCAACAGAGGGACCTGAATGCTAAAATGAGGCAATGGCTGGATGTCGCAGATGATGATATAGCAATGCTGCGCTCAGAGAATGCCAACCTCAGAAAACAAGTGAAAGCGTAACTAGTCACACACAATTGTCCCTACTCAGTAGCAGAAAGTTCCCTGAGCCGTATGACTAATCAAACTAAACACTGCAATTATCTTTTAGCATAATAATGATTTGTTTGAGTTTCCTGCTGCCTTTGACACAGACATGTTGGCTTACATGGCTTATATTTTCTATCTGTTTTGTCTTTATTTTTTCAATGTTTTGTTGCGCCAGCCCTGTTATCTTTGTTACTTAGTGCTTTTGAACTAGTGCTTTAACATTATGGTGGAAAAACGGTCAGCAGCAGGTAGATGTGTTTGTGTTTCTGCAGCCTGGAGAAGAACATCAGTGAAGCACAGCAGGTTGAAGCAGAGCCTTGCAGTTCCCTCCTTGCTGATGACCTCAATGCAAAGAGATGCAGTGAACAAAAGATTCAGAAATTGGTGGGTAACCACAAGTATAAGAAGGCAAAGCAAAATCCTTGATGATATCTAGTCTTACATTGCATTGATAAACTGCCCAGCTCTATTCCAGTGTTGCTTCAGGCAGAGCTCTGACCTGCTAGTAACTTAAATTAACATTCAAATGATTTGTGTAATCTTTTAGAAACCACTGTATTCTCATAGTTTGCTTCCTCATATCTCATATGGTTCAATTGTGTCTTTTACTGTAGTCTAATCCAGGTCGTAGGTCGATGTATTCAGGCCCGCCCTCACTGCAGTGGCATCTCACTTGTAAACCTCAGAAGTACAGTCTATGGCAAGGATTTTACTTTTTAGGCAACCTTTGACAAGAAAAAGGATAATTCCTCTTTAAAATTTCATCTGTCAGATTTTTGTAATTTTTTACTATGCATTTAATCAAAAATAATGGATTGCAAGTTTGTTGATCTATAATCATAAAATAGGGTAATACCAGCTAGGGTTTTATTACTATACAGCCATCCTGTGGAGGTTTGGCATCAGTGCTATATGTTATTTTTTCTTCCAAAGCCTTACGCCTACTACGTTATAAACAATTCCTGGCTATTTTTGAGTCGTAATTACATTCAATGCTAATGTTATGCTACCCATATTTGTCAGACAGGGCAACTGCACAGTGGGTATAAATCTAAATATCAGCGCATTCACAGTTAGTGAAGTAAATCAGATGTCACATTAGTATAAATATATTGCAGACAACATTTTTTTTCTTTTTTTACATATAAGTGAATACACCAATGCCAATGTTGACTAAAAAGAGGAATAAAAAATCTTGTTTTGGAAATTGATCTAAATGCCTTGGCCTTTGGAATTAAAATAGCCCCACATCATCACATACCCTTCACCATACCTAGAAATTGGCATGGGGTACTTTCCATAAGATCATCTCTCAATGCAAATCAGAACTGAAATAAAACCATGCCAGTAGTCTGTAGGTATGGCGAAGGGTATGTGATGATGTGGGGCTATTTTAATTCCAAAGCCCAAGGGAACTTTATCAGGATGCATAGTATCCTGGATCCATGAAATAAATAACTGAGCTTTAAAAATAGAAATCTACCTGCCTCTATGGGAATTTAACATAGGGGTGTACTTACTTATGCCCCCTGTATTTTAAGGAAGAGCATTTATTTATTTACGATACATTATTCATTCACAAAGAAAATTTGTGTTCTTAAAGGTTGGATTTTTCTTAAATGTTTTTAATTAAGGCATTAAGATCAATTTCCAAAAGATGATTTTGTATTCCTCTTTTTAGTCAACTTTAGCATTGGTGTATTCACTTACAGGGTTACTTGTATATCCAGGTAACCCTTCATGTTGTTGTGTTTTTATGCAGGAGAACGAAAACACCATGATAAAGGAACAGAATAAGAAGCTAACTACAGAGGTGGGATATCTGTTACTTTTCACATAGCACTATGATCTGTCATCATATACTACAGAGGTACAGACATTTCAAAACACTTGGCACATTTAAATGTCATTCTGACTTTTCAGCTCAGGAGCCTCCAGCAAGAGAGAGACCAGGACAAGATTGGCTTGAGCAGGTTCAAGGTTTCACTTCAAACCCTGGAGGTAACACTATGGATTCAACTTGGAGATGTTTCATTTATTTCTTTCTCTCCATTCATCCTACCGGTGTTTGCATTAGTCATGTTACATCGTCAAACAGCTTCTGATTTGTTATATTGTGTGTTTCTTCAGCGTAGCATGGGAGAGGCTCAGTTAGGGCTGCTTAAAAGGGATGAGGTTATTCATCAGGTAGGAACACAGACAACAGCACTAGGCAGCGACTGACCGAAAAGTCAAGATTTCCTCATAAAGATTGATCTTTCCCTTAGGACTTCAACATGAATATCTTGGCAGTTCTTTGTCTTTTTAATTATTTGAAACATCACATTTCTTCATGTGTGTGCTTGTTTTAGAAAGACTTGCAGTTAAAGCACTCAGAGGAGGCAATAGAAGAGTGCTCCAACATCATAAAGGTAAAGATGTTCTCATCCATTTCTATTCAGTCAAGAAAGTAGAAAGAACAGTATTCACTCAGCTACCGACCGCTTTCAGATTAAGTCTTATCGGTATGAGCTGTTGAAGTGTGTCTGATCATGTTTCTTTGCTCCAGGATCTCAGGCTGACAAATCAGAAGCTGAGTGAGCAGTTGGAGAACAGACTGGATGAGGCCTCATTGTAACTCTGACACATTTTATCCTCTTGCTCTAAATATACTGTATATCATGATGTACACTGAGTCGTCTGTTTGCAGTCAAACTGTACTGTGTGTCTGCTCTTGGATTCTAGTGCTTTTGTGAATGACCTGATGGCAGAAAAGGAAGGATCGCTCAGTTCCCCTCTGTCCTTCGCAGAGGAAATCAATCTGCTGGCCTCTTCAGCTGAAGTGGAAACCAACATGTCAGACTCCACAGATCTTAGACATGTATGACCTCTTTTAAACTTGAGAGATTGTAAAAATCACTCAGTTGCCAGTTTATTATGTTCATCTGGATAAAACTAATGCAGTCTTGTAATAAGTCCTATAAAGGGGCAACTGGCTGTAGATTTAAGTTTGATTATCCTGTACTTCCACAAGTGACCACTAGAGTGTGCCACTGTAAATCCAAAGACTGGATGTAGAAATGAGGGGATTAGTGATTGTCTGTTACTGTATGTGCAGGAAAAATCTGAGGAGGAGGAGCTGCCAAAGCCTCAAAGTGTCACAGTAGATCTTCAGACCAAAAGGTACTTAAGTTTTGCATCATAAAATGGCTGTGAATCATATTTCGTTACCTCATTCATAATTGTCCCTCTGTTTTCTCCGTTGTCTAAGGTGTGCAGGTGTCTTGGAGACAGCCGTCCAGAGAAAAAGACTCTTTCTGCTGTTTGTCATTCTCACCGTTTCGGCCTTTGTGGCTTCAGGAAGCTGTACAGGAAGCTTTTTTTCCATCAACACCTTGTGGAGTGGTGCACGCCTGATGTTACAGCCCTACTGCAGTGTGCAATATGGGGCTTTACCTCCTATTTGATTTAAATACTCCCACTTATAAACATGTTAACTGTTTTTGGCTTATTGTTGTTGTTTTTTGTAGCTGAATATGTTTTCTACTAAGCAGATCATAGGGCTAATGGGTTTATTTTAAATAGTTTTTTTGCAAAAATACTAGCCTACATGAAATGTGTAGTGGACTATAAATAATTTTGCACATTTATTAGGAGTTTGTGCACTGATTTTGAAGAAGAGATGTATGAAATATTTTTTTTTTTTAAACATGTCTTGCTCAAACCAATGTTTATAGATTATATTTAATAGTTCATATTTTTCTTAGTCCTCCTGGCCACTACACATCGACTTAAAACCGTACTCGCCTGCTCTTATGCACATTGTAAACGTTTTTGTTTGCTGTAATTGTTTCTTTCATTGAAATACATAGGGAATTTTGTACTTTAGATGTATTTTGTACATGGATGGATTTTACTTACTTTAAAATAGTTTCACGAAAGGATCTCTGTGGTCAGTATGGGGTTACAGCAGCCAATAACTCATTCATACATATGGCCATGTGAGTATGGTATGAAGATATACACTTGAATACATGTGAACCAAAGAGATGAGTTCTTGATGAGAGTAGCAGTCCAGTCTGCCACTATAAGACCGTTTGTTATTATTAGTATCAGGTTAGTATCCCAGTTTCACTCCAACATTCATTAATAAATAATTAGTTTTCACATTTTGAATTAAGTGCTCCAGTAAAAATGTATCGCCCCTCCCAGCTGAAGGCGCTCCCTGGTGGTCTTGTCTGTGACTTCAGGAAAACACCCCCTCCCATACGGAAAATCATAAAGTGGGGGATCAGATGTAGGGCAGGAGGGACGAGAGGATGGTCTGAATCGAGGGATGTTTTTGTATGTCATAGCTGGCTGATGATTCATTTTGTGTGTGCTGGAGTTTGAGTCGGGGACTCGTGCTGAGATGCTAATGACAGGCCAAACCTATCAAGCATCATCCTGTATCGTGGATGGAGCCCAAAGATAAATAGCTGAAAGACGATAAATCGGAAAAAAGAGAGCCAGAGGCCAGTTTGATCCAGTCTGTATAACGGGGACCGCACCGGCTGTGTGAGGAGGAGTGGCGGCGGCGTCGGCAGCAGAGACATGTTCTGAGCGAGAGCCGGCGAGCGGCGGCGGCTGGCGGGATGAAGGCGCCGAGGAGACCGAGGCAGACGCGGCTCCTCCCCCGGTTCTGCGTCTGTGGAGTCTGTCTGCTCGCAGCCGCCTGGATCTTTAACTTCAACGATATTACAGGTGCTTTTCAAGGAAGCAACACATACAAATGTCATCATTTCATCTACAGTAAACACATCCATGTGTTGTCTATGACCATGCAATTCACATTATTTAAATGTTAGATTGCAGTAATAATACAGATAATTACAACGTTAAACGAGTGTTTTTAGCAGCACAGTAGACAAAAATAAGTAAAAGTTGGATAAACTTACTGTATGCCTATAGGCCTACCCATGTGTATTTATTTATGTCAATCCTTCTTTTTAGGGTCCAATGCACCCACTGTGGATCATGACATCTCCCTATCCAAGAAAGAGCTCATGCAGCAAGAAAAAGACAACAATGAAAATGACAGTATTTCTAGATCTGGTGAGACATTTTACTGTGTGTGTGTGTGTGTGTGTGTGTGTGTGTGTGTGTGTGTGTGTGTGTGTGTGTGTGTGTGTGTGTGTGTGTGTGTGTGTGTGTGTGTGTGTGTGTGTGTGTGTGTGTGTGTGTGTGTGTGTGTGCGCACGCGTGTGCACCATGTGTGTGCATCGATCTACCTCTCCCTACACCTCATCCTTCATTTCTTCAAACTCTACACATCTAGATGTTTAAACAGTTAGGCCTTTGAGGGGACCCAGTTGCTAGGAAACTGAATGCTGAATTTGTGGTTGGATAGCTTGTGCATCTGGAGCTGTTCAAAGTGCCTGCCATGACCTGCTGATTAGTAGCCTCTCATCATCAGTTCTCTCATCGCTTGTGTGTGTGCTTGGATCTAATTGGCTGTTTTGAAAGACTAAGAGAGAAGCAGTGACGGCATCTTGCAGTCTGATGTGAGATGAAGAGATTTTGTATCCAATTACAGAGAATATATTGAGCTAGAAAAACTGCCTTGGGGGGGGGGGGGCAGTACAGATTAACTTCAAGGCCTCAAAGACATGTTCTTCCTATTAATAACAAATTGCTATTTTCAAGAGCACCATCTTGTTCTTGGTGATAGAAATATACGGTTTGATCCGTGTCCAAACAAAATCATGTGACAGGTTGTCATAATATCACACACCATATTTGTGTCTCTATCCTGACATGCAATGCATGTTGTTAGCCACTAACTAACTGCACAATGTTGCCTCTGTGCAGGATCTCAGCCACTTTAGTCACACTTGTTTCCCTCGCATGTTTGTTACCTTTATCTTCAATGGAGGTTTTATGAATCCTGACTCACAAATAAATCAGAAAGTCACTTGAGAGGTTTCTTTATTGTTATTTTGAGCTGCCTCATAATAAAAGCTTCTTTAGTGAGTCGCAGTGAGTCGTGGCAGTTTGAAAGAGTGTGCTTGCGATGCGTCGTCTAAGCCAAATTCGATGCCTCTGAAGGGTGACTTCATAGGAATCACTGGCTTTATTGAAATAGTTGGAAACCTGGATGCAGATGACAGGAGTGACAGTGTGAAGTCACAAGATGAACCATTAAAAAAAAGGGCTGAAAACGCAATTATAATGCAACTTAACTGATGTCGTCACAACTGTGGCAAACATTTTAACCTCTAGCTGTCTCAGCCCTTGTTGCTAGGGGATACAACCGGACACACATCCAACAAAGTCATACACACACCCACACTGACATTTCACAAAAAAGTGACTGGAGGTTCAGGGAAGATCTGCAAATTATGATTATTTTCATTGATTATTAATGAATCTACTGATTATTTTTCTCCATTAAATTTCCTAAAACACGAGGCAGATTGCTTGCTTTGTATGATCAACAGTCCAAAGATATTCAGTTTACAATCACATAAGACAAAGAATAGCAAAACCATGATCACCTTTAGTTTTCAGCCTGGACCCAACAACCAAAAAATCCCTGCTGAGGCTCCTCTTAGAGGTCAAAGGGCACAACAACTCCTTTAAATACAGAGGTGCATGACAATGGAATATCTTTTATTTCAAAAGTTAAAAATCAATCCTAAAAGTGACAGGGAGTCAATGGAGAGACAGATTAACAACAACTCTTCTAATTTGAGAGGCTGGAACTTGGGCTGTGGAAATAACGATTCATTGATTTTTAGAATACTTGCTGATGGATTCTTCTGTGGATCAACTAATCAATCCATTTGCTAATTTTTTCAGCTGTAGTTCAGGAAGTTCCCCCATTTTACACATCATTAGATTACTCTCTGTCCATATCTTCTCCAGCTATCAGTGATTTTCCTGAAGACCTCTTCACTCTGGAGCAGAAGAGACAGGGAGCGGTAGTCCTTCATGTTCTCTGTGTGAGTATCGGCTCTTCCTAAAAGGCAGAAATTGAAATGGACGCTTCATTTTGTTGTATTAAACTCACAAACAGAAACGCTTATATAAGCCATATGGCCAATAATGCGTCTCCTCTATTTCACAGGCTATCTACATGTTTCATGCACTGGCCATTGTGTGTGATGTTTACTTTGTGCCATCACTGGAAAAAGTATCAGAGGTATGAACTAAAGACATATCTAATAAATAAATAAAATCATGTATGACATATAGTAGAGTTTTTTAACTGGAGAGTTAGTTTAGTTTAGAGTCAATTGATGTTGATGTTGTCTTTGTGTTTTTCAGTTGTTAACTGGGATCTGTTTATTTTATTTTCATCCAAACCTTTAAAGGATAAGGATGGAGTTATTTTTCTGACTTTCTATATTTCCCACGAGAAGACATAAACAAACGCTGCATTAGTCCAGATATCAAAACATATGTCTTCCCCACCTGTTTCACCCAGCCTCAAGCACATTTGTTACAAATATCTATTTTTTTTTTTTTTTAAAGGCTCAACATTTTTGTTTTTATGTTTTTAGCAAACATTACTCAAACATGAGTACAAGTACATTTGCTGGGGAAACTTGTCAATTGTGGATCAACAGCCTCATCCTTCAGTCATTAAACTTGTCTTCCTCTGTCCTCCAGAACCTTCAGCTCAGTCAGGATGTTGCCGGGGCAACCTTCATGGCAGCCGGGAGCTCCGCCCCTGAGCTCTTCACTTCTCTGATTGGTCAGTAGGGCGTTCCTCTAATCGATTACTCACTCTCATGCATTAGCCCAATGATTGCCCCATTAGCGCTCCAATTACCTGCAATCATAGACATCTTCACCTCATCAGGACAGAGGGGAGTCAAGTTCATGTCGGCACTGATTTTAAGCGTTAAGTAGACAAAGACGGCACGTTTCATTTTTGCTTGATGGTTTGCCAGCTCACTTGCAAATTATTTGACCCACAAGTGTTTTTTTCCCCCACAGATCGTTAGGGTTTCAGTAAATATGGACATAGATGAAAAAATACACTTTGGGTAGAAAAGATCCAGGCATTTTCCATGGTGAAATTTAGACAAAATAAAGACGTTGTTCACAGTGTTTGGAAACTTTGGCCCAGATATAAAACAGATACAGGAACCATCATACACATGTCGTGGTAATGTGAGAAACTAGAACACTATAAGGATTATCCTGGACACTGCTACTTTAGTTAGAAGGCATAACATACAGTTTAATAAAATTGAAGCAGATGTATTGTTGTGATTTGTAAGAATAAAAACTTTGCTTATAAATCCATGTGGCTATAGGACATTTTCTCATATATTGCCTCTGAAATAATCTATTTTATTCTCAAATGAAAAATAGGCTGGCCTTTACATGTATTAAAGTGACTTTAGGCAGCCCACTTGGTTATGAACCAACAATATTTCTGTTCAGAGGAGAGAGATATTATGCCTAACATTATACACATTTATGTATGGGAGATACAATCCATCATTTCTTACAGATTGCCACATTACTTTAGTTTTTGCTGATGATTTATGGCTTGCTCTTTTCTGTTCTGTGTTTTTAGGGGTGTTTATCACAAAAGGAGACGTGGGTGTGGGAACTATTGTGGGATCAGCTGTCTTTAACATCCTGGTCATCATCGGCCTCTGCGGCATCTTCTCTGGACAGGTCCAGCTTAAGCTAAACATTTTTCACATGATTACATCTTACAACATTTGCTTGACTTTACTGTGTGTCTTCTCTTTCCAGACCATCTCTCTGAGCTGGTGGCCTTTGTTTCGTGATGCTGCCTTCTACATCCTGTCCATACTGGTGCTTATCCTGGTGAGAAACTCTCCATTTAATTCCTCCAGAAACGACAGTATGTATGGCTACCAGTAGAGAGAAAATACTCACGTCATACAATATTATTGCTTGACGATACTGGATTTCTGAGGGCAATATTAATTCATTATCATATAAGTCATTAATTACTAGTATTAGCACATTACATGTTTTCAATAGCATCCCTTAAATGTGTTTGGTTTTTAGAATTGTAACCAAGATGTGACGAGCTAATAGGAGTCAATATATTGGCCAATATTAGCTAATCAATCCTTTTTATGCTCCTTTGATAAGACATGTAAAAAGATTAATTTGTTTATGGTGTAATTAAAGTATATTTTCATTGTATTTGCAGGTGATCTATGATGAAAAAGTCATGTGGTAAGAGTGTAATTAAACTCTATTACAATTCAGCAGCCTATGTTGTTTGATGTTGCAGGATAGCTGATTGTCATTGTGATGAATGTGGTATTAATGAATCTGTGTTGGTGTTTGTGTGCATTGTGTGTTTTAAGGTGGGAGACCATCATCCTGATCTCTATGTACGGAATCTACATAATCATTATGAAGTGAGTGTCTTTTTTTCCCCGCTCACATTTCTATCCTGTTGGTATCAAGCCACCACAAGCTCTACATCTTTGTGTGTGTGTGTGTGTATGTGTGCGTGCGTGCGTGCGTGCGTGCGTGCGTGCGTGCGTGCGTGCGTGCGTGTGTGCGTGTGTAGGTTCAACAGATCTCTGCGCAGCCTGGCAGAGAGACACTGCAGCAGGGCAGGGCAGCCGTGTCTGAGCCGCCTGCGACGGACGACTGCTGTCGGAAACATTGGAGACTGTGACAACGACATGGTGCCGCTGAAGTCAGGTGCAGCAGCTCGTGTTTGCATGCGTGCATGTGTACATCCAAAACATTAAAAAAAGTTTCCCTCAGTTTCTCTCTCAGAGCAACGTTCAACAGACCTAGTGACACAGTTAAGGCTGCCTGTCAAACCCTGTGGAATTCCAACAGGCTGAAATAGAACAAGACCGCTTAGATGGACAAGATTTTTTCTCCACTTTTTCTATCACTCTGTCTATTTTGTCTTCCTGTTTGTCTGCTGTCTATCGTTTATCTTATTAAGCTATCCTCTCCTTTCCACTGATATCTCCTGCCAACCTCCATCCATCTCCCTGCACGTTTCCCAGATTCATGTGCGGTGGCCGGCCAGGACTCAGGGGCGGTGATGGTGGATGAGCTGCTGAACCTGCATCCCCACCAGCTCTCCTTCTCAGAGGCAAGCCTCCGCCTTCTCATTACCCCGCATTTCCCCCCCTTCACCCGCCTGCGCATGGCAGGACGCATGGTCATCAACGAGGTACACCACACGCGCTCGCACCCTTCACATAACGTCAAGTTCCCCAGCTTTTTTTGGTTAGATTGGTGGGTATTTAAATGTGCATGTGCATCATTTAAAAAAAAGGAAGAAGCAATATGTCACTGTCAAAATAACATGAGCATATTGGTCAAACCGTACCATAAATATAATGAAGGATCACTGCACTCACCCTTGTGTACCTGAACTGGGTTGCCTCAGCTATTTGTAAATACGTTCTTGGTTTATGTTGTAAAGTACTCCTTAAAGGAGAAATCCGGCGCAAAATGAACCTAGGGGTTAATAACACATGTACCGACTCGACCGTTCTCTGGGATATGTTTTCATGCTAATCGAATGTGACCACTGTTATTGCAAACCGCTAATTAAAGCTAGTCGTCGGGGCACTGGTAAAGTAAAAAGAAATCCCTATTTCTAAACCACTAACAAGGCTCAAAATAGCACCACACTTCCATGGTAGCATAATGAGGGTCCCTACGTGTAAACCGAAACATTGAGAACTTTGTGAGTGTACAGACAGTTTAATTAAATAGATAGTTTAGAAAGACGGTGCCGTTCACGTATACATTCGGGCGCCATCTTGGGATAACAGTCATGACCAGTCGAACGATGAACGTTCATCGTTCGACTGGTTAGCACACCTCACGCAAGAAGAAGCTGAAGAAATAATGTCCTCTCTGGCTGAAGATGGTGGTGGTAACAGCTCATTAGAGGCCGGTCACGATCCTAACCCCTCTTGCTCCTCTCTCCCGTTAAATTGGAAGTCAGCAGTGGAGAGACTGGAAGAGCCGATATACATGGCTGTTTGTTAAGGATGGAAGCTTGGGGTGCATCACTTAGGCCTAATTGAACAGATGAATTATGGTATTCTTCGCCTGAATAACTTTAACCGTTGTTCATGTGAAATCGCAAAGACAGCCTGATGCTTTGTTTATAGACTATTTGTGGGTCCATTTAAGTTTGCTGGTGGTGTTTTTGGTAATAATTATGTTTTTAGTTGCCATATTGATTTGTTGAATTTGTTAATGATTTATCAATAGCAAGATACTACTCACAGCGCAGTGTTTGTACAGGAGCTTTGAAGGTAGACAAAAAAGATGAGGGGAATACATTTTTGATGGCATATCACACACACACACACACACACACACACACACACACACACACACACACACACACCCCTTGTGCAGAATATTATCCCAGAGACAAGCAGACAGTAACTTAATCTTCAAATCAGCTTCCTCACTCTCTCGGCTCTCCTGCATGTGTGCTTGCCATTTCCAGTGCCAAATTAAAGTGTGACTTCCACTGCTGCCCCAGCTCTGTACCATGCCCCCGATCAATGCTTTCCAAATCCCCCTCTGGTGAGGACATGCCTGGCTGCCAGGTCTCATATTGTTAGCTACAGTCAGATTAAGTAGTTCCTCATGTCATTTTATTTTCTTCTTTTTTCCCTTCTTTCTTTTCTCTGACTTTACCCTCACTCCCTCCCCACCCACAGAGGCAGAGGCTGATTCGGGCCCGGGGTGGTCCAGAGGAAGGGGGAGCTTCGGGCGAGGAAGGTTTGGGTGCTAACGGGTCGTGGGGGAGGGAGAACGGGACGGTGGCCGAGGGAGACAAGCAGCCGCTGGAGGAAGAGAGGGAGAGGGGTAAAGAGACGGGGGGAGAGACAGGTGGGGTAGCACATCCTGAAGAGGAAGAGGAGGAAGAGCAGGAGGAAGGAGAGGAGGAGAACAATCCTTTCAAACCCTTCGTCCTGCCACGTGAGTGGTGCACACATTGTTATGCACACTTTGCATCTTTTCACTTGTCAAATATAGAACTAAAGCTAGAAAATCTCTCAGGTTCAAACTGACTGTAGCAAGCTTCTTCTGGCTTTTTCACGTACTTCCAGTGTGATAGATGGATTCATTACTAATGGAGCTAATTAAAAAGAGACGGTACTAAGATTCACAGGCCGTGCCACATTAATAATTTAGAAGTTTAGATGAATCTGTAATGATCCCTGTGGGGAAACGTGTGTCTGCGTGCATGTGTTTTCATAATTTCCTCAGATGGTTGGTGTGTGCGTCTGAAGTGGCTGCTCTCTTGGCCCGTGAGCGTCCTACTTTACTTCACCATCCCCGACTGTAACCTGCCGCGGTGGGAGCGCTGGTACCTGCTCACCTTCCTGTCCTCCACGCTCTGGATAGCCCTATTCTCCTACCTCATGGTCTGGATGGTACGAAACGCACTAATGCACTTGCACGTGCACACGCACAAACATGCACACACACATAAATACATACAGCCTCTTCCCTCTGTGTTTCTGTCTAGGTGACCATAATCAGCTACACACTTGGAATCCCAGAGGTCATCATGGGCATTACTTTTCTAGCAGCCGGCACCAGTGTCCCTGACTGCATGGCCAGCCTCATCGTTGCCCGACAAGGTGTGTGTATGTGCGTGCATGCGTTTTACGTTGTTGAATCATTTAAACCACCTAGCATTTTTTGCACATTTTGGTATGTTACGAAACTAAATCAGGTTTATTCTTGACCAAAAAATTAAAAACTCAAGCTGTTTGACTGGATGTCTAATGTCATTTGAATGCCTTCCAACTACATATTTACACCTGAATTTCATTGTGTGTATTGTATGTCAAATGTTGCAGGGATGGGTGACATGGCTGTTTCCAACTCCATTGGCAGTAATATCTTTGATGTGCTTCTGGGTCTGGGCTTCCCCTGGGCTCTGAGGACTCTCATTGTCAGCTACGGATCAGTGGTAACACCAACTGTTTTCTCTACCTGATATCTTGTACAGCTGGCTTGACCCATGATCCTAAAAACATAGCGATATCCCACTGGTTATCTCATCTCTCTCCCCCTTGTCACCTCTTTACTATCCACCTGAAAAATTTACTTTTAAAATACTTCTGTAGGTAGAAGGTACAATATGAAGGGAGTATCGCTAAAGCCAAAGAGAGAACGCAGCGGTGGTCGAGCAAGCCAGAGAGTTAATAAAGAGAGGGAGAGCCATAGAAAGCAGTGAATCAGAGGAATACAAATATAATGTTTTCAGATTGTTTCACGGCTGTTATGTTCCAAAGCACATATAAACACACACACAACACACCTTGTCGGATTATGAGTAAAATCAGAGTTTTATTCTGTCTGTCTGTCTGTCTGTCTGTGTGTGTGTGTGTGTGTGTGTGTGTGTGTGTGTGTGTGTGTGTGTGTGTGTGTGTGTGTGTGTGTGTGTGTGTGTGTGTGTGTGTGTGTGTGTGTGTGTTGTCTGTTGTGTGTGTGTGTGTGTTAGACTTGTGCATCGATATGGGGGAAAAGCTGTGTTGGCTGAGATTGGCTGCACAACCTGCATACCATTATTGGCTTGGGGTTACACACTCACGTGGGGCCCCAAGCCTCTTTGTTGACGCCTATAAACGTCATGCACACCAAAATATAAGAATAAAAGAGAAAATACAGGCAGAGGGCAGGGTCTCTGCAGATACAGACACCACCACACACTTCTAGTGGATCATAGGTGATGATTGAGAGGGATTATTTGTTTATTAGTCTATACCATGTTTTTTTTAGGATAACACCTTCCTATTATGCCTTTGAAGGGGCTGTACTCGATATTCAAAAAGGAAAGTGGTCTGGGATTGCCTCCACATGGCTCTTACAACTCGTCAAATACTGGCGCTTTCTCATCCCATACACATCGCACTTACATGCACTCACATGCACACGCAGAGAACCGAGAAGCTCGGATTACAACACAGAGGGAGTGTGACTTCATTCTCTGCCCAGGACGCCATTACTCCACTATATCTTTACATAGCAAATAGTTGTTTACGGCTGTATTAATGTTCTGAATATGGAGGACAGCCCCTTTAAGTCTGAATATTGTTCCGCATTTCAAAGAAGAAATTAAGTCTTTATACGTGAATGTACAATAAATTACTGAATTTAAGTATAGTACAACGCCATGAATGAACTTTGTAAGGCATGGAATTTATCGTGTGGTTTCAACTTGTTAATACTTTGTCATCTCTGGCTTTTAGGTGACAATTAACAGCAGAGGCCTGGTGTACTCAGTGATTCTTCTGTTGGCCTCAGTCATACTCACTGTGAGTTATATCTGATCATTGTTAAAATTCAGTTAATTCATATAGTTATTTCTTAGGTTGTAACATGAGTCTGCACCAACATCAGCTGCCTGTTCTTCTTTACCAACGATTTTATTTTCCTCTGATCTTTTTCCTGTCAAGGCAGAGAGCCCTTGTCTCTGTTTCCAGACTCAGGAAATGATATTTAGGGCAGTGCAACAGGAAACTAAGCTCTCTCTTTCCATCCATCCCTCCTCAGGTCCTGTGTGTCCATCTGAACTGCTGGAGGTTGGACCGCAGACTGGGACTCTGTCTCATACTACTCTACGCCATCTTCCTCCTCTGCTCCATCGGCTTCGAGAGTTTGTAGAGGACATTCACACTCCCTGTACACGCGCACGTACACGAGTCATGGTCCAACTTGTTTTCCACATTCAGTGCTGCCGTTATTCATGAAATGTACAGACAGATGAATTTTCATTTCACTTTAAGGGTGGCTGTACATGTTTAAGCAGCGTTACTTCAACCACCGGCTGCCTGAAAGCTACATTGTTTACCTTTGATAAACGAGTATTTTACATAATTTTGTACCAAGCACCTCCAGTCCAGATTTTGTGAAATCAGACCCAACTGATTATACACTGTTTCACAACAAATTTACAAAGTATTGAATTTGTATTCTGAAACAAAGAATATTGTATAAGGAATCCTAAAGTCGGTTCATTTACTTATAAATACTTTGACTGCCACAAGTAATGTCGATGACCAGGTGATTACACATGTAAGTTTATATAGTGGCTTCTCATTGTGTGAAGTTATTTTATGTACATTTTTATGTCGAGTTTTCATCACGCCTTTGTATCTGTAGTTGTAAACAGCAAAGCATGACTGATCATCACGCTGCAGTTAATTGCACTGAGCCACTGTTGTCTTGGCCTTGTACATAACGTAACCCCCCCTCCTTCTCTTTCCTCCAAGCTTTTCAGCACAGAGCTGGTGTTTTTGTGCTGGAATAAGGCGACTGTATGCTACAAGGTGTTTTTGAATGTCTGTGTTTGGAGAGAGACGTTGAGTGTGTGTTAAGTTAAATTCAATAAAATGTTTTGTGCTGTGAGGTTTCTCTTTTGTCGTTTGTAAATTTCTTCACTTGTGCTTCAAATTACTTTAATAAATGTAACATGAATTAGAGCAACATATTAAGAATCAACTATGTTGTGGCCGGGTTGGAACAGCGGGTAGAGCAGGCGCACATATACTGAGAGGTTTATGCCTCAACGTAGAGGTCCAGGATTCGAATCCAACCCGTAACGATTTCCTGCATGTCTTCTCCCCTCTCTCTCCCCTTCCTAGCTGTCCTGTCAAAAATTAAAGGCGGAAAAGCCCAGAAAAAAGAAGAATTAACTATGTACTATAAAATGACATAATGAACTGACATTTTTAGAAATGTTTTATGTCATACTATACTATGACTTTTTTGTCATTTTTGACATATTATGCTATGACTTTTATGACATACTATATTGTATTTATATATATATATTATATATATATAATTTATATTATACTATGACTTTTTTCAACAGACCATACCATACAATGACTTTTTTAAAAACTTTTTTCGACATACTCTAGTTTGACCTAGCAACACAGAGCTGCCTTTGTGGATGCCTGACTGTAAATAATGCCGGGAAAATCGGCGAACGCAGCAGCCGCGTATCGGCCCGATATATCGGCCGGCTTATAAATTGGTCGATCCCTACATAGTGTAGTATGTCGAAAAAAGTGATTAAAAAGCCATAGTATAGTATGTCAACAAAAGCGATAAAAAAGACATATTATAGTATGTCGAAAAAAGTGATAAAAACGCCATAGTATAGTATGTCGAAAAAAACTATAAAAAAGCCATAGTATAGTATGTTGGAAAAAGTGATAAAAACATCATAGTATAGTATGTCGACAAAAGCGATAAAAAAGCCATATTGTAGTACGTCGAAAAAAGCGATAAAAAAGCCATATTAAGAAAAAAGTGGTAAAAAAGTCATATTATAGTATGTTGAAAAAAGCGAAAAAAAGCCATAGTATTGTATATTGAAAGAAAGTGATAAAAATGCCATAGTATAGTATGTCGAAAAAAGCGATGAAAAAGTCATAGTATAGTATGTCGACAAAAGCGATAAAAACACCATAGTATAGTATGTCAAAAAAGACTATAAAAAAAGCCATTATATAGTATGTTGGAAAAAGTGATAAAAAAGCCATATTAAGAAAAAAGTGATAAAAAAGCCATAGTATAGTATGTTGGAAAAAGTGATAAAAACGTCATAGTATAGTATGTCAACAAAAGCGATAAAAAAACCATAGTATAGTATGTCAAAAAAAACTATAAAACGTCATAGTATAGTATGTCGAAAAAAACTTTAAAAACGCCATAGCATAGTATGTTGGAAAAAGTGATAAAAACATCATAGTATAGTATGTCGACAAAAGCGATAAAAAAGCCATATTATAGTACGTCGAAAAAAGCGATAAAAAAGCCATATTAAGAAAAAATTGGTAAATAATCATATTATAGTATGTCGAAAAAAGCGATAAAAACGTCATAGTATAGTATGTCAACAAAAGCGATAAAAAAACCATAGTATAGTATGTCGAAAAAAACTATAAAACGTCATAGTATAGTATGTCGAAAAAAACTTTAAAAACGTCATAGTATAGTATGTCGAAAAAAGTGATAAAAACGCCATAGTATAGTATGTCGAAAAAAACTATAAAAAAGCCATAGCATAGTATGTTGGAAAAAGTGATAAAAACATCATAGTATAGTATGTCGACAAAAGCGATAAAAAAGCCATATTATAGTACGTCGAAAAAAGCGATAAAAAAGCCATATTAAGAAAGAATTGGTAAAAAATCATATTATAGTATGTCGAAAAAGCGACAAAAAAGCCATAGTATTGTATATTGAAAAAATGTGATAAAAATGCCATAGTATAGTATGTGGAAAAAAGCGATGAAAAAGTCATAGTATAGTATGTTGAAAAAAGTGATAAAAACGCCATAGTATAGTATAGCGAAAAAAAGTGATGAAAATGCCATAGTATAGTATGTCAAAAAAAGGGATAAAAAAGCCATAGTATAGTATGTCAAAAAAAGCGATAAAAAAGTCATAGCATAGTATGTCGAAAAAAGTGATAAAAACGCCATAGTATAGTATGTCGAAAAAAGCGATAAAAAGTCATAGTATAGTATGTTGAAAAGAGTCATAAAAACACCATAGTATAGTATGTCAAAAAAAACTATAAAAAGGCCATTATATAGTATGTTGGAAAAAGTGATAAAAAAGCCATATTAAGAAAAAAGTGATAAAAAAGTCATAGTATAGTATAATGAAAAAAAGTGATAAAAATGCCATAGTATAGTATGTCGACAAAAGCGATAAAAAAGCCATATTAAGAAAAAAGTGGTAAAAAAGTCATAGTATAGTATGTTGGAAAAAGTGATAAAAATGTCATAGTATAGTATAATGAAAAAAAGTGATAAAAATGCCATATTAAGAAAAAAGTGGTAAAAAAGCCATAGTATTGTATATTGAAAGAAAGTGATAAAAATGCCATAGTATAGTATGTCGAAAAAAGCGATGAAAAAGTCATAGTATAGTATGTCGACAAAAGCGATAAAAACACCATAGTATAGTATGTCAAAAAAGACTATAAAAAAAGCCATTATATAGTATGTTGGAAAAAGTGATAAAAAAGCCATATTAAGAAAAAAGTGATAAAAAAGCCATAGTATAGTATGTTGGAAAAAGTGATAAAAACGTCATAGTATAGTATGTCAACAAAAGCGATAAAAAAACCATAGTATAGTATGTCAAAAAAAACTATAAAACGTCATAGTATAGTATGTCGAAAAAAACTTTAAAAACGCCATAGCATAGTATGTTGGAAAAAGTGATAAAAACATCATAGTATAGTATGTCGACAAAAGCGATAAAAAAGCCATATTATAGTACGTCGAAAAAAGCGATAAAAAAGCCATATTAAGAAAAAATTGGTAAATAATCATATTATAGTATGTCGAAAAAAGCGATAAAAACGTCATAGTATAGTATGTCAACAAAAGCGATAAAAAAACCATAGTATAGTATGTCGAAAAAAACTATAAAACGTCATAGTATAGTATGTCGAAAAAAACTTTAAAAACGTCATAGTATAGTATGTCGAAAAAAGTGATAAAAACGCCATAGTATAGTATGTCGAAAAAAACTATAAAAAAGCCATAGCATAGTATGTTGGAAAAAGTGATAAAAACATCATAGTATAGTATGTCGACAAAAGCGATAAAAAAGCCATATTATAGTACGTCGAAAAAAGCGATAAAAAAGCCATATTAAGAAAGAATTGGTAAAAAATCATATTATAGTATGTCGAAAAAGCGACAAAAAAGCCATAGTATTGTATATTGAAAAAATGTGATAAAAATGCCATAGTATAGTATGTGGAAAAAAGCGATGAAAAAGTCATAGTATAGTATGTTGAAAAAAGTGATAAAAACGCCATAGTATAGTATAGCGAAAAAAAGTGATGAAAATGCCATAGTATAGTATGTCAAAAAAAGGGATAAAAAAGCCATAGTATAGTATGTCAAAAAAAGCGATAAAAAAGTCATAGCATAGTATGTCGAAAAAAGTGATAAAAACGCCATAGTATAGTATGTCGAAAAAAGCGATAAAAAGTCATAGTATAGTATGTTGAAAAGAGTCATAAAAACACCATAGTATAGTATGTCAAAAAAAAACTATAAAAAGGCCATTATATAGTATGTTGGAAAAAGTGATAAAAAAGCCATATTAAGAAAAAAGTGATAAAAAAGTCATAGTATAGTATAATGAAAAAAAGTGATAAAAATGCCATAGTATAGTATGTCGACAAAAGCGATAAAAAAGCCATATTAAGAAAAAAGTGGTAAAAAAGTCATAGTATAGTATGTTGGAAAAAGTGATAAAAATGTCATAGTATAGTATAATGAAAAAAAGTGATAAAAATGCCATAGTATAGTATGTCGAAAAAAACAATGAAAAAGTCATAGTATAGTATGTCGAAAAAAGTGATAAAAACGCCATAGTATAGTATGTCGAAAAAAACTATAAAGAAGCCATAGTATAGTATGTTGGAAAAAGTGATAAAAACGTCATAGCATAGTATGTCGACAAAAGCGATAAAAAAGCCATATTAAGAAAAAAGGGGTAAAAAAGTCATAGTATAGTATGTTAGAAAAAGTAATAAAAACGCCATAGTATAGTATGTCGAAAAAAGTGATAAAAACGCCATAGTATAGTATATTGAAAAAAGTGATAAAAAAGTCATAGTATAGTATGTCGAAAAAAGTGATAAAAACGCCATAGTATAGTATGTCGAAAAAAGTGATAAAACGCCATAGTATAGTATGTCGAAAAAAGCGATAAAAAAGCCATAGTATAGTATATTGAAAAAAGTGATAAAAACGCCATAGTATAGTATATTGAAAAAAAGTGATAAAAACGCCATAGTATAGTATGTCGAAAAAAGCGATAAAAAAGTCATAGTATAGTATGTTGAAAAAAGCGATATAAACGCCATAGCATAGTATGTTGGAAAAGTGACAAAAAAGCCATAGTATAGTATGTTGGAAAAAGCGATAAAAACATCATAGTATAGTATGTCGAAAAAAACTATAAAAAAGCCATAGTATAGTATGTTGGAAAAAGTGATAAAAACGTCATAGCATAGTATGTCGAAAAAAGTGATAAAAACGCCATAGTATAGTATGTCGAAAAAAGTGATAAAAAAGTCATAGTATAGTATGTCGAAAAAAGTGATAAAAACGCCATAGTATAGTATGTCGAAAAAAGTGAAAAAACGCCATAGTATAGTATGTCGAAAAAAGCGATAAAAAAGCCATAGTATAGTATATTGAAAAAAGTGATAAAAACGCCATAGTATAGTATATTGAAAAAAAGTGATAAAAACGCCATAGTATAGTATGTCGAAAAAAGCGATAAAAAAGTCATAGTATAGTATGTTGAAAAAAGCGATATAAACGCCATAGCATAGTATGTTGGAAAAGTGACAAATAAGCCATAGTATAGTATGTTGGAAAAAGCGATAAAAACATCATAGTATAGTATGTCGACAAAAGCGATAAAAAGTCATAGTATAGTATGTTGAAAAGAGTCATAAAAACGCCATAGTATAGTATGTCAAAAAAAGTGATAAAAACACCATAGTATAGTATGTCAAAAAAAACTATAAAAAGGCCATTATATAGTATGTTGGAAAAAGTGATAAAAAAGCCATATTAAGAAAAAAGTGATAAAAAAGTCATAGCATAGTATGTTGAAAAAAGTGATAAAAACGCCATAGTATAGTATGTTGAAAAAAAGTTATAAAAACGCCATAGTATAGCATGTCGAAAAAAGCAATAAAAAAGCCATATTATAGTATGTCGAAAAAAGCAATAAAAAAGCCATATTATAGTATGCCGAAAAAAGTTTTTCTAAGTGTCGAACTTTTTGTAAGTGTCGAAATGTTTCTAAGTGTCGACATTTTTCTAAGTGTCGGATTTTTTCTAAGTGTTGAAATTTTTCTAATTGTCCAAATATTTCTAAGTGTCAGATTTTTTCTAAGTGTCGACATTTTTCTAAGTGTCGAAATTTTTCTAAGTGTGGGATTTTTTCTAAGTGTCGAAATTTTTCAAAGTGTCGGATTTTTGCTAAGTGTCGAAATTGTTCTAAATCGATATTTTTCAAAGTGTCAACATTTTTCTAAGTGTGGAAATTTTTCTAAGTGTGGACATTTTTCTAAGTTTGAAATATTTCAGTGTTGGATTTTTGCTGTCGAAATTGATCTAAATCGAAATCTTTCAAAGTGTCGACATTTTTCTAAGTGTCGACATTTTTCTAAGTTCGACATTTTTCTAAGTGTCGGACAAGCGCCGACGGCTGATGACCGACTTACCGACTGACCGACTCAACATACTCTACTATGACTTTTTCGACATACTATACTATTACTTTTTTTCAACATACTACTTACTATACTATGACTTTTTTCAACATACTATACTATGACTTTTTTGACATACTATACTATGACTTTTTTCAACATACTATACTATGACTTTTTCGACATACTATACTATGACTTTTTGCGACATATTATACAATGATTTTTTTTACTTTTTTCAACATACTATACTATTACTTTTAATCAACATACTATACTATTACTTTTTTATTACTTTTTTCAACATACTCTACTATGACTTTTTGACATACTATACTATGACTTTTTTTCAACATACTACTATACTATGACTTTTTTCGACATACTAAACTATGACTTTCTTCTACTTTTTTCGAAATTACTATACTATGACTTATTTTTCAACATACTATACTATAACTTTTTCGACATACTATACTATGACTTATTTTTCAATACACTATACTATAACTTTTTCGACATGCTATACTATGACGTTTTATCAACATACTATAATAATACATTTTAATTACTTTTTTCAACATACTATACTATGATTTTTTTCTGCTTTCTTCAACATACCATACTATGACTTTTTTTTTAAATACTATACTATGATTTTTTTCAACATACTATACTATGACTTTTTATGACATACTATACTATGAATATTTTGATATACTATACTATGACTTTTTAATTACTTATTATGACATACTATATTATGACTTTTTTAACTACATAGGCCAACTATATTATTACTTTTTTTAAACATTTTTTATGACATACTATACTAAGACTTTTTATGACTTTTTTTGACATAATATACTGTGATCTTTTTAATTACTTATTATGACATACTATATTATGACTTTTTTAACTACATAGGCCAACTATATTATTACTTTTTTTAAACATTTTTTATGACATACTATACTAAGACTTTTTATGACTTTTTTTGACATAATATACTGTGATCTTTTTAATTACTTTTTAAGACATACTATATAATTACTTTAAACTACACAATATGCTATGACTTTTAACATTGTTTATGACATACTATACTAAGACTTTTTATAATTTTTTTGGCATACTATACTATGACTATTTTGACAGACTATACTATGACTTTTTTCTGACATACTGTACTATGACTTTTGACTATACTATAACTTTTTGTGACTTTTTTATGACATAATATGCTACTATTTTTATGACATACTATACCATGACTTTGTAATTACTTTTTTATGACATACTATGACTTTTATTTAAAAAAATTTCATGACATACTATACTAAGACTTTTTATAAATTTTTTGACATACCACACTATGACTTTTTTATCACGTGTCCTGACTAACATGTTGTGTTTACGTAGCAATGTACTGTAGTTCAGCGTCACAAGTATGGAGCTGTTACCTGCAGCACCAGTGACAGCTCCACTGCCTTCAGCAGGCTTTAGAAAGGAAGCTGACCAAGTTCTAAAGCCTATTTCATGGCTTGGTTTGGGATTGCCACTTTACCATCTACTTTACGTTTTACAATTTTACAGCTATGAGTAGCACCTTTATTTCCTTTGTGCATTTTTGTCACTTTTCTAGTGTGAACAGACAAGATACTTAAAGGGGAACTATGCAGTTTTTTAGCTTAATTTACCTTAACTGAACAGCTTCAGAGTCATTGGAATGGTTATATGACTTTTTTCAGGTTGAATGGTAGTCGTCTTGCTCCCTCCTAGCGCCTGTGAGCAGAAAACCCACCCTTGCAACTTTCGGCCAGCGTTCTCCACTTTGTACTTTTCAAAACAATCATGATGTGTTTATTAAGCTTCCACTCCAAGCACTCCTGTAATTAAATTCCATGCCAGGTGGCTCATGTGAAAATAGACCTTACACACATTATCAGAGCTCTATAAAGAAACCTGCAAGCAAAAAGCGAGAAAACAGCGAAGCAATGGCCAAAACTGCATAGCGCCCCTTCAAGACCTGCTAAAATGAGTTGAGTTAAAGCATTTACAAAGGACACGTAATTCAAAGTGATTTTTATTGTCAGGCTAAATCGGTTTTGATACCAAAGCAATGTAAAAATAAAAATAGTACAACAAAGTACATAATTTTACAAATACTCATAATGGAGGTCTGACATATCAGAATAATCAAATAAATTCAAAGATGTCACAGTCATAACAAAAATAGAAAAAGTTAATACAGTACATAGAATGCATTAGGAGCTATATACTTGAAGTGTTTGCTATACCATAGACTTTACAAAATTCTACTAGAAAAACTCCCAGTACCAATGGAATATCAGGTAATATAAAATGTAAAAAAAACAAATACAAAACAAAAAAACAAAAACACTTGTGGTGTGTGTCTGCATTTATACAGGTGCAATCTGCATGCAAATCTGCCTCTGTGTGACAAATGATAAAAGCAGCTACAGTTTGTAAATGATTCTGTGTGTCATCGTTTTGACAGCAGCAGTTTAAAAATAACGTGTTTCTAAAAAGCTAGCACAAACGTCTTTGAGGAGAATACTAGTTACTAGTTTGATGTATTGGTCAGTTTCCCCTGACAACAGAATTATCTGATTTATCAAAAGTCTGTTTTTACAGAATAAGAGAATGTTAGCTCTGTCTAATGGAGAATTAATATTGAAGAAAGGCATTATATTAAATGTTTTGTCTCACGAGTCCCACTTATGGTATGTGTCCACATAGGCATCGCCCCGCTTCCCAACATTTGACGCTTGATGGGCTTGCCACTGGCAGTTATCAGTTTCTCCTTACTGACCACTGTGCCAGTGGACACATACCTTTACAGTGTATGCTCTGTTGTATAGTGTTTGATAAAACTGATCAAACCAGTAACAGAATCCGAGATGAAAAGTTGGTTTTGGTGCAACCCTAAAGTAGCAAGGTCAAAGATTTTGTGCTAACAGCTTAATGAGTCAAAGAGTTTTTTGTTGTCCTTCTGATTTTAAATGAAACAAAGATGTTTGACATAATTATGATAAGCTCCATGGGTCATTGTTGTGTGTATTTCATGATGGTGGACCTTGGCACTGACTAGCTCCTCTCAGGGAAACCTCTTCAAAAGATTAACGCTCCGATGGATCAGACAAAAGTACACAGACAAATGCCACTACAAAAGTCCACTAGTAACCAGAACAATAACAATAGTAATAATATTAATAATATTCCTCGACCATATACATGGTGATTTTTTTTTTTCCTTTTTCCCACATTCAGGAGTAAAAATAGATAATTTGGCAGAAAGAAAAACTGTGTTGTCTCGACAGTCCACACTGTGTCTTTGAGTGTGAAAGGGTGCAGATAATTAGCTGTGATGCTAATCCGTTCGCTCCTGGGAGCTCCCATGGAGAGAGCAGTTACTATGGTTACTGCATGCTCTCTGTCTCTGTATCTAGTGTGTGTAACAGTCTGGGAGAGAGTGTGTGTCTATACTGTATATACGCACAATATGTAGGTGTTAGCAAGCCTCAGGGGCTTTGCAGGCAGGTTGGTAGTGATAGATTGATCCCCATGTTGACTGATCCCCCCACTGACGCTGTAGATATTAAGACTTCTAAAGCTGATCTGCAATCTGGCCCTGCTACATCTGGACAGAGCCTGGAGCTCCGGACTGAGAGGAGGTCTGACGTTTCCATCGGGGGCGGGTCCCGGTACTGATGGGGCGGGACTTGTTGCTATGATGTCACTCAGGGGCGGAGCTCTGGTTCTGCTGGTATATGGAGGCTTTATCCTTCAGCAGAGCCAGGCACAGGTGGCAGCTCCAGCTCCCTGTACAACACATAGAAACAGTGAGGCCGGGCTCAAGAACCACGGGTGTAGAAATACACCATCAGCTAGTCAAGCATCACTGGGAGGACATATTTGTTTGTTTAGTCTCCATTTAGACAACAATATGTATTCTTCATTTATATATCTGTACATCACAGCATACAACACAGTGCCTAATTTAGGGAAGATAACTGGACTGTCTAATCATTAAAATATTATCTCCTTAACCAAGATGTCTATCTACTTTTAAAACAAGGACACACAATGACATCACATTTGTGAACACTTTTTCGCCCGATATGATTACACGTTGTGAAACTCTCAATGTAAAAAAAAACAAATTGTCAGTGCATTGATTAGTTGATAGAAGCGGCGCGCACGCGTGAAGCGGCTCTCGGCTTTGCTCCGTGGCAGGTCTATTTTCACGCGAGTGCTTGGAGTGGAAGGTAGATACTAGCTTAATAAGCACATGATTGTTTTGAAAAGTACAATGGAGAGACAATATAATCTGTGAGTCGGGCAGGCAAAGATGCTCCACTTCTGAGGCGCTTCTGGTGTGGTATGGCGCGTGGTGAAGGACGGAACAAAACCGGAAGGCTGCACAGACATGCCCAGTGGAAAATGGGGGTAACTTTGTCTGCCTTCTGCTAGGTGCTGAGCAGGTAGTGTACAATGGGTTTTTAGAGCTTTTCCCTCAAAAACAGCTATGGAAGCGGTGAGAGTGAACCAAAACAGTAAAACTGCAGCCGGATAGCTAAACAATGAGCTGAAACTTATTATAAAGTCCCATAAAGCCGAGAGGAGCTGCAGATGCAGGTGATAGTTCTCTGTAGGTTCATCACCACGAGCGACCCCTTTCACATCCTCATCTGATACATTGCAATTATTGAAATAATGATTGTAGCTCCTTAAAACTATGAAGATTGACTTGGCTGGGAATTCCCTCCTGTAATTGTAATCAAAGCTATTCTGTTTTTGCTATCTTAGTAACCGTCCAACAACAAACAAACACTTTTCTATTAGTGTTCTGAAGTAAATTACAAATCAGAGTAATAAATCCTACTTTTACCAAAAGCCATTACATTATATGTAAGCTGTTACTCGGAAAACATCTAAAGAATGTATTTATGTGGAAAACGGCACGTAACCCCATGACGATTTCAGGGAGGTGTCAAAGGAAATGATTATAGGAGAAGAGAACAGATCAGACGGTGCCATGAAGGTGACCTTGGATATACTTGGTGAAGCGGTGTGCATGGTAACGGCCTCTGACCCAGTACAAAGTGATGATATCCAGAATGAATAACAACATGCACGTGTCTTTCAAGTCTGTTAACTTCTGCAGTGTCCAGTGTCAGCTTACCCTCTGGTGGTTCAGTCATGGGGGGACTTAGACAGTACATGTGATAGCCTCGGTCACAGTCATCACAGAACAGCAACTGGTCCTATAAAAACACAACATCATGTTCAATCTACTGATTCAACAAAAACAATCAGCAACTGTTGACAACTACATAAGTAAACAAAAAAGAGATAAAAAATAGAGATGCACCGATTGACCGTTTTTTTCACGTCATCGGCCATGACCGGCGACTTGCCGGTTAGTCTGACATATGCCGATGTTATGCCGGTCAAATGCACTCGAGCGCCGCATGATTAACATTGCGCAACATCAGCATCATATGTGCACACGCAGGGTTTTCGCTATGTGCATGCAGCGGCGCACTGGATGTGAAAAGAAGGAAATGGTTCTTCCATAACATTGCACTTTAGATGTGTGTGAATTTCCCACACCAGGAGTAATTTATACAGTCTTATTTTATAGCGATCAATTATCTATTCCAAAAATGTTCAATGTTCTATGCAAAATGTAAAATTTTCTATTAAAGAAAAGATGTAAAGTGTAAAGGGGTTAGAAAAAATGAAATCAGAATTGGCTAAAATCGGTATCGGCTGGTCAAACTCAATAAAAAGATCGGAATCAGCCTAGAAAGTTGTAATCGGTGCATCTCTAATAAAAAAGTATGTCTACAACATTTAGAACATGCTAAGGCTGCATTAAACCACAGTATAGAGCATCACAGCGAGCAGAAAGGGGACTGAACTGTGGTTTAATAATGTAAACGTTGAAGATGGAGCCAGTGTGTTGTGTTATATATATATATATATATATATATATATATATATATATATATATATATATATATATATATATAGTATAGTCAGTAACCATGTATAAAAGGGCTCACGTCATTCTCTGAGGTGCCGCAAACGTTGCAGCACTTGCACTCGATGCACTGCCAGCGGTAGGTCTTCACTGCAGCCATCATCACTGGTGTGAACTGCAGGCATGTTGGATGGCCTGCAGGAAGGAGAGGACATGTTAGAAATGTTGATCTCAAGTAAGATAAAAACAAATTGTGCCATGTGATAACAGAAAGCTTGACAGACATAGCAACAGTAACTAAGGGCCTTTTCACAACTGAAAGTGCGAACCAAGGTCCGGACCAAGGTTCATGTTTTTGTTACATTGCAAACATTTGATCAGGTTAGTTGTTGGTTTTACACTGCAATTATGCAAGCGCACTGTTGTCGTCCCATACGTGAGCTGCGTCGCCCGATACTTGTAACTGATTGGTTTGTAGACACGCTTCCCTGTCCTCTCGTATTCTCTCTCTGGTTTCACACCTGTAATTTTGGTTCGGATCAAACTAAAAAAGTCTGAAAGTCTAGACCAAAGGTAGATGTGAAAGCCCCCTAAGGGACATCAGCCTTAGTGAACAGTTAATTAGTAATGAATGAGACATGACAAGTTCTTACCTGAGCGTCCACAATCTGAGCAGGACACCAGCTCTTCTGATTGGCCAGTCTTCTGGTTTAAAGTGGAGTCTCCAAGACAGAAGTCACAGTAATCGTTGGGCAGTGCCAGCCCATTGGGACCCTTCTTAGTTGCTGAGCAGGAGAAAGAGTGAAGAAACCATTCAGTGCACATTAAACTGTCACTTTAAACTGAGTTATCAAGGAGGATGAATTAAATACCCTTATCTTCTTCCAGATTAATATATTGCCATTTGTCTAACTGTAGTAAAATACAGTTTAAATCAAATATTTGAAGTATTGAAACTTCGAAGCAGTTTTACAAACATGTTCATGCCGCATCAGACAAACGGCACCTTTTTTTCCTCACTAACTGGCTGATTATGTATCTACTGTAACTCATGATCAAACTAACGAATGAGTGACAACTGACAAAACGCACTTGGTGAATGGATTTGCTAACACGGTGTTGTGTGCACAAAAGAAAACAACAGCAATGCGATGGATATGTTGTGGGGGAAAAGATGGATGATATGCTTAAAAAAATGCCATAAATCCCAACTGTGCAAGCATGTTTCAGTCAGGAACATTGAGTCTAATCCCAAAATTGGGATTCAAAATCATGAAAATCAAAAAATGAAAGGAGCAAGAAAAAAATGAATGAGAGAGAGACTTCTCTTGTACAAAGATGCTACATGGCATGCAACGAACCCCCCCTCTGTCTCTCTCTCAGTATTAAAGAGTGACTCACTCTTCTGCTCCTCAGGCTGGCGAGGAGTGGGTGGTGCCTCGATCTCCTCGCGGTCCTCGCCCTCCTCCTCCGCCAGGTGAGAGTGTGTATAGTGGTAGCTCAGGCCAGGACGATTCTTGTAGCGCTTCCCACAAACTGACACACACAAACGGTCATACAAAAGTGTTAAAGTGATGGCGGCTAACTAACTACGGTCCAAAAAGGCCGAGGGTGGAACCACAAAACTACGTTGTTCATCACCCCACAACCAGCTTCATTTTCACATGGTTAATATTTGGCTGACGCGCTATTAGCAAACTCATACAGCGGAGGTGAGCATTTGGCTAGCAGGAAGTTACAGAACACAAACGAAGCAGCATTTCAGAAAAAACAAAGACAGACAGACAGAAACGCATTCGGAAGGGCAACTTTTCAAATTTCTATGCTATCAAACTTAGTTCCAGATGGGGTCTTTCAGATCACATCATGCATGGCAGAAGGCTTGGTTTTGTCTTTTAGGGGGGAAAGCGAAAGCCTCTCTTGCTGACATGCATGACACACGGATGTTGCAAAGGAAGCTTCTACTTACTGTCGCAGGCATAAGGTTTGTCCCTCTCCTCCAGCGCTGCAGCTGCAGCCTCCTGTTTTTTCTTGCCATTCTTGTCACTGCGACCCTGTAGAATCCATTTAACAGTTGACACATACACTTCTGAAGGATCAATCCCACAGGGAACTGACAAAAGGCGTTGTTACTCACCTTGGACTTGCTCTTGCCTCGTCTCTTGGGGGTCTCGTCCTCAAAGTCTTCATCATCCAGGTCGTCCAAGTAGTCGTCGTGGTCAAGGACTCGCTGCAGTGAGAGGGTCTGGATTAGGTCTCACTGTATTGAATGTATGAACTCTTCATCACTTTACTCACATTTAGAGTTTGATGATTGAAAAAAATGCCTCAAGTTGTTTCACTGTTTTCTTAATTTTTGTCATTCAGTTTAACATTAAAAACATGTTAACTATGTTTAACAAAAACATGTAGGAGAAGCAGACAGTTTCGCATAAGGTAGGACATGGAAAAGATTGGGAGAAGAAATCTGCCCTGCCTTAGAAACCACAGCCTACGACTGACTTGGAGAAATAAGGTAAGATCAAGTTGAAAGCTAAAATAATTTTTAGGATTTATTACAAAATTAAATGAAAGCTTTAGGCATCTAATATCAGACAATTGTAATATAACCTAAATCTATTCCTGTTCTTTGTCCTGTGCTCCAGTAACAATATCATCGCACACGTTTTGACCTGTAGAGATCAAGTGCTCGGAGGGATTTGCCTTTAAATGCCTTTTCCCATGTCATTAGTTGTACTGCGAGACGCTAGATGTCAGTTGCATTGGAAGAATGTTAAGCCAGCTTTGAGCCACACCTTGCGGACACGCCCAGAGGACGTGTGAGTGGCCGCTGAGGTGGCAGGAGGCTCCACAGTTACTGAGTCATCTTCAGGGCCACGGAGGTCCGACACTCCGCTCCTCCTGTCAAGGGGCTCTCCTTTCAGCAGGGCCTCCAGACTGCTGCCATCCACAGCCCCCAAAGCATCACGCTTCAGACCCAGCTCCAAATCTGCTATACACACCAAGCAAATTGGTAACACATGCAATGACATGACATGAACACAGAAACAGACAGACACACAGACATACCAAAATTAATTAACAGAACAGGGCATCCTACTCATTAAATATAAAGATATTGACTAAATACATCTATAAAATTTTACTAGTAAGGTTGATGAATGAACCGTACTTGACTGTTTTTGTGAAGGGAGACAATTGATACCTGCTTTGAGAGGGGGGAAGGCCAAGCGGGGGTCCTCAGGGGGGTGGGAACGGCGTTTCTTCCTCCAGCGACGGGCTGGGTAGGTGTACAGCTGCCCTGGAGCTACGCCTGATGAGACACAGAACAGAACATATAGAAGAACCAGCAGGTGGAGTAGGTTTTGGTGTGCTCTGTTGCACTAAATAAATGGGCCGTTTGTGTCTTGAAAGGTGTATTTTTTGTACAGATGGCATGCTACACAGTACAAATTAAAATAACAAAAAATAAAAATCACCTAAAACAAGAACTTCTATAACTAATTTTCTAAGTTTTTCATTAGTTTGCAGAGTATTTGTAAAATGCCTTTATTTGGTTTTATTATCATGATACCACATGAACTGAAAGTCAACTACAGGGTTTTCCTACACAGAGAAAGTATTGGCGCTCCCCCAAAGAGGTTTTTAGCCAGTGCCAAAGGAAAATCACCAGCGCCAAAATGGCTGATTTTCAGCAGTCAGCCTCCCTCTCATCCACAGCTGCTATATTTAACATATGCAGCTGGTGCTGATAAACCAGCTAAGCTGCATTGTTTTGACTGGACCTGAATGCTCCACTGTGAAGACAGTGCTAATGGGATATCAGTTTTACCATGCAGTCAGGCTTTACAGGACTCTCACAGTGAATATGCTGCCCTGGGAAACTGGAGCCGCTGCTGTCTGTGCGCTTGGTGGGCTGCGCTTCCGTCTGATGCCATTAGTATTCAATTGAAACACTTTAATAAGCGGCTAAAACGTTTCGTAGTCGTAAATGGTAGTTCAATTCCATGTTTTGATAGAGTTGGTTTTAACACCTGATGCGAAACGTACAAGAGTACACGTGAAAGGTGTGTCTCTCACTCTGTCTCTCTGCCGTGCCCCGTTCACATAACAGCATCAGTTAAACTGTATTTCACACCATGAAGGTTCAACTTTGCAATTAATCTGCGGTTTACATGCATACCAAACCGCAGGGCTGGTCCGTTACACTACTACTGTATATACAACATCACTGACAATTTATTTATGAACAGAATGTATTTCAAAATAGAAAACATTACCTTATTATTTTGTTTTCATAACATGATTGAATTACCAGTCCCTCCAGAAAAATGCGATTATGCAATCGCATAATTCAATGCATAATCAGCCAAAGTTCGCATATTTATGCGGGGGCCACATTTTTTCAAATACGCCACACTTTCGCCGCATAAATTGCCGATTTCCGCGCAAAATATGCAGGGCTTGCATGATTTCATAATCCCCGCAATTTTCGTTGCAAAAAAAGCCACATATATCTTAGCAGAAAGTTGAAAAATGTTGCCTTTACTTCACACAAGAGCAGCCATTTTCCCCTGTTGCCATGGGAATGTTATGAAGTGACATAATTACGGCTAGTGAGAACAGGGTGTTGGGGGGATCACTTTTTTTCTCTGTTTCATCAAACCGCATCAAGACCCATTCTGAGGCGGGAAAACCCTGAACTGATGATAATATTGAATTATCATTCGGCGCTTATTATATACCTGCACTCCGGTGTCTCTTCTCCATCCAGATGTAACAGTTAGACTGGGCTACACCAGTCTGCGAGTCCAAGAAAGGCATGAGGATGCTGCGCTCAGCGCATAAGCGAGCGTTGTAACTATGACACTGCTCCATAGCATCTCTATAGTACTGCTCTCCCAGCCTGAAATGTGAAAGTTGGACACCGACAGGTCAAATAACATAACATCAGGATAGCATGTTCATAATCACTGATGGGTGAATGTTGCAAATTAAGCTTTAAAAATATAAATACTGTAAAACAAACACTGTTAAGCTATTAATGTATGCAAGTGGTATCTGAATCTGTAACTGCATATATGAATAATTACACTTATGCAATCCACTTTTTACTCTTAAAATGTCCTTGCTGTGTTGAAGTTGTTGACGACATTTAAAGTTCATTCTTGACCTGTAAATAATAGTTCTAACCACTATCCACTTACTGGCCTTTTCTGGTGCTTTCAATACTTTTAGGTACTGACTTATTTTCCTATATATGATCAAATATTGAAAAATGCAGGGCGCGTGTGTGTTGTTGTATTTTGAAAGGCTTGAATACAGTGAGCGTCACATAGGTGTAAAGAACATAAAAAAATTAGATAAAGATTTGTACTGTTATGTGTAAATACTTTTTGTGAAAATGCATTTATAAAATTGGTATCAAAAAAAGTATTGTTCAGGAACCGGAATTGAAGTCACAGTATCAAAAATATGACCACACATAAATTGGCTTTTTTAGAACTGCACTATAAAAAGGAGCAGTGCAACCACTTACTCTGCAACCTACTGCTACTTTGCTTGCGTATTGCACTGTAATTTACAATTCTCTCCTTCACTCTTTCGTATTTCTTAAAGTAATCACAATTATAATACGCAGCCATTTTCGGTGCAACCAAAACCAATAATCACTATGTTGCACGAGTGAGTGCCCTTCCTCACAAATAACGTTACAGTATTTATTCTCAGCTTCATTGTTCGACCAGACTGTTGTTCTGACTGCACTATCTCTGCAATTATTAACAGCACCCACATAACCAAGCCTGAATTCATTACAATGCCTAACTTCACAACATGAACAGTAACGATGGAGGGACCTCAGAACAAAAGATTGATTGTTAGCAAGCCACTCCTCACAACAAAGCACCCGCCAAGTTGACAGGTTACTGTTAAATTAACTCTCTCCTTTATCTGCAGGCGGCTGACTAACAACAGTTTGGATACACTGTGTGTAACACCACCTTAAACATACCCATGAGTAGCTAAGTTAGTTTTACGTAGTGGCTAAAATACAGCTCCACAATGGGCTCGCCTCATTTATATTTGCCCACAGCTAACAAGCTAACATTAGCTCAGTGGATAACGTTATTCTCTTGGGACAAATATTGTATCGAAGATGCGAGGTTTACCGTTTTCAGCACTCTGCAGTAACATTATGATTAATCAATTATACATTTAGCTCTGTATGGCTGCTCGTTTTACTGTTACAATAAATAAAGGTAAACTTACACTTTCACAACACTGTCGACGGCCGCCGCCATGTTTGCTTATTGCGGTTGTGTGAAGTACCACTGCGCCTGCGCATAGACGTTTGTGACCGTTACTGCCTCCAAGGGTGAAAAACATGAAGTGCACTTCAAACAGCCACTGCATGATTATGTTGGATCAATGCAGCAGACACTTAAACACTTTTTTTACAGATTATTTTGATGGGACAAACAATATTTAACAACCTCAACTTTTCCCCCACATCTTTCACCTCCCCGATACAACAATCCCATTCAAACGTTTCTATTATCAAGGCTGGATTACCAACTGCCTCAAAAGCCCCAGTTTATTGTTTTGGTTATTTAGGCCTAATTACTTGCAAATGTATGCACCATTACAGTACAGCTTTAATTGATATGTGCGGGGTCCTGTTGGAGTTCACTGACCAGATGAAGGAGCTGGTTATTGCTTGAACCAAATGTACCCCCCTTCTCCCATCATTCTCCTCTGCGTCCACCTGGCCCCATTTTGACACAATCACCAAGGTAAAACGGCAGGCACCTCTTCCCCCTCAAGAAAAGAATGGTGGATCCGCTATGTAACAAGAAGCACTCAACACAAATTTAGCAAATTTAGCATCATTCCTTGTCAGCCACAGCCTGTCCCAAAAAATTAGGCAGATAATCCTTTTAACACACTAACACTCGCCTTAATAAACTTTGGCAGGAAAATCTTTTTTAATCAATGATTTTATTATTAAGCACAATCTAGATTTTATGTTTTCAAATGAAACTTGGTTAGACCATAATAACAGTGCTGCTACTCTTATTGAGTCAGGTCCTCTTATCATGACTGAGAGTACACGAGTAGCCTAAATAAGAAAGGAGGTGAAGTCGCCATTTTGTTTAATGTCTCATTCCAATGTAGCCTATATCTCATGTAAATGATGCTTCTTTTGAAAATGTGGCTCTTAAGCTGAGGTCCTTCTCTCAAGCTATGTTTCTTAAAGGTGCCCTGCCACATGTATTTCATATTACTTTGTGGTAATGTCTGCAGTTCTACCATGGACTCTGTAACATTTTTTGTGGAAAAAAATGCCTTGGTTACCTTGATTCAAGCCATTCTAGCGTGGTATAGAAAGCCTGCAGGAAGACTCAGCTCAATTTATGCCAGTTCTCATTAATATTCAACGAGCTAAGCTGCTTGACTCTGATTGGCTAACAGCTAGCCAATGAGAGCCTGGCTATCAGCATCCTTTACCCAGCGCAACTGGGCGAGCTCATAAATAGTTTTGTAATTGGCCTGATTTCTCCGCTTATTTCTTTTCAGTGGCTAGAGCTGACAGAGGAGGTAGCAGTTAATTTTCACATTCACAACATAACACAAACACATATGGACCTAACATTTAAAAAAATGCAAGTAAAATCGGTTTTGTGTAGCAGGGTACCTTTAATATCTACAGGCCACCTAAATACTATACAACCTTCTATGACTTTACTCAACTGCTGTCTATAATCGGTATTAACTTTGACTGTGTAATTATTGCTGGTGATTTTAACATTCATGCTGACAACCTCCAGGACAGAGGGACTAAAGAACTGTGTTATGTTTTTGATAACTATGGAATTTTCCTCCTTCTTCACTGACAAAATTCAGAAAATTAGACGAGCAGTCAGTGCCTCCATATCAAGTACAGGATATGTGTTGTCATAGTGTCCACGCAAAATCAATTAAAATATTTGGTTGATAAAATATCAACCAAAAAGACCTGAAGGACATTATACAACATCTGAACCTGCTGCCTTGGTATTCTGCCAACAGGCTTTTCCAAAAATGTTTCAAATTGTTTGGCTTCAGATCTTCTTCAAATTGTAAACACGTCTCTTCTCTCAGGTATCTTCCCACAGGCCATGAAAACGTCAGTCATCAAGCCACTCTTAAAAAAGAACAATATAGACATGTCACTAATGAGCAATTATAGGCCAGTATCAAACCTTCCATTTTTTAAGTAAAATCATTGTTAAAGTGTTTTTTTCAATAAATAAACCTTTTCTTGTTACTAAACAATAGTTTTGATGCCTTCCAGTCAGGTTTTTGACCACACCACAGCACTGAGATGGCTCTTGTTAAAGTGTTTAATGACATCCACTTAAACACAGATAGTGGCAAAACTTCAGTCTTAGTATTACTTGATCTCAGTACTACATTTGACACGGTCGACCATGACATATTACTAGACTGATTGGAAAACTGGGTTGGACTTTCTGGCTCAGTACTAAACTGCTAGCGGTTAGCCACCTTGTTCTCAATGGTAAAACACTGCTACAACACACACAAGTTCACTCTAATCTACAAAAGAACTACTTAGATGTCCCTAGTCTGCATGTATTTCACGCAAAGTTGGAAGTGCGCCATTGTTTAAAAGAAGTCTCCCGGCTAATCCTGCCTTGTAGCCTACTGACCGAAGTTGGGGAAACAGCTAGCTGATGTGGTGTTAGCTATAGTGGTTAGCACACACCAAATGTTTCGTCCCTGCCGATTTTGACCAGCTCACCTGGAGACTGAAGGCAGGAATCATTCAGAAACCGGTATTTCACTCAAAACAGCATGGATGTTTTTTTTCCAAGTTTGTATGCGTGTGGAAGCACCAGAGACACAAAATAACACCCCAAATCCCAGAAAAAGTGTTTTCTTTTTCATAATATGGGCACTTTAAATGACCTGGTTTATGTAGTTCTACTCAGGTTCTACTGCACCTTTAAATGAAGAAAAAAGTGAGAGGTTGTTTTTGGAGCCAAAGAGAAACTATTAAAAGCTTAGCTTCAATCGACAATGTTAAAAACAACAGATAAAGCCAGAAATCTTGGTGTGGTCATGGACTCAGACCTGAATTTCAATAGCCACATTAAGACAATTAAAAAGTCAGCCTACTATCACCTTAAGAATATATCAAGGGTTAAAGCACTTGTCTCAACTGGATTTGGAAACTTGTACAGATCTCCTTGTGATATCAATCAGACAGCTGCAGCTGATTCAGAACACTGCTGCTTGAGTCCTCACTAAGTCATGGAGACTTTACACTGGCTTCCTGTCCCTGAAAGAATTTATTTCAAAATACTTCTGTTGGTTAATAAAGCACTGAACGGTTTAGAGCCAAAATACATTTCTGTTCTGCTGCTACATTATGAACCACCCAGACCTCTCGGGTCGTCTGGGACAGGTAGCCTATGCTTTCTGTCCACAGAGTCAGAACTAAACCACATATCTGGAACAAACTCCCAGAAAACTGCGGGTCCACTGCAACTCTCAGTTCTTTTAAATCAAGGCTGAAGACCTTTCTTTTTGATGCTGCCTTTCTTTAAATAATTGTTAATTTCTTATACAGCACTGTAACTTTTATTCTCGTAAGTGATCTGTTTTTGTATTTTTAACAGTTTTGAACTGCTCTTTAAATGTGCAATATGTAATACTGACAGCTAGTGTTTAAAATAGTTACTGCAGTACAAATTTAAAATACTGGAGAGTGTCGTCTTCCCCCGCCCCAGACTCGAAGTTCACGGAGGTTGCCAGGCTGAGACCGCAGCGTCCACAACAATGTTGCTAGACACTTGTCTCACATAGCCAGACATTACTTCACAGCGGAGTAGCTAACATTAGATGCTGGCTACACTGACAGTCTCAAAACCTGTGCTCACGTGGAGCTCTATTATTGCCAACTGACAGGCACACTTTTTCGGCTTAGAACCGCTAAAAACACAATAACCTCGCCGTCCTCTCCACCCGACGGACAGACACACTTCCTAGGCTTAGAATTACAGTAGGAACTGCTAAAAACACAACAACCTCACCATCCTCTCCACCCGACAGACAGACACACTTCCTAGGCTTAGAATTACAGTAGGAACTGCTAAAAACACAACAACCTCGCCATCCTCTCCACCCGACAGACAGACACACTTCCTAGGCTTAGAATTATGGTAGGAACCGCTAAAAATAACACTACCTTGCCGTCCTCTCCACCTGACTGAACACACTTTATTGACAACATCAACTGTGTCCTGCATTATTGCGTAATATTATACACCCTCCCATCAAAATGACAAACCAAATCCTCCAGCCATGGATACATTATCTGGACACTGATGCCATTTCAAGTAATGTTAGGCTGGACAATAGAGTTTCAGTACAGTTTTGTCTTTCACCCAGACATAATCATGAGTCTTTGCTAACTGGATAAACATACCACTGTCGACGTGCGCTGTCAACTTTGCTTCCAATTTCCACAACTGGAAAAATATGGCAACTACAACTGGTGTCAAAACTATCCTCAAGAGTTCTGCAGTTGCATGATTATGTTTCATTAAATATCAGCATTGCCTAATTGTTAATGCCTGGAGTTTTGAAGAGGTCAAAATATGTACTGATTGTTCCAGTATGTTTCAGACAGGGTTGAATTAACTCTCAAGTGGATGTTTTTTTCAAACTTAGCCTTAATCTTGTGGCAAAAACTGAGCTTGCGAGATGTTCAAATATTCAAAGTTCAAAATACATAGCCTACCTACTTCAAACTTCACAAGAAGCCAGACTGACTGGGATATTTTGACAATGCGGTCAGAATGTCTGCAGGTCCTTAAAAGATGCTAAATGTCTTAAATCCAAATTAGACCTTCAGCCATTAATTGATTTTATAAGTTTAAATCATGATATTTATTTTTAACAAAAACTTTATATTTGTTTTTTAAAGTGGAAAATAGTGGCAGCAATGCCCACTCTTTGGTAAAAAAAAAAGTCAGTTATCACTGCTTCAACTTTACTGTTTAGTCTGTTCTCTCTCTTCTTCAGACCCAGTTGCCACCCACCGCATTGTATTTGCCAAATAAAGCATTGTATTGTGTAGGCTACTGTCCACATTTCAAAAACCAATCCAGCAATAGAAAGCTATATATGATATGATATAATATGACATGATACTGTAGATCAAAGTCTCAGAAGCCAGATCACTTTTTACATTTCATGGATAGTTCACATTTAAACACTGGTGTATTTACAGTATAGGCAGCAGACAGGTTTGTGTTGTATCTGACCTTTCTTCCTACATTTTGAAATTAGTCTTGTCTGTCATAAATTGATGATGCGGTAGCTGGAGGATATCCTTAAAAAGTCTTCAGATTTACAAATGGTTGTCATTAAATTGTCTTCCATCTGACACCAGAATAGTTAAAACTTAACAAGCATCTGTTTAGTTAGTTTTTAAAATGGAAAAGTGCACGTGTTCACGCTTATTGATTTACCTTCAGAACTGACCAAATGTCTTCTGAGATAGGCTACTACTAGGCTACTATTATTAGTATCCTACTAGTAGGCTACACTAAACATACTGTGCACATCAAAGTTACAGCTACCTTATTTTGTCAATACACCATTCAAATTCGACCTAATCATCACCCTAGTCTCGCATTGCCAGACCTTGCTCCACAGCCGTGTAGCCTGTTTCAGGAAATCACAGAGAATCTCTAATACGACAACAGACAGGTTACAGTTGAGTAGGTTACAGCTAAATGCAAATACTGTTCCCCCTCATACAGTGCTGTGGAGATAGATCTGGCAATGTGAGACGTAACCTAAACCTACTCGGCACGGTTTATGGGGAAGCACCGAGATATAAAAGTCATTGAAGCCTATCAAGTGCCTACTCGGTGATAAACTCACCCATCTCGGTTTAAGAAGGGGACGATTAACAAGACAGGCTGAGACAGACAGATAGAAAGACAGCGCTGGATGAATCAATCCATGTTCGTCCCAGACAGGCGACAAGACGCTCAGCAGACTGGTGAGTTAAACAGAGTGAAATTCATTCCGTTGTTTTATTAAAACATGTCACAGTTAACAGCCAGCTCTCGGCTTCTATCTAGGCTACATTTATATTTCCAGCTGAACCGTGAATTGAACTTAGACTGCTAGATAGCTAATGTTTGCTAACAATCTACAACAAACATGTTCAGGACAGCAGTTAACAGCAGATAACACCCCAGTTAGAACTAGTGGAATACAATTAGGCATAAGTAGCCTACATGAGGTAGGCTACCTTTACTGTAGTCTGCTTAAGTGTACAGTACTTCATTGTGTGGTACTTTACAGCTTAAACTCCACTACATTTCAGTAAATATTGTACTGTTACTTTTTACTTTTACTTTATTTGGCAGCTATAACTTAGTTGCTACATTGCGTAAAATGTATAGTAAGATTGTGAAATACAATGAATTATTTTGCAGAACATTATTACATTACCCAACACATAGCCTTACCTCGACTCATCAAAGTAAAATATGTAACAACTTTACTTAATAGGTACAGTTTGCTGTTACAACTTCTGTTTTAACTAAGTAAAAATGTGAATGCAGAACCTTTACTTGTAACTGAGTGTTTGTACATTTTGGTATTGGTACTTTTACTTATTCCGTCCCTTTCCAGTGGCACGTGCTTCACCCAGTAATTGTGTGTGTGTGTGTGTGTGTGTGTGTGTGTGTGTGTGTGTGTGTGTGTGTGTGTGTGTGTGTGTGTGTGTGTGTGTGTTAAGTTTTAAAATGCCTTCAATTTGTTACAAATAATGTGGCTGAGTAGGGATTTCAAATTCCATCGCTGCCCTCCTGAAAGGGCCCAGCATTTTGATTTAAAGCTATAATTTACACACATTGTTTTAACGCTGCTATGTCAAAAAAGAAGCTGTCCAGTCAAACAAGTTTACAAATGCATTGCCATGAAATGTCTTTTTAGTACAAAATTCATAGCAGCTGTGACGGTCACTTACTGGCCGCAGAACCAAGAAGAAGTCACACCAGAATGCAGGATTTGCATCTGGGCATTTGGCATGGGGGCACATGATTCCATTTCATGCTGTTGGGAATGTCAAAAATCATATTTGTACTTTGAAACTGTAAATTCACCACAAAAGTTCTTCTTTATATCTATGCGCACTGAGAGAGAGCCCGTTTCCCTTATCTAACCTGCCACGCGTCTGGTCTGACCTGTTAACCACGGCAGTTTCACTGACTCCAGACACACACACACACACACACACACACACACACACACACACACACACACACACACACACACACACACACACACACACACACACACACACACACACACACACACACACACACACACCTATACCCTATGTATGTAGGTATGTACTGTATGCATATAACCATTGGTTACAGCAAAAGCAAAACAAACAAAAAATAAATTCAAAGTGACTAATAAAATGCATATACACTGAAAATAAATATAAATACATTTCACATTTCATTTATGTCTTCAGATTTCAACTGGGTTTGACTCATCAGCCTTAAAGTGATTTAATTGATAGTTTGGTCTGTTGTATCACAATGAAATGAAAGAACGAATGAATGAATGCAAAATAAAAAAATGTAAAAAGATGAAATCTATAAGCACAGTATAACAGTAGTTAATCTACAACTAAACCTACACATGTCTTAGGCTATAAGTAAATATAAGCCTATATTGAAATTGATAAAAAGAGCAACTTTGCTGTGTAAATATCGATGTGCTTCTAATAGATTGAACACCTGAAAGGCTTGTTTTTTTCTGCTCAGCTTTGACAACACCTTGATCCTGCAGACTAACTAAAACCCTGTTTTGCTTGTTTCAACCAGTTTCCACACATAATAATTAAGTTTAAGGGAGGCAGTGGGCGTCAGTCAGTCAGTCATTGCACAATGAGCTTGAACGTCCCAGGATTGGTAGTGATGGTGCTCTTCTACCTGCTGGTGCTGGGCACCGGCATCTGGGCCTCCATGAAGTCCAAGCGGCTGCAGAAGAGCACGCAGGCGGACCGGACAGAGATCACCCTGCTGGGCAACAGAGGGATCAGCATGGCGGTGGGAGTCTTCACCATGACAGGTGAACATTATTTTTAAAATTTGTCGCAATAAGGCGCATGTTGAATTCCACTGTGATGCAAGTTATAGTTTATTTATATAGATTGTACAGTCATGATGCCAACATTTTTGTTGGTTAAGTATTGCGAGTCTAACACATCTACACATCGCAACAACGTGACTATTACAGTTGCACACCATCATTTTGTAAGAAATGTTTCACTGGATAGAATACATTGATCAATTTATACATTCATGTGACATGCCTGCAGCATATATATCCTGATAGCCAAGGTTGTCCTGAAAACAAAATTATGTATAACCTGATTGTGTATTACAGGATTGAGGTTACACAAGCATTATTATTACACAAAAAATGAAATCAGGCGACCCAAATATTGGGGGGGAAATGGCTTAGACCCCAGAGGGTTAACAGTAGTCATGTTTCCATCCAATTGTCAAGTGAATTTTAAGTAAACTTTTAAAATGTCGCAAAAAATAAATAAAAAAGAAGAAAAATTAGAAGTGTTTTCATTAACTGGTTTAGAGCGATTAAACTATAAATTAAACTTAAACTAAAAGCGTAGTTTCGTCACAAGTTGACGTTACACATGGTTGTAGATTGCAAACCGGCTTGCTAAATCAAAGAGTTTAGAAGCTAAGTTCTTTGGCTAAATGGAGAGACGTATATGGTGGCCCTGAGAGGCCACAACACGCTACATTAAGAAAACACATGCAAATAGACCACAGCACACAACAATAAGAAAACACACGCAAATAAGAAAACACACAAATAAACCACAGCATGCAACAATAAGAAAACACACAAATAAACCACAACACAACGGAAGTGTTTCCAGGGGACACTTTTAAGTGATGCACACATGCCTCAACCATTGGTGGTTTTCTTATTGTTGCGTGTGTTTTCTTATTTTTGTGTGCTGTGGTTTATTTGTGTGTTTTCTTATTGTTGTGTGCTGTGGTTTATTTGTGTGTGTTTTCTTATTGTTGCGTGTTGTGGCCTCTCAGGGCCATTGCACAACCGTTCACGTGCAGGGCCATACGATTTCAACCTGTTGAACCAATTTGTCAATTTACCCGACATGGCTGAGTTACAGGCTATAGCGCACCGCAACTCCATGCACCCTGTGCCACAAGTGTACAGCACACTGGATGGGACCCATATCCCAATCCTTCCCCCCATCCAATGGATACTGCGACTATAGTCATGTGAGTTACATGTTCACTATGTCACAACTTATTCGGCAAAGCTGTTTCCATCTCCCATTTTGCACATAAACTCTTTTTCGAAAAAGGCAAAAACCACCTCAAGCGAGCGTAAACTTTCTTGCGAATTTGAGGAAGTCTTTGAATTTTGCCATTGCCATTTCCATCAACATTTTCTAATGCAATACTTCAAAAAATACGTTGATGGAAACTATTGATCTTAGACTCATTTTTGATTTATTTTATGGTGCATGTAGTTTTATGTGGTGTTTCAAATGTACAATGAGTTATTAACTGACTGATAATAGTAGGCCAGTTTAGCCTAAACAAGGTTACAATGTGATCAGTGATGGTGTGTGTGTGTGTGTGTGTGTGTGTGTGTGTGTGTGTGTGCGTGTGCGTGTGCTTCCTACAGCTACATTTGTTGGAGGGGGCTTCATCGTTGGTCTGACAGAGGCAGTGTACAGTCCAACCATGGGTCTGACCTGGGCTGTCATACCGGTAACAGCAGCCATGTCTTTCATTGTTGGTAAGACAGTTTTTCAGGCATCATAAAAATGGCATGTGTAGGTTATATGTATTTCCGATTTAATGTTGATTTTTCAAAACTACTTCATGTCTCATTCAACTGTGGCAGTGGCAACTTTTGCTGAATTTTCTCCTTCATTCTCCAGTAGACTTGCAGTAACTCTGGCGGCGACGATGCGCATTGAGCTCAGGCTCGTACAAAGTAGGGGTAGAGATGTTGAGAGAACTTGCAGCAGGGCAAGGAGGCATTTCATTGGTACTTTCCAAGTGGACCACAAATCAGTGATTGGTGGGCGTTTTTACAGGATTACAGCAGCTACAGATGACGGATCTTTTTCAGAGCTCATAGTTAGTTATTGCTGTCTGGGTTTAAAAACCATTTCAAACAATACAGTATATAAAAAAGAGTGTATATTGGAAATAGTTACCAACTCTTTGATATGGACCTACAGTTAGGTCCGCAAATATTTGGACAGTGACACAATTTTCATAATTTTGGCCCTATGCGCTAACACAATGGATTTAACATGAAATCATCGAGATGAAATTGTAGTGTAGTTTCAGCTTTATTTTGAGGGTATTTACATCAAAATTGGAGGAAGGGTTTAGGAATGGCAAACATTTTCATACATAGTCCCCTAATTTCAAGGGACCTAAAGTAATTGGACAACTGAGTCAAAATCTGTTCATGAGCAGTTATGGACTATTCCCTCATTATTTCATCATCAACTAGGCAGATAAAAGGTCTGGAGTTGATTTCAGGTGTGACATTTTCATTTAGAAGCTGTTTCTGCAAATCCACAACATGCGGTCAAAGGAGCTCTCAATGCAAGTAAAGCAGGCCATCCTTAGGCTGCAGAAAAAGGAAAAATCCATCAGAGAGATGGCAGAAACATTAGGAGTGGCCAAATCAACAGTTTGGTACATTCTGAGAAAAAAGGAACGCACCGGTGAGCTCAGCAATACAGAAAGGCCCGGACGTCCATGGAAGGCAACAGTGGTTGATGATCGCAGGATCCTTTCCACAGTGAAGAACCCCTTTACAACATCTAGTGAAGTGAAGAAGACTCTCCAGGAAGTAGGCGTATCATTATCCAAGTCTACCATAAAGAGAAGACTTCACGAGAGCAAATACAGAGGGTTCACCACAAGGTGCAAACCATTCATAAGCCTCAAGAATAGAAAAGCCAGATTAGAGTTTGCCAGAAGACATCTAAAAAAGCCAGCCCAGTTCTGGATCAGCATTCTTTGGACTGATGAAACTAAGATCAACCTGTACCAGAATGATGGGAAGAGAAAAGTATGGAGAAGGCTTGGGACGGCTCTTGATTCGAAGCACACCACATCATCTATAAAACATGGTGGAGGCAATGCAATGGCATGGGCATGCACGGCTTCCAGTGGCACTGGGTCACTAGTGTTTATTGATGATATGACAGAAGATGGAAGCAGCCGCATGAATTCTGAAGTCTATAGGAACCTTCTGTCTGTTCATATTCAGCCAAATTCAACAAAGTTGATTGGACGGCACTTCACAGTACAGATGGACAATAAACATACTGCAAAAGCAACCCAGGCGTTTTTCAAGGCAAAGAAGTGGAATATTCTACAATGGCCGAGTCAATTACCTGATCGCAATCCGATCTAGCATGCATTCCACTTGCTTAAAACAAAACTTAAGGCATAAAGACCTGCAAACAAACAACAGCTGAAGACAGCTGCAGTCAAGGTCTGGCAAAGCATCACAAAGGATTTTGGTGATGTCTATGGGTACTAGACTTCAGGCAGTCATCGCCTGCAAAGAATTCTCAACAAAGTATTAAGAATGGACATTTTATCTATGATTATATTAATTTGTCCAATTACTTTAGGTCCCTTGAAATAAGGGGACTATGTATGAAAATGTGTGTAATTCCTAAACCCTTCCTCCAATTCTGATGTAAATACCCTCAAAATAAAGCTGAAACTACACTACAATTTCATCTTGATGATTTCATTTCAAATCCATTGTGTTAGCGCACAGGGCTAAAATTATGAAAATTGTGTCACTGTCCAAATATTTATTTAGGCTACTGTATATTGCTCATTAGTGACTTGTCTAGATTGTTCTTTTTTAGGAGTAGTGATTGCAGTTTTCAAGGCTTTTGGGAAGATACCTAAGAGATGTGTTTACAATTGGTAGAAGATCTGAGGCCAAACAATTTGAAAACTAAATTTAAAAGCCTTTTTGCAGAATACCAAGGCAGCTTGAGGAGGATTTCAGATGTTGTATAATGTCCTCCAGGTTTTTATGGTTGGTCGCCTGAAAATTGTGTCATGGTATTTGAATTGGTTTTATGTGGACACAGGCACAACACATATCCTGTACCTGATATGGAGGCACTGACTGCTTGTCCAACTTTTCTTTTGTCTCCCTTTGTGTGATTCAATTGTTAAGGTGGACTTTTCTTCGCCAAGCCGATGAGACACAAAAAATATGTGACGATGATGGACCCGTTCCAGATAAAGTATGGAAATGCAATAAGTGGAGTCCTGTCTGTGGCACTACTGATATCTGATATAATCTGGGTTACAGGAACTCTAATTGGCTTAGGTAAGTCACACTTATGGAAACATTTTGAAGCAGTACAACTCATATTCACACATGTAAAAAATGTTCGGAAAATGAAGATGACTTTAGAATTAAACAGTACAGTGTAGTGCCATCCCAACTTCAGAAGTTCCTGTCTTCCTGAAGGTGTATTTAAATTCATGTCCGGAAGTTTTAAATTTAGCTCAACCATCAAAAATGTAAACAAAGATATTGCAGGCGCCGTAAAAACACATATGCTTACCTTAATCATGAACCCATACACTTCAGCACAGACTGAAAACTGATACTACAGTAGAGCCTATCTTTAGGTGCGTGCGCATGAATGGGAGTATGTGTAAACTGTCTCTCCCTGGCCTTGGTGGGATGGGAATGCTTGAGGCAGCACTGTCTTATCAAACAGCTGTTATGTCTATGGAGACAGAGTTGAACTACTACTCTGCCTGAGACCGGTTATGACCTACTGCCATTATGTTGGACACTGACCTGAATGAGACCTGGAGTACCACTGACTCAACTTAAATAGCTTGAGTTCGTAGGCTGGAAATTCCACGACAACACTGATGTCAGTTTTCTCTAAAAGTCACATTTTGCAATGATACAATTTGTACTTCCTACCATTTTTTTTAATTTTTGCACCGTGACGAACATACAAGATTTCCAAAAAAATATTCTTTTAATTTTAAACGTGGTGAAATATGCCTTAACTCGCCACCAATAAACTAACAAGCCTGGTATTGTGTAACAATGTAACCCCCAGGAAAGAAACAAACTCTTGTATTTGGGTCAGTATATCACCAGGTACAAATACGTGTGATGTAAACCAATCACCTGTCAACCTGTCAAATAGATTATTTATTGTGAGGGGAGACTCGACAACTGTAGCGCTCCATCTGAATAAACAAAATTGCGTCACCTGTATTGATCAACTTGTTAGGCTGTAAGATTTGTAGTGTAGTCTGTTTCAAGTATTTCACGTGTCAGTTACACACTGAAACTGTGAAATGCTATAATACAGCAAAGGAAAGTTTGTTTTAACAATAATCAATAAATTAAGTTTAAGTCATCTATCAAACTGTAATTATACTATTGGGCACACTGCATAGTGGATATCATGCTAAACAGAAAGAGCAGTATTTTATAAATGTAGTACATTTATATATGAGCCAGCATGTATGTGATTGTGTTATTGTGTTATAGGTGCAACAATGAGTGTGATCCTGGATTTGCCCTATACTGTTTGCATTTGGATCTCTGCCGCAGTAGCCATCATCTACACACTTCTGGGAGGCCTCTACTCTGTAGCCTACACCGACATCATACAGCTAACCCTCATATTTTTCAGTTTGGTGAGTTCCTTGCTTACATAAAAAAGAATTTCTTCCAAAAGCTTATTATAAGACAATTCGACAGAAACATTTTGAAGCTTGATTATGCCTGCCCTGTTGTTGGAAGAGAAAAGTTTTCTGTCGAGGGACAAAACATCTTATGATTATCTTATGCAAAGCTTGTGGTGCCATTCTGCCAAGTCTCTAAACATCTGCTCGTCACACCTACAGTACATATCTACAGTACTTAACAGGTGAATATGCATGTTTTAAAATGTTTAAGTCAATGGTTCATTGTCTCTTCTGCAGTGGTTATGTGTCCCCTTCATCCTTACGAATGCCCATTCAGCTGACATCACCAAGACTGCTTTCAACTTCACCTACCAGGCCCCCTGGATTGGTTCAGTGGATAAGGAAAGAGCGTGGATGTGGATTGATAATTTCTTGTTATTGGTAAGGACTATTTTGATATTACAAGGAAAGGCAAGTGTAAATAATAAAATGAATGATGGCTTAATTCCATTAAGCTGCTTCAGTTTCAGGGTTGAAAAGGCCATTAGTAACAACGGTGTTTTTCCCACTGTAAAAGGTTTGGTCACATTACGTTTTTATTCAGTATACGGTAATTTACCCACATTGTGGTTTCATATTTCTGGTGCAGGTAGTAAATAAATATTGATCAAAATGATCATAAACAGTGTATAAGAGTGATGTTACAGTTTGTGATTGGATAGTGTGACATTTTACTAAAAATAGTGATAAAACATAATAGAATAATACCTTCTCCAATTCCAATCACAGTGCATCAGTGTTTCTGAGCACATCTGCTGAAGGGCTTCACTTGAAATGAATGGGAAATAATCATAGGATAGAAGTGTTATGTGACCATACCTTGACAAGTCAAAAATATCTGCTTTGAAAACGGCCTGGCGGAGGATGCATAAACAAACTTTAGCCTACCCTTGGGCGCCCTGTAGGGCTTCCTGTTCAGTTTATCTGACATACAGTAGTGAGAAGAAGGACATCATTGTGTGATAAGAAATGTCACTGATTCTGGTCACGTGGCCATTAAAAAAGAAGTGAAGTGACACAACTACTAATGGTCACACAGAGACCTATTTCTATTGTTGTCCTCAATGTACAGAGTGTAATAGGGCTGTACCCGACTCAGAATTTTGTCAGTTGAATCAGATCTGGATGTTAAATACGAATATTCTTCTATTTTTTCCTTATGTATATATATATATATATATATATATATATATATATATATATATATATATATATATATATATAGGATCAAACAGAGCAATGCTTTACGCCCCTGTTAGAACATTATCGTTCAGTAGTGTGGATGCTCACATCGTTATAGTTATTGGTCTTGGTGTGGATGGCACTTTAAAGGCCACTAGAGTGTAACAGTATTTGTTTTTCTAAGGCTTTTGGTAACCTTGGATATCAGGACTTCCACCAGAGGACCCTGTCAGCTGCCTCATCAGCCACAGCCAGGATGACCTGCTTTATTGCAGCTCCCCTCATCCTCATACTCGGAATCCCATCCGTGCTGATTGGAGCAGTCGCAGCATCAACAGGTACAGCAATGGATTTAACTAGAAAAAAGATGCGATACTATGCTCATGTATGCCGCATTTTTTGTGTCAGACTGGAACACGACTGTGTATGGCTCCCCGTCCCCATATGAGCGTGGAGACGCCGGTCTGGTTCTGCCCATTGCTCTGCAGCACCTCACGCCACACTACATCTCCATCATCGGTATTGGAGCTATAGCTGCTGCCGTGATGTCATCAACGGACTCGGCTTTATTGTCAGCCGCCTCCATCTTCACATCCAACATTTATAAGAACATCCTCAGGACCAAGGTAAGAGGAGACCTGAGGAGAAGAGCAAGCTTGTGGGTTTTATTTCGGTTTAAGCTTACAGGCATTTTCCCCCCTGCAGGCATCAGAAAGGGAGCTCCAGTGGGTAATCCGTGCCACTGTGGTGTTGGTGGGCTTGGCTGGTACCGCGCTCACCTTCCTACACAACAGCATTATGGTTTTCTGGATCCTGGGCTCAGGCATAACCTACACCATCATGTTCCCTCAACTCGTCTGTGTCCTCTTCTTTAACATCTCCAATGGCTACGGTTCCGTCATGGGCTTGCTAGTAGGAGTATTATTGAGAGTGCTGAGCGGCGAGCCATCGATAGGGTTGCCTATTGTTCTCCACTTTCCAGATTGCACTCTTGAGGATGGCATATATGTCCAGCACTCTCCTGTTCAGACAATCTGCATGTTGTCCAACATGTTTGCCACTGTGTTGTTCTCCTCCCTGGCCTCACTGCTCTTCAATAAAGGACTGATTCCTGAGAGGTGGGACGTATTTAAAGTGAAAACCCATAAGCCAACCCAGAACCTAATGCTAATGAGCAATGGTACCACCAAAACAGACGAGGAGGAGAAAACTGAAGATCAGAATGAGACTGAATTAATGTTTACTACAAATCAGCAGGATTGAAAGAAAAACGTTTTAATGGGATGATAACATGTTTTGTATGGTGATATTTTATCATGTCTCTATTTTTATACCATTACGTTTCTCTTTGTAAAATGGTGACAGGATGGTGTAAGAATTCATCTCTTGCAACAAGTGCATGTGTAGTGAATTTATAATACTTACTTTGGCAATGGTAGAAAGTAACAAAGTATATTTACTCAAGTCCTGTACTTAAGTACAATTTTGTACAATGTACTTGTTCTTTACTTGAGTATTTCTATTTTCTGTTATACTTCTACTCCACTATACTTCAGAGGGTGATATTGTACTTTTTACTTAACTTCATTTATTTAATAATACAAAATATAATTAACAAATACTGTACATTATTATGTTTCATTATAAGTTAAGATTAGACTTTATTGATCCTGAGGGGAAATTTACAAGCTAACACGCATTATATAAAGTAATTATAATTACCAATTACCAACTGCAACATTAAACTGATGCCACAATGCATCACTTAGGCTATAGAATCCAATAAAAAACATGCATTATTCTGAAATGGGCCATTCTGCAAGATGATGACTTACCTTTGGTTACTTTCTGTATTTTCTGTTGCCAAGACTTTTTTACTTATACTTTTTTACTTAAGTAACATTTTGAATACAGGTCTTTTGCCTGTAACAGTATCTCTACAGTGTAGTATTGCAAGATATTTAATTACTTCTACCACCACTGTGCTTTGATGTAATTTCTATGTAATTGGGGTTTGATTAAATGAGCCTGTTGACTTTTGTTACTGGCACATGATACTGGTGTAATTTTATGTTGAACTACAATCAATAAATGCCCTAATAAGATAAATAAATTAAAATGTGAAACTTCCTATAAATGTACAGTCAAATATGGGATGAATGCAATTGCTGGATAAACCTCCAGCACCTCCCTCCCTTTTGTTGTGACATCTGCACCCTGGGCCTACATTTAGCTGGATGGAAGCAGGTATTTGTCCACCTGCATACCATTATTGTTTGCCATACATTGTGCTCATTTAAACCTGTTACTGATACAAGATACCTATATTAAAGGTTACAATCAGTGCCTGCGTGTGTTCTATTACTCTCAGCACCCATTCAGCAACAGAAATTATATCCCAAACCCTCAACGTGGTTTTTAAAAATAAATAAGTTGAATTAGGTATTAGGCCTATGTCTGGTTGTATAGTGTATACAGCGTAAACACACATATATGGGTATGTAGTTGCCCCACTTAACATAATAAGGTTTTCAAGTAAGGTGTGTTTAAGTTCAGTTTGTTTATAGTGCACATAACCCATGGAAAGAGTGAGCATATTTAGTGTTTATGTAGCTAGTGGTAATTCCTGGTTCGGCCTTGTTGAGGCAGTAACGCTGCGTGAAGTTGAAGTTTTGTCCACTTAAGAAAACAAGGAAGTGCCAGTACGTTATAGCAGCAGAATGATTGCTGATTGTCGACTGCAATAAGTAGCTGTCCGCTGATTATCTTATCAGTGGCGTATAAGGTGAACAATTATCCATCGCGCTTTAATGTACCAAACCGTTAAAATGTGTAGCTAGAGATCTTCAATTTAACAGAATGAGCGTTAGCTAGTGTGTGAGTAGGTGAAGTTAGCATGGTACATTAACTTTGCTAGCTAGCTCGGTTAGCTGTAACTTCAGCTACAAACAGTTAACGAGCTGCTGAAACGGTACTGGACGTTCGTTAAAGTCAGTATAAAATGTACAAAATGCCCTTTTCTAATTTTGACTTCTGCGTCCTAGCCGAAACCGAGTTTTGACTCAAGCGTGGCGTAAGAAGCTAACTTTTGTTTTTAGCATTGGCGACCTAACGTTATATCCAGCGCTGCGCAGCATTTCACGTTAAGACAAGTGTCAAAGTGCTGATAAACAAACCCAGTAAACTGCAATATTTACGAAATTCTCTCAGACATCAATACGAAACATAACTTACCAGAGAGGCAGGTCATCGCAGAGATTAATTATCTAACGTTAGCATGGAAATACTCAGACGTAACTATCTTGTCTTCCATTAAACTCAGGGTAATTGCTGAAACCAGCGTGCACCTCATACAGTGCAGAACTGATTATGTGGATTGAAGACGTCTACACCAAAATTAATTTTAGGCTTGAGCTAAGTTTAATTATATTGTTCTGTAACGTTATCTGTTTCATAATGACAATGACTAACTTGGTATTTAATGTGGATTGGTCAATCTGTCAGATATCCAATTTAAAGGGGCATCCCGGCAATTTAGTATTACACTTTCATAAAGTTGGGAGACTTTGACGTGTAAAACCAGTGCCTATTATGAAGGTCACTTAAACCAGTATCTTTATATTGACCTCAACAGCTGGTTCTCCTGCAGAAATGGAGGCTGGGAAAGGAGATGAGAGTCTGAATGTGAAGGGAGCAACGGCAGCAGCAGTACCAAGCTTTTCTGGACACCAACAGACCTCTGCAAAGCCGGTTTGGACTTTGCTAGAAGAAGCAGCCCATATGAAAACAGAAGGGAATGCTCTCTACAAGGAGAAAAGCATTCGCTCAGCCATCGGGCGTTATCACCGAGCTCTGCTGGTCCTCAGAGGCCTTGACTCTGATGTGATGGCGTCAGTGAAAGGGTTTGGACCTGAGATACCTGCTCTCGCACCTGAACAGGAGGCTTTTCTGAGAAACACACAAGTGGACTGCTACAACAACTTAGCGGGTAGATAAAACATCACAACTATGCAAAGTTCCGGGGGGAAAAGAGTACTAGCTTTGATTTAAATATATCTGTTAAAATCTATTCAAGTAGTAGCTCTTCAAAAAACTATTCAGAGTATAAGTGAAATTGTTCCATGTAGTTACTAGTTTTATGGAGTCCTAATAATCCTTTCAATGTGAAAATGCCCGACCAACAAATCCCTCTGCAATTCAGTGACGCTCCAAAGAGGTGACTTCCTTTATGAGAGAGCTTTTTCATTGATTGCATTACGAGGGAAATTGGCAGCTGGGTACAGTACAGTATTATAAATGTACAAATATATCTCTTTCAGCCTGTTTGCTGCAGAGACAGAGTGTTGACTATTCTCGTGTGCTGGACTACAGCCTGCGGGTGCTGCAGTGGCGACCAGGTGATGTCAAAGCAATGTACAGGGCGGGAGTAGCCACTCTGGAGATGGGAGATGCACAGACTGCCAAACAATACCTCACCCAGGCCTGCAGAGAGCAGCCTAATGGTAAGAAAAGAGCCAGCACATCAGGGTCGTCCACAGCAGGCTTGGGCAAATATGTCTGTTATGTTTTCACAAATCATTTTAGATGGATATTTATCTCCATGAGTACGTAATTCCCATTGGTTCTTATTTGTGAGACTTCCTTCTCTGTGGACAGTTAATGTGTGTATATATTCTGTTTCATATTTGATAACCACTTAATCGTAAAATGCCCTTAAAAGAAAAAAAAATATTTGTCAAGATGCTTTTGTTTCTGAAATGTTATTTATTACCTTAAAGAAATGGTTCGACATTTTGGGAAATTCGCTTTGTTGCTAAGAGTTAGCTGGCTCTGTCACAGAATTTGTGAGAATGTATTGTCTCTAGTATCTAATATATCCTGCAGATTCTCTCTTAACATTCACCTGTGGGATAAATGAAAGTATGCCTTTCCAAAATACTTCTGTATTATTCCATCTCAGATGCCAATGTTAGGAAACACCTGCAGAGGGCTGAGGAAAAACTGAATCAAGAGTTGCAAAAAGAGAGGGCCATGTACCGAGGCATGTTTTCCACCAGCCTGAAGAGCAGCACCGGAGAAGGGATTAACCAAACCAATAGAGCTGGTGAAGGAGTTTGAGCCTGCCAGCTCAAACCATCAAATGAAGCCTCAAACTGAGAGAGACTGTTCATCCTCAACTGATCACAAACCAACTGAAGACTGTTGACACATCTTGAATAATGTTGCTGTGTCTCCTTTAGGTGAGCATAGGAAAGTAAGAACTGTAATTATACAGACTACTGGGAAGCGGTCAATAGGAAACTAAAGATGTCACTGCTGAAAATAGAAAGAAGAGGATGGGAAAGTTAGTTTCCTAGCAACACGGAAGCAGAGCTGTATTTCAGTATGGATATTTCAGAAAAATGCCTCTGAAAGCTAAAGTGAGACTCGTCATGCACTACTCAAAGTTCTGATTATGCCTCATGATTACAGGTGTCTGGCCATTGCTGTGAATGTTGATTTTGTGGGTTTAAGTAAAATATTTTTGTATAAATAATGTCCAAGCTCTGTTGTCTCTTTTTAAACTCATTTGATTGTAATAGTTTATATAATACAGGTATTTCAGGCAGACCACAAGTTTAGTTATACGTTTCTTTTATTAACTGTAAGCCATGAGAAGCCACATTTTGTCTCAAATAACTTCAATATTTTAATCATTCAATATTTGAAAATCCTGAGCACAATATCAAGTTAAAGAGTATTTGCTTGGTTTTGGTCATTATCTGGCCAATATGATTGTACTTCAGAGGCACTGTTGCCCATAAACAGAGGATTATCACATTCTCACAATAGCTATAATCACTGAACAAGTCACAGAGCAGCATGCAGAAAGGGAGTGTACATTATACACATTTATACTCATGGTTACAGGATGATTCTGCTCATAGCCAATATGAGTTCATATTTAAATTGGGCCACTTTTAGCCCCGAATAGAGTTTTGTTGAGATGTTAAATCCTTTGAAACAGCATTCACACACTGAAAATCTCTCCTGAAACCCACACTAATAAAATGTTTTAAAAAGGTTTGTAGTTCTTTCCAGCTCCTAAAAGGAATTATTCACCCCTATATGAAGTTGTCACCTAAGTTTTCTTCACTGACATTTCTCTGTGGGCCATGCTGCACCCTACAGCACTTTTGCTTGCTACTGTAGGGTGCACAATTAATGCAATTAACCCCCAAGAATTTGGGAGACAGCGAAATCGATTGGCAACGCACTGTAATTATGCTGCAGAACCTATTTGAAGAAATTCGACAGACATTTTGTAGTTTTTTTGTGAGGTTATAAAAAGAGTCTGTCTTTAAAAATGTACAAAAACATTACTAAGATGAATGATGTGAGCCAAGAGCAAAATGAATAGTGTTTTACAGACTATGTGCCTGAGAGGAACTTCCATCATATTGGTAGTGGATTAAAGGACTGGCAGATATCTTATGGCCAGTATTATAAAACCAGTGTATCTCTCTAATCAATCATTAAGTCTTTGAAAGTTTAAAATGATGGCACTTCCTTTACCATGAAATATAATACCAACCACTCATCAATCACTGGTGTTTTGAACTTAACACGTGGAAGATGCATATACTGTGATGGTTATTTATTGTACAGTGTCACTTCTTGGATGGCTTCCGTTTGAGACTCAGGGACCTCATGGAGCCAAACACTCTCCTCCCCAAGTCCCTCAGTGATCGAGAGCGCTGTAGGGACATCCGTGAAGGAGGGGATGGAGAGAAGGAAGGGGAGGAGAGAGGGGAGAGGGAATGGCAGCTGCCTTCCAGGCTCTGAGAGCGAGAGAGGTTAAAGAGGCTGGCGGTGGAGGACAGGCGTTTGTCTTCCTCCTTTGCTCTCAGCAGTCTGATGCCTTCGTCTTTGCTGTGGCCCATGCCACTTTGCCCCACATCTAACGAGGAGACCCAGTGTGCCCGCTGTGTCGGCTCCTCGCCGTGGTTACGAGACACCAGCAAGCCTTGGGACTCACTCCTGAACAAAGCCCTCCTGGAAAGCCTGAGGCTGGTGCTTCGTCTTTCCCCATCTTCCTTCCCCCTCTTCTTTGAGAAGATGGGGGAGTTCTCTACTTTTGGCCTTCTGTCACTATTGCTAGATGAAGCCTTCATCCTTCGATGCTCCCTCCTCCAGCTTCCAATGCTGTTCCTCCTCCATCCGTAGCCATACTCAGCTCTGTCCATCTCCTCTCTTTCGCTTTCGGACTCTTTGCTCCAGAGGCGTCCCTCAAAGCCCCTCCAGAGTTTGTTGGAGGTCTTCCTGGGCGTCTGGACTGCTGATCGCTCCCTCTCCTGCTCCCCAGCCCAAACGGAGCTATAGTCCTCTCTCTTGGCATAGCTGCTTACTGTGGCTGCCCGGATCAGCTTGTGGGAGGCATGCTTTCCTCTATAAAGCCCCTCCCCCTCCACCCTCTTGCACCCACCATTACCCCCACTCTGCCGAAGTGATCCACCCCTTGGTTGGATACCGCCATGCTCCAAAGGAGAGCTCCTTGTATTGGTGCGAGGCAGGGAGCACTGGAAGGGCGCATCCCGTCGGAAAACAGAGAGCGGGGTGGCACCCAGAGGGGATGGCTGAAGAGGCCGGGGAGGGGAACGGCCCCTGGTGGTGGGGTGGGAGGCAGGGGAGGAGGCCGTGGAAGAGGGAAGATCAGACGGGGAAGGGATCTGCTGGTAGTGGCATTGTGAGGAGTAGTGGGACGAGGGAATATGGATGGACTGATAGGGGTGTATAGGGCTGCTTGAGTGTGAGAGAGGAGGGGTGAGGCTACACTGAGACTGTGGAGAATGGGTGACACTGAGAGACAGTTGTATGGGTCTCTGGGGAGTTAGGTCGGTTGGTCTAGTATAATCATGTGAATGATCTGTCTGGGCTTTCAGGTGGGTTTTATTGTGACCCCTCACCTCACCTGCAGGATCCGTTTGGAAGCAGTCAATATCCAGCTCCACACCTTGTTCCATCAATCCCACCACAACAGCCCTGGAGAGGCCAGAGAGGCGCGAGATCTCCCCCACCATGGGGGAGTCTTCGCTCAGCTTGGGACTGGAGTTGGACTCTTGGATCAAGCTACTGCGCTGAGACCCTGGAGCTGATCCGGAATTTGAACCAAACACTGATGGCCCAGTCTCAGGAGGAGCACCACTGCTCCAGTCTACTGAGCGACAGAATACAGATGACCCAAATCCAGAAGTGAGTCCAGACCCTGAAGTGACCTCCAGGGAACTGCGGTGGCTCAGGCTGCTTGGACATGTTGAAATGCGAGGGCGAGCCCTAAGTGCTGGGGTGGGTGTAGTGGAGGAGAGTGATGTAGCAGAGGCCGTGGAAGTTGAAGAAATGTCGCTCCTCAAAGCGCCACAGCTGCCATTTTTGGGATTGTCCACCAGTCCCCGGCTAGAATTTGAACCAGGAGTCAGATTCAAGTTGAGGTTGAGATGCAGATTTATGTTCAAGTCCTCTCCGGTTGCTGAAGGAAGGTTACCCAGGTTGATTGAATTTCTAGTAGCTTTTTTCCCAGTGGTGCTGAGGCTGATCCTGGCAGAGTTTCCCAGCAGCGACTTACAGGGAGTGATGCTGCCCCCTGGCAATGTGGAGGGTGTACTGCGGCTCTCAAAGGCAGAAAGAGACTGTGTCGAACCGTGATTTTTGCGAGGGGTACAAAGGCCTCTGTGCCTGACTTGACCAGGGGTGGCAGCTGAAGTGAAATCGGAAGTGGAGGAGGTTGCCCGGCTGTGGTACAGCCGAGCCAGTCGAGAGATGTATTGCTCCAGCTGGGTGAAAGAAGCTGGGCCAGGGGGCTGCTGAGGTTGGTGAGGCAGAGTTGGATCAGCGTTGGACTCTTGTGGTTCATCTAGTTGGGGTCCTTCAGGGCTCGGAGAGGCTGATTGCTCTTGGCTCTGGGAGGTGAAGAGGGGGCTCTGGAGGGCGACTGCATGCAGCGGGCTTGGGTAAGGGTACACCTCTTTGGTCCTACGGGACACCAGGTCGGTGCAGTAGCGAGGGTCCAGCTGGGGGTTTGGATGGAGGGAGGAGGTAGGGTCAAAAAGCGGGAGGAGGGAAGAAATCAGGGAGTCACTGAGTCCTGAGCAGAGGTCAGACAGAAAGCTCAGACCGGCCGTTTCAATGTCACTTTGGACTGTAAGAGACGAGAGAGGAAGAACATTTTTTATTATTTTAGGTCATCAATCCATAATGTTTACACTAGGGCTGTCAATCGATTAAAAAATGTAATCAAATGAATTACATACTCTGTGATTAATTAATCTAAATTAATCGCATACATAATTTTTGCTGTGAAAGTATTTTAAATATTTTAATTCAAATGAATCAATGAATAATCAGCATTAGTGACATTAAAGTTAAATGTACAATATGTAACTTTCTGCTGCTAGGGGTCTCTCAACCAAAACAATGGATTGTAAACACGGACTTTTGATGACGTTGGTAAGTTGCGTGGAATTATGGGAGTTGTACTTTTTAATGTTAAACACCTCGCTGATTAGAATGCATCTGTTCACGTACAAGTTTACCCATTCAAATGTATTCACCTTACGTTTAGTAACGTTTATTCATGTCATTCTAATAACATAGCTGCATTTCCCCAACATAATTACGTTTTTCTTGATTCGATCTATTTTGGTAGCTGACCAGTTAGCTAGCTGGTGAGCCAGCAAGCTAACGTTAGCCAGCAGCTAAAACACAGTGACTATCACAATATATTTCACATGTCACTGTCATCTTTTGGATCCCGGGGTGGGACGGGGTTTGTTGTAGCGCTAGCTAGCTACTCAACGAGGCTGAGAGACAGGTGTGGGTGGGGATTGCCGGGGGACGGTGAGCCGAGGACGGCCGATGTGCAGCAGAACATCTCCAAGCTGCCCGAAACGATCTCCCCCTTCACTTTTCTTTAATCTTAACTATTCGTTTTGGTGCTTGTCGGGTTACTTTAGCTAACTGTAAAGACAACTAAACGCGAAGGGGTGAGAAATTCGGCAGGGAAGAGATTTTCGGCACGAACACTGGTAGCTCGCGCTAACGGAGACTAGCTAGCTAGCATTAGCTATGGATGGCTGGTGTTGCGACTCGGATCTGGGTCTGGGTCTAATATGGTCTGTTTCCCGACGCTTCATTAAACTGCCGTTAGCGTCACAAGCACCCGGCACCGGTGTTAAGTGCTGTATAGTACTTATACTGTATGGATTGCTGTAATGGTGGCTGGCTGTTGGCTGGCTGTGGGCTAACGGTAACTGGCTAACTACATGTCCGGCTGTGTTAGCTGTTATCTCAGGCAGACAGACCGGGTGCTAACTGGCTAAATTATCATTAGATTAGTCGTCTTATCTATGCAGCTAACGTTAACATTACTGGTAAACTCATTCGTGGGTTAGCCCAGCGCTGCTTTTATCCGTGGTGAAAACAATGATGCTACTAATAACTTTACTAATGAGCGTGTTGAACGATGTGGTAACCCTATAATGTTATCCACCAAGCATTAGCTAGCTAGCATTAAAGTTAGCTACTTGTCAACCAACACATTGTAGTAACGTTAAACTGGATCGATATTGATATGTATCAATAAATAAGATATCTGCTGTATTACTGTGTTGCAAAGTGGCATGTTATCAATCACAAAATGATGCTGTGTGGCAGAAAAAGCAGTATTATGGTTAGGAGTATTTTTTTCTGTGACACTGTATGATTTACAATTACGCACAAATGTATCATCTGGGTGCCGTATTTTGAAGGAAGTTACGAGGAACTAGAGGGTGAAAGGTTATATGACACCACTGACGGGCGACTAGGAAGGAAAGGAAACGTGCCGTGTCTGAAAATAAAATAACAGATTTATCTGGGTTTGAAGTTTGGTGGAAACATTTGTGAGAGTGTTCTACACAACTCAAAATATATATATAACAGGTATGGTCGTTTTTAGACATTTTAATGCAGAAATGTTACATATTGTACCTTTAAAAGAACTCTTTTTATTATTATTTTCACTGTTCAAATAATGACCATAACAATCAACAATATGACCTAATATGCTGAGCAAATAAATTCAAAAGTGCTTCAGGAATAGGGTTATTTCACTAGTAAATTGCTATTGAACGACAAAAACATCCACCAGGTGGGGAAAATGGTATTTTACAATAACCGTCTGTGTTTTTGCGACAATGGCTGCAGCTGCAGAAGTGTCGGAATCCTCTACAGTGAGTGAAATACAGTCAAAGTTTACACCATTTAGCGTTAGCTGTCAGCATTTTAACCGTGTGTAATCCAGCTGCTAGCTAGCGGTAGGCTAACGTTACATCTGCTGTTGAGTGTAGTGTTAACTAGCGTCACGTGCAGCGATGTTTCTGTTGCAACGCATTCTCTCGTCTCCCTCCTTCATTTTACAGTCGAATGTTAGCTAGAACGGCGACGGCTCCGGGTGAAAGGTCAATATGGAATGGATTAATCTGCGTTAATTTTTTTAACGCGCTAGTTTTTCTCAGATTAATTAATCGAAATGAACGCGTTATTTTGACAGCCCTAGTTTATTAATAACCTCTTTCCAGAGCTACACTGATGTTTATAGCCAGAGCACTGCTTTGAACCGTCTTCAGTTGACCTTTTTGAACCAGTCATATTTACACAGATGGATTTACATGACATGGACCCATTACATGATATGGATCTATTGTCCAGCTCACCTGAAGCTGGTGTCCCTTCTGTTGGTTCAGCGTCTTCCTGGCTGCTCTGCAGTGCAGGCTGCTGTTGCTGCACTGCACCTTCTGACCACAGGATGTCAGTGTTGTCAGCGGACAGAGGGACCTGCTCCCACAGCTTCAGGGGTCTGGCCGGTGGCGCCGATCCTACCTGAGCAGCGTCACTGGACACAGAGTAGCAAGAGTCTGAGAGCGAGCTCCCGCTTACCGAATAGAAACCTTGAGAGGAAGAGAGGAAAATAGATTCAGAATGTATGCGTATGCTAACATCTAAGCAACAATATCCAATCATTTTCTATAATACACAGGGGCGCTAATGATGAAGGCCACAAAACAGGGGTGCCTAATGACCATTGTTTCATTTGTAACAACAGCAACAGGGTTAGTGTTGTTTGGATGTATATAAAGACAGTTAGTAAGGTCAGTAAAAACTAGCTAAACAAAGACGTCACCTACAGAAACTCAAACTTCAGTAACATAAATTCCAGGAGAAAGACGTCACAGTACTGGATCCACTGTTTGACTAACAAGTAACATGAAGGTACTGCAGTGCAAAAACAGCTGTGAACACTTACAGTAGCTTAAAAAATATCACACAAATCTACATTATAATTTACGATTTGGAGGAATAAATATAAGGCATGAAACTAACTTCAAACCTAAAATAATCTAAAATAATCTTTCAGGTTTGAGTTGAATTACTTAAAATAGTATAAGAGAAGGCATACATGAGTGCATAGCAGGGAGAGGAATGTCTGAGTTGGGTGCAGTGACACAGAGACCACAGTTACAATGGGAGTGGATAAGAGTTTGGCAAGAAAGGCTGAAAAGTTGACAGTGAGAAAGAGAGAGAGTCGGTGCCAAGTCCCAGAGTCAGAGCAAGTAAACAAAAGTAAAAAAGAACACGGTTAATGTTTAATGGGACTTCTCTTACACAAGGTGAGCTGTGGTGATATCAGACGGTGACAAACTGTGTTGGTCACTGTTCAGGTCAGTGCTGCAGACCACACACTGTTGACCACTGTGTGTGTGTGTGTGTGTGTGTGTGCGTGTGCGTGTGTGCGTGCGTGTTTACCTGAACTAGGTCTGGAGTCACTGTCCAAATGGACCGTTCCACTGGGGTCTGGTGTTGGTGGAGAGAGTAGGTCAGAGGGGGCGTCCCAGGACAGAGTAGACCACCGTGAGTTACTCCCCTTGCCAGATGAGGAGTGGACTGTCCCATCCCCTGAATTACTGCCACAGTCCTCTGAGCTGCTCTGACAGGGCAATACCACTATATCTGAGGGAGACGGCACCTGATAAAAAACAAAACGTGACAGGTGAGGGCTGGCCAATATTGACAAAGTCAAATATCTTTGACTACAATATCTAAATATTGTAACTATGATTATATGCACGTACATATTTGTCTGGGGAAATAAAACGTTTGGTGATGTGGATAAAAAGGCCAACCAAGTAAAAACGTGTAGATCATTTTACCAAATTACAAGAATCAAATAAGTGCAGAAACAAATTAGCATTTACAGCCATACAGAAAAATTACAACATTTAAGCTGTAATGACTTACAGTGGCCAAATTACCAAGATGATATTTGGTCTAATTTGATAAAGATATGACCATTTAATGGGTGTAATAACAGGAATTACTCATTATGATACACAGTGCAGGCAGGGCTTGTTTGGAAGGGGATTTCACCTCTGTGAAGGATTGTACATTTTGCTGGGCATAGTTCTCCCTCATATACTGGTACCTCCCAACTCTTATTAAATCTTATCTTAAAATGTTAAGACAGCCTAGAGGTTTGCAGCATTAACCATGAGCTGCTGCAACAATCACTATTTCACTAACTCGACCTCAACACCCATTCTGAATGCAAGAAGAGTTGCTGAAAAGTGTGAAAAAAATGTTCTCCTGTAGATTACACAACACATGCAGTATACTTCATTTGAAAATCAAAGCTGGGTCTATTTATAAAAACAGATTGCATGCCCTCAAACTATTTATAATACTGAAACATTTATGCAAATGAAATGCATTTTTTTTCCACAAACAATACTGAAGAAGCATTGTTTTCATATACTGGTACTTCTCACCTCTTATTAAATATCATCAATAAGTTTAACAATTTATTCTATTGTATTTTATAAGTTAATTATCCGTTACATTCAAGCCATTGCCAAATAAGTTGATACAAAGCTAATTAAGACGATCAGCTCCACACAACTCTCGCTGTATTTCTCACTATGGCTATGTTCAGAAGATTGAGTCGTCCGGCGACTTTCGCGTGCAGAAACTCGAGTGAAGAGAATTACCTCTTCTGAAGAGTCCATCATGGGGTTTTTTTATTACGGAAGGCTTGCGTCATGTGGATGCGCTGACAGTGTTGTTGTCATTACATTACAAGTACCTCAAAACTGTACTTAAGTACAGTACTTGAGTAAATATACTAAGTTACTTTACACCACTAACAATAAAGCCACTGCTTTAAACCCACAACTCCTTGGTACCGCTTGTCTTTGTGAGAGTAGAAACACAGTTACACCCGTGTGAAAAGACATGTATGTACATCCATTATATCATTTACCAGACACACTCTGGTGACGTCACACTGTTTACCGGAACAGCCAGGGAATAGGACACACACACACACACACACACACACTCTTAAGTAAAGCAAAGTGCCTCCATTTGCTAGATTAGTAAGCGCTTGGTGGAGGAACCCCCCTCCTCCAATTATCCTCCAAATCCCCTACCCCTCCAGGACAGCAGCCAAGAGGAGCCCCAGCATTTGACTGATCGAGCCCAGACAACAGAACACTGTGAGTGGCACTGATCAATCCTCTTGTTACTGAGGAAACAATACAGGTAGTGACTCACTGCTGGGGTGACAGGAGAGAGGGGTGGGATTCAGAAGATAATGGGAGAAGACAGATGACGTAACAAAGAGCAGCCAGAGCGGCAGAAGGGAAGGGGGATGGAGTGAGGAGAAAAAAGGGAAGGAAAGAAAAGAAGTGAGAGAAAGAGTTACAGACTTTGACCTGTTGTAGGCTTTCTTCCCCTTTTTCTGTATGAATTAGGAGCTTCCACTCACTCCTGTCCAGCTTTTTTTCCTTTCTATTTATTTTTCTTTTTTTACTTCCAAGTGATTTTAAAATGAGTCGAAGCGAGTGGGTGACCAAAAAATAAAAAAAGACTGAGGGACCAAAAAAGAGACAGAGAAATAAGAGAGTGAGTCACTGAGTGAGTGAAGGCGGTAAAGGGAGGGTGAGGTGGGGAGTGGGTGAGCGGTTGCCGGGTGAGAGAGAAGGGCATCTTGAAGGACCCCCTACCTCCCCCACACTCCCCTTGACAAATAATCCCCCCCCCCCCACACACTTCTGTAATATCCTTCGAGCCTGCCGCCCCGTGCTCACCATAGCTACAGCTGCTCGCTCTCTAACTCCCGCTCGCTTCTCCTCCCACACAGAACCACAACACTACAACAGGCTCGGTGAAATGTTTAACTCAGCCTGACGACCCACAATCCAGGCTTGTTGTGACTCTCGCTCACATGTATGACTGTTGTCTGTTCTGTCGCAAATTCTCACTGCAAATTCTTCTTACATAAAAGAACATATGTTTATCATTCTGCACTTGTATGGGCCTCAACTTAAATCTATTTAAAGATATGAATTAACCCTTTAAGTCCCTTGAATGTGTGTGTGTGTGTGTGTGTGTGTGTGTGTGTGTGTGTGTGTGTGTGTGTGTGTGTGTGTGTGTGTGTGTGTGTGTGTGTGTGTGTGTATACATATATACATACACATATACATACACATATACATACATATATATACACGTCCATCTCCTCACTATAATCCCCCAACAATATAATGCACTGCACATTACAGGATATAATGTTACACAGAGACCAGTGCATGATCAAATCATAGGACAGACAAGTGGGTGGGGGTCTGCTCAGAGCTCTGTAATATGATATTGCTTCATGTGAGGGAGCAGCACAGCCCCTCTGGAACAATATGAAGAAAATGTATGGGTCGATTGGACAATAATGCTAGCGATCGCAGCTGCACAAGCAACATACCTCCTCTTAATAAGTGCATTATGTCACTACAGCGAGACAAATGGCAGCGGTTGCCATGTTGAGGCAGAGCCATTTGGTCAAACAGGAGCGGGTGTTTGGTGAGAAGTACTTGCTTGTTCTACACAGCAGTGTTTATTGTTTCATGCATTATTAATGTGGTATTGAAATTAGCCCACGCTGTGTATCTTCATCTTCGCCAGCCGAGTGGAGTGATATGTTCTCCAGCTTTTCTGAAACATTCAGGTGAATCTTTTATTGCAAATAAAAAGTAGAGTAGATTTTTTTTTCTTTTTTTTTTTTTCTTTTTTTTCGGTGAGCTTAAAAGGATCCTCAGGCAAGAACCACGAGACAAAAGCTGTCTCACTCCACAAGTCAGGGTAATGGCTCTCCATGTAAGATGATGCTTTCCAATACTAAACCAAATTTCAAGACAGGCTGCCTTCAATAATAGTGCACACAGCACTGCATATGGTGTAGAGACACATACTGTGTATTATGGCTGCAACTATCAATTATCTCTAGAATCGGTTCATCTGCTGATTATCTTAAATAACTGATTAGACATTTGGTCTATAAAACAGCAGAAAACTGTGGAAAATGATCAAGATAATGATATCAAATGCCTTGTTTTGTCCAATCAACAGCCCAAAACCCAAAGATAACAAGAAATGACAAGAAAAGGCAACTCATTTTCAAATTTTGAGAAGCTGAAACCAGTAGATTTGGGGCATTTTTTTTGCTTCAAAAATAAAATGAAAAGATTTTGCTTAACAAAAGGAGTTGCTGCTTCATTTTAGGTCTATCAATTATTTCATAAATTGCTGCAGCTCTTCTATATTTGTGTAGTAAGGGAAGCTCTGCAGCACACTCCTTCCCCCACTCCTTTCCTCTGTGTGCATTCTTCAGTAAGGAGATTTTTATTTTGGAACACTTAACGGCAAGAATCAGTGTTTCAACAACTCGGCCTCGACACCAATTCTGAAGGCAAGAAGAGTTGCTAATAAGTGTGACAAGATTAAAATGTTACAAACAAGCAGTCTACTTCTAGTTTATACAAAACATGTAGAATACTTCATTTGTGAAATCAAAGCTGGGTCTACTTATAAAAACAGATTTACAACCCTAAAACAGAATTATTCATGATATTGAAACATATTCATACAAACTGAATGTGTTTTCTTTCCACAAACAATGTTGAAGAAGCACTTGTTTTTGAGGTGTTATTACTTCTTTCAAAAACCTGCATGCGTCACAAATGCCAGAGCACATCACAAGGTTGAAAAAATGTAATTTTAAAATAAAAAAATACTGCCAAATATGGATTTGCACATCACGTCATAACTCCTACCCTCTCTCTGCTATTAGAAAGAAAAGGTGAATCACATTTCAAGAGTTTAATTCCAAAACAAAACTTAACAAAGCTGCTGTTAAAGTAGAGCACATTATGTTGTGAGTCATCTAATCCTCAGCTCACAAAAAATAGTTATATTTTGAAAAGCAGAACATCCTGCGTTTGTCAAACCAGTAAGTAATGAATTCCAGGTCAAATTAACAGAATGTGTTTGGGGATGACATTTTTACAGTAAGCATCCCCATTGATGGTAGTAAATAAACATCTGCTTGCTCTTCTTCTGCACTGTTTAAACTAGATGTGGTCACTTTTGCAACAACAAGAACAACTATTTGTCTCAATTTATGCATCTTTTGTGTGTTTTGTGTTGGCGGAGGGCGGCCCGGGCAGAGGGCAGAGTGCCAGCCTGCTCTGCTACACTGGCAGCTCCCTTCAGAGGTGAGAATGAGCAATGCTGCTTGGCCTCTCAACGGGATATCTCAGCACCACGGGGGGAACTACAGAGGGGATGTTGGCACATTATGAGCCACACTTCCATGCAGATGCCTTCAGATGGGAGAGACATTTCTGTCCCTGCACTGATGAAAACAGATTGTATTATTATTACCTTCCCTTTAGTGCAAGCCTGTAATTATTGTGTCAAATAAATACACTGTTCTGCAAAAAGGTGACCTCAGCTGTGGCCTGATTTAGACAGAACATTTGTACATGTATTAATGTGCTGCAAGCTGTTGACTAATACGACTCATTACAGTAGTATCGGGCACACATATTCACAGTGTAAAACAGTGTGCAAAGTGATCAGGATGAAGTGTCTGTTACTTTCTCAGAAAAATGATATTAATGCAGCAAAGGATTTAATATCTGCGGTGGAAAATCTACCAACACCAGCTGACCCTGAACACAACACAAACCTGTCATGTCACTGGTTTGTCAAATCTGGAAATGATCTCGAGATAATCCATGACAGACTAACACGCACATAACTGCACTCTCTGTACAATGCAGTGAATTAGGTCCATAGAAAAAAGTCAGTCTATTATTTTTGTATGATATTTTTATCTTAAGAACCAATTTCACTGCTTGAAGGAGTATTATTTCATAGAAAAGGCTGTTGATGTGGTGGAAAGGTGCAGTTAGTGTTAAAATTGGTGCCCTATGATTAAAAAAAGGACACAACAGGCTGTTGTATTTCCTGAAGCTGAAACTAACCATTATTTTCTTGAGTTTGTCCAATAAAATGTCAAAAAAATGAAGAATGCCCATCACAGTTTCCCAGTGCCCAATGTGACAGCTTCAGATTGCTCACTCTTAAACCAAAATATATTCCTTTTCAAAAGAATTGCTGTCAATCCTCTAATTGACTAATCTACTAATTTCAGCTCTATAGATTCAATATTATCTTACCAGTGACCATTTTAGATCATGTATTAAGTCTCTCATTTGTAACCAGAAAATCTTGCTGGATGCACTCACAGGCATCTTTATCCTCTCATTTCCAACAGATTTGTTCTTCTTGATGACTTCACTGGTTCAAATATAGTTCATGTTCACCAATAAGAGACCAGACAGCCCCAGTATCCAGGCCTCCAGGATGGGACCTGTTCACATCCTGTCCTCCTGTATTACATGTCAACCCACATTCCCCTCATTCTCAACACTAGGATTGGAAATGGGTTAATTATGTGTGTGTATTTGAAGATCACCCATCCTAACCTTTGTGAATCAAGTCACAGTTCACTGGAGCCTTCGGGATTTCGCAATAAAAGATCAGCATTGCACAGTTTAGCTCAGATGACCTAGTGATGGAGTCTACCTTCATATTGTGATCAGTGATTTGAATGCAAACTGGGTGCCAAAGTGACCTTTACAGCTGATGAGCATACTGGCCAGAGCCAAAAAACTGCAGCAGTGTCTGTTTGCTGGCTTGTGTGATAATCCTGCACCTGATTTTAGCGCCTATCCCACCACATCCTCCTTTCTAACCTTGAAGCAGGGCACAGAGCCAGCCAGACAGGAGCTGGTCCTGGTAGCCTACCCTGACCTCCATGACATTTGCTCCATGTGACGGTCACACACTGCTGCTGTGGAAAATGATCGGGCATGCTTGTATGGTCCCTGGCATCATCTCACTCAGTTGGGTGTTTAGCCCTCGGCACAGCCATGCCCCGCCAGGCAGCGATACGAATCTGCCTACTGAGGCGTAGAGGGACTGGCTTGTTGGCAGATCACAATCATCCCCGCATCCATATTTAATAATCTCGTCATGTAGAGCTCCGTGACAGACGCACTGACTGACCTGTTGCCTGCGGGATGTCGCAGAGCCAAGCTTGGCTTCCGAGGCGGCGCTCTCCGGCGTTCCGCTCCCCTCTTCGGCGTTGGCGGTAGTAGAGGCTCGGTGCTCCAGAGCGGTGTCCACCATCTCCAGGTGTTTGCACCTGAGCAGCTCCAGCTCCAGCACCCCGGCCAGCGTCGCGTTGAGGCGTTCTCCGATGCGGACGCGCTCAGTGCCCGACCAGAGCGAGTTCACGCAGCCGCGGCGGCCGGCCATCCTCGTCGGGGTGCCCGGCAGGCGGAACCAAGGCGCACCGCTGACCACCGCTCAGTTGCCGTGCAATGGATGAGACGAACGAGTTGGCTATGGTGCAGCTCCAGGTAGAGCAACACAGGTCCGGACGAGCGATAGCAACATAGTAGTTAGCCGCTTGGATCAATGCGATAGGGGAAATATAATCACTATCTCTAACGTGCCATGCAGCTACAGCCTACAGCTTCAAGCAGCCCTGCTGACTGGAACTAGACTAGAATTAATGAATCCACCGGTACACCGAGGGAACATCAACGAGCCATGTTTTCATTTCCTGTTGACACAATCTTCTCTTTTTAATGTCACTTATAAGCTTCTCGGTCCAGTGGAGTTACCATGGTGCTGGGCTCCTGTACGCTGTGTCCCCTATGAGACAATGCAACAGACAGACGGAGGGTGATAGCGTTACATGTGGGAGCAGGCAGCGGAGAGGAGGAGCCGCTGCACCAGAGCTGCACACCGATTGGATAGGGAAGTTTTTCGAATGGACGTATGCAAAAAACCAACTGAGTGTCCAACTTTACTGTTCAGGATGCCAGAGGACAAATGCTCACATTCCTACAGTGTCCCCATAGTGAGGTTACAAAGTGACCTCATCATGCTCTGTAGTAGGCTACGCTATATTATCATTTTGTACACAATACTTTTGTACACAATACTAGAGTGTTAATGTGAAAATGGAGGCTATAGTAGGATTCCCCCAGAGGCCGCCCAAACCCCAACTTTAGTTAGGGAACAAATCTTTTTCAAGACATGAGGTCTTCTGTGAAAAAGGTTTGCAGCAGAAATACAATATAATAATTTCCTTATTTCCAGTGAATCAATATCAACTGCATATATATTCTTTTAAAATCTTCTTTTAAAGCCCTACCATTTATGAATATCAAACTGTCCACAAGTTTTTTTTTTAAAGTAAGAAAGAAAAGCATAGAGTCTTCAATAAAAAAAGAAGAAGAGAGGATTATTTAGGCATGTATTATTCTGCATGTTAAAAAAGGTGCAGTGCACTTTGCTCTTGTGCCACCTTTCAACCAGCAGAGGGTGATCTTCATCCACAACAGAGCATCGTCCCTGGTTATGTTTCCACAGGCTGGTGGCTCAAAATGTTTAACTATCTGAGTTAAACTATTATGTACATTCAGTTGCTGGTTTATTGACAGTGGAGAGCACAAAGTCTTAGAAACACAGCAGTATAATGCAGTATAATTCAACAGCAGCTCCCAAACTGCCACCTCCAAAATGATCACACAGTTCAAAACTGAACATTATATCTTTTGTGAAGGATTTATTGCAGTTGTTGTTTAATTTGTGTACCCTCAAACTGGCAACTGAGTGTATATAGTGAAACTCTAGTCTTTACTGCATTATATCCTTAAACATCTACAGCAGAATTATTATTATTATTATTATTATTATTATTATTATTATTATTATTATTATTATTATTATTATCATACTGAAATACAGTTTGGAGATCAGGCGCCTGTGAGAGCCCCAGTATTGAAACCCCATTGATGGATTAGGGTCAGGGGCCCAGAGTGTGAGGGCCCCACCTCCCTGGCCTTCACCTGCAAAATATCACTCAAAGATACACGTACCGACCATGAAGAGATGGAAAATGACCACAGAGACATTAAACAACTACAAAAAGACGCAAAGCAACTGCCACTAGACACAAAATACCTACAAAAGGGGGCAAAACAACCACAAAGAAACACAAAATGACTATAAAGAGACAAAAAATGTCTACAAAGAGATGCAAAATGACCACAAAAAGACACAAAACCATAAAGAGATGTGTAATGAATACAAAGAGACGTGAAACAACAAAAAAGAGGCAAACGCATCACAAAGTCTGGCTCTTGGTAAAGATGTTGGGGCTTTTTGCATGTCTGGGACATAATCCGTCCATGCCTCCACATCAACACTCCACTTAGTGTTACTATTGATCGCAATCATTCTCAGACATTGCTGAAACAAGAGTTAACAACTGTAATGTGGCCGGCATGGCTATCAAACAGTGAGGTCAAAGGTCAGAGTTGAATGGAGAGCATTCAAACCTCATGATAAAGGTGGCACCAGGTTCCTCTGAATCATGTCATGTGGTGTTTGTGCTCCTCATATAGTGGGCTGCCCTCATTACACTCCTGTCTACACAACAGCACCCAATATCACCAGTAGATGTGAGAATGCCCAGTGAGATAACCAGTATGTGTGAATGTGCATTCACTCTGCCCACCAGGACCAGGAGTGTGTCTTTGTTTGTTGGTGTCACATTTCGGCTCCTCCCAGCTCCTTCTCCTATAAAACACCAGCGGTCAGAGCATCTCAGTGGGGTTTGCTGACTTCCACCCGAGGGGACTTCACTGTCAGCCCGGGAAAGGCTGCCGCGCCGCCTCCATCACCGCTGGTCTCTGCAAACCGCCCCAAGCAACAAACAAACATGGCTCCTTTTGAGAAATCTATGGAGATGATGCCCTTCAAGCAGAGGAAATGCCTCGGTAAGTCACATTCCGTTGCTTGCATTAAAACATTGCGCTCACACTGTATTGATGCTTTTGTTAAAAGTGTGAAACGTGTATAAAATATTTGTTTTTAGAGACAAGAAAAGATGAAGTGTGCAGCATTCGTTCAAAATTCCCCAACAAATTGCCTGTGAGTTGATTTTCCATACAAACATAAAACATTTAATCACCAGTGTCACACTTTGTGTGTGTGTGTGTGTGTGTGTGTGTGTGTGTGTGTGTGTGTGTGTGTGTGTGTGTGTGTGTGTGTGTGTGTGTGTGATGGCACCAGCAGCTTACCCCAGATGTGTGTTTTTGTGTTCAGGTCATTGTTGAACGTTACCTCCGTGAAAAGACTCTCCCCCTGTTGGACAAAACTAAGTTCCTGGTTCCCTTCGAGCTCACCTTGGGCCAGTTCCTCTGCCTGCTCAGGTAGATAATTTGTGACACTGTGTGCTCGTAGAATCAATAGACCTTACTTGTTAACCAGCTTGTTTTGGAGTTTTCTAGACTTTTTCTTCTCAAGCCAACCCTCCCTTCTCTCCACTTACTCCCCCAGGCTGTCAGGTATGCTATTGTTCTCTGCCTGCCTCCCTCATACTCTCTTTTTTTGTCCTAAAAATCTGTTGTTGTTTCCATCCTTTCTCCACCTCTCCAACTGTCTCTTTCTTTCAGGAATAAGATTGCCCTGGACTCGACCCAGGCTCTGTTCCTCCTAGTGGCAGAGAAGAGCATGTCCTGCATGTCCTCCAGCATGGGGGAGGTTTATTCCCGCTACAGTGACACTGACGGCTTCCTCTACATCACCTACGCCTCGCAGGAAATGTTTGGAGCACCTCAAACAGCAACCAGGCCGCCCTGCTGAGCCTGAAGCATATACAATTAACTGAACCGATAGTGGAGACACCACACAACCAAACTTGTGGAAAAAAGAGCCAAGCAGAGACTGTTTTAGCCTCAAAATGCATATCAGCCTACCTCATGAAACTTTCTGGACTTTCAAATGCAGCAAATCACTCTTTTCTTCATGCTCTGCCACCTGGACAAGACTCACCCTGATGATGATGTCTTTGTTTTAGACAGAGTGGTTGTTAAATTGAATACAAATGCAATAGTTCAAAATGTTAAAGAAAATGGGATGTTTTTCTTGGTCTGTTCTATGTCTTTGCTGGTCAAACATGTTCATATCTGCCTTTCAGATACATTACTGGAATTCCAGTTTAGTGTAAAACAAAAATCGATGTTTTACTGGTAATCAGACCCCATTTCTTTAGCACTTATCTTCCCCTGTCTCCTTTCTTCAATTGCCTCTTCATCCTTTCCTTAAAAATGTGAAACTATGCTCCGGACACTTAAGGCCCTCATTGAAAACCTGGATGTCACTTGGATGCTGAATGATTTGTTCTGTATCCAGTTCTTAGTAGAGCAAAAAATAAATCTATATCATTTTAATTTATTGACTTTGTGTGATATTTACCTATAGTTTATAAAATATTTAACATTAGCTTGCTGCTAGGAAAAAGATTTTTAGGTGACAGCTGTGTTTTTTACTTTGAACTGCAGATGTTTTAGGTCATTCAATGGAGTTTGAATGGGTTTCGAATTTTGTCAAACCATACAGAAGCTGTTTAATCCTTCATGTTAATGAAAGCATCAAAAGTAGATCTTGTTTCATAACATCTTAGGGCTTTTTAGGGTGGTTAAGGCTTCACTACATTAACAGTTGAAGCTATGGTGTTGTTACACTTGATTTTACCATGCACTTGTACTCTAGTCTATATCCACGACGTTCCACTTCCGGGATTGCTCCGTTGGCGGTGAAAATTTTGGCGGATTTCACTCTTTTCAGCCGGATGTCGTTTAGTTTGTGTTGGAATTTTAACCTCCGGTAGATTTATGAGGACTATGGTTAACTGCTCCTCAGATCTCTGCAGGGTAAATCGAGAGCTAGACTATCTGTCCAATTTGAGTTTTCTCTTGCGCGACTAAAACAACTTTTGAACGTACACATGTTCCCCTAGGCTGTTCCTTCCCGAGGCTATTTTGCAGAGGCTCCGTGCGAAGCTTAGCGCCGCGCATGACAATTGTGATTGGTTTGAAGAAATGCCAATAAGCCAGAGCATGTTTTTCTCCCATCCCAGAATGCTGTGTGGACTAGTCAGACCCTCCTCCGTAGTGCTGTGAAGGAAGGTCTGGCAAAGCGATACTACTTGTACTCAGATGTACTGTACCCATACTAGAGTGCAGATCAGGCCGCATTTTTCTGTCTGAGCCCGGCCCGCGTCCGACACAGTTCAAATCTCATTTTTTTCTCATACTAATGACACATGTACATTTGTTTGTGTGGAAAGCCTGCTTTTATTAAGCAACTGTAGGAAGGCATTCGGAAACAGATGAGCGCATCAGAGCACACGGGGCAACAAGCACATGTTATAATAAGCTGTTTTAAATTTAAAATGTTCAATGCCTTATCGCACTGATGTGACCGAGCCCGACCCGAACCCGAACATCATTTCTAAATATCTGTCCATCCATCCTCTAACACACACATACAAGTGTCCCCAGTGATGTAGGGTAGTTAAGGCAGGCCCTAGTGCACGCTAGAATCTGCCGTTTTTATGTTTGAAAGGCATGACATGCTCGCTTGGCTTGCAGATAGCAGATTTTGCGCGCCCATATACAGAGGTTTACGCCTTGACGCAGCGGCCGCAGGTTTGACTCCAACTTTTGGCCCTTTGCTGCATGTCATTTCCCCTCTCTTGCTCCCCTTTCATGTCTTCAGCTGTCCTATAAATAAAGGCCTAAAATGGCCAAAAAATAATCTTAAAAAATAAATAAAAACAGCTACCATACATCGTCTTGTCACATGATCAAATAGAGACTTGACATTGGTCAACATCAACATACATATTACCCAGCAATCATTATTGCATATCTGTACATGGCAAAAATACCAAAAGAAAATAAAATCATATATGTATTTAAATAAACTGCCTGCACTGTCTATAGTCATGCACCTGGGTGCCTCATTCCTCACCTGCCTCTCAGAAGCGGCACTCCCTCCACATGATTGTGTCATATAAGCCTCACACAATTAACTATCTGCAGGGGTCAGTGTGTCAGAGGGTGGGGGCGGGTAGTATTTTTAGATGTAGAAGTGACAAATGTGACCCAAAACACTGAGAGAGAGAGAGAGAGGGGGGGGTAAGAGAAAGAGTTGGGGGGAGTGACAGGAATACAGATGAAAAACGGCAAAACAGGGAAAAGCTGCTCTCCGTAAACATGTGAAAGAAAAGGAGGGAAGAGGGAAAAAGAGATGGAGGAGAAGATAGTGAGGTCTGAACGGACAGGAAAAAGGAAACTCTGTATAGTAGAGATATACAGTGGGGGGAGTGAGACAGCTATCCAAACACACAGGGACGTACAGTCACTTCACATCACTGTGGGCATTCAAGCAGCTCTCTGTCAATATATTATCATTCCAGAACAACCCTGAAGCTACTGCAAGCTGTACATTATCTAACGCATGTCAGTAGGCCTACTAATGCTCAATAAAACAAAGTCTGCAGCAGGTTATTTCCACAAGAATTTACAAAAAGCGATTGGAAACATGCAGAAGTCACTATTAAAAAAGAGTAGGATTTTTGGAAATGTTGAATTATGCTGTAAATATAGATCATGTCGTCAAGAATCTGACTTTACACGTGGAGAAATTAGGTTACTTCAATGCATCACTTTAGTTTTGGTTTTTGTTTTTAAGACACCAAATCTAAGATTCAGCCACTTGTAAGTTTACGTAAACTACAGTAATGCTAGAAAAATACAACATACAATTTACACCACATTAACTAACACTCTGTTGTGCTTTACAACATTTTGACAGAAACGAAAAGAAACTTATTTTTCTTAAATGTATGCCACACACTTCTGATTTAGAAGAAAGTCTGAGTTTCTAAACCATTTATTTTGGTTGGAATATAATATATAATATATCATTTATTTTAAAGATTTTAAATTTATTGTGTATCTGTTTTCACATTTCTTATTATTGTATATTTATTGCTGTTATTTGATCCATTTTATCCTTCTGATCTTTAACTATGCTCTTCATAGAAGTCTGTCTTACGTGTTTTATAACCGATGGTCTAGTCTTGTTCTCAGTCCCAACCTGTAGATCAAGAACACAGGTTAAATTAAGGGGTGTACAGATTCATACAAAATAATGTATTATAATAATGTAAAATTTTCTCAAATGTACCTCTATTTTTGCAAAAATGCTGGATATTTTCACCTCTTGAGGCCTCACAAATCCTTCAGATGAAACAATCCAAGAAGGGAAATCCCTCTTTGATTTAAATGCTTACGACTCGTGGCCATAACCTGCGACAAGGGATCACAAACTATATTTTTAAGGGGTCACAACTGAAAGAGGTTGGGAACCGCTGTTGTAAGTGCTGCTGCTATTTTGGCTGAGACACACCAGTAAAAAATAAGAAAGGACTCACCCATACATAGTGTTAAAATTGGCCCTAATATGAGTCTATCTAAACACAATACCTGTAATAACTTATCAAGCCACGAGAGAGCGCCTCTGGACTTTATCAAAGATTAAATCTGCCACTCTCGTAAAAAAACAGCTGGTGAGCATCATGTGTATCCAACACTGACTGATAATCTAGTGAATCAGCGTGCAGGACTTCAATGAGTCTCCACGGAGGGCTGACGAGGGACAGACGCATGACTGAGTGCAACTTGAAAATGAAACGTAACACTGTGTTCTGCTCTTGTCACAAAAATTGGACAACGGCCAGGTGATGTTGAGGATGATAGATGTAAAATAAGGCACCGATGTCGAAAAATGTGAACATACATGCAATGAAAGATATATTATGGGAATGTGTTTATATAATTATTGGCCTTGCATCAATCACCTGGCTGCTGCTGCCTTGACTAACAAGGTTCACGTTGGGGCAAAATAATATAATTCCTTCAAATTTACTAACAAACATTGAGGTGCATCTGATTTACGTTTGTTATACCTACAATCTATTTGAATTATGCAAACAGACCCAGTCAGAGCAGATTCACACCTGCCAACTCAGGTTATATAATAGTACAAGTTAACAAAGTGAATGTAAAGTGAAGTTATAAACAGCCAGCTTCATCTCTATTCCGACTCCAAATATGACTTTAATAAAGCTACAGCTTCCTGTCTTTCTCTTTATGATTTGTGCTTGCCTGTTTGAGCCTGGACTGAATTTCTAGTTGTGTAAATTGTCTTCATGTGTCCTGAAAATGCTCCAGAGAAAATCTCAAGTATCTGCCTCCACTGCTGGTTTCAATTTGCCCTCTCAAATATGCAGTGAGAGGCGACTTGTGTCATGGGAAAATGGCCTTATATGTCCCTTGACAGTGCTGACAACTCTGTCCTACAGAGGGCACTGCACTACATTGAAACTATCAAAATGGGGGCATTTCAAAATAAAAAAGTCAGTGTCTTGATGACCGCTGGGTGACACAGTCCTTGACATAACCCTATATGACCAATGACTACAAATTAAAGTCACAAAACGACCAATTCCCCAATTTCCTTCCAGTGACAGTTTGTTCTGTGAATCAAACATCTGATTAACTTAAATCAATGTTATGTATCAAATATTCAATGAAAATCCATAAAACCACGAGTCAGATATTCAGTATTCCTTTTTTATTTACCTGGCAAAATAATAAAAAGGGAAGCATTTGGAAAGAGTCCAAGTTAACAGTCAGGAAATACAAAAATATAGATGAAACAATTCTAATAGCTGTTTTTATTTATTTCCTCTTTCGCTCTCCAAATGGAAAAAAAAAACTATATTTCTTTGGATCAACATATAATAATATGGACTGTATACTTAGAAGACATCTTTTACACAGGATGCACAAATCCATGTTCAGCCCCATCACGCGACTTCCAACTACCCATCAGTTCATGATCCGGTAATGTCCTTTCATTCGTTTGCAAATCAACCCCCTCCCCTCATTTATTTCTAACAGATACCTAAATATTATTCCCTAATGCACAAAGATGGACCTCCCCTCCCTCCCACCTCCCCCCTGACCCCTCCAGTCTCTCTCTGGTGAAAACGATCACAGCGTTACGTCCTCATGGTGTGTCAGGAAGCCTGGAGACTCACAGCTTGATGGAGGATGATGCTGTTCATGCTTGTGGTTGGACTTTTGTCTGAAGAGTCCTGAACATGATGCAAAAGCGTTGACATGGCTGGTCTCCAGGCTGCCCCTCCTCCCCCTCCTCTTCCTCTAGGCCTCCAGGGCTGTCCCGCGTTTGGACGGTGGCACCAGGTGTTCAGGCAGCGCGGGCGGCAACTCGTGACCCTCCAGCTTCACTTTGATCAGGTGGTTGGCCAGGGCGAACTCCTCATCATCGAGGAGGCCATCTTTATCCACGTCTGCTAGCTTCCAGATTTTTCCCAGGACCGTGTTGGGCAGCTTGGACTTCAGCATCTCCTTCTTGGCTGCAGCGCCAGACACTTTGCCATTGATGGGTGAGAGGGTGTAGAAGATCTCATCATATGTAGGCTTGTCGCGACCCACCACCCACTCCAGCTCATCGATGCCTTCGCTGGCACCCTCTCCATAGCCATGACCAAAGGGACCATTCATGGTTCCCTCAAAGGCTCCACCCTTGACGGACTGGCTGGGCATGGCGGCTTCTTCCTGGCGCACCATCGCCATGAGACGTGCAATGTCGTTGGCGAGCATGTCCTCCACCGCCTCCAGCAGCTTTGGCTTCAGCGCTGCGAACTTAGAGAAGTCCTGGCCATTCAGCAGCTCCTGAAGGGAATGGGGGGTTGAGAGAAAACAGGAATTGGTGATAGAAATAGATCACTCTTCAATGGCTACCAATGGATGTAGCATGCAAGAAGCAGGATTTCCTGACAAACCAGGAAAAATAAATCTCATCCCTGCCCCGGCCCATCCTGGAGGGCAAGGGCAGGAAAGAAGGGCAAAGATGTGAAGAGAGTAAAGGTTGGAAGGTCATTCTACTCTGAACCGTTTGTTTCTAACACTTTATTTAACATGCCAGAAATAGAGTCAAAGTTGTTATTGCATCGAGTAGCCTATGTAACTCTGAATGGTACATATCTGTCTACTGTGTAGGTGGCTGGATTCGTCTCTGGAATTAACTTTTTCTTTAATAACTTTTTAAACTTTTTCACCTGCATCTTGGCGAGGTTGGGGAAGTCTCCAGGTGAGATCTGGTGCTCCTTCTCGATCTTATGGTAGATTTCTCCCAGGTTGGCTATCAGCTCCTTCTTCTTGGAGTCCTTTCCAAACACACTTGGCATGTCCTTTTTCAGAGAGCTGATAATGTAGGCCTGTACCTGCGCACCATAAAAGAAATAGGACAGACTTATTTAGGTGATTATTGAACGGAGCTTTCGGCATTACCGTAGGGGGTTGGATTGTTTATACTGTATTCTAATCATTTTTAGTTATTTCTCCAAAGCAAGTATTTAGTTTTAAACTAGTCAATGAACTGATTATGAACTGAGATTTTGGTGTTCAGGGGAACATATGCTATAGGGAGTTGACTCTGTAATACAGTGAGAGAGACCTGGCTGGAATCCCTGTTATCTAACTCAGAGGCTTTCTGATGCTATCAAGAACATGTTTAAGCCCCCCCCCCCCAAAACACTAGAAGTCTGTTTACACATTCAGGGATGTAGTGTTAATTTTGTCACCTATTTTTAATTTAGTCTTAGTCTTGTGCCAGATGTCCTTGTTAGTTTTAATCATATTTAGTCATTCATCTATCTTTTTTGTTAGTCAAGTTTTAGTCGACTAAAAGTCTCGTCATTTTTTTCTAGTTTTAGTCAAAAGAGAACTCAATATATCTTAGTCAAGTTTTAGTACCTATGCTATACAGCAATGTATGCATATGGGGTACAAGTCACCCAAAATGATGTGGAAAAAGCTACATTTGCTGAAAAGTGAGTTGTGCGTTTGCATCCCTGCACTTTCATCTGCTGAAGGAGGACAGTTATCTGTACTCACCTTAAATCTAAGTTTAAGTTTAACACGTGTTTGTACAATTTTGTGACAGCTAGTCTGGAAGCCAAACATGGTCCAGTATGCAATTGTGAGGTGGAAACTTGAAACCAAACACACAAACACAAGAATGAGGACTGAGTGAAGTAGGAGACATATTGTGTCCAGCAGTTCAACTTTTAAAAAAAAAGAAAAAAGTTTTGTGTATTTATAGATGCTGGATTTTTTTTATGAGGCAGAAGTAGTAGATGTATTTGCAATTTTAACAATCAAACTTTTTTGTGGTATTTCCATGTATTGTTCCATGGGGGTTTTTAAGTTGTGAATTTTTTCATATATACATATAGACTAGAAGCAGAAATAACAAATAACCCTTCTTCTCTTCAAGTTTATCAAATTACTGTAATCTTCAGACATACTTGTACTAACTTCTGCCTTTGGTTAGTTAAGAAAACACCAAAGTTCCATAAAACAGGATCCCTCTCTTTTGGGGATTGAGGACGGGGCAGTGATGAGAGAATGAAAGCGAAAATAAGATGGGTTGACGCAGCTTTTTAAATCAGGTGTTTTCTAGCCACTCTAGCGGCATTGCACTAGAGACGGCAATGTCTGTCGGTCGTCTTGTTTATACTGACCTTGGCAAGGCGTGCTCGTTTGATGAGGTCATTGAGTTTGCGTAGAGCGGCGTTACGTGGCAACGACTGGATATCTAAGAACAGGTCCTGCTCCTCTGCCTCAAACAGCTTCCTGTTGTCTGGGACCAACAGGGGCTGGGCCCAGAACGACCCGATGTACACACGCACCACCTGGAATCAAGTTAGTTTAAGAAGTTAACCTCTAATAACCTCCACTGGTCATTAGGTTACACTTTACTGCCCACACAAGAGGTCATGACACTGCAATCTGGCTGGAAAGTTTAAAGACACAAAATTAACTTTGCTTACTCAAAATAGACATACAGGATGTGTGACAATGTAATACGGGACTGTGAGGTTGACAGTGAAGTAACAATAAAAGTTTTAAATGTACTATGTGCTCGGTGCTTCACATCCTTTAGAGAAGCTCAAAGTCAATGAATAATTCTCTACATGTTCCAAAGGTTTCTCTGGGATCGGTTTATGAATATGGCCCCGGATCAAATATTAACTGAACAGTCAGGGGAAAATGCTGGGTCACACGATATCAGGTAGCACAACTTTTTTTATTGTCGCTTTTGTTACAATGACAAACTGAGAACATTAGCTGAAATATTCTTAAAATCTGTCACTATTCAATCACCGTCACCTAACCTCTGTCCAGACGTACCTAAAATAGCTACATGTTCCCTCAAAACATTAATATTTCATTCCCAGATCCGACTGAGATTGAAACGTTTTCGAATCTAATACATTTGTGGATTGCGACAAAAGCACACGTGTGAAAAACGAATGCTTTGTACCTCAGGCGTGTTGATGATTTTTCCCAAAGACCACATCAGCGCTCCGTAGACCCTCATCAGCTGCTGAGTGCTGATCTGGTCCGCCTTGTTCAGCACCACACGCATTTTGTCCTCGTGGTTCTTCAGAGCTCGGATCACCTCGGAGAACTCATCCGAGATGTCCAGCTTGTGGGCGTCGAACAGGAGGATGATGCGGTCCACGCGCTCTGCAAACCACTCCAGCACCGCGGCAAAGTCGTAACCTGGAGAGAGAAAAGGAGAAGAGGCCGTGTGGTTAAAACGGGGCCCCCGATGACTTTCACTATTGCCCTGTTAAAGGCTTTGTTTACAGTCGATTCACTGGATTTTGCCCCCACTCTAAACTGACTGACTGACACAAGTAGGCGTGGGTCGGTTACCGGTTTCAAGGTAAACCACAGTTTGAAAAAGTCACACCGTTCCTAAGGTATAAGCTGTTTTTCACAGAAAGTGCAGTCTAGAAGTCCGTCTCACTGCCAGTGTGCAGCAGTGTGTTTCAAAATAAAATACTTTGTGTTCAATGGAGAAAAAATGTTTTTGTTTTTAATTGCAATACCGTGAAACCTTGATATTTTTTCTGAAGGTTATCACACCGTCAGAATCTCATACCAGCCCATGCCTAGACACAAGGTCAGAATAACATTAAATATTATATGTATTTAGGCTGGAAACTATTTGACATTAGTAATGCTACATTACTGTAACACATTGTGAGTAAGGACAGGTAGTATTCAGATTTTGCGTCATGTCAACTACTCTGTTTCTTTGTTGTCGGACATTTCTTTGATTGATAATTCAGGTTGTACATGTTATACTGGTTTACTTAACACAGATTACTGCATAGTTCACTGATATCTTAGGCTAATACTGCAGCATTCTTGTAAAGCATATTCAATAGTCAATAAATCTCATTACATTATGGGTTGTTGGTTTAATAAACTGGTTTGGTAATCAACCGAGTGAGATTCAATTCAGAGCAGTTATAGTTTATCAGAACTGTTACAGACCCAGGGACATGGACACTGAGGTAGCCTACCGACATGTGTACTAACTTACAATAGATTGTCATTGTCTTGTTTTCCCCACTCCTGTCAGCATAAGCTAACCCTAACCATTTGCACTAGTACTGTGCTTACAAATAGCATACTGGTGTGGGGAAATACAAGAGTTTAACATGACAAAGACCTCAATGGCTGCAATCAGTCAATAAATTGTGTGTTGGTGCAGGTTTCATTGTGGGTTCTACATTCATATTGTTGATCCAGTAATGTTTAGATAAGGGCTTTAAAGAGACAGGACTGTTTCCCCTGGTTACCTATTAACTAGCTTTAATGAGACAGCAGGAGAGGCATATGAAGGTAAAGATAGTTTGAACATATTGAAGTCCTTTTTGGAAAATTTGAGTTGTATTAGGAATGAAATGAGCTTTATCAGGGACAGTTTTCAGCCATGTGCCTTATAAAAAACAAGCTTGATATTAATGAAATAACAAAAAAGGAAGAACTAGTTACTTCCTTTGGTTATCTAAGAACAAAAGGGTGCTTACTCAAATTACATAAAAAAGGCCTTTTTCACTGAGCTTTCTTTTGTCTCGAGGAGCCAAGGAGGGAGGGAGGAAGAGAGAATTATGGTTCTGATTAGTCCGTGTGTCATCTGATCAGAGAAGAATGCAGTTGCTCTAAAAGCTCATCTCGGCTGTCGCACAATCAGGGGTAGATCTGCTGCACATGCACTCCAATATAGCTGGCTTTGGTGTGTCTGAGCACATGTATACAAAAGAGAGACAGAGAGATACAGTAGATGGACAGAATGAGACTGTGATATAGAGAGATTAAAAAAGGAGAGAGAGAGAGAGAAAGACAGGGGTGAATAAAAGTGAAAGTAAAAGAAAAACACAGATGTAGTAAGAGATGGATGCAGGAAAACCCCTTCAACAAAAAGGAGTTTGTGCCCGTTTGTGTGTATGACGACGGGTATGGGTATGTGAAAGTAGAGGGGGATGAAAGGGGAATATTTAAAGTCCACGATCCCTGTGGGAGCCAGCCGAGGACATTTGCTCATTCTTTCTCAAGTCTGGTTTTCACACACGTGTCAGGGAATCAGACAGAGACAGCTGCTCAAGCTTAGACTTACTTATAGCACATAGCATCGGCAATGGCTGTGCCTCTACTATGTGTGTAGACATGCAGGGGTACACCCATGCACTCCGGCAGGTCTCATAAATATGTGCCAATCACTGACAGAAAGCAGAGAAATGGGAGAAGACCTGGCTGTAGAATTATTTGTCTAAAATCTGTTCATGTTAGAAAACACATTATCATTCAAATCTACAGTATAATTAATTTGGCATTTTGGGAAACACACTCACTTTCTTGCTGAGAGTTAGATGAGACGACTAATACCACTATCATGTCGGCACAGCAAATATGAAGGTACAGCGAGGGGCTGGTTAGTTTAGCTTAGCTTAGCATAAAGGCTGGAGATAGAGGGAAACAGCTAGCTCGGGCCAAGGGCAACAAAATCCACCTACCACCACCACCTCAAAAGCGCACTAATGAATGCGCATATCTTGTTTGTTTAATCCATACATAAACCTAAGTGTAAAAAATAAATTAGGGCTGCATCTGTTTTAATCTTTTTTCGTTTAATTACTTGGTCTAGAAAAGGTCAAAAGTAATAGTGAAAAATGTCCATCTCAGTTTCCCAGAGCACAAAGTGATCACTTCACATTGATTTGTTTTTGACCAACAATAATGTAAGACAATTAAAAGCAACAAATATAAGAGGCTGAAATCATCAAAGTTTTGGAATATTTGCTTGAAAAATGACTTAAACTCTGTCTAAATAGTTGCCGATTCATTTTCCTTTCGATCAACTAATCAATGAAATGTCCAATAGTTTCAGCTCTAAAAGGAGTAGTCCCGCATGTAAAAACACGTGTCGTTTCAACACTTCCGTTTTTATACATAGTGTACGAGATATAACGTGTTGATTACTGTGGGCTTCATTGTTACTTGATTTTGTTACCTTTGGACAACTCAAACTGAAAAGGTGAATACGTGTTTCCCATCATGTCAAACTAAACCTTAAACCAAAGCTACAGGGATATGTTAATGCCACAAGTTTTAAAAGTTTCAACTCAGCTTCTGACAAATCCTTTTTTCCTGTCAGCTAAATTGCATTAAAACGTGCCACTATCCATGTCAAAATCGGCAGCAACTATGGGAAAGACGCCAACCAGTTCTGCAAAATCATCATTTCGTTATAGTTTTCGACACTTTATGGTTCACTAAAGTACAAGCTCTGAGCCACAGTTGCTGACCTCATCAAAAATGATTCCATAATAATAAAAAAAAAAGCATCATGCAATGGCAAAGCGTCCATGAATGGACAACACAATTTCATTGTTTCTGAATGTAAAGCTGGCTGTGCCGGCACAAACACATGCCCGTCACACTTCAACTGCACAATCCAATCAGTCCTGTTTATATATGACACAGCGAGTACAGTATGTCTGGGTAGTACAGTATTGTATCTTTGTTTATATAAAAACAGTTAAGAGGATAACATGTATGTGTGTGTGTGTGTGGGGGGGGGGGGGCTGAGAAAGTGAGAGAGTGTATGTGTCGTTCTGTTCTGTTCTCAAATGTATAAGTATGTATGTATAGAAACAAAACTGAGGAATGAGGTATCAGATTTCGTCTGCTCCTCCTCTTTTTGGATGGGGTCACCTCGACATAAGACAGTCTCTTCATTCATACAGACACTTGCTTTAGTTTCTTTTCAGATGGCACACATTTACGCTTGTATGTTTACAGTTGCTCGTTTGGCCTTTTCGGTGTCTTTGCCAACCCTCCGTATTCTATTAATTTATGAATCGTTTGATATATGAAATGTCAGAAAGCAGTGACAAATGCCCAAAGTAAGGTCTTCAAATTGCTTGTTATGTGCTTCCAACAGTCCAAAAAACAGATACGAGAGAAAAGCAGCAAATCCTCATATGGAGAAGCTATAACCAAAATATGTTTGGCACTTCTGCTTGAAAAATGCCTTAAATGATGAATCAATTATGTTAATAGTTGCAAATTAATTTTCTGTTGATTGACTGTCATTTAAACTATGTCTTAATATTTTCTCTCTTTTCCTTCTTGCTGTGTGTCATAGGACATCCGACTCAATAATAGAGAGCAGATTTACTGACTGTGTAACAGCTCTTTGGGGCAGTGGTGGTGGGAGGAGGGCAGTCTTGGGAAACTCTCTGCTATATTTGCCATTTTACTCCACATCCTTCCATAGAGTACACAAAAAACTGATGTATATGTGTGCTTCCTCTTAAAGGGGGCTTAAATCAGGTAGAAAAGGCTGAAGCTGTGTTCAGCTGCACTGTTATCTCTGCTTGAGTTATGTAGGATCATCAAAAGTAAAAGGAAAACTGTGTATGTGGCAATTCTGAAGTGACCCTGTTGGTCATAGGATTGCTGCAGCACATGGACAATTAGATAAAAAATATAAAATGATTTATCTTCACAGAGCACAGGGAAATGACTCAGATATAAAGTGATAAATGACAGCACAGGACAAAATAGAGCTGCATAGAGGAAATCATTTCCATTATTGTTGATAATTCTATCTTTTAATATAAACCTGGCTACAGGCCCATCTGAAAACAAAAAGAAAGATAAACAAAAAAAAAGGGAAGGATGTGGAAGAAAATAGTCTTGTACAAAACCACAGCTACAGAGAGAGGAAATTAACTTCACAGTGGTTTGCGCCCTCTTCTTGCTGCTATCAAGCTGTGAAGGCCTCCATCAGATTGACATGACCTGTTTACTTAGGCTTTTGACTTGAGGGCTTTAAGAGTTAAACACAGGTTGGCGCACACTATAAGCTAGAGTTGACTTTGTGTAGCACATGCCAAAAAGAAATACCAGAGCGAGACTTAGGGAAAGGAAGAGTATGTAGGTCGGGTATGTAGCAGGTTTCCTTTTCACATTTGAACATGTGACTTCCTGTGCGTTCATTTTGCATAATGCGATTACAGTATTTTAGAGTTTTAGAGAAGAGAGGGTGTGGCTCTGTTAAACAGCAGTAGTACTAGTGAGTAGGTGAGTGAGAGAGAGAGTGAGTAAAGTGTGAGTGTTTATGTCAGCCAGACCTCTGCTTATCCTCTGTTTCTCTCCGGACAGGATTCCAGGAGTATCGATGATACTGATGCTCTCCAGGACGGGGTTCGGCATCTGGGCACACATGAACCTGCCAAGAAAATACAATAATGAGAGAGTGGACAGTGCAGGGCACAGAGGGGAGAAAAAGAAAGTAAAAAAGAGGGTAGAAAGAGAGGGAGGATTGAGAGTATGAGGCATAGGGGTAGAGAGGGAGGGTGGGAGAGACACAAAAAACAAGTAGGGTGAGAATGTTTATACATAAGCTTGACATTAAACAGACATTATTCTGCAACCTTCATGCTATGAGGCACTAACATTCGTGGAATACCCTTACTGAAAAAGACACACAGCTAAAATACAAAGTAGCAGTGGGTGGATAATAGTGGGTAGATTTTAAACATACTAATGGAAAAGTACCAGAGTTTTTCCACACAGCACATGTTATGCCTGGTGTTCAACCTTGACACTAGAGCTGCAACTGCAACTAACAATAATTCTAATTATTGATTCAACTGCCTATTGATTTCTAGATTAGTTATGTATCATTTTGGTCTGTCTAGGGGGACATCTTCAAATTGTTTGTGCCATTTTCTGTTGGTCATCTAATTGATTAATCAATTAATTGTTTCAGCTGTAGTTGACACTCTTGATTTTTTGGATCTTAGTTCTTTTCTTCAGCAAAAACAGTGAGACTACATCATTCTGACATTGGGGGAGCTGCTTGTAGGAGGTTACCATTGATGTATGAATGTTAGGGAAACACTGGGACAATACATTATAAGTTCCGAATTGTAGGCCTGAGTTATTCCCAACACAACATAATAGACTACACAATGGTCTCCTTTAAGCTGGAACACTGGGGTTTAAACTTTAAAAAGGGAGCCAAGGCACACACACTCACACATAACCACAGACAGATATACACACTATGAAGTGTTAGAGAATGAGGGGTTTTGCATAAAGATACGGTGTCCCACTCAGAACAAAGAAGGGGATTGTTATGACACCCCACAGCGCAAAGTACTACTTCTCGCTCTGCTGCCCTTTCCCTCATTCTGAACCGATACTCACAACATGAGCTCAGAGGCACCGGGTCACAAGACCAGGAGAACCATGCTTTTACATTCCTGCCGGAACCACCGCACGCGTGCGCGTACACGCACGCACACACGCACGTAGGGAGGAAAAAGGAAAATCCAAGGACAATGAACAAGTCAAAGAAATATGAGAGTTGGGCTTCTTGCATAGAGATCCTATGCATGCTATAACATTACAATAACAGCGATTGCCAAAGATAACAAACATGCAGGTCTTTCCACTTCCTCTCATAGCTATCATATCCAGTTGGAATTTTGGCACAGGTTTTCCATTTAACCATCTATCCCAACATTTTCCACACAGAGGTTGTAGGAAAAAATGCTCTGATGAACTAGAGCTGGAATTCTTAGAAACAGTAGACCCTACCAGGGACGGGGGCCTGACAGCTTTAAATTATCTGAGATCCTTTGCTGTTCAATTATGTCTCGAGAAAGTGAGAAACCCATCTTCTCTGTAAGGCTGCGGCCCTGTCATGAAGGCCCACATAAGACCTCTCATGTTATGGGGGTCTGGCTCCAGCTGATGAAAAGGGGTCTTCCTCTCTTACCCCACCTCCTGACCTATGACCTTCCCTCAAATCGTAAGCTCAACTTCCCGTAGAGAAGAGGAAATAGGGCGGCTGTCACTAGGGATGTGGACAGGGAGATTACAACTGTGCCACTATTCCGTTTGCTTCCTCTAAAATCTAGTGTGCGTGTGCGTGTGTGTGTAAATTATTTATACATCATAATATATAACTATATCTACACATCTGTCCTCATTTGTATTTGTTTGCTATGTGCTCTGTAAAGCTGTGCATGTGTCAACCCCTATCTGAGTAAACTGCAGAGTCAGTGTCCTGGAATGAAAGGCCATGAGCAGGACAGGACGGAGCGGGACAGTGCTGGCCAGGGTGGGCCAGTGCGGAACTTAAACTTTGCTGACTCGGGTTTTACTGACTAATGGCTTACAGAAAGCACAAACACACGGAGGCCCTCTGACTGCAGAGGTATTTTAACTAAGGAAGCAGAAGCTAAAAAATATGCAGGTTTATCCGGAGTTAGGCTACTTTTACAGAAATGTTACGATTTAGTACAAATCAGTGCACAACCTGAAACCAGGCTGCTTCAAAAATGAAATAGTGGGAAAACTGTCAAAAGATTGTAGAAGACCGATTAAAGATTGAGTAGAGGACACCAGCTACTAGCTTTTAGGGTTTGCCAAATCCGAGAGCAAACTGTAGGTGTGTGGATCACATGACTGATTTCTGTTTACTGTCTTCATAAATAACTGATTATATCAAGGGGTAAGTCCTATCTGAGGCTGATAGTTAAAGGCTAATCTGCAGGTTAAAGGACTATGGTTAAAGAGCTAGGTTACACTGTGAAACTGCCATAATGCTGAGCAAGGCCATGTGTGCTCCTCTGACATGGTATTTTACTTCTCTACCTTAAAATCAGTCACAACAATAAACAATCTGATCCTTAATATCTTTATCTACCTAATACTTCTATGTGAAAAAAACAGTCAGTCAACCAACAGCTGAAGGCCAATCCAAATAATTTTGACCTTCTCAAAAGGAAAGTTGAAAACTGGCCCAGTCTGAGCCAAAAGCAGCCCAGATCCAAATGTTTGTCTGGATCTGGTTCTTAACAGACTTTTTATCAACTGTAGGCCTGCTTTGGGCTGTGTGCCATCACAACTTAATAATTATGCATTTGGCCTACACATACACAGAGCTGTTCAAACAGGTCATGCACCTGCTATGGTCATAAACGCACATATTCTGTAACGCATGAGCATGTGAGTTTTCCCTAAGCCAATGAATGACCACTCAAGCCTGAATTCAGAGAGAACCACAAGTCCCATGATATCACAGGATCGCGTCCAACAGTTTGACAAATGATGCTACGATGGAAAATAGCCTTTGTACACCATCTTATCTGGTTTCCCCTCAAATCTGTAATAAACTCCAGAGGGGTTAATCAAGGCCTGTGAGGTCTAACTCTTTTAAAAGTGTTATCTGAAATCCTTCACTTTTGTGAGTTTGACTGATGCTGTTTGCCAGAAGCTTGCACTCATGCAAGATAAAACAAACACTCCACATAATTGAGGGAAGGGATACTAGGTGAATAGGCCAAACATCTGGGGAAGTGTCAACTAGAGTGTTTTCACTAATACAAAATATGACTAAACAACCCGACTGATACTTTGAAGCTAAAAGGGCAATACAATCATGACAAGTTAGTCATTTGTGTATTATTTGTCCATCTGTTTGGCTGACTTTTCCTATGCAGGGTCACACCACCACACTGGCCACTGAAAAGAGTGTGGATATACCCACATCCTTTACAGGAAGTGACACCATCTACGATCAGATGTCAGCAGTCTGATGTCATTACAAATCCACAAACAATAGATTGTATTAAGATGTTTTCCCCAAGCATCGTCATGCTGCCTCTGACTCATAGTACCTGGCTTGTGCAGTCTCACCGCACACTCTGAATTTCTCTCTGTACTATTTGTTTGTTTCACTTTGTCTTCTGTTTTCGCTTTTGCTGTTTTCTATAATTTCCAAACTTTCATCTTGCATTAATGAGTGAAAGCCCCACCTGTGCAATACTTCTGAGTCATGTGAGTTTTTGCCATGAGGATGCTTTCACATCAGGCTGAATACCAGGAATAAGTGTCACTGAGTGATTCATAAAACGTTTAGAAGTCCTTTGGGTTTTTTTTTTTTCTTAGAACCTCTGGTTCATCACGCATGTGGATCCAACGCCAATGAGCTGAATGTCTCAGTGAAACAACTGCTGACTCAATGAAACAATACTACAAGAAGATAGACAGTGACACCAAAAAGCTATAAACCTTTGTGATTAGATTTCATAAAGCCTACACACAGGCTTGTCGGCTTCTACTGATGAGGTAACACCTATATGACCAAGGGGTATGAAACTTATGGCACCTACATCCGAGGGCAGGACAAGGTCAGCTTGTTGCCTAGCAACACCCACAACTATTTCTATGTTCAAGGGGCCAGCCAGGCTGAGACATTGGAACAAAACGATGTGTCACCAGTGGCTCTGTCAGGTGCCTCAAGTAAGAAGTGCCTGAAGAAGGGCAAAGTACAATGTTAACTGGCAGGATTTCATCCAAAGTGAAAGGACTTCCTTGTCAATGGGATCAGGTGTTGGAAAGCACCGCCCTGTCCTTTGCTTTGCCATACACAGAGTGGCTCTTCCACACAACTATTGACACTAAACACCCGCATTTTCTGAAAATGACGAAAGAGGGAGAGCTCTCACACACTTGGCTCTGAGACGGCTGGGAACAGAATACTGTGAATTTTCCTGTGTGGTAGCTTACATGTAAGAACATGTCGGGAGGGCATTTAAATCATGGGTTGATGTGCTGTTTTGACACGGTTCTCAACATACATTTGTATGAACTAATGATATTTCAAGAATAATATGACATTAACATGACATATGACATTTCAATCGCACATTAATAAATAACTGTAGGGCTCTAACTGCTAAGTTATCTTAGTGTATTACATTATTGCTCAGTGTAAGCTCTTTAATGTGATCTGGGAACTTGGCACTGGCTTTACCTGTTGAGAAACGCGTTGCCAAAGGCGTTGAGTTTACGGAAGGGCTTCTTGGGGTCGACAACCAGAGCATTACCCGGTATCACCCCGTCCTGTTCGCCGTGCATCACCGCGATGAAAGAGTCAGTTGTCGGCTCGGGGCCAATGCGCATACCGGGGAAGTCCTGTTCCATGAGGTGCCGGATGAAGGTGGTCTTCCCGGTGGAGTACTGACCCACAAGGAGGACCATGGGCTTGTTGTCGAAGTCGGCATCTTCGAGTGCAGGGGAGTGGAAGTCGTGGAATCGATACGTGTCCTCTAGCGGGAACAGTTTGGTCCGGTAGAGTCGCCGCAGCCCCTCCGACACGTTCTGAAACAGCTCGGGGTCCTTCTTCAAGTTTTTTCTGAACATGATTACTTATTTCTGCCCTTAGTTGACACAACTGTGTCAGTCTCCCCTTGAATAATTATCTGGTTTTGTGGCGTGGATCTCTCACACCGTCAAGAGAGTAGCTGCCTGCTGGAATGAAGCAACGGCTGGGCGAGGTCTTGAAAGGTTTTGTCCCCACCCTCCTCTTCGCTAGCTAGCCACACACTAAGAGTCAGTCATACAGGGAGGACTCCCTCTTCAGCTGACGTTGGTCTACGTAAAATAGCCAACTACACTCCACCATAAATAGTTAGGCAACTAGATTTCGTCTAATACTACAGAAATGTGGTAGTATAACCGCAACTAGCTCTCTTTGTGGTTGGCTAACAGGCTTAGCAACCAGCTGTCAGTGAACCCCTCAAAAAGAAGGCTGACACGCTTGCAGCGGATACCGGAAATACACATATTTCACAATAAAAGCGTCAACGATGCTAATATAGTGGGGTATTTTTATGCTTCCAACTTTAAATTCCCCAATTTATCAGTTTTGTCTGTATTAGCAATTTTCCTCCCACCAAAGGGCCATAATGATATATTTATTTTCAGCGTTTGTATTTTACACCGTGATATTGTATATTCCTTTCATATCAATTTCTTTCTTTCATATCTTTCTTTCTTTTTGTTATTATAGACGCATAAATAACTATGTATCAATTATTAGTTTTCACACAAACATCCTCTTACAAATACTATTTTCTACCCTGAAATGAAAAGATCATTTCATTCCTTTATTTTATGGTGCCATTATGTCAGTATGACAGCGTTTCATTTGTTAAGTTTGTATCTGATATACTATGTCTTGATCTATACAGCATATGGACACTTAAATGTAAGCATTCATTAATTGATGAATTCAAATATTCTTTCATTCGTTTATTCATTCATGTCAGTGAATCTTCCAGTAACTTTTTTACCTTTTACAAGCAATTTTGGTTTCATATTCAAATGACTCTATCTAATTGAACAGAGATATGGTCAATAACACCTTTTAAAAAAAAAAAAAAAAAAAACTTTTATTGTGTATTACTCAGACTGGGTGATGTGTATTTTTAAATTTTTTTTTAACGTTTTCAGTTTTCAGTTAGAATTTTGTGCCTCAAAAAGATTTTTAATTAGACTTTGATCTATTATTTTGTTTTGCAGGCATTAGTAAGCACTTGAATTGACCTGTTATAACAGCAGTACGATTCATTCAAATCTCATCCAAAACATCCTCTGCTCCTTTCACTCTCAACATTGAAACTCAAAATATTCTTCTATTCCAGTCCTTTGAGACGCCATTATGTCAATATGAAAGCCGTTTATGTTTAATTTGTCAGATTTACATGTGATATTACCATTTAAGTGTTGCTTATGTAGTCTTGTTTTCATTTTAGACAGCTACTGTATATGAAATGTGCGTGCATAAAGCTATCTCTCTCTCTCACACACACACACAAACACACACACACACACACACACACACACACACACACACACACACACACACACACAACATGTAAAGTGAGGTGTAACTGTCACTCAATGTCATCTATATGTTTTCTCTGTACCTACAGCACAATAAAGAAAGACAGTTACACAGGATTTTAGGGATCAACTTAATTTTATTGCAAAGAGCAACCTGCACAGATATACGCATCTAACTGGCACATAATGTTAAACAGCAAAAAGAAGATGTTACTGTACACAACCCATTGACTTTTGAAAATCAGATGCGAGTGCCCGCAGCTTTTCGATGACAAGAGGTGTCCCACCACAGATAACAGCAGCTCCACTGGAAGCCAGAGTTTTTCCATATGGAGATGCTGTTACAGCTGGTGAGACCCACAGAAACAGCACAGCTGACAGTATGTGTGTACACCATGAGAATGTGGTGGTGGTGGTATTCATTTCACCACAGTATTGGTTGTACAGTTTTCTGAACAAATGTTGGAGGTTACACCAGAGTTCAAATATTATGAGGTGTGATTGTAAAAACTTTTTTCTATTATGTGATTATGTTCATTTGACAATTGAAATACACATTAAACATGCTCTTTTGGCTTTTGATGTGTGTGTGTGTTATATGAAGTGTGAGTTATTCAGGTTCAGATTATTATTAGCCTTAAACTGCCAGATCCGAACAATGGTTCAAAGATGAGAATTTCACAATACTATTTGAACAACACGTGATAATCACCAGGGTGATAAAAGTTTCAAATGTGAAATAATGCTGCCCTCTTATGGTCAGACCTCACTGACTACACAAAATCAAATCGTTTTACTGCACATTTTACTGAGCCCTCATGTGATTATACCACCCACACCTTATAAAAGGTTAGTAAAATATCATCCAGCATAGTCTTACATCTCTTGATCTTGGTTTACTGCTTTGAGGAAACATGTTACCCTTATGGCACCAATAAAACCAGGGTCACTCATTCAATGAAAGTGTGATAGGAGCCAGAAGGGAGTGCCATCTCCAGCAAATAAATGTTAGCATTTAGACCATTAAAATTAATCTTTTACACACATTAATTGGTATGGCTTTGAACACAAGTAGTAGGCTAAATATGAGTGTGCATCATTTCATCATGTACATCTCATCTCCTCTCCTTAGTTTCTTAGAATCTCTCTTAACTTATCCCGACTGAGCTCTGACCTTTAACCTTCTCCCTCTGTGAAAAACAGGGCCATAAAGCAATTTAAGGGTAGACTAAAGAGACCTTCACCCCTGTTGTCTCCTTTGGACTTTGCCCACCCAGCTATATATTTTACCAGATAATTCCACTGTGAACGTGTTAGCAGTGCATTCAGAGAATCTTCAGCACTGAAATAAAAATGAATATGTTAATGATAAAGTCTGGACAGAGATTCTGATCTGGTCAGTTCTGTGACAGGAAATGAAGTTTGAGAAGAAGTATCATATTTTAAAACAAGGCTTTTGTAATATGGGGTTGACTCAACACTAGTAGAGACCTTCACTCAGGAGTCAGGTTAACTTCAGGTTAAAATCTACAGAGATTACCTCTTATATCCTGAACAGATTATATTTCAGTCAATTTTAAGATTCCCCTTGAAAACAGTTGTTATAGTTTCTGGACAGATATAAATTGACCCACTTTGTTATAGAAATGAAATGTGAAATGTTTTAAAGATTGTAAGAATGAAAGCATGTATGTTGCCTGGCAACAAATAATTCCATGAGGAAGCATTTAGAGTTTAATTCAGTTTTTCCCTAATTTCATAAAATTTCCATAATAACCATTTGGATCTGTCTTTATAGCCATGTAGTTCACTTCAAATGAGACGGTAAGATACTCAAAGGGTGATCTGTGATTGACGTTTTACTGATCAAAGAAAATCAATGCACTAAAGGTGACGAGTTGCTCAAGTTGCTTGCGGAGTGGATGCACAGTTAATATCTAATCCATACAAAATATAATCATATTGGTGTAAATGCAAACAGTCCTATATATTTGCCATAGTATACCCCATACATTAAATGTAGAGTGATTGATATATGATTAAATAAAACAGTTTCTTTGATTAGTAATGTTCAGTTCTTAGCCACATTTAAATGTACAAAGAAGCTCATACTCACCAAGTAAATACTGCGAATGAGGAATATTTCAGTCAATAATTATGAGAGAAAAGTCAGAAAAGTGGAAAACAGAAAAAAAAAATCATACGAAAGTGTTAGAAAAAGTGACCAAACAAATACATGGTAAACTAGAGAGAAAATCCATTAGAGGGTGAGCTTTTAAAAAAGAAGAGAAGTCAGACAGAAGTGAGCAGGCTGAGGCGTAAGTCTGTCCATAATGGCAGACTCGTGAATGAGGGCTGCTTAAGACTGCTTGGGGGAGAGAGAATAAATTAATCATTACACTCACTGTAAATATGTAACAGACCCAACCTTCAAGTCAGCAAATTGCATTCTGATTGAACACCCACAGACACAAGAGGATGGGATAAAATCATACAAGATGGAGAGCAGCCAAGAGACGCCATCCGGCCCTAAAGCACTTCAAATCAGCCTTCTCACACTGTGTCATTGCTTCCTGTCTCTGCTGTCATATTTCCCAAAAACAATTCAGAGATACAGTATACGCCATGCATAATTAATTGATTAAATAACTAAATCGGGAGACAATTAATCACAGCTGATGCACTCAAAAGGCATAAGTCAAAGTATTTTCTTTTGTTCTCTCCAGTAAACAAAGAACCTGTTTAGCTTGTTTTACATTGTTTACACCATTTAGACAAAAGGTCATTCAATATCTGATATAACTATCAAAACATGTATGCCATAGCACTAGCAGTGTTTGCATTTGAGCCAGCAGCTCAATTTTAACATTCCTGTTGCATATGTCATAATTGTTGTAGCCTATAATAACACATGTAGAGACAGATACAACTACACTGGACTTTGAAGCAGGTGCTATAAAGACAAGAATTCATGTAGCATGCTGTCTAGAAACAATGTCTTTTCTCTTCTTTGTAAATTAACTTGTCTTTTCCTGTAGCCTTCACCAATGTTTAGTAAATGTTGTAATAATTAATTTGTAAATTAATTAATAGATATAGAGACATCTACTCTTTTGACTCCTTCATGACCTACAGTATGTATTACCCAGGCCAAGAAAGTGCATAGAACACATCTATACGCAGCTTGTGAGAAAGAAACTGAAAGGACACATAGTTAGGCCTATGCAAGAGATGGTGTCATTATTTTGCGATGCTAATCATTATTTTTGAAAGTTTCTCATTATTTAGAGATACCGTGTCATAATGTTTTGAGATGCTAGGTCATTATTTCGAGAACATTTCCCATTATAATGACTTACAGGAACTGGATTTCCATCACATTGGCGGAAATAGGCCCCGAAGAGCATGGGGGCAAAAGAAAAAAAAGAAAAAAAATCGCCATTCACTGGTTCTGTTTGACCTATGTGGTTTCCCGTACTTTTGAAGCGGTGTTAACTGATGTGTGAGTAGCTAACAAACGTTGCCTTCATGAATATATTAGCTGATATTACCTTTTTAAGAAATAAAATAACACGTTTGCCTGCCTTTACATGTAGCATACAAACAAACATTCATAGCGAAAGTGATGGAGAGCTTATAAGAGTTCCTGGTCGTTTTTAATCGTGCTAGCCAGCGAGGCTTCTCAGCTAGCTTTCGCGATTTGAACGTTAGCCACGTTAATGCTAATTTTAGCACTCAGCGTAACGATGGTTGTGATATTAAATCACTTCAACTAGAACTAAACGCATATTTTTGCAGGCTGCTAGGCAAGTAAAGTGTAATATTTGTTCACACAGTGTTATATTCTGACTATAACGGTAACGTTAATGAAGCTCCTTCACACAGAGCTGTTGTAATGACTAGTAATAATAGCCATTTTAATTTGCAGAAGCGTGCGGGACCATTATTGTTGATGACTGTTGTTAATGTGCCGGTATTCATACAATCTGTTTCAGATCAAAATGGCAGAGCTTACAACACTAGAGAGCCTGCTGGAGATGGGCTTTGACAGAAACAGAGCGTGAGTGACACCAAATCCCCAAATTCACATATCTGTGTATGTTATGTGTGTGTTTGTCTGTCCTGTTTTGTTCTATGATACCAGGGACCATGTTTAAAATAAGTGTTAACACTTTACATGTTATCTCTTGGATAGTTTTTTTGTCTTCTATATCCATGCATAAAATCATCAATCAATTAATCATCCTGGGTAATATAGTTCCTAGATTTGAGGCTGCTTTCAAAGAAGTGGAAGTAAAACCGGTCTGTCCTTTATCTGGTGCTTTCAGGGAAAAGGCAGTGGCCCACACAGGCAACCAGGGAATAGAACAAGCCATGGACTGGTAAGTCTTGACGGACATTAACATACTAGTTTTGAATTGACTGGATGGATGGACACAGTCTTCTGTCATCACTGAAAGTCAAACTCTTATGTCTCCCTCATAAAACCTACCTGTGCTACTGATTTCCCGGCATAATGTGGATACTCCTAATCAACAAAGCAGCAGCACTCATCTTTCCTGTGTGATGTGGTTTCCCCAGGTTAGTGGAACATGAGAACGACCCAGACATTGATGAGCCGTATGTGCCGCCTGTGGGGAACGTCCTGGGAGGAGACGCGGACAGCCAGTCTACCACAGAACAGCCGTCACTAGCAGACACCGCTGAAGGTCAGGGCAATGGAAGCATGCCACACACCACCATACAAGTCACCTAGGGATGTGCAATATGATGAGATATATACCATGGGGCAATATAAATTTGTCTACCATAGGATATTTTTGTCAGAATGTTTGCTCCATGGTAGCTTTCGCTCTGATATCTTGGAGTTTATTAGGACATTGTGAGCAATAGTGTTTGTTTGTATTTAATTCACATGATTAGACAAAAACAGACATTCCTATCTGGTTATTTCATCCATAAACAGTTTCTATATGATTGTTCAACATCAGGATATATATTGATATTCTGATATAAAGTTACATATAATGTGACAGAGGATTTTATCCATATGACCCACTCCTATGGTCCCTTGTTCCACAGCATGTATTTTCCATCTATAAACAAGGTATACACTCTAAATGAGCTTGTCAATTTGTACTGAACATGATGTGATACATGTTGGTTAGTCTCAGTCTCTCTGTGTATTGTTTTTCTTCTTCAGTTTTAGCTTTCTCTTCTCATTGCCATCACCTCCACCAAGGTGGTTGAAGTGGTCGGTGCACTTTGTCTCCCTGTTAGTGTTTTTTTGTGGAGGTTTTCTGTGTTCACACTAAGGGTTTAAGGTTTGTGGTGTTAGGTGTGTATGTTAGATAAGCCTGGTATGTCAGAATGCACTTTTTGCTTTGAATTGTGGTTGGCAGGAAGACATTTCATTAACACACGATACATATCTCTTCCTCTCTTTTTTCCTCTTCCACTTACTCATGTGCATTTTGTTTTGGCTTTAGGGACAGTAGGGGCAGACGGCAGCTACGATGATAACGAAGAGAGTGCAAAGATACCAATGTCAGAGGAGGAGAAACTTGAACAAGTTAAAAGGTCAGATTGCACATGTTTGACATAATCCCTGCAATACTGTATGTCCAACTGACCGCTTCTTCTCCTTACTTAACCGGGTTACTTCACTACACTTCTATATCACTGAAAATATAATCTGTGACCATTAGTTTAGGGGCCAAACATAATTTGGAAATACTTAATATTCTGTTCATTCATTCCTTGTCCTGTTAGAGAGATTGAACATCTTCATTGTGTAAGAGAGGCAAATGCCTGTGTGTCTGTTTTCCAGGCTAGAGGAGCTGATGCGGGTGAAGCAGGCAGAGAGACGAGAGCGAGAGCGGGCAGAAGAGTTGGAGCGGGAGAAGCAGCGAAGGAGACAGGGCCAAGAGCTGCAGCAGATTCGTCAAAAGCTGCAGGATGATGATATGAAAAAACTCGCTGATCAGCGCAGAAAAGAGAAGATGGAGGACAAAATGGCCAGGTAAGGTATTCATTATTACCCATTTATTTAGATAATGACGCCAGTGACTATTTGCGCTGGATGGTAGTAGTAACAGTTTGCCTGGTTCAGACCTTTGAATCTGCCCACTCCACGAGTTGACTGAAGATGGAAATGGAGTGTTACAAGTTGATAATTCTGTCTGATATCAGGCAAAGTAACAGTACTTTATTTAGACCAAATTGTCATGTTTGACCAAGGATGAAGTAATAAAAGTACCTAAACATCCAAAGACGCTCCATACTCCATATTTGTCTTTCCCTGAAAGTGTTTACTTGACTTCCAATAAAGAAAAGGGAAAGTTTTACAAAATGAAGTAAATTACTAAATGCAATTTTATCTCGTCATTATTCAGTAGGAATTGCTCAAAAATAGTGTTTGACAGTATAAAAGTGGGAATTAACAATGGCTGAATTCCATTTTATAACAAAAATGAAATGCAGCTACTTGGTTGAATGCCATCCTGTTCATCCATGAATAATAATAATAAACAGTGGGTGGAAATAATGGAATCAGGGAAAGTTCAGCAGGGAATGCCACAACCCCATACAAGATAAGAAACTCAAAAGCTAAGACCAGAAATAAGTGACAAATTCATATTCATGTGCGATCAAACAGACATGTTGCCTTTTTAAGTTGAAGTCGGCATCAAACTGCGGTGATCCTACACTACAACTGTCAAAGTCAGCAAATTTGTTCAACCGTGAACTCCTGTGCATTTTTCATGTCTGTCATTTTGTTGCTTGTCTTTATTCCTGTCAGGCAACGGGTTAAAGATAAGATTGCACGAGACAGAGAGGAGAGAGCACAAAAGGTAACCCAATCATAGTTCATGTAGTTACATGTAGTTATCAAATTTAAATTGTCCTTTTTTCCTGTTCACTTCATAGTTCTTACCACTTCTGTTCAAACCAACAACGATACAACAATAATGATCTTTTTTTTTTTTTTTTTTTTTTAGTTTGGAGGTGGTGCACCCCCGAGCACGGCGGCAACATCCCAACCTGCCCCACCCAGCCCCTCGTCACCCACCAGTCACGGCCCTCCACCCACTAAGAAGGAGTATGATGAGTCCAGGATACAGGTACAGGCTTCAGTTACACTCATACACCTACGTGCTGCTCTTCACACCACTTAAGCACAGAGCACACATGAGTGGTCCTCACTAGAACAGATTAGTATCTATCCATTTAAAGTGCTCATATTATGCTTTTTGGCTTTTCCCCTTTCCTTTATTGTATTATATATCTTTTTGTGCATGTTATAGGTTTACAAAGTGAAAAAGCCCAAAGTCCACCCCAAAGAGACTTACCATCTCCAACAGAAAACACTGTTCACAAACTGCTCCAAACAGCTCTGTTGTAGTCCAGCCTTTACTTCCGTGATGAACATGCGTCACTTTGTAACACACGTTATAATGCTCGCCTAGCTGCTAGCATGGCACTCCCTCATACTCTGCAACTGACTAGCTAGCTGTGTTGACCTAGCTACTGTGCACGATGCCTCACTCTGTAGCTAAAACGGAGAGCTCAACACACAGGGTGAAAAAAGGAGCTGCAGCAATGTGCAGTACAACAAAAATATGATGTTTTTTGAAAATGAAATCACATAAACGTATTCTGGTACAACCTCTAAATACAATTATGAAACTTATGAAAATGAGCATAATATGAGCACTTTAAAAACAGAACAGATATTCACAATCCATCAAGTTTGAATTTAATGATACACTCGCCTCCTCCTTTGCCTGCTGCTCCCGTGCTCTTCCACTTCTTTGCGGTAAAGGTACGTCTGCTGGACGGCTCGACCATCACAGCGGTCTTCAAGGCCCAGGAGCCGCTGGCGGCAGTGCGCGTGTACGTGCAGGTGAATGGCAACACACCTGAGGGTCAGGACTTCACGCTGCTCTCGCCCTACCCCCGTCACGTCTACACCGAACTGGACATGGAGAAGCCCCTCAAAGAACTGGGTGAGCACTGGGCTGCCAACTGCATTTGAATATATAGTACATTTAATGTAATATGTAATTTAACAAATTCTCAGTGTCTGTGGTTTAGCTTCTGCATGGACGTAAAACTGCATTCAGAAGCTCATCACGCAAGTTCGCTTCTATTACAGAATATATCCGACTTTTTTTTTGTGTGGCTTTCCATTCTGTCTTTTTAGGTTTGGTGCCTTCAGCTGTGCTGGTTGTTATCAAAAAGTGAGATCAGGATGGAGGATCTGCTCTGTGAGCCTACCTCACCATTTCCACTACATCAACACCAGAGGCACCAGAAACACATTGAACTGGGAACAGAGCTCCCACCTTTTTAGTATCTCTCAGTAAGCCAGCTAACTGAACTAAAGCAGAGAGATGTAGCGCGAGGCTGTGATCAGATTGTGTGAAGCTGCTTTTAAGAAGTTTAAGAAGGGAAAGTGAAAAACTGTTTTCAGCTAACTCACTGATTGATTGCACTTGATATAGACTGATTTGTGTGCAGTGAGATGGACAGTGGCTTTTACTTATTCAGGAAGAAAGTGAAGATAGCTGGCTTCTGATGGATACTGCTTCATGGTCTCAGCAACACATTAATAAAAATTCAATTTTAACCAGACCTTAACAAAGCAAAGTATCACACTATACCTAATTGATTGGTTCCGAAAGGGCCTTAAATTGAATCCCCACGATCTTCCTGATTTTGTGACATTCTACTTTGCCAGTTTTTTTTTATAAGTTAAAATATATTGACAATTATGTCTGCATAATCACCAAGAATCTAGTTAAAATAAAGCTGACTCAGAACTATGGTGGTGGACTGGATTTTCTAACAATTGTATGTGTAACCTTTCTTAAAATAAGTGTATGTCAAAAAATACCATGGAAAAACCCAAACCAACTTATTGATTCCGTTGGTGTAGCAAAAGCCTGATGTGTCATATTCAGTGAGCCACACTGACGCACTGGGTGACAGGATGTTCCTTTATTACCATGACCATGGTGCTGTAAATACTCACTAGAGCACCAAAGCTGTGGCTTAAAATAGTCCCCAAATGCACTATTAACTCAATTTGCTCATCTATTTGAATAATGTTTGCTAAAAACTACAAAGTCCAGCTGTTTTAGGAAATTGAGCATTTTTACAAAAATTAAACTGTATATTTGTGACCCATTGCTACAGATTTAAGTCTTTGGTAGGAAAAAAAATGGGTTTAGAGTTTAGTGCCACAGTAGGGAAGTTAGAAACTACTGAGACGGATTAACACTTGTTGTAGCCATGTGATTTCTTGACAGTAAGAAAACTAGAATATCAGCATTCTTATCCTTTAACAGATTTAATCACTACATAAGACTACAGCTAATTGAACAAGTGCACATTAACAAGGTTGTAATGTTTTGCAACGTATTAAACTGAATTCTCATCATAATTGACTTCTCCCAAAGTTGTGTGAAATGGTTCGTTTCAGGCATTTTATTGAACTGTGTAAATTTGCAATAGGCCAAAGACTAACAAGGACTTAGGACTGCCCGCTGCTTTTTTAAACAAGTGAACTAGAACTCCATGACAAACAAGATAAGTTTTTCTGCTCTGACAAGTCAAAATGTCTGCCATTATAAAGACCTATTGGTGTATTCAGCCAACGGATTTCAGAGGCTGTGGTCTTCGCTTACATGTCGGGTAATCTAAAGGGCAAAAAAACACAAGTCCGTTAACTTTGCAGAGAAGTAGGGCCTGAATGTCTGTGTGGGCTGTTGCCAATGATCCTGTAGGAAATAAGTTTGAGTGTTTTTCCTACTTTAATGTGAATTTTATGGACTTTTGCTTTTAGCTGGAACTGTAGCACCAAAAAGGACTTCAAGAGATTTAATATAAAAAGCAACAAGTGGAGCCTATTCCTTCCTCCTTTTTTACAGATTATTGAGGTGAAGAGTACAGCCTGTGAAACCTGCTGGCTGTGTGATGGTGATTTTTTTCACCCTCATTATGGAAGTACTTAAGCAAACAGACACAACACAAACCGTTCTGTTGTGACACACTATAAAACACCTTTATATACATTAGAAAAAAAAAAAAAAAGCCTTCGCTGGAATGGTACAAAATGTCAATCATGTCACCTGTAAAGTTGGATAGACTAGATGACTTTAAAACAGGAGCGAAGGGGTTGGGCTTGCAAACAAATACAAAAATATTTCTGATTAAAATGGAGAGACACTGATGTACTGAGAATGGGAGCGTCAGATTCCTTTCATCATCTTTCCACCTGTCCCTCAGAATCAACACTGACATGACACGAAATGCTAAAAGAGCTTAACTCCTGCCCCTTATTTAAACAAATCCAGGACAGTGAGGTAACTCAGAGGAAGGACGGAGAGGAAAGGATGCTGAGATATTATTTTAGCAGGTGGACCAGCAGGACTGGGTGGTTGAGTTTTTTTGTTCAGCTAAGGAGTCATTCTGGATTAAACCATTTCCTGTGGCTTCTTGGTGTCACTGTCGCCCCCTTTAGCTGGGTGGATAGTAGCCTTGGTTGTAGTTCCAGGTGTTCTGGTAGCCGTAGCCGGCGTACTGCGGTTGCTGAAAAAGAATCACAACAAACTATGTTATTATACACAGTTATAACATGCACAGAACATCTCAAACTGCAGCCTATGACGATATTCTGTTTACATCTAAATAAACCATTTTTAGACACATAATAGTTTTTCATACCAACAATCGTCTTTTTTATTTTTTTTTCTCCAATCCTACCTGATACCAGTTGCTGTATCCCCCGTAGCCAGCCTGTGCGTTTGCGTCGGCGCCCATCACAGGAGGAGGGGGTGTGGTGATGGGGACATGTGGCATGGTAGGTGGGACTGATGCAGACACGGCAACAGCAGAGCCGTCCTCACTTTTGCTCATCTTCTCTGGGTCCTCGTCCCTAAAAAACAAATCATCTCTGCACATCTTATTTACGCAGCAAAAAAAAAAAAAAGTAAAAAATCTTACAAGCAGACTTTACGTTTTATTTGTCATGTGCTGCGTTCACGTGGCGTTGAAATAATTGGGAAAATTTGTTCCCGAACCAGAGTTCCCCACTGCCAGTTGCAACTAGGGCTGTCCCAAACAATAATTTTTTAAACAATTAATCTAGCGATTATTTTTTCAATTAGTCGACTAATCTAATTTTTCAATTAGCGATTATTTTCCTATCGCTCAATTATTAACAATTTACATAAAACAAATTTCAATAAGGCAAGTTGCAGAGTGTCTAATATAACAGTCTGTAATCGATTGGGTCACTCATGATGATGGTAAACCAAAAGAATAACACTGCAGACTGACAGCGTTTGATGATGCTTAATGTTAAGTCATAGCGGGGCATTAAAACGAATCAACGGACTAACGTACCGTTGGGCTACTACTGGGAACACATTCCGTGTCACTATGTTGATAATCGCACATGCTTGGGAGTAAAGCTTAGATCGGGCACAAAAAGATGGAGCCCGACCCTACCCGAGCCCGGCCCGACACAATAACTGGAATTATGAGCCTGAGCCCAATTTTAAGCCGACAATTTTTTTATACGTGGGCTGTTATAACTGACGTTATAAAGGACTCGTGACATATCTGAAACAATCTGGCCTGGTTGCGCAATTATGGAAGACAGTGCTACAGATGGGGGAGACACAATTTAGCACAGTTTACACTCAAGTCAGTGCAGGACATGCACCCAGAGCTATGGGAGAAGCTGGAGAGGCATAGCTTTCTCCCCACTCAGTTAGGCTAATAAAGTAATGATTAAAAAAACACAAATGCTTGATCAAGGGCCCGGCCCGGGGATAGTGGCGGGATATATCGGCCCGACCCGGCCCGTGGGTCAAGTTCGGGCTCGGGCCGAGAATCTAAACTCTACTTGGGAGGGAAAGGGACAAAAAGGTGAGCAGAACTTACGGTGTTTTGCTGCTGTTATCCTGACCCAGTGATGCATTTTACAAAGTCTACAGACTACCACATTGTTGTTGGCATTAAGAGTAAAATACCACAACTTAGAAGACCGTGTGCGAGCCTTTTTCTCAACGTGTTGTTGAACTTGCGAGGAATCCATACATGCGCTGTTGCTGGAGGCAGCTATGTTTTTTTTTTTTTTTTTTTTTCCCAATTTCTACGCGTGACGCAAATTATTTGTGTTGACACATTTACGTAATCGATTAAGTCGGCGAATCGTCCAAGCCCTAGTTGGAACTCCCAGAATTTTTTTTTGAACTTGATCAATTTACCCGTTCTCTGCTTCTCTCTTCGTTCCACCCAGCTCCTTCAGCAGTTTCTGGTGCTCTTCATAGACAGACAGCACACTGCAGAGGGCACAGAGGCAATAAGGAACTACATTCAGGTCAAAGAAGACAAATGGTTTGTGGTAGCAACAGGGTTTTCAGAAGATTTATGTTGAACTCTGACCTCTGGATAGAGTTGCTGTAGTCCTCTGCGAACTGCAGACCTCTCTGTGAGAAGAGGATCTTGGTGTGTGGGGCGAGGGGAGCTGCCAGGGCTCGCGTCACACACTCCTGCACCGCCTCAGCTGAGGCCCAGGGGTCCCCCGATACCTCCAGCTCCAACAGGTTCAGGTGCAGCTTATCGTTATCCTGAGGGAGGGCACAATGAAGAGGACTTAAGTACAACGTTTTTGCTTTTTCCTTTCTTAAAAAGGTACAAGCATGAAGGTACTCATTTTGCTGGTACCACACAAAGTACTCGTCACAAAGAATATGAGGTGTAAATCATGTGAAACATATGTAGCAAATGTGATTAAGAGGTGGGAATAATATTACCATTACATGGAATGACCAATCAAATCCAACCAGTATTAAAATCATATGGAAATGGCATTTTTACATTATCACATCACATATTCAGTTATCAGACAGCTTTGTGTATACGCATAAGCTGCCACAACATCAAAATACTTAAAAAATAAATAAATTGGTGGACTGGTTGACTGACACACAAATTGTGTCATAGAAAATGGAGCAGGATTTCTTACAGCACAACTACATTGACACATCTTTTCAGGATGAAGGGAGGAAGAGGAGATTGATCAAAAGTCTGTCATGGTGTTAATGGCTGAAATATTTGTGGGTGTTTGCTAAATATCTTACCGGACTAATCTCCAGCGCCTCCTGTAAAACTTTGCGGGCTCTGCTTGGGTTCCTGCCCAGTTTCAGCAGCAGGCGAGCCAGCTTGATAGAATAAAAAGCATGTAACGTGGGCTTTTCTTTGGATTCGGCCACTGCTTCCTGCAGCAAGGCCTCTGATTGGTCCAGCTGGCCCGCTCGCCTCTCTAAAGCTGCCCTGCGAAGACGGACTACTGCTAACCCGGGTAGAGTTCTCTCCAGGTCCTCCAGCACTCGCCGGGCCTCGGTTAAGTCACCTGATTGGAAGATGAGGGACTTTTCATGAGTGTATATAATACAGTAAACAATGAAAGTAAAAAAAGAAGATTGCAATAAAAACTACAAGTAGAGAATAAGCAATTAACAGTTGAGGTATATGTCTGTTATGATGACTGAACCCTGTGCAGCAGAACGTGATCATATTCAACAAGTTGTTCCCTGCCCTGTTCTGTATTAACTTTATGTTAGTCCCTTTTACGTCCTTTGGTGAAACTACAAACAACTATGGAAGTGTCTTATTACAGCCCCGTTAGATTTAAAAGGGATAGTTTGGATTTTTTGAAGTAGGGTTGTATGAGGTACTTAACCATGGTCAGTGTTTTACCTAAAGTAGATGGCGGTCGGCACGGCCCCAGTTCCGCCCTGGTACTCCTGCCTGCTTCTCCAAACTCGGGACGTGCCGATGGTCATCTACTGTAGGTAATACACTGACTATGGTTAAGCTACAGTGCGTAGTTTCTGCCCCTCTTAATTAGCTTTGTAGCAACTCATTTGAATGTAACGGACGTTCATAAATATCAAAAAGTTACGCACTAAAGCTTTAAGTACCTTGCACAACCATCACTTCAAAAAACCCAAACTATCCCTTTAACAAGCTTGACTGACATTCACTAAATATTCTATTGACTGCATCACAAAGGATCTTTAAACAAATAGTCCTGACTCCATACTGGACAAAGTAAGACCTACCTAAGACATTTAACATTTCAAAGAAAAGTAAAAGGAATAGAGCAAAGCTGTTTGTACAGTGTGTTGCTGTGTGTTCATGTTTTGTCGTACCGTGTCTCTCCTCGAATGTGGCCCACTGCATGTGGATGTTGGGTTTGTACGCCAGGTGGATCTCACAGGCTCGTTTGAAAACCGCCCGTGCCTCGTCCACACTCTGCGACTCCAGGTACTGAGCGTACTGAACGACACATACAAGAACATGTAACACAGAGATCATATATATATATATATATATATATATATATATATATATATATATATATATATATATACACACACACACACACACAAGCATTCTCTTATTAATCTAGTGTTGAGGCCCACAAGGATACATGCACACAGTTTTCTTTCTCTAAATACAGGACACACACAAACACTTTTCTTTCTCACCCTAATCCAGAACTCCTCATACAGAGCGCAGGCGATCAGACAGCGCTCAAAGAGGATGCGAACCCTGCGGTCATCATCGGCCACCGCAGCATCCTCTGATTGGTCCTGAGGCTGGGCAGCAACCTCTGACCCCTCTATAGCTTCCTGGTTTGGATCTACGATACGATACGATACAACTTTATTGTCAGCCAGGGCTGAAATTCTTTTTGTATCCCTGGGTAGCTCGTATAAAAAAAAGAGGACATAGACATACATACAGACGTACATAAGATGAATAACACCAAAAGACATACTGTACATGAAACATTACCACAAATGACATAAACACCCAAGTAAGGAAACAAAGCATACATACAGAGCATACAGAAAATGACATACACACAGACAAGGTCTTGGAGACTTGTAACCCTGATAAATATTGCGCTGGATTTAATGTAGCTGGTTTAACAATAGGATAGATTGATGAAAGATGAAAGTATGAAAGAGTTTTTAAGTCTGATGCGATTGAAAGAATGAACTCTAAATCATGTCTGGTAGGATATAATGGCATCAAAACCCTGGATGCTTTATGTTAACACAAATTTGGAAAATTGCTGAGACTGTGCGATACAGGTGACAGCTGACAGTATGTTCGTTATGTAGTCACCTTGTTGGCCGTCTTGGGAGTCTTTGGTGTCCTTGTTGAGCTGAGCGATCTCCCAGTCCAGGTAGGAGTGCCAGGCCCGCAGCTGGAGGCGATCTAGTGGCTTGACGTGGAAGTAGGGCCGTTTGATCTAAAGGCCAGAGAAAAATAAATCAGCAAGTGATTAAAGTGTGTATCAAAATGTAATAAACACTGTAATAAACAATGTAATAAGCAATAGAATATTTACCAGAAAGAAAATCAAATGTTGTTGTAGAACTGCAAACAATAGTAAAAAATAATAATAATAATAATAATACTGTGGACAATTTAACCAGAAAGAATAGTATGCATTAATGCTATTTTTGTCCGTGAGCACAAAGGCAGACTTTTTTATTGAGAATTTTAGTTTTGGTTTTCAGAAAGTTCTGAATCTTGAACCTCAATATACGTTTTTGAAACCCACCTAAATATTTCGATAGTACAGTATTGTACCGAGTATTGAAAATGTTGAGTACTGAAAGCTGGCATTAAATTCTGGTTCAAATTTACATTTATTTCAAATATTAATTTATTTATTGTCCGATCAAAAAAACTTCTGTTTCAAAATAATATCTATACATTTGACTTCGGCAAAGTTCTTGTACAATTGACAATTTTTAGACAACATTTAACATTGCAGTTTGGCTTTTTTTTTTTACCAAATGAAAAAAGGCTTTTGTAGAACAATGTGTCAGTAATGTACCAATATCAAAAAGTAGTGTTTTTTTCTACTGGAACCAAAAATCAGGTATTAAAAAATGAAATAATACCCAGCCTGAGATTCAGAACAAAGTGTGTTATTGTGTTGTCGAGCCTTGGTTTCCAAAAGAAGTAGAAAAACAGTGAATTAATGAGCAAGGGAGGAAAAGCCCAAGAAGAACAGAGAAATAATAAACTAACAGAGTGGAGCAGACAGAGAGAGAGAGAGAAAAACCTCACAGCGTCTTCGAAGTGCCATCTCTTGCGAACTTCTCCCTCGTTGTCCTGGTACACTTTGTCCCTGCGAACCAGCACTTGTTCCCTAATCTTCTGCATCAATTCCTCCTGAACACAGAGAACAATGTAAGAATCAATCCCTATTTTACACGTTTACAACTTTCAAATGCATTGTGAGGCAGTCAGATGTTACTCACTGTGTCTGTGCCCTCAGGTGTGGCAGGCTCTTCCTCCCCTGGCGGCCTCTCCTCCTCCTCCTCCTGGGCCTGTTCGGCACGCTCCGCCTTCTGACTCTGACGGCACAACGTCCTCAGCTCCTCGTACTCCTCCGGGGAAAGCACCTCTTTGGGCTCGTGGCTGTTCAGGTGGTCCTTGAACCTGACGGAGGGCAGGAGGAGAACACGGAGCAGGACGCAAAATGATCATAATGGGGAAAGAGTGAAAAAGGGGAGGTGTTCAGGTAAGGGGAGAATATTAGAAAGATCACAATAGTATGCTAATTTAATGTTAAATGATAAACGTGATATATTCATTCAATATCTAACAAAATTTGAAAATAATATTTATCATCATAATAGTAACCCTGGTACTGACAATAACACAGCATCTTTGTCTTAGATTGGCACGCACGACTCGTGTGTGTAGTCTTACTTCTCGTAGTGGGTGTTGTAGAGCTGGGTGGGGACTTTAAGGACTCTGTCCAGGACAGCTGATGCGTTCTTCATGTTGCCCTGCTCCTTCTCCCACTCGACATAAAGATCCCAAAGCCGGTCTGAGTGGAAGTCCAGACCTGCTGCTACAACCGCATCCTCGAACACACTGAAGTGTTGAGGTCGAAAAACAGTTAAGATATAAAAACAGCTTTCGCATAAAGCAGCTTATTTGCCTTATGTTATGTTTTCACTTAAATATTTATTTTAGTCATCTGTGCTGCGCACGCCAAACTGCATAAAACACACCAATAAAAGAGGAGTCTTAAATGAGACTACCTGCGAATCCGCGTGGGTGACTCAGGCAGGTTCATGTCCAGTGTTCCCAGCAGCAGATTGATGTAGTGGATCCACAGATCTACACTCAGAGGGATTGCCTGGAGACCCTGAACACACACCTGAGACAGCACACCACAACCAGCTCATAAGAACCAATGAAAAACACTTTCTTAATACCTTATCAACATTATTCATTACACACATTATTCACAATGGTGCGGGGGGGAAGAAGAAACACAGAATTGTAAACTCTCTCCTGTTTTACCTCCTCGGCTTTGTTGTTGTACCCAGCACGGCGCTCCAGATCGGTGAATTTCTTCCAGTAGCCGTAGCAGAGCGGGTAGCGAGTGAGGAAGGCCTCTAGCGCTCTGCGGGATGCTGTCATGTGACTCTGGACAGAAGAGAGAAAAATTAAGTTCAAAATGTCACATAAGGCTAGAGCAAGCCTCCAGGTCAAACATGTTTTGTGGCCTTATTATCGTTAGCGAGGGAAAATATGATGGTTTCCTACTTTTTTTTTTTTTTATATCTGAACCTCGTTGGTTCTCCTCTGTCTCTCTGGTCAAAACAACAAACACACACCTCTTGCTCACAGTACTGCAGCAGGTCAGTCCAGCTGGTGAAGTCCTGAGGATTGTCGTGGGCAGACTTCCACAGGCGCTCAAAGTCGGCGGGCAGTTCTCCCTCCTCGTCTTCTGAAGCTGGGGGCATTGAGAAGGTAGCAGGGTCGGGGCCTACTACGGGGGCCTCAGGGACCAAGGCGAGACTGCCGTTCTCTTCCGACATCTCTGCCAACACAGTCGGAGGTGATGCAGGAACCTCAGAAGCCTCCATGTCTGAAGACGGGGTAGATCAAAGGTAAGTAAGTCAGACAGACAATCTCCATTTACATCATTAAAGGGTATAATACAGGTCAGGTATGCTATTACTGAAGCTACTGGGAACATCATATTTAGCGTAAGAGCCTTGCCCTGAATTTGGCCCCTTGGCCATAATCACTACGTCTGAAAAAAGTCCTTTCAACTGATCAGTCACACACTGCTGAAGTAAAGTTTTCACTACCAACCACCATGGATTACTGGCCAAACAAAAACACACTTATGTCACAGCCAGCCATTTTAACAAACCCTAAACCTGTGTATCAACAAAACAAAACAAAAACCGATAACTACAGCTATTTTCACTCAACAAATGACTACGAAATTAACAATTAATTTGCTCTGATATTGCTGTACTCTCACTGCATGACCAAACATCTTAAACCTTGCTAAACTTTTCCTACCCATTTCTCTTAATTTGCTTAACTTTCTTGAGGTGTGGTGGCAACGGAAACCGACACTTGAGTGCTTCTGACATCTAGCGTGTTTTTTTTTATGGAAGTTGATGGCACTTGCTGTAAAAAAGAAGAAGCAATTAACCTTCAATGGAAATGAATGTAATGTGATGTAATTCATGAACCTTCCTCTGCTTCCTGGACAGTTTCGTGAAAAAAGGACCAACAGGTGTCCCAACAATACAACAACAATGTGTGAAATGCCCACAATCACATGCTTCGATCATTAATATTATAAATCAGAAGTAAATCAATCAACAAACTTTAAGCAGAAAACGTTGGAATATAAATAGGCTGCAGTGTGACTGTTTTACATAAAGAATTAAAAGAGCATTTCAAAACAATTAAACCCATTAATTACAGAGAACAGGAAATAAAAACAAGCTAAAATAGAATAAGACATGTAGAAAATACAAGAATAAAAGTTACAGTGCAGTGTAAAAAAAAAAAAAAAAGATTTAATAAAAGGCAGCGTCAAACTAAAGTCTTCAGCCTCGATTTTAAAAGAACCGAGCTGCAGCGGACCTGTAGTTTTCTGGGAGTTTGTTCCAGATATGTGGAGCATACAAACTGAACGCAGCTCCTCCCTGTTTGAAAGCAGACCTGTCCCAGACCACCTGAGAGGTAAACCTTTAAAGATTGCACTGACCAGTCAAACCTCTTATGCAGCTAAACTACTGCCCGCAGCTTGTGATCCACACACACAAAAAACACCCCAAAAAATACTAAATCACGGGGTTTTAAGCTTTTATTCTTGAAACACCTGCAGATGTGTTTCATTCATTACACCCTTAGTGCACTGAGCTTACACTCAGGGTGTGTTCTCCACTACAGCGCTGACCCACGCACCTTTGGGTTGTCGTGGACATAATTCAACTAATAATTGATAAGCATCCACAAAACGCTTCGGTTCGCCACGGGAAGGTAAGTTAGTGAACAGAAGAACATTGTCCGGTTCCTGGTGTGTGTGGTTACTTGTAATCACGTTAGCTTAGCCTAGCTTATCATGTTTCTCCTTTAAATATGTCCGATCGGAGCCTTTATCCCAAACACATTTGCCGATGCAACCCAAGACGATTAATAAGTATGAAAAGACAAAACAAACTGTGCATTGTAAATCCAGTAATGTGAATCAGTGTTACCTGAAGACTCGTCTAGCTCCCCGTTGCCGCTCATCCCCTCACAGCCTTCCGCCGCCATGATGGAAAACGTATCGATGACGTCATTCGTGCGCGACAACATACGTCCATCTATGCCATAAACTAAAAAAAGAATACAACTGTGGACCTGCACGGTGAACTCTTCAAAGAAGAATACTGTATGCTTTTTTTCTCCCCGTTGTAGTTTTGTATATTAATACTTGTATATACACACACACATTTGTTTATTTGCAATCTGATTCTAGTTTCATTATGTTGAGTACATGTCCTGAAGTTTGTACATTTTAATGTTCTTTCAATATAAATGTTGATAATTTCTCAGAAAATGCAAAGACTTTGTGAATACCAACTGTATTTACTCCATATTTATTTATAAAATAACCCATTTCTTTCACCCCCTGTGAATATAGTAATTTCTTGTGAATTATTATTTTTTTCAAATACATCTAAGTAAATACAGTACTTTCTTGTTCTCAAATTTGGCATCATGATTTTTACTTTAGCAAATGTTAATATTGCAATGTGCTTCAATGTTTTGTTGTATGAATGCATACCTTTGTCTTATAAAGCTATTAAAACATAGTTTGTCATGCAAATTAAGTCTTTGTCAACATATAATAGTCTCTCTATTTGCAAAAAATGTGCAAAATATAAAACTTCCTTGAGAAACTTTTGAGATTCCTGCAACTATGGGCACACCCACACAGTCAAAAGGCCTTCCCTTTTCTGTTTAAAGATATTCTTATCTCAGAAATTAATGTTCAAATTTAGCAGAACACAACTCCTTTACTGCAGCTCAAGAAAATGGATGCACCTGCTTTAAAAAAAGTGGCTGATTGAGCTGATCAGTACACTGCACCTTGAACAATTACATTTGGCAGCTTCGTATCGACTACTGCCCCCAACAATAATCCTGGATGATCACCCTTTGGAAGTTATGACTTTTCCACCACATCATTTAACTGGGTCATTTCAGCAAAGCTGGCTATGGTTATTGTGCACGTGTATTTTTAATACTAAGTGACACTCCACCCAGAATCTGTCTCTGAAACCAAACAGGCTTTTTAGAAAACAACAACAACAATAATAATAATAATAATAATAATAATAATAATAATAACTTACATTGACATACCGCTTTACCATAGGCACTCAAAGCGCTCCGGGGGACGGAGGACTACTCTCTAGTCTACACCACCAATGTATAGCACCCACCTAGGTGGTGCACGGCCGCCTAACGACGCCAGACGCTCACCGGAGCACCCGGAGAACACCCACGCAAACTCCACACAAAGACCCGGGACGACCAGGGTTGGAAGCCGGTCCCTTCTTGCTGTGAGGCCACAGTGCCAACCATTGGGCCACCGTGCTGTAAAAAAACCCCAAATAAATATGAATACGATCCAGTTCTGTCAAAAAACTGCTGTCTTGTTAAATTAGAGAAAATGTTAATTAAAAAAAATACATAAACTCTTTTACATTTGGTCAACTTTATTTTCACTTGGTCTTTATCTTTTAGTACATTTGACAACTTTAATTGACAAGTCTGTTCCTTCACTTCCATTTCCACCAATTCAAGCCATCACCAACAAAATCGCAGCAACATGTACATTAATGATCATAAAAACAATCAGAAGGAGCGACAAACTAATAGAACAACAACATTCCTAAATGGTCCAATCATTTGACTAGACGGGACACAATCTAGAGTCTCCAGAGAATCAAATGAACATTTGCTAGTAAAACCTTTTGAAGGATTAGATTTGACCAGTTCAATGACATCCACATGACACACTGGAAATCCTGGACAGTCCTGACACCTAGTAACACATGAAAATCTAAACAACTTTAAAGTTCTCACTCTTCTTGAAATTCATAAAAAAAAAAAAAAAAAAAAAGCTCGTAAACAGTGCTGGGAAAAAGAACTCGATAAAACAAAGAAAGCACATCAACAGGATGATCCGCAAACATCAGTGGTTCAGCCCCCTGAAGCGATACCCACTGCCGAGTTTGTTCAGAAGAACAGCTGGAAATCTCTCTCCGCAACAGTTGAAAGACCCCATAACTTCCGTAATGAAGTGACAATAATGTATAATTTCCATGCACCCAATAATTCATCACTGACGAGCTCAGGGAGAGACTGAACAAGAATTAACAGGTTAGGATTGCTAAGAGAGTATTATTTTTTTCCATTTTGTGGTAAAAATAAAAGGTGGAGTCAGCGATTCTAATCCAATACACTTATTTCCTCACGGTCGGCTAGCTATCCGTTCTGTGTTCATACACAGCCCTGGCTCTGTAAATGGGAAACAAACAACACTATTCCATCTGTGCTTGTGCACAGGACAGGGCAAAGGCCATGCATGTATCAGGAGAAAGGCAGTGGGAGCGAGAGGGAGAGTGAATCTGGCAAACGTTCTGAAATGAGGGGTGTATTTGGCTGTAGAGCTGGGCAATATGGAGAAAATCAAATATCACGATATTTTTTACCAAATACCTCGATATCGATATTGTGGCGATATTGTAGGGTTGACAATTGGTGCTTTCACAAAATATGCACACAAGATTTTTGATAAATAACCATCAGTTATGTTGATATAATAACTATGTGGGTCAAGGCCAATAATGGAAAATGACATCACTCTACTGTAATGCAGCCTTTAAAACCAGGAAAAGACAACATGTGTCATATCAGGATTTTACGATATCCAAAATTTAAGACGATATCTAACCTCATATATATCGATAGATATAATATCGATATATTGCCCAGCTCTATTTGGCTGTTGACTCCACCTTTAAGTGCAGCGCCACAAAGCTGATTGTTGGCAAGCCCTCCCCAACATATATGAAATGTGGCAAGAGTAAAGAAGGTTGAGCTCTGTGCCGATTGAAGTGCTTGGTTTAAAGGAGGAGTGGAATGAATTTGAGTATCGAGTCAGAAACAGATTAGAGGGAATCACCAACAGGTAGAACATGTGCTTTGAATGTGAACCTTCATTTTAAAATGGCAAACAATCCCCCCCAGTCATCTTTCTTCTGAAGCAGACTGGATGGACAACAAAGTGTGTTCTTTCTTTAGCCCAAATATTAATTACAATGATGATTTTCTCATTTGATATCTATTTGAAAATGTGACAAACATAATTATCTATCTAGTAGTAACTAACCTCTGTTAGGTATTACAGTGCAACTGAACACATAAGGGACATGGCAGCAATGTTACGTGGTTCAGTTCGACTGACAGGTCTGTGTGTGTGTGTGTGTGTGTGTGTGTGTGTGTGTGTGTGTGTGTGTGTGTGTGTCTGTGTGTGTGCCTGTGTGTGTGTGTGTGTCCTTTATTTCATGATGGCTATCCTGTTGTCTTGCTGTAGTTAGTCATGAGCATCAGCGCTTTGTGCCTTTTCCTCTCTCTCACTCTCTCTCTCTCCTGTTCAATCCAATCCAGTAATTTTCTACTCCTGCTCTTCCTTTCCTGTCTCCATGGTTACTGAAGCATCACGTTCCAGTCTACCCCTGCGTTCATGCCGGGCTTGCGGAGCGTCAACACAGACATGGAGGCGTCAAAGTCAAACTCTAGTTGGCTCTGCTGACCATCTGCAAAACAGACAAGAAAGTTTAAGTAGACAATTTGGGGAGAAAAGGGTACGTCAATCTCACAGAGCCAAACAACCTTTGTAATCCTGAGGTGCAATATGACTGGCTGAAAAAACATCCACCTCCAGGAAACTGCACAGTGTAATCGGTTCTGAAGTGTGACCGCAGCAAAACATTTTACAGCCATTTTCTAACAGACTTTCACACTTAACTTCTCCAAACCTCTGTGTGAAGACGTTCAAGTGCACACAAATTAAGTTGTCCACACAAAATGGTGTTGAGACTGAGGAAAAACACTCGGTATTATAATTTGAGGAAGTGAGTATTGTAGTAGTTAACAGCTAAAAATAAACGAGACCTGGTTAGCCAAGATGATATTGATAAATAATCAATCATAACATTCCAAATCAAATTTTCAATCACCTATACTAACAAATTCTTCATTTGCCTTCATTTCTTCAAGTGCCATAATGCCTTAGCTATTAGAGAAAGTTACAACACTATTTAATGATCATCTCTTTAGGGAAACTGTGTTCACATTCATTCAACTTAAGGTTAGTGCCTCTTGTGAAATGGAGGCATTTCAGCTGATTCCTTTGGTCAGCATACAGTCCATACCTTTAAATGAATCAATCAATGAGAATAAACACGCAGGAGAACGGCTGTATTATGGCCACTCACCAGCAGTCTTCAGGGTCACCGTGCTGGGCTTACTGGCTCCTAGTATGACAATGCGTTCAATCCAGGATTGGGTGGTAAACTGGGCATCTGGAGCCAAGTTCCTGTGGACCGAGCAGAGACATGGATTTAATATTTACAACACAAAAATGATAAAGTAACCCCTATTATACAAATCATAAATGTTTTATAATTTGATGTTTGGGACACAATAAAGATTTAAATTGAAATATCTAAGAGCCTATCTGAGGTGGAGTTTTGCTTGAAGAGAAGCTACCGGACTGAAACTGAGAATATTCATCACTCACACAGAAGAGAGGATGTTGCTGGCGAAGGACAGCCTCCTGTGGATGAACTCCTTCTTTTCATAGTTGAAGGTGTGGCCATCATCTATGTAGAGCTTACCCTCTGCAGTTCTCTGTCAAAGAAAAGTCAAAAATCAAGTAGGACAATGCAACATTTTAAAATAGCAGTGGGTGACAGCTGTTTGTTGGCAGCTGTCATCGACGGTATGTGCAATTGAGTTACCTGGGGGTTAAGAGCCACATATAAAGTGTAGGGATCGTGCATCATGCATGAGGAGGACCTGCGAACTCGAATCTTCTTGGGAATAATGGAGCCGCCACGCTGGAACACTGGAATCTGAAAAGAAGACAGAAAGCTCCATTTTACAGAGGAAAACAAGGAAAATACCATCAAATCGAAATGTAGAAATTGTGCATCTTACAGAGCTCATGGTGACAGGGATGTAAAGGTTCTGGGCCCCGTTGTGCTTCTGGAAGGTTTGAACGTCAAACCAAACCTGAGGAACAAGGACACCTGAATCTGAATCCCCTTTTCTTGAGAGAACCACTCAAGTGTAACACTAAAGTTCAGCCTGAAGACACCAGAATCATGCAGTAACTGCAAGATGTGTTAAAGCCTCTGTGCTTCTTCCTCTTACCTCGTCTTTGCCAGGCAGGTAGGCGGTGACTCCCCTGGCTCCCTCCTCAGTAACTGGGTGCACCAACAGGTCTCTACCTGCAGCCGAGTCAAGTAACATCAGTGGATCTGATAACTCTTTTGAACCTCGTCTTACTGTTACAACTGATTTCAAGTTTTCATTCTACTTTGTCCTCTTGTACCTCAGCTGTTTTTAACAGAAGTGATCCACACAACACAACAACAACAACAACAGTACAAATCTGGACTGAGCTGCAGAGATTCTGCATTTAAAATCGATCAATAATTGGAGACAACTTTGAACAGCAGACACCGATTTAAAAAAGAAAAGAAAACTAAAATCATCAAGAGATCTTTTGATGGATGTACTTTAACAGGAACATTTTAAGTTTTGGTGTTCTGTGTCTCACCGATCAAGAACTCGTCATCCAGAGCGAAAGTAGCAGGATCCTGAGGATACTCCACCCAAAGTGGTCTGAAATAGAGATGAGCAACGTGATTTCAAGATTCTCATCTGTATCAAAGCATATTATTGAAATCTGCAGTGAATTCAAACCAACAACACAATGTATTGTTGTGCATTGAGATTGTATGCATAATTATAATTCAGATTAGGGGACACATTTTTGTTTCGAAAAAGCCAGAGTGAGATGATCTCTAGCTGGACAAGCAGGTACTAATATAAACTGATTGGAGATTATTTTGTAACTCGCCACTATTGGTAAGATGACACCAACACAAACAATGGTTCCTGCCCTGTCCTCACCTCATGATGGGCTGTCCAGTGCGGTGGGCGTGGTAGAACTGCTGGTACCAGTAGGGCAGGAGGGCGTAGCGCTGGCGCACCGCTTCACGGATCAGCGCCGTGTTTTCCGGACCAAACAGCCAGGGCTCGCGGCGGGGGGTGTCCAGGTGGGCGTGGGCCCTGAAGAACGGCTGGTACGCCCCCGTCTGGTACCAACGCACCAGCAGCTCAGTGCTCGGAGACTTGAAGAAACCACCAACGTCAGCTGTGAGACAGATGGGGTCAGAGTTAGTGTCAGATCTGGGCTGTTCAGAGGATTATATCAATAAAGTGTCTTGGGGGAAAAAAAACAGCCTGACTCCAGAGATCTTCTATTTTTGGAGCTTATGGCTGGAATTGGAGCCGAATGTGTGTTTTTCTTGTACTAAATCCACTTTATTTAACACAGGTGCAATAACATAAAAACCCTGATCTGATCATGAATACGAGCTTTATACATACAGCCAACACAACTGCTATATGTAACTGCAGTTAGATTACCCATGGAACCTGTGCTCTCACCATGGTAATGCCTCAGGCAGTTTATCGTTGCACGTTTCCATGACAACATGGACAAAATCTGTAGGACGATCCAAGTCAAATTTATTTCAGAAAACCGTCAAAAGTCATGTCTTTTTTTAGTATCACAATCCTGCATAACTGTTGTAGCCGTGGGTGACTGTGGCAGCCGGTTTTTAGGGTGGTGTGCAACTTTTGTTAATAAGGGGACTCATGTCTATTATAACACTTCATTATAGTAAAATATAAACTCTTAAGGATTGAATATATATGTTGGAAGGCAGTCCAGGTATTTTCATTTTTACACTGACCAACGGGACAAACTGCCAGTGTAACAGCAGACTGTGAAGCTTGATAAAACTCACCACCACAGAAAGAGATTCCAACCAGGCCCAGACTCAGACACATGGGGATAGAGATCTTCAGATGCTCCCACTCAGCAGCATTATCTCCTGTCCACACAGCACCTACAGAAACAAACACACTTGAACACTCGAGGCCCTGTGCTAAAATAGCCTGGCACAAAATGTTTCTAGATAAGACAGCACTTTATTTATTATTGAGCAAAACAGCTGTGCAGCAGTTGCAATACAAAATAGGAAGGAGTGCCAAAATAAACATCTAAAATAACGATAAATAAGGTGGCGAATCCAAAAATATATATACAATATATGCAATGCCAAAAAAAAAAACAGGTTAGCAGTATGGATCATAAACACCAGCTGGTAGAATGAAAAGTAAAAGCAGTAAAAAGGGCTTACCGTAGCGCTGCGACCCGGCAAAGACGGCTCTGGTCAGAACAAAGGGTCGCTCAACTCCTCCTGACCTCTGGATCTGACCCTCCATTGTGGCCATTTGCTGCAGGTTGTACACAGGATAATCAGTGCTATTTTTTTCCAACCCAAAAACATCTCATTTTTAGAGCATATTTGGTAATTTTTCAAACAGATTTGTGAACTATGAGTTTTATCACTAACATTATTTTAAAATCACAATGTCCCACACAATGTTGTCAAAGTCTGATGGCTATTTTATTTTGCTAAAACATTGATTTGTGTTCAGCACTGGTTTCTGAGTGGTACTGACATTTTCTACCTGCTTGGACACACACTGGAAATTAAGTTCCACAGTCATTTTTTCCAATAAATCAACTACAGTTGCCCACGCAACAGTAGTTACATTAATGCATGAATACTCAACCAGACTGAAAAAGATAAATAGGATGAAATATTTAACGTTATTTAAGGTTCAGTCTTTCACAAAAAGCTAAAGACGAATTGTGTGCACTCACCACATACAAGCCATACAAGTTGTGCACGTCACGGTGCTCCCAGGCTCCGTGCACTGCGTCCTTGTGCATTGTCACCTCCGGCCCGTTAAAGACTGACGGCTCATTCATGTCGTTCCATGTATACAGATTCTCCATGGAACCCTGGAGAGTGAACAGAGATTGTGCGTGTAAGTTTTGAGGACAGACAAACCATATTATGGGAAAAGTGAGAGTCGATAAACCTGGGCGCAGAAATTAAAAATGAAAAATCCTTTCAGATGTCTAAAATATTCAGAGTCATTGACCAACAGTAAAAAAAAAAAAAAAGGTTGTAATTGACAGCTCCCATGTGAGAATACGCCATTGGGTTTTGCAGAAGAATTTCCCAGTTAATTAAAAGGTCTAAAAAAAAATAAAAAAAAAAAAAAAAAAAACTGCCATCATATTCATTAATGTAAATATTATTCAATAGCTGTCCTTCCTTACAGAAAGCTAGCACACAGCCACAGCCAACACGCTAAATCTTCAGTATCTCACTTGCACACTTAAAGCCGTTATATGCTTGACGCGTTGGAGGTGGCGCGCGCCATCATGACGTCAAAATGACGTAATTTCCTGCCGGCGCGTCCGATTTTCAGCACGCGAGCAGAGGGCGCGCACCAGTCTATTTTTTTTCAGCGGCGCGCGACAAACCGGAGGAGGAAGCATGAACGAGCTCCCGGGAAACCGGATGCCAGGACTCGCGGAGTGACTGCAAGTCTCTCTTGTAAACTTACTGGGCTAAGATGAGTTATTTTTTGTGAATGAAAGGCTTGATCTGACGAAGTAGGTCACTGAATCAAATCGAAGTATTGACGGCACTGCTGCTGCCAGTTCTGCTCTTGTTTATATTTTTCTTCTTCTTCTAGTCCTTAGAAAGAAAAACATCGGTAGCCTTTGCTCCTTAGCGCCACCGCTGTTCAGGAGAAGACTGCAACTAGTGTCGCGACCACCACGCGCGAGTATAAATACTCACGGCAATCCATGACGTCACATTTGGATGCGCCAGCTTGGCTGCGGCTACTGTAAAACGGCCATTAGTTGCAGATTATTGACTGTTTGTCTTTAGCTGAGCGACAGAGAGACGAGTGTCCTTCAGACTCACCTCATACTGATCGTAGGCGAACATGCTGGCCCACCATTCTCTCACGTCTGCACGGGTGAAGTCTGGATAGCCGGCACTACCTAAAGGACATCATCCAAAGTACAGAAAGGAATGTGAGAAATATTCGTTGCAGTAATATCTACACACTGAGAAACATGCCACTATACAATGTCAATGTTTCCCAGTGAAGATTCAGTTCATGAAAAACATTTACAAATGCATTTTCTGCTGATTGACGTGGAGTTGACATCTCTTACCAGGCCAGCACCAGCCCTCGTAGTCTCCACCATCTTTATTCTTGATATAGAATCCCCGAGTGCGGATTTCATTATGGATCTTGTAATTGCTGTCTACTTTGATATGAGGGTCCACAATGGCCACCATCTATAAAAAACACAATTAAAAGAAGACTGAGCACAAAGTCTTGAAAGTGTATGTCTAAGTCATGTCATGACAGTGCCTGCAGATCATTTATTTTAGATGGAAAGTAGAATAGATTCTGGAGAACTTATGGCAGGAAAACCCATGAAATTGCGGATCCTAACATTGTCTGCTGGTACAGTGCTGTTGGATTATTTGTCGTATGTACCTTGCGTTTCTTGTCCATGAGACCCTGCAGCATTTCCTTTGGTGTTGCAAACTTGTGTGGATCCCAGGTGAAGTAGCGCTTGCCATCCGTGTGCTCGATGTCAAGCCAGATATAATCATAGGGGATGTCGTGCTCGTCAAAGCCAGCATCCACTGAAGCCACGTCTTCCTGGTCATTGTAGTTCCAGCGGCACTGGTGGTAGGCCACAGCAGCTAGGGGAGGGAAGGACTGGGTGCCTGATGAACAACAGGAGGAGGAAGTTAGAAGACGTGAAGAGGGGAACTGAGACTGAGGAGATCTTTTATTTGGCAACACAGGCACCCATACTTGTATTAGGTTGCAAAACGCTTCAACGTTCAAACCTTATCTTGGGTCAAGTGGATACCAGGTGAAATAACAAGGTGATTTTCCAGAGGCTAAAAACTGAGCCAATGCCTTTGTGTTAAATGTCTGAACCACCGTAAAATTCAATTTTGTTCATGAATAATTACAAACTTCATTTAAGTGAAACAGCAAGGTTTAAATCAATGACTTAATTGTGTCTCTTTATCGAAAGTGTCTCTTTAATCTGTGCATTAAGTAGTTGATCTAATTGAAAAGTGTAGACTTGTTTCTGATAAAAAAAAAGTTTCTTTAATTTTAGTATTAATTTTAGTATTAAAGAGATACTTGTTCACCCAGCATAAACTACAGGAAGCAGTCTTTAGTCATGGGAAAAAACATGGGAAATAAGGCAGTAAGAATTCATGCGAGTCATCCATCTTCCTACTTTACCTGTGAGGGAGGCATACTGAGAGAAGACATCTTTGGGTGTTGGCCCAAGCATAATGAAAACATCAATGATGCCACTTTCAGAGATCCAACGCACGTCTGTCTGTGGAGTCTCACTGGAGCCTTGAACATAATCTAGCATTTTTCCAAACACAGTCTGGAAAGAGACAAAAGTGAGTAAGTGAAGCACTGGGCTTTGGTGCAGCAGACATTCATTACTGGCTATTTTGGACCAAAACAGGTCTAGGACCTAAGGAAAAATAAAAAAGGGACATACCTTTCCAGCTGTGTTGGAGCTGATATCCACCCAGGTCTCAGCGGCATTGAGCCAGAAGATGCCTGTGGTCCGCTGGGCGTTGTGGGCCAACATGACTGGGACAGCGCCATAAAGGGCCATAGGGTTATACAGCTCGTACTGGAACACATCCAGGTTATAAAGCCGATATGGATCTCCATTACTGAAACAGAAAAAAAACACACACACTCAGGCTTGATCCAATGCAGCGAAGACTACACTGACCACTGTGCACGTGCCAGTCAATATCAAAGAAAATTCAAACTGTATTGTCATTTTGTGTTTGAAATATGACTTGTTGTTGACACTCACTCTGTTGTTTTGAGTCTGAGGGTATCTGCGTGTTCTGGGATGCCGTAGACGTGCTCCACACCCGGCAACGAAAAGTCTAAACTAACAGCAGATGGACCTGTGAGACAAGAGCAACCAATTATCAGTTACAGGAGAGTCAATACATCAGACTTATTTGAGATATAACTTTAAACCCCCTCAATAACACGTACATGCAGAAATTATGGCAATAATAATCAAGCTAAATTAACTAACTGAAAATACAAGTAGAACTTACCATTTGGTTTGCTATCTGAGTGTGATTTAAACGTTTCCTCCCACATGCCGTCTTCTACTTTCTCTTCCTCTTCTTTTGTGGTCTGGCCGGCAAAGAGGGAGAACAGTAGCGTAATTTACAAGAGAAGATACAGCGTAGAAATGGTGTGTTTAAAATAAAGAGAGGGAGCGGAAAATAAAGTGTATTTTAGTGTGTAATACCTCGGACTGGTTTGCGGGATCATCCTCCTCTTTCTTCTCGGCCTCTGGCTCTACCTGACTGCTCCATGGCACAACGAGTGGAGGAAGGGGACATAGGGAAAGGAAAAATGTGTCACTTTGGCAAAGTCATGCTATCTTGAGACAAGTGATAATACATAAGAGCATAATTAAACTATAATAGAAAAGGACATACAATTCACAGTTTGGTGAATGCCCTCTGACTACACAATGACAACAAAAAAATACTCACGGTCTTGATTGACTTAACTTTGATGGCAAAGGGGACTGAGCAACTCCCTACCTTGTGGCTATTTCAAGCTAAGCATTATGGGACATGACCTCTAGAGGCTGCTGCATGTATCACCCACAAGGCTCCTTACAGAACCAACTGGTACCCAGTGGATTCCCTGTTTACCAGGGTGTGATCGTGGCCATGGCATTGCCCTAAAGACCCCATCAAACAAGGCTTTGAACTGCTAACAATGTGTTCGTCACACAGCTGTTGATGTGCATGATCTGCAGCACAAGCAAGAGGCAGTGGTGCCAAAATGTGTCTTAAAAGCCTGTTATGCCATATTCACATTGCAGCGGAAAAGCAAGGCTCTCCGAGAACCTGGCGCCTACCCACAATGCAACTCAACTGGCAACAGATCAGTCGGTGATTCTGATGAGCTATGCTAGTAGAAGCTTATGTAGCCCCGCGCTGCTAGTCTTAAGCAGTGATGAGGAGTGTGTTACAGAGATCTGCTAAGCTCACTTCTTTCTAAATCCAAATTTCAAACTTGTAGTCTTCAACTCCAACTGATGCCGACTCAAGTGACATCATGTGAGAACATTTAACAGACTTCACACAGCTCCCTCTGGAGCCACAAAAGGATCTTTTACATATGCAGTAGTTCTCCCCAAGACCTGTAAACAGATTTTGATGTGTAAAAATCGGAGCTCCTATTCATCATTAGTTTCCAAATATACCAGGCAAATGGACTTTCTGAAAGACCATCAGGTCACAATGTGAATGTTAACCGTAGTTAGACCAGTACTGACACTCAAACAGCATTTTTTGTAACAAAACTGATAACAAAATCTTAAGGCTGATATCTTACCCTGCAAACCTTTTCAGTTTTTTCTTCTTCATAATCTTAAATTGCAACCGCACTTCATACATCGCTGCTGGACCTCACAATACACCATAAACACAACAATGATGAAGGCACCTACAAAAGATGTTTTTCCGCAATAATGAGAGTATGGCTTTAGAGCTCAAAAGAAGCACTGTGCCAGAAATATAAATGCAGAAAATGTCCCAATTAAAAGAACTTGAAACCCCTTTAACTGAAATGCAAACTTCAGAGTATAACCACAAAGAGAGATGTTGCTGTTGGGTTTGGGAACTGGGCTGCAGTACCGGAAAATAAGGTACTAACTATCTGTTGTGACTCAGACTACATGTGTGTGCTTATGTGCCTTCTAAACTGGTTCACACCTGCTGCCATCAGCATTATATCTCATCTATCACAGTTAGCTCTCACCATGAGCTAAGCAAGCGTGAAACTACTTTCAGTTAACATTGCACAGCCAGTCATGCAGTTGCAATGTTAGATCTTCTGGAGTGACACTCTACATAAACGATTTAGTAAAATCACTGGTTGGCACATCAGACCCTCCATCATTTACGTGAATGTGCTTTTTTTTTTGCATGATTAGGATGATTTTTCTTTGTTTCATGAAATGAGAAGAAAAATATACAACTGGCAATTTTTATTATTAGTTTAAATGATCATTCAAAAGATATAGAGAATGATAACAAGGGGCTGGTCTGACCCCTACATTATGGATCAAATTAAAACACTGACATGCACACACTCACCCACACCGCTCTCTCACTCTCGGTCAAATTTATTGGAGGGTAAACACACTGTACTTGCTGTTATGGGAGTCCCTACGATTTTTGTCACTATTGGCAGCATTAGCACAAGGAACAGAATACACACTTACAAATCTTAAGGGTCTTTACCTAGAGAATACCCTCTTGATATTATCCCACACGCTAGCCACTGTGCTAGTTACTTTATAGGAGAAACTAGGATGATAGGGAAAAGAGGACAGAACAACGAGTCAGAGACAATACTCAAAAAACAAACCATTTCATGGGAACAAAAATCGAAATCATCCACTGAGTGAGGATGTGGATTAAAAGAGGGCTGGCATTTGTAAATGTGTGTGCATTCGTGGGTTTCTCACGTGTCCTTGCGCATCCTCAGGTGCTCAAAGGCCAGCAGGCCACGCGAGTTCAGCGACATCAACACGTCTCGCCCTTCCATGATGTCCAATCGAAAGGGCCGGGCGCTGACGATGATCCTCTGAGACTCCGCCCCCAGGGACAGCACGACCCCATTCTCGTCCTGAGACAAGAGAGACAGGCTGAGGCAGAGAGAGAGAGAGAGAGAGAGAGAGAGGAAGTGAAGTTAAAGAGAGGATTTGGTTTAGAAAAAGGAAAAGTAAAGAGAAAAAGTGTAGTCAATTTTATTTATATAACCCAATTTCACAAATTTGACTCAGGCGGCTTTACAGTCTGTACAACATTTGTCTTTTGACTCTGCTTCAGATAAGGAAAAACTACCCCCCACACACACACACACACCAGGAGCAATTGCCCAAGGATACTTCGACAGGCAGACTGAACAAAGAAAGGTGTCAATTTAGCCTTTTCAGTTTGATTCTGTCACATCAAAAGCACCACCCACCCCACACAGTCAGTAACATCCTTGGGAGACTTACGGCTCAGTAGGCGGCTCCCTGATGAGCACGTCTGGGACCTCATAGCGAGGCTTAAGCGGCTTGAGCTCGTTAATCTTCACCCTTGTCATGTTTCCCTGGAGACGGTAGAGCTCAAGCAGCAGACGCACCTGAGAGACAAACGCAGAGAGAGAGAGAGAGAGAAAGAGAGAGAGAGAGAGAGAGAGAGAGAGAGAGAGAGAGAGAGAGAGAGAGAGAGAGAGAGAGAGAGAGAGAGAGAGAGAGAGAGAGAGAGAGAGAGAGAGAGAGAGAGAGAGAGAGAGAAATAGCGTATCATTCGGTCTGCAGAGAGGGCGATTGGCTGCAATCTCCCGCCGCTCCAGGACCTACGCCACCAGGACTCTGAAGCGTGCTGGAAAGATTGTGGCTGGCCCCTCCCACCCCGGCCACAAACTCTTTAAGCCACTCCCCTCTGGCAGGAGGCTGAGGTCCACCAGGACCAAAACCACACGCCACAAGAACAGTTTTTCCCCTCCGCCACTAGCCTTATTAACAAGGCCCGGAACCCACCCTGACCCTCTCCACACACCACCTGGCTCTACACGCCACTGCACCTACTCTGCTGTAGCGTTCCTTTTCACTCCTTAGCTTATTTTATTATTTTACATTTTATTTTTATCTTTATTAATACATACTGTGTATATGTTTATACTTATATTGTTTATATTCTTGTTATCCCTCTTATATTTAGAGAATGTGTGACATGCACCAACAACACCAAGACAAATTCACTGTGTAAAAAACATACTTGGCAATAAGACCTTTCTGATTCTAGAGAAGAAGCAAAAGAGGGTACAGAGGAATTTCATTATTATTTCATAAACATTACAACAGAGGTTGGCCAACTGCTTCAGCTGGCATTACACTTAGTTAGCCATTATTAGGCATTTGGTTTTGATGCCACAAAGAAGGGAAACTAGTAAATTGTTCTTTCATAATAGCATGAAAATTTCCCCATCTGATAATGGGTTTACCAAATGGCCATGTTCATCACTTTAGTTAAGTGCTGGAAAATTCAACTGAGGCACTTGTATTAGGCATTTGGTTTAGTGCCTTTTCCCTCAGCCATACTTTCCTACATTGTGAATTGGATCTGAATTTTTGATTTACCTTATTGTTATCATTGATGAGCTGCAGCGTGAGTCTGGTGTTGGTCAGCTCCATGGTCTCCAGCAGGGCTCGATAGGGAGACTCAGCAGGCTTCAACGCTCGCTGACGCCTGTTTAAATTAAATAATTAGAGTGGACACGGGTGATGAATCTGTGCGTTGTTTTTTTTTAAAGCAACTTTAAGTAAGTAAATGTATTATTTTTCTATCTTGCACTCACTTGCAGAAGGCACTCTGGTCACAGGTCTTGAAGTTGCCCCTGTCCACAGCCCAAGTCCCACTGAGGCACACGGCCAGCCAGAGCACCAAGACAGGAGCCATCCTTCAAAGAAAATCAAGGAGACAACCTAAACTTTAGGTGGTCGCCTCTCAAATTCATTGACATACATGTGGTTGAACAATGCCCAAGTAATTAGCTACCCATGAGGACCATAACCAAACTACAGTACGTATACCGGAGTTGAGCTTATACAGTAACAGAAGACACACCCGGACTTTGATCTCTGTGCTGGTAAAATGTGTCCTCAAGTGAAAGGCAGCTAACACATTTCCCGTTTCATCATCCTGCTGCAGCTACACAGTGCGTGTATACATTAACATTTATAACAGTATCCAAAATCCCGTTTTTTTTATGTTAGACCCTGAGCCTGCAGCCATCTCAAACTCATACTCCTGTTAAATCCGGGTGATGTGACGTGCTTGAAATGATGAGCTAACGTATCCGTTAAAATGGCTAATGTTAGCTAGCATTCAATCGGATGTATGGAAAAGAAATACATCAGAAAGCAGACACAAAATACTAATTTGACAACAGTGACGTATCGGTCTTTTACAGACGGACTACCGCCTGGTTGTCTGACAGCAGTGTTTTCGTTAAATACCACTTTGGATCAGGATATCGTGCTAACCTTGCTAACAGCTAACAGCCGGTCAATCCGCTTATTCAATTGCTGGGATCGAGACCTTTTCCCCTATGAAGTCCCCTGGCGGCCGTTAAACCCTGAAACAGTATTAGTAGTTTGCTCACGCATCTACAACGTGTTTACCCACAGCGATAATTACTGGCATCCGTCGCGCTGGTAATATATATCGAACAAATGATACAGTTACGATCAAACGGCGGACCTGCTTTGTCTTACCTTTCAGTGATGGTGGCCATCTTGATTCTGCTTCCGCTTGACTCCGCCCACACCAGTCCGCAACAAAGATCGTTAAAAAGTACGATTCTCAATAACTGAAATATTCATGCTTTTTCTTCTTTAAACTAATAAAGATAATGCGAATTAAATGTATATATTACAATATTTACTTTATGGAGTTTATCTTTTTTTCTGGTTGATGATAAAAGGATGATGTATCGTTACGTCAACTTCGTTTGCATATTCATCCTGTCAGGCACGGACACGTCATCTCCAGGCTGCAGCCAGTGAAGTGCACATTTGTCATGGATTTGTCCCACTGCTTGCAATGGATTGATTTCCAACCAGTGCAACAAATAAGCGGTGGAAACACGCACGTACAGTCGTACAGTCTAATTTAATCCACGACAACACCCCTGAAATCAATCCTAAATGTATGAATCCTGGTTTAAATTTTGATTAAAGCACTGGTTCCAAACATGGGGGTTCCCCCAAAGTAGATCTGAGGGGTGACAACATTCCCTCATTTTAGCATTAACAAGGATGATCAATTCATGACACATTCTAGGACCAAATTATTTATTTTGTAATGTGGTTGAAACAACAGCTTTTGGCATATAACAAGAGATGCAAGGCATGTTTGTAGCCACAATTTTATAACATGAACAATCTGAAAATGATACAAAACTATAAATTATTTAGCAGAGCTAAATTGTGTTTTCCAACAAAAATGACACATTAAGGCTGTGTTTTGTGTGGAGCAAATTCTGTATTAAAATATTAAACATGTGTGCCATTTCTCTTGTCCCCTTGTCTTTGTCACAGAAACAATAAAATTCTACAAAAAGGTACACACACACACACACACACACATACAATACTAAACTTGTATGAAACTGAAGAACAGTAAAAGCAACTTTGCAGTCCATTCTCGGAGTAATGTAACACAGTATTCAATCTATTTTACAGTCTCTATGTATTCCTTGTCACCTGCTCTATACCATTTGTTCCCCATTACCCTTTAGAGCTGGAACCGCCAGCACAGATGTCCCAATCTATCAATGTTTTTATGCAGGACGCTGTGAATCGGTGCTACGTATCGTGCCACGTCACCGTCCCGTGAGAAATCCCTGCAGAACAGCCCCTTCTCTGAGCTAAAGACAAACTTCTGGGGCATTGGCCCATTGCCTCTCACATACTCCCACACCGCTAGGAGCAGCAGCCTCACCTCGAAGGGAGTGAGGTGGGGGAAGGCTTCATGGACGTTGGCCAGTACAGGAGGCAGGAGCTGGCCCTCTCCCATGCAGGACACCAGGAGGCAGGAGGCCTGGAGGTGCCACGGGGAGTCTGTGGACAACACCTCGCGGGATGCCTCCCAATGGGCCAGCAGAGTGGCCAGGAGGCCTCTGAGCACAGCTGAGCAGTAGCAGAGAGCCGGGCGTCCAGCTGCCACCACCTGAAGCAGAGGGAAGAGCACCGGGTGGGCCTCAAAGCAACGCCGAATGTGAATGTCTCGCTCCACCGTGGTGCGGGCGTGCTCTTCTGGGGGCCAGGACAGCTCACCATTGGCCACATCTGGACAGACGTTTTCCACCATTGTAACTGCAACAACCTTGGCTGCCTCTGCGTTGATGGGCAGCGGCTCGTCTGGGTCAGATGGCGGTCGGGAGCCGGTGACTGAGCCGTTGAGACCAGAGGAGCTGCAACACTGGATTACGACAGCCAGCAGAGTCTGGACGTTCTGCAGAGAGAAGAAAGTGATGGTGACACATTTTGCTGAAGCACATCAAACACAAAACACACATTAAGTACATTTAGTATATATTTAATGATTTTCAGGTGTACATTTCTGTATCTTTGCAGTGTGTGCAATCATCAGAATTTACCAGCGTGTGCCATCCGCATAAATCTACCTCCACCCAATAAGAATTTTTTTGAATTACCTACACATGTTTTACATTAGCTTATCGTTAGCTTATCTACTCCACATTTTCCTTGAAACTGTGCTAAACTATATTTTCTTAAATTCTTAAATTGTGCAAATTACCTGCATGACCCCCAATGGGTCAGTCAGCTGTGTGTCAGTGCGGACTTTCAGCCCCTTTCCAATCACTCCGGCATGAAACACAGACCACACACTGCCAGAAAAATTGACGGTGGTACCAAACCGACAGTTGATATCCAGCAACGAGGCTCCGATGTCAGGAGACACCGATGGGGACGGCAAAGGGGCCCCAGACATATCTGCGATCTGCCCTCCAAACAGGCCGGCGTTTCCTTTATGTAGCGCTCCCTCAACCAGCTGCTGAAGTACCGCTTTGAGAGTGAGCGTAGAATACGCTGCGAAACGAGACAGGAGCAGGACTGAACAGTTCACCGCCTCGACTGCCTGTCCCCCATCTCTCCCCACCTTCCCACTTTCTCCTCTTCTCCGCAGCGCTAGAAAGAAATGAGTGACGGCAGCACGAGAGAGCAGGAGCAGGTGTGCTGGAGAGGAGGTGCGAGGGAGCGGGCTACAGGACAGGAGGCGCACTGTAGCATGAGATACACCCGGGTCACCGTGGAGAAGGAGCGGGCCAAAATCATGGAGGTGTCTTGAGACCGCTGAGCCCACCTGGATGGCCATGGAGGACTGAACACCTACTGCTCCTCTTTTCTCCTCGTCCTGACTCTGGATGGCTGCGGCCAGGTTAAGCAACAGCTGCCTCAGCTGCCTGGGCCCCAGAGTGTGTGCATGGATCTGGGCTACACAGCGAGCTACAGCGGCATGAATGAGTCCCACCATGCAAGAGGACAGTGTGGTGTGGAGCTGCCAGGCCAGAGCCAGCTCCTCTGGGTTGTGGGCCTGGGTGAGTAGCTGGCAGAGGGCCTCAGTGGCAATGCTGGGACCCCCATACACCGACAGCAGACACAGCAGCTGATGCAGCCAGAGGTGACGCTTCCTTTCCAGTCGCAGTGTCTCGGCACAGAGCTCACCTACGTGAGACTGCAGCTCCTCCAAGAAGGGGATGACCCTCTTGGGTTGAGAGGAAGCAGGGTGATGAGGGTTGACTTCAGCTCCATCTGAGCGGTTGAAGACCAGTTTGTGGAGATGCAGAAGCAGCATCTGGAGGAGGCGATCGCAACCTTCTCTGACACCTTCATGAGGGGAGGGTGTAGGGCCAGAGATGATGACTGAGGCCGGGGTCGCTGTGTCTGCCAGAAAACGGAGGACCCTGGACCCTCCTGATGGGCTCTGGCTAATAAGGTGGACAGCCAGCCCCAGCATGTTATCCAGTTCCTCTCTGGGGAGGCCCTGCAGCAACGCCTGCAGCTGGAGCAGGACAGGAGGGCGCAGCAGCTCCACCAGCTCTGCAGACACCGCACCAAAGAGGTTGGGGGACATTGCAGCCAGCTGCAACAGAAATGGTACTGCAGCACGCCGGAGTTGAGGGGAACTCTCCCAAGATGTTGAGGATGAAGTGGGAGATAGAGGGCCTGACGGACTCAGGCTTTCCTGAAACATCCTGAGCAGCTCCTTCCTGATGCTGTCCGAGTGGTGCACTGCGAGGTGTCCAAGGATTCCCACCACTGAGCCAATCTTTGGCACTCTGCTGCCTTTATCCACTCCCATCACCATTAGCCCTTGTTCCTTAGCGCCATGAGAGCAGAAGTCCTTGAGTCCACATGCCAAGACTCGGCTGATGATAGTACCCGGGAAGGCAGAGCCGATGTGAGCCACGACCCAGTCAAAATGTGGAGAGTGCTGAACTGAGGTGTCCAACAGTGCATCCACACATGCGTCAGGGCACCAGGCTAGCATGGCGGCCAAACACTGGGAATAGGCCTCCATGAGGGACCGGGTGGCAGCACAGGACATCCAGAGCTGGAGCAGCTCGTTGAGGCTGGAGGAGTGGGGGGCCACCCTGCGGCCGGCATGCTTGCTGCTCAGCTGGCCTAACAAGTCCACAGCCCAGGCGGATACCAGAGGGGCCCAGGCCCGGGGGTTGAGACGAATAAACTCTGACAGCACGCCATGAACCTCCTACAGACAAACAAAAATAATAAAGTTAATTTTCTGAGGAATTTCCCGAACCATTGTCATATTTTTATGAATGCAGGAAAACATTTAGGCTAGTAAGACTGGGCAGGATCGGTTACTCTTGTGGGCCTCTAAAACCAATTTTAAGTTGTAATCTTAATAAACCTCTCAATATAAGAAAGATAAGCTACTAGTTTTAAGACGTTCTATGTGTGTCCTTCTGCATCGCACCTGTATAATGTCCTCCAGGTTGGAGCTGACCCCGGAGCTGGCATCGCCCTCTGTCTCCAGGTTGTGCAGGAAAGCCGAGACGTGCTCATCATACACGCCCCTCAGATGCTCCAGCACCGCCCCTCGACAGGCCGGGACCGAGCGCAGCAGGCGCACAGCACAGCGGGCGTGTTCCCGGACACTGAGCTTTCGGCCCTGAACAGTGTCAACGCCACTGATGAAGGACTTGATCTCCTGGGAGAGTTCCTGGGCGCTAGAGGAGAAGAGTGGACATGATGAAATGATGGGCCAAGTGGGGAGTTTAGCATCCACGAGCAGAACATGATGAGGAAAAGGAATGAAAAAAGAGGTGTGTGTCTGTATTTGTGAGAAGGGAAGGTTCTTTTAGACAACCCATACAAATCTAATAATATATCTCTAATAACAAGAAAAAGAACAATATATTTTTGGGCTGAAAATAATAATTTTCATTATCAATTAACCTTTTGATTGACTAGTCGTTAGTCAGAAAAAGCAAGGAAGTCACTTTGGGCAATGGGAAGTTGTGGTATACATTTTCACATCTGATACACTAAATGATTAAATTGAATTAACTGAAGAATAATCAACAGAAAACCAAAAAATATATTTCCCAATGTATCGATTAATCGCTTAGTCCAAATGCATGTTTCACATAAAGAAACAGCAATCCTCATAATTAAGAACCTGTAACTTGAAACTGTTGTCACTGATGTCTCCATGACTTCTTAAAAAAAAAAACCAATCCATCAATTATCAAAAACGTTATTCATTTTCTGTCGATCAACTAATTGATTATTAGACTTATCCACTCTACAACAAAATTATTACGAATGGAAATGATCTATAGTTGCACTACAGCACTAATATATATATATATATATATATATATATATATATATATATATATATATATATATATATATTTAAATCGTGTATACAATTTTAAAAATACCCAACATTTGCTGGATACTGCTCTACAAATACTAGCTTTGCTCCAAGTGATATCATTTTAGTTTTCAAGTATTTTTGTGTATCTTCAGTGTATCTTTTTTGCACCTTTAATAGAGTGACGTTACATGCATAATCGATTAACTAAAAAGTCTTCAATGTAGCCCTTAAATGTTGTTAACCCAGTCAATTTCAACATGAGCTGGCTCTATAGAACAGTGTAAGAATATATCAAAGGTCTGGTCCACTAATCTTTGTACAGTGAACTTAAATACTAAATGTACTAAACTGACTTTATAGGCTAAATGTAGGCTACTTGTTCTGTCAGACCAGCCGCTTCCTCTCCACCACCACTCACCTAAGGGCAGGCTGCGGTGTGTGACTGTGTGAGCTCTGCATCGCTTTCAGCGGACTCCCGTCCAACACCACAGACATCGTTTGGTCTTTTAACATTAAAGCGTCACATCAAATCCTCCTCTCGGCTGCGGGGCTTCGACGTGAGCGATTATGGCAGCTTTTTGTTGTGTTTGCTGTCCAATTTCAGGACAAAAATACATCGAAAGGGCGCTCCAAAGCCGGAAGTTGGAACTTCTTCGTCGTTAGAAAAAGGGAAATCGTTACAATGAGAACTGACGTCACTAGCGACACCTAGTGGTAGTGAACGTTTTTTGCCCCCCCCCCCCCCCCCCCCGTTTTTTTAGCTGATGTCAATGATCTGTCTCCTCATTAAAAAAAAAAAAAAAGTCATATACAAAAATTATAAAATTTGATTGATTCCCTAAAGGTGAAATTAATTACAATTAAAAAAAACTGCCAAGTACGTTTTCACACACAAGCAGTTTGCCTTGGTGCTGTGGTGGATAACGCTCAAAATAAACGACATAAAGGGGGAGGGGGGCAAGTCGTAATATAGTCATAATATAAAAAAGACATTTACAATTAAAATATATAAAATATCTATACATTCTAGCTGTAAAGTTTTTTTTCAAATGAAGAAGATGGAATGTGCAAAATATTGAGTAAAGAATGTGCAAATGTTGTACACTGTGGCTGACTGTAAGGGCTTCTAGTTTATTCTTAAACCACTGTGAATAAAATGATAGTGTAAACAAAAAATACAAGCAAACAGAGCAGAGGGCTATTTCACAAAACCAAGAAGGGATTAAGCCGGGATTTCCCAGTTATCCTGGCTCAATTTAGCCTTGACTCGGTTTCACAAAAGCAGAGGCACCTAAGTTACCATGGAGATTTATTCTGTACAGCTAGCCTGCTCCTGACCAGGCTAACAGCCAGGATTTATTAATCCTGGAGCCTTTTCTGTTCACTCAGCAGTGGTTTTACCCTCTTGTTATCAGCCTGCATTAAAATACAACAGGTGCATATTGCTGTTCATTTAAGTAGCCTACTGTTATTATTTAAAGTTGTGACCATTATTTTTCATAATTAGTAAAGTGACAGTCGTTGTTACTGTTATATTGCTGTATGAAGACTGATGTTCATATTGTTGTTAGAAGTTTGGTGAATATATTATGACAGTTGAGATAATTAGAAAAGGCTGATAAAGTTGCCAAATGTGTTTTAAATGAAGTCAGTTACTAAGGGCAATATATAAAGTTCTGTACATATGTGTTTATATAGTGGACCAATGCACCTTCAATTATTTTAGTTGATTAATGTTTTTTGTATTCTTTAACAATAAAGGATTCAATAAAATGGCATTCTTAGCACACACTTTGTGTTGTCCTTATTGGACAACACAAAGTGTGTGCTAAGAATGCCACTGGGACTATAATTTGGGAGAATTGTACAATTATAAAACCCTTAATCTTAATCTTAATTGTACAATCCTGTCAAATTATAGTCTTAGTTCACTGAACCAATAATTATATAGTGTAGACTACTGTACATTCATGTAACAACAGGGAGAGGACAACCCAATGTTGACCTTATATTTTGCTGGGGGGCAATAACTGATGAATATAACTCAGTTACATTCATGTTTACAGTGTGCATTATATTTATCACTTAATTCTCTTTATAGTTTCTAGATTTCAGAGTCCAATTTCTTCAGTGTCTTTCTTTTCTATCTCCATATATACGAGGGAGCAAAACATAGGCTATATGTAAAGAAGGAAACTCAGCCTCTATAAAAAAGAAGTGAGAAATAGCGTGTCAGATAACAGCTGACCGACTGAGTGATAGTCTAAAAATATACATTTACGAACTACTGCTCTTAACTGAAACCAATGAGTTACTTGTCATTTGCAAAAACAAACAGTTGTACACTTTGCATTAAAAGCAAGCAGTGGAAGTTAATATGACTTATGAATTTTATATTTTACCCCATGAGAGAGAGGGAGACACAGAGTGAAAGAGATATTTACACATCATGTTCTAGCGTTGTAGAAAATGGATCTTCATGGTAAATTTCCTGAGGAATATTATCTTCTGCTTACTTTTAAGACAAAGAGTACAACGGTTAATTTGTGTAAATGATTAGTAGCATAACCCTTGGATGGTATGATTATGACGGTCTTAACTCAGAGCAGTGGTCAGTTAATGTCTATTTTTAGGCTGCTTACGCATTCAGTCGGTCCGCGATCGTCTCCCAGGCTGTTTCTCGCTGTTTCATTACAGCGGCCGTATTTCTTTTTTACAAATAATATGTTTCACGTTATCATACTTCTACAAGAAGCTGCTGCTCACTCTGTATAAACTATGAACAAAGCGTATTCTCCATTGTAGCATCAGTAAATCTGTGATCTACCTCGCGGTCTGTTAAGGAAATCCGTGAACGCGCATCTATCCGAATTACTTCAGCCCGGCTCGACCTAGTCGCTCCTCCTCAGCCTGGCTTGGCCTTCGTGAAACGCACTAAGCCAGGCTGCACAGACTAGACTAGGTCAAGTCTCGCTTTATCGGTTATCCTGGATTTATATATTCTACTTTTGTGAAACAGACCCCAGGAGTGCATTTATCATGTATCATACGTCAGAGACGTGAGTGCATGTCAACCACCAAAACACTGGTATCAACTTTTACATTTGTCACAGTGATGCCACCATTCTGCAGAGTGATTATGATGATACAATACATGTGATTGTGTTACAAATAATAAAGGTCACCTGAGCAATAAAGTCCGAAAAATCTGTAGGCTATTGTGTCATATTTAATCCATTACAATTATCTTAAAAAAAAAAGGTATAGGCCTACAATTCGGTAAAAAGACAGGACCAAACTATACACATAGGGGTACCATGTAACACACAATAGAGACATTCAAGAATAATACTTAACTAAGTAACACTTTATTTATATAGCACTTTTAAAAACACGCAGTTACAAAGTGCTTCACACACACATGCACAATACGAATAAATAAATAACATCAGTGACAAAATACAAATTAAATTTAGAATACAGCATAATTGGGGTCCACTTTCCACAAAGGATTTCCACATTACAGTTTCCATTGCTTTAATATTCTTCAGTCCGCGTAATGTTTCAAAGTTTAAGATTTATTTTTTTATTTTAAGATTTATTTATTTGATTAGGACAATGCACATTAATCAACATGTCTGTAAATGAGCCAGTGTTAGCCAGTCGGCTAATTTTCAACTGTAGTCCTAGTTACTAGTATGTACCTACTACCTAGTAAGTAGTGTCACGTTTCTATTTTGAATTGTTGTATGTGTGTGTTTCGCATTTGTCAATGTAGAATTTTCCATATAAAATAAAAAAAGGTTAAACATCTTTTAAAATAAATATAATTCTTATCATAAAACATGTAATGTCTAAATGAAGATTTGGGAGAGTCAACATCTAACCAAAATAATAATAAAATAAAGTAAATTAAATAATTGAATGCAGGTGTACGTACGTACGTCAGATGAAGCGATACAGCCAAAAAAAAAACAAAAAAACAGCAGGTCTACATAAGGTCACGTGCTCCGGCTAAAAAGAGTAACAATCAGCTGATCGCTCACGGCTGAGTTTTGGTGTCGGGCTCTTTGGTGACGTCTCTGATATTAAAGAGAGCTGTGGACATTGTCTTTTGAAGGTAAGAGCACAGACCGGTGAAACAAACATTTACGTAAACTGAGCCGTGTGTCAGCCGAGGGCCGTGTTTTCGTGATGCTTCGGTATTTATGGCTGATGTAACAGCAGCTGTTGAAGACATTTGGTGATGTAAACAAGGACCAGTTCAAGCTAATCACGAACGTTAGCTTTCGGCTAACGTTCAAAATCCCGTCGATCGAACGTAGCTTAATATTAAACCGACTTTGTCCACATTACAGCCGGCCGTGACATTTCAATGATTTGAAGCTTCATTAAAGCATACCCACATATAAAAGTGCTGTAAATTATCTGAATAAAAAGACAATTAAGACAATTAAATACTGCAGTATAACAGCCCTGCAGTAAATCCTCCCCCCATGAAGGTTATAATAATATAATACACTTTAGAGAGGTGTTAATTAAACTGTATGATCATTTTGGAGGCTTTGGTTTGTGGTGCTGTGTACTGTACTGTACTGTACTGTACTGATAGGAGTTTCTATCATTTTGTCCACCCCATTCATATCAATGAGGGTAGGCTAAATAACAGAAACGGCTGTCAGTATAATTCAGTAGGCTACAGTTCAACCGCACCACAAACTAGCCTACAGCCTCAAATGATCATAAAGTTGAATCAACCTCTCTCTAAAAGAGTTTAAACAGAAACTGATTATATCCTTAATGAAGAAAGGTTTATTCCAGGACTGTTGTATTAGACTGCATTAATTAGTTGTAACTATGTGTACCTAATAAACTGGCAACTGAGTTTATATAGATGTAGCCTACTATATATCAATAAGCATGAGCTGCAGTGACAGTATCTCCCAATGTGGGGTTTTGGTAGTAGTGGTGGTGGTGGTAGTGGTAGTGGTGGTGGTGGTGATGATGATGATGATGATGATGATGATACTAATAATAAATAGTAAACAATTTTTTTTAGTTTCAATTTTCTACATATCTCATGTTGTGTGCTAATATTTGGTCCATAAAATGATTTGTTCCTTCAGGTGCTGACCGTTACCTGGAAAGTCCATTCGAAACCAGACAAAAAGAAACCCTGACATGGCCCCAACACTGGTTAGGAAGTTATCACTTCATCAGAATATAGAAAATTAGACCACATTTGTTTGTTGTTGTTTTTGTGTTCTATTATAGCAATGATATTGTTATGCAATTTTTATAGCCTGTGTCCAATGTATTATTATATGTAACATTTCACTGAATTGAATTTAAACCTTTTAAAGTGAAGTCATTTTATTTTTATTTTTTTAAATATAGCCTATTACAAGTCCTATCTTATCTGTGTTTAACCCAGAGAGTCCTGTCTGGTCAAACAGTCTGTTGCAAAGTCAAACATTTGTTCCTGTGTGTTCTAATCCAAGTATGATGAGAAACCAGAGCTTGGGGACTTGATTGAGATCTTCCGGGGCTCCTATCAGCACTGGGCTGTATATGTTGGCGATGGCTTCATTGTTCACTTGGCACCACCCTGTGAGTCACCTTCCATACACCACTGTCTCAACAGTGTCTCCCAAAATACTAATCTAATAAACCTCATACTGGAACATAAAACAGTCCACATCCACTGTCACATGAAGGTCTTCAGACCAGAATATCACATTTAGATTTTGTTTGGTTGAACTAATTCATAAACCACTAAAAACACAAAATATGTTGCAATATTTTGCATAAACCCACACAAGTTATGTCTGTTTCTCACTCTTTCTGTCATTTCTATTTATTCATAGCTGAGGTCCCAGGTGCAGGTGCCAGCAGTATAATGTCTGTTGTAACTGAGAAGGCCATTGTGAAGAAAGAGGAACTGTGGGACGTGGTGGGAACCGACCAGTGGAAAATCAACAACAGCCTGGACAACGAGTACAATCCCCTCCCAGTTCACGTCATTGTGAGGGAGGCCTGTGCGAAGGTGGGCGATGAGCTGCCGTACTGCGTCTTCAGGGGGAACTGTGAACACTTTGCAAACGAGCTGCGCTACGGAAAAGCGGAGTCCCGGCAGGTCGGTGGACCCGTGTTGCATGCAGGACTTTCTTTGGGGGCTGGGGTGAAAAACAGAAAAGAAGTACCTTTTGTAAGACAAAACGCAAAAAACAAAATTCATTAAACAAGTTAAAAATGTTTGTGCTGGTGACTCACCAGTGGTGAGATTAAAACAACAACATATAGGCTATAAACACATTTCAACAAAAAAAAAAAAAATCAAATCATATGAATAAGCAATTTATATTTGTTTCAGTAAGCAGGCATGATAAAAGTTATATCAGTTACAATGGATCCTTAGAGAGACCTATTTTCAGTCAGTGAGGAAAAACCTCTCAAACCTGTTTTGACAGCATAATCTTTCTGCCACCCATTACATTATAATAGTAAAATTAATCTTAGTGGTACAAAACAACAAGCTGAAAAATGTCCTGATATGTGAGGGATATATTTCCCAGAGTTGTGGATAATTTGAATGGCGTTTTGAATGTGTAGAAGACTCCGCTCACTAACTAAAAGGTGTTTGTTTCCCTCTGCAGGTGCGTAAGGCAGGAGAAACAGTCATGGTTGCAGGTGTGGTTGCAGTGGTGGGTCTGGGGATCGTGGCTCTGGCAGGAGCTCTGTTTGGACGCGGCAAAAAAGAAAACAAGAACACCCAGTGATTCAAGTACCAGGTTGCCTGTTCAGGGACTTGATGAACCCGATCACCAACGTTTTCTGTGTGATCGTGATTAGTGTATAAGCTAGGCTTTAGCTCACAGAAAACGTAAATTTACATTTGTGATTTCTACTCAACTTTACTTCCATATGTCCCGCATGCCTTCGTCGGTTTGAATAACAATGCAAAACTGGTGGGTTCGGGATCAAGATTGTATTTTTCTGACTTTTTAAAATTTCTACAGACAGCACATACAAGCACTATTACCACTAATGAAGCTGCCAAGATAAATGTTTTAATATGAACTGAAGATTAAGCATATATATATATATATATATATATATATATATATATATATATATATATATATATATATATATATATATATATATATATATATATATATATATATATATTTTTTTTTTGTTTGGATTGTGAAGGATGAGTTTGGGGGGGTATTTTCTATTGATAAAAACAAAGTTGTGATGGTAGTTGCTTATGAAGAAATAATATTAGCTACCTAAGTCGAACCTTTAGACAAGAAGAATATTTTACATAATCAAAATTAAGCTAATATGATATTGTGGTTACATCTCTCTCGCCATGCAATGTCAAATTCACTACCGCCAACTGTTTATTCTAGTAGTACCTTGATGAACTGAAAGGAGTGAGGATGTGGACGGATCTAATTCTTATGACGTGCTATCTCCTAATGAGTTCACAAGTTAACTAGAATTCATAACACAGTGTATTGTTTGTAATTGTTTTGAATAAATAATTTGTGTGATTCTGGATGGTGTCGTGATGTCCCCTCACACATGGTCTCAGTTCTCCAAACCATCTAGGCCCTGAATGCATTTAATCTTGATTTTACCTGTTCGCTTATTTCCTTTGGCATTCTTTTGTTCACTTTAATTTCTAAGCATTTGAATTAGAAGCAGCATACAGTATTATTTCAATATTACTGTATTGTAGCGACAAGCCACCTAATTTTACGCCTGAATACTCTTTTTTTTATTTAAATATTTTAACATTTTACATGCTGTTCATCCCAGACCATCTGTAGATTTTACTGAATTAATCCTTTGGCTTAATCCAGTACATGAACTCTTGCTTCCTCTGGATGGTCAAACTATTTTTTCCCCATCTTATCAAGTGTATCACAACAGGGATTTTTTTAGTATTTTTTTTGCTGCTTAAATGCAGTTGCATTGGTGGCATTATTGTGCGCATGGATGAGTTTTCCATAAACATGAAATCTCTCTAATCGTTACAGAAAATATGGCAAAAGGTACTCAAAATGAAAACACATTTTATTGTACCATAACTTAGATAAGCATATTATGTATGGCCAGGTTATCTTTAAGGTTGTACCAGAATAGGTTTACATGGTTTAATTTTCAAAAAACATCATATTTTTGTTGTACAGCACAGCTCTCACTGCTGCAGCTCCTCCCCAACACCCCAAATCCCAGAAAAAAGTGATTTTTTTTCATAATATGGGCACTTAAAAGTCTACCACTTTCAGCATAGGCCATTGTTGTGTTTTGGAGGTGTGTTTTTGCTCAGTTCCCTCTAGTTATATATATCCAGATAGATTTGGTTTTATTTGTACAGGCTTTAAGATATTGGTCTCTTGAGATGCCCGTCTGCACTACAAATCAATGACATTTCATTTGTGGTGCTTACAGAATAAAAAAAAGCTTCAACAGCAGTATCTCTCCAGACTCAGTGCCCAATACAATGGAGGTGAATGGACAACCAGCTGAAGTATGTTGATAAATCCTAGAGTTCTATTTTCTACTGAAGAAATAATCTACATTGAGGTCCGTTGGCATTGTTACCTCATGTATTGTGGTGGAGGCAGAAATCTCAAAGATGGATACCCTCCCATCCTCCTGACGACAACTCACTAAATTCTTGGCTCATACATAAGCTGAGGAGGAAGATGACTACAGCCTATTAATTTAAAGAAGAAACATACATTTATTTTACTTAATATTAATTGTATTTATTTTTAGAACAGCTAACATGCCACATGATTTGGATTCTCAGTAAAAGGTTGCATCCAGTCTTCCTCAGTCCACTTCAACTAAACACAGCTTAGTACCAGGACATTAGCTCCAATGGTGACGGCTGTTGATTGTGTCTAAACGGCATCCTGTATAAGTAACACCAAACCTAACAATATCATATCCAACGCAGGCAGAAGATATGGGGGTTACACCGTAAGGTTTGATGAAAACACAAAATCTACTGGTGGAAAAAGATTTCAAGTTGAAATGCTCAGTTTTCATTGAATAAAAGGCACAAATAAAAAGAGTAAAATAAACGTTTAGGGAGATCTGAAAGATTATACAGGTACCTTCAGGTAATCAAGGATTTCATAAACCCTCCACCACAGCACTACTAGGACACACAGGAAGGCATGTAAACACATATACTGATTTCCCCTTGCAACCAGTTCTCCAGCATCAATTTGACTACTTATTCCCATCATGTGTCTGCAGTGCATGTGACACGTTCACAGATCTAAAATCACTTGTCGGGCCAGTTCAGTTTGGTAAATACAGTGTTGAATGTGCCAAGAAAACTCTGGGCCAGGAGACCTTTTGTTAGGCCACACAAATACACGGTGCATGCATGGATTTTTAAAGTCTTAAATCTGTAAATGAGTGATAACTGAACTAAAACATTCATATCCACTGTGTGTGTGTGTGTGTGTGTGTGTGTGTGTGAGTGAGTGAGTGAGTGAGTGTGTGTGTGTGTGTGTGTGTGTGTGTGTGTGTGTGTGCGTGAACTGAAAAACATTCAGTCTAATACATGATAATTCTGTTATATATATATTTAACAATTCTTTAAAAAAAAAGTGTCATTTCTTCATGTCATTTTAAGACAAAATGCACTGTTTATATACATTTACTTTACAACTGCAACTTAATGAGTTGAATAAAACAAAAAAGGGGGGGGGGACATTTTGTGTGTTCAACTCGGGCTGCTGCTCTTCCACTTTTCTGTCCCTGTGTTTGTTTCAGCTCTGCCATCCACAATAATGCATTCATAAAGCACTAGATTGTTGCCTTTTCACCCATCTGTCAGTTTCCCGAATGAAGAAAGACAGAATCCCAAAGTTGAGAGTCATCTACTGACCAACTGTAACGTTTTCATCTTACGGTTCACAGTATTTCGTTCACTGCTAAAACCTCTTTCTGGTCCTTTGTTTGTGGAATGTCAAGCCACCATCTACTGCTCAGGGTCCAGTCACTGAGGTCCATGGCTCCTCCCTCTACATCCCCCACCCTCAAATCTTTCTTCATCAGTCCAGCTTGCGTGCACCCAGTTTGAGAGGACCTTTAGCAGCTTTGCGCTCCGCCCGTTTTGCCTCCAGCTCTTTCCTCCTCTCTTCCCGTTTCTTCTTGGAAAGCTCGGCCTTGCTGAGACCTGGTTGACAATAAAGACCAGAAGTTTAATGCACAGGCATACAGTACATTAGTTTATGGTCATCTTGTCTATATCCACAACGTTCCACTTCTGCGATTGCTCCGTTGCCGGATTTCACCCTTTTCTTTTGCCTGTTACACTCTCTGTTACACTTAGGCTTTCTTTGCGTTGGAATTTTAAACTCCAGTGGATTTATGAGGACTATGGTTAACTGCTCCTCAGATCTCTGCAGGGTAAATTGAGACAGCTAGACTATCTGTCCAATCTGAGTTTTCTGCTGCATGACTAAAACAACTTTTGAACGTACACGGTCTACCAGAACAATCTCCTTCCTGAGGCTATTTTGCAGCGGCACCGTGGCTTTTCCCGTTGCTTAGCGCCCCCCATGACGATTGTGATTGGTTTAAAGAAATGCCAATAAACCAGAGCACATTTTTCTCCCATCCCGGAATGCTATGTGGACTAGCGAGACCCTCCTCCGCAGCGCTGTGGGGGAAGGTCTGGCAATGCAAGACTAATGGTCATCTAACAAGAATACCTGAACATTAGTGTGACTAAAGAAGAGGTTCAATTAAGTGAAGCTTTTGTAAAAACGGTCCAGTGATGTGACATATAAAAGGTTCATATTTCATATAAGGGGGGGTCAACTCAGACTTACCCTGGTTCCCATCCACTGACTCCCAGCTCTCCTCAGCTCCCCAGTCTCCTGTTGCCTCTGCAGTCCAGCCATCTCCAGTCTGACACACACACACACACATAGTTTTTTCAATTTTGGACAGTTTATAACCATGTCTAGTCTCAATGGTAAGCTAAGCTAACTGCCTGCTGGTTCTAGCTTCATTTTACTGTACAGCCACAAGAGTGGAGGTCATCTTCTTATCTAACTCTCTGCAAGAAAGTGTATTAAAGTGTATTTAAGTCAAACTATTCCTTCAAAGCAGGTAGTTCATTCTTTATGACCGGCTTCTTTCATTTACTTCAATATCATCTAACAGTTTCTGTTTATTATCTTCAAGTGTTCTAAAAAGGCCTCTATAAATAAATCTGACAGTACAAACATCTCCCTCCACCTTTATCCCTCTACCTCCATTTGTAAGTCTCATGATTACATAGAGGTTACAGTTATTTAATGTACATTTGGTCACACTTCTTTTGCACACCAACAACATGAATGGCTTACTATGCAGACTTGGAACACTTTAAATCTGTAAAACAAATCAACAAGGATGCATCATTTATATCCCTATCAATAGGTTTTGTTGCCGTTTAATCACTTTCAGAATTCACAATTTCTGACGTTATTTATTCTAAATCTAAATCGACACTAACTGAATCGGTTTATCTCTTGCTCTCCTATGTTTTTGCATCCCTCCTCACCGTGGTGGCAGCAGTGCCGGCTGGGTTTCTCTGGGACACGCTGGCGAACAGATCGTTCTGACTAGCCCCCTTGGTGGCTGAGCTGCTGCTGTCCCAGTTGTACTCGCTGGCTAACCGCACCCCTTCGGGCAGGGGGAGCGTCGTATTGGCCAAGGTTGTGTCTGTGTCCTCCTCCCCCCAGTCATTGCCCCAGCCTTCCTCGCCCGCCGAGCTCTGACCCTGCCCCTCCTTGTCGTTGGACCAGCTGTCGTCGGCGTCCCAGCCTGAGCTGCTCCAGTCAGCGCTCTGTTTCTTCACTGCCATGGAGGACGACGACCGGCCCACCTAGACATTGGAGAGATTGTAGATTGAAATTGAGACTCCTTGAAGTAATTAAAAAGCGTTTTAATCATTCACATTTTTTCCACACAAAGAACACAGACTACAAAGTTCTTGAACTCTAGGAAAATCTTACCGGCAGGTGCGTCAGATCACAAACTGTCAGTGAAAGAACCAAAGAAATCCTGTACGCTGATGATCATGTCTTTTCAATTCATTAAAAAAATTTGGAACGATTCATGAATTTTTATGATTAAGGTCTGAGCACTAAAACACTGTTAATAAAGTGAGTAAAAGTGATCGACAGTGTGAGGGATTGTTTTGGTTCTTTCACATCCACATAAAAACAATTGTCTTGGTGTGTAAAAAACATTACCTCATAAACTATTTCAGCCCAGAATCAAGCCAATACAATATACTATACTATATACTAATACCAGTGGTGTTAGTAACATAAGAAGTAAGTGTATTAGCACTTAAGGGAGTATTGCATAATGGATCCAAATTAAAGGGTGCATACTCCTTTGTCACTGGCCTTCTTTTTGGATGTTGCCATTCCTGACCAGTCAGTGTTCCAGTCATCTGGCTCAGTGTGAGCTTTCTCTGGCTCCTATATGAGACAGAGTCAACAGTAACAATTACAGATAACACTAAACATAATCCTAATTCACATAAGACATGTATCTCAATAATAATTTGGAACCTTTTCTTTCCGTCCAAAGTGGTAATAGCTTACCTCCAAACTTCCCCAGTCCTCCTCCTCATCCCAGCGGTCTCCTATTGGCTCATCATTGTTGCTTGGTACTTCATGAGTCTGTGATTGGTTGGCACCACTAGTAGCAGCATGACGAGTCACAGAGGCTTGTGGAGTTTTATCTGCAGAACCTGAGAAAAAAAGAAAACCCAGCAGAAATTGTTCAGAGAGCATACATAGGACTTCTTAAAAGAGGAACTTCACAGATTTCACAAATTAAAGTGTCTTAAGGGTGTACTGCATATGTGAAAAAGGTTGTAGGAAGTATTTTGTGGCAGAGAATCTGATATAAATTGGCTGAGGTGATGTGACTTGACTCAATGTCGGTTAGGGCTGAAGACTACAAGTTTGAACATGAAAAGAAATCTGGAGGTGTGGAGTTAGAAAGAAGTGACACCTCTGTAGCCCGCTCCCCATCTCTGCTTGAGACTACAATTGCTGCTACCAGCATAACACAACTGAATCTCTAAACCAAACTGTTGGCAGTCAAGTTGCATTGTGGGTAATGTAGGAGCCAGGTTTTGACAAGAAAAAATATGTTTGGCATAAAAAAGACAATATTTCTGATTGTGCTGCAACCATTTTCATCTTTTTAAAACTGTCCATCGTGAGTCCAACAATGTAATAGGAGTCAAGTGATAACCCTACCAGGTGCAGGTGCTCCGTCAGTGGCACTGGTAGGGCTGGTGGTGTTGGCGGGCTCGCTGCCCTCGGCTGCAGCACCCCCCTCTGTCCCTGGAGCGTTTCGGATCAGCTTAGAAGTTATGGTGGACATGCCAGTCACGGCCCAGCCGGCCCAGCTGGAAGAGGCACCTGAAGGCTGAGCACACGACGCTACATCCTTTTCTGCAGGATGGACAGGGAAGAGAGCTTCAAGTATTTAGTTTTACAATTTCAGATATAGAACTGAAAGAAATTAGTCGATTTATTCTGCTCCCGATATTTGAGCCAGTAGCAGAAGTATTTGTTGTCTTTTCCCCAGAAAATTGAGCAAAGTATGTAAACAAATAAGTAACATGTAATCACTGGTTTCCTTTCTGACTGATAAATAAAACTAGACAGTAAAGCTCAGTGCAGTGTTACATACCCATATCAGCCAGCTTGGTGGGGTCTTCTGACACGGTCTCCAGCTTGGAAAGGAAACTCTTGATGGCTTTAAATGCCTGACAGAGGGAGGTAGGCAGGAGAGAACATTTACAAGTTTACAAGTCTATCTTGTCTCCGTCTAATCCAACAATTTCACCTGGGTTAATTGTGCTTCAAAATAAATAGTCAAACCAGTGTGGGTTGTTTGAGATGATGGGGGTAAACCTTGCCTAGCTGTTGAGTCATGAGTCAGTAATAACCAGCTTAATGTTCTTAGCTACAATGTTGACATGTTGCTGACATACGTGCCTTTTAGTTCAAAGAATCTGCCATTATATAGTTATTAAATAATCTTGACTACATTTTCACTAATATATGCTGTGGTTGTAGTGACCAGGCATCACTGTGCTCCCTTGTTTCTGTATTTATTGTTACTTTCATATTATTGTTTAAATATGTTTATATGTACAGTATGCACCATCAACCAAGACAAATCCTTAGTAAGTGCTACTTACATGGCAATTAATATTTTTCTGAGTCTGATTTCCTTACCATTTTTACTATCTAATAAGGACAACGAGACAATGTGCTGCTGATAAATAATCAAAATACTCTTGCTATAAATACATTCAATTTTGAGTAGCTATATTGCAAGGCAGAGGCAAACGGTTTTGTTATCTTCATAGCAATTATTTAACAGTCAAGTGTAAAAGCCATAACAAACACCATGTAGTCACAAATTTCCACTAGTCATGTGTACCTGGTCCCTGACGCTCTTATCAGGGTCAACAGTAACGGCACAGAGGGTGGGCAGGATGCGGGCAGCGATCTCTGTTAAGCTGTAGAAGTTGTGTGTGGCGGCGAAGCCAAGTACACCGGCAGAGCGTGAAGCTGGAAAGGGGTCTTTAGTTGCTCGTGAGAAGGCAGAAATCAGAACACGTTGTCGAGTCTGTGAAGAGAGTAATAACCAAATTCTTCCATTCAAACAGATTGTTTACCAAACTTTGGTTTAAGTGGGTTTTTTTTGTTGCATTAAATTAATTAAGTGTTGAACAGTGGTGTGGGTGTACTTTACCCCTGCATTGAGGTAGGAGGCGATCTTGCCCAGGCAGACGGTGGTGTTGCACCGGATTGGCCCTTGTTCGTCTCTGGCCTGCAGCCGGGCAAAGTGACGCATCAGCTCCTGGTTCAGGTTGGTCTCATTTAGCTTGGGAGCCATCAGCAACATAGACTGGAGGGTGAGAGGGAGAAATAGAATAGAGATGAAGAGTTATAGCTACAGGAGGCTGACAACATCCAGTGCACAAGTAATATGGAATAACAACTCCTGGTTTGTGGTTGTGTTTAAATCATGCAAACTACCTTAACAGTTTGTTCTCTGATGGCAGGGTTGGTGTCTGTGAAGCCGTGAACAACGTGAGGGAAAATCTGGGAATTGACTGCTGCCTCATTCAGATACTGAATGAACTGCTCCATCTGAGACAAGAGACATAGACAGAGAGAGGAAACTATTTCAGAGCAAATACATGTTTTATCCTTTAACACACGCTTAAAAACAGCAAATAGGGATATCATTTCCCGCTGTTTTTTTTTTTTTTTTTATATATACATTTTATCCTACTTTTAACTTTTCAATCCTTGCTCTAGAGCTGCAACGTTTAGCATTCTTGCTGGATGCTACATAGAAAAATTAAATGAAATAAAAAAAGAACCCACATATCCACTAAATCACTGCAAGAGATTCTCAGTGGCTCAATAAAACAGGCCTTACATACCTGCTGCAGCAGTCGTATCCTCATGGCTCTGTCTGTGGAGGAGAACATCTTCACTATAACAGGGATGATCTTCTGTTGGTACTCCTCTGCTGACAGGAACTTCCCCACCTGGCAGACAGACAGAGGGAGATGAGATCAGGGAAATAAAAAAGGTTAGAGATATAACTTCCAGATGAGAATATATTACTAGTATAACCATATATTACTTTGACGGAAGGTTTTGTTTATGTTTTACTCTGTATATTATGTGATATTTAGTAATGTGATAAAGTTAAAAGATTCACCTTAAAAAGCGGTGTGAGGACTACGGCACCTGCATTGCCAAACTCGAAGGCGGTGAGCAGCTGAGGCAGGACCTTGTGTTTACAGAAGTCTTCCGGGAAAGAGTCCAGATTGTCACTCAGATCCTGGAAGAACTGCTGCTTCTCAGCCGGCTCCTTGATCTGGAGAGAGAACGTTTGAATTCCACTATTATTATAATCTTTTTACTATTATTATTCAATGTTATACTATCATACAGTTTCCAATGCTAATCGTTTGTAATTGCTCAATAAAATCAAACAACGCACCCCACAGGATAGTTCCATTAGAACTGGATCTGTTTCTATCTTGATAGTCTGCGTTCTGAGTTTACTAGTGAGGTTTGAATGTAGCACCAACACAAACACCACTGTTATACATGTCTTTATGCAACTCTGCTGACCTGTATCTCCTCCAGGAAAAGGTTGCTCTCAACAAAGCTGTTGCTGAGGAATCCCCCGGGGGCTCTACAGTTCTGGAGAAAGCTGGCTGGGTTGGGCCGAGCTCGGGGGTTGGCCCCCACCAGCTCACAGTAATGAGGGACCAGGGCCTTGGGGATCTGTGGGCACAAAGAAGACACAGAAAAGACAACACAAGACTGAACAATACTTCTTCATGTCGCAAACAAAGATTCCTTTTAGCCGTCACTGAAACCATGAAGCAACTGTAGGTTAAAGCCATCTGCTCAGCCTTAGCAAAACGCAGTGACGTTGGTTACCCCAGTAAGCTAATCACTAGGGTTATAAATAATATGAACGCTAGCACTAGTTCAGTCAATGTCAGCTGTGCTAAGTTTCGGAATAACAGCACAGAAGCTAAGCAATGTATTGTTACTACTGTGGACGACGCGTTAGGCAGAAGTGACGACCAGCAACTACTGTTTTCTGCGAGGTGAAATTACTGTTTTTTTTTTTCTTTCAAAAGAGTCTGGTGGATTTGAAGAGCGTGACATAAAGGCTTCAGTCCCCTGTCAGAAAGAGCTGTCAACAAGGTAAAGAAAGGAAAACTTAGCGTAAGCTTAAATTAATTTTTTTAGGTGGTCCCTTTTTAAGGTGGCTAAAATATGTTTTGCTGTAGAATATTGAAGTGTAAATATGCAATGGAATCAATGACAATGGTGTGGTAATTACACAAAGGTCTTACCTTTCCCAGTGAGCGAAGGGAGGATGTGCGAGGTAGTGGCCCGTTGAACACCTCCCAGATGAGGCAGCCTAGCCGCCACACCTCCCCTGCCCTGCAACAGACAGACACACAGTTCAATACAAAAGTTTCTCCAGAAAATGAGGCAGTACCCACTAGGGCCAGATTCAATATTCCATCAACACTTTCACAGGAATCCTTAAATAGTCCAATTATAAACATTGTGTTTGTCTCCAAATGTTCTTATTGCTGCTCTCTTTTTCTTCCTGTGTAACATGTTACTATTGAGGCTGTCAAAATGAACGCGTTAATAACGAGTTAAGTCGTGTTATTCATGCTATTCATTCATTGCATGCAGTCCACAGATCCTCGGTTAAACACTAAACAGTGCTGACGTCTCTCCCCCTCCGATCGCAGGCAGTCAGTAGGGTGGGCTGCATGCAGCGGAGATGAGACGAGACGCGAAACGGGAGCGGGTCTTAATACATCCATGAACAGGAGTGCATGGCTAGCAGAAAGAAAGTTCCTTGAGCAGAAATGGATAAAGAAAAGGGTCCTTTGAATGGCAAGTTGAGTTTCAAAGCCCTTCCAGATGGTTCTCTCCACAAGACTAAAGGTATTTGCATGTACTGTCGATGTGAACTGAGTTACCAATGGAGTAGTTGAGTCTTAAATACCACTTGAGCATTAAAAAACTTGAAAAAGATATCCCTTTAAAGTACATTTAGAACCGATAAAAAATGTGCGATTAATTCAAGATTAATCGCGAGTTAACTAGGACACTCAAGTGAACAGCCCTAGTTTTTATTATTATTCTGACCCACACCTCTCTTACCATTTCTCCCCACTGCTATTGGGCATCTCTGGTGGGTCATATCTCTCCATGTCTGGGTAAACAGCCTTGGGGGTAGGGAGTGAGACCCCACTTGGGTCACCCTGTTCAGGGGCCACATGGTCGAGGGCCCCCAGCTTCCACTCCCCAGCTCGATCCACAAAAACAGCCGATACCCCCAAGTTGTTATGAAGCAGGTGGCAGTCGTTTACCAGGAAACTCAGAGCTTTCTGTGGGAGGAGGCAAATGGCAGAAGTGGAGTAATGGCTTACAGAGAAATGGCTCCCTAAAAGTATCACATGGCGCTCTCTCCTATCCTTACAACTATCTGGTGCAGACCCCAGGAGACCTCCAGTTCGCCAGATCCACCCTTCTCTGCCTGGGCCTTCAGGTGGACTGCCAGGGGTGTCACCTGCTCAGTAACCAGGTACAGGCTCTTCTCTGTCTGTAAAACAACCACAAGTAAAATCCACCATTATTTTATGTGTAACTATTGTGTATGTTTTATTGCACCAAAAAAATATATATATATATCATTATTAGATACATTTTAACAAGCACTCTGCTGTTTATTTTCCATATATGTAATACAACGTTTCCTAATAAACACTATTGTTTCATCACCACAGATTTCTATTAAAGGCAGTAAAGGTTATTACTGAATTATTACCCAGACTTACTAAACTAGAGTAAGTGAAACACAGCACAGCCTTGGACACATACAGTAGTAGCATTTAAAAGAAAATTATGGTAGGAATTATACTATACTAAAGGAGTTTGGCAATTTTCGAGTTGTTGCTCAATGTCAGGAGTGGTAAGAAACCTCAGTATTATGAATATGCAATAAACAAACCTGGACAATCAACGGTCATATTTCCCTTGATATATTTTATTTTCAATTGATCTTTTGGCAAGACATGCAATAGATGCACCAATTTCAAGTGTGTAATTGTTGAAATAAAACAGCACAACTATTAGTTGGGATATTTTATGACCTTGTTGAGCAGACAAAACTGATAAAACAGAGTAAGAATCTGCTTTCATTATGTAGTCCACTACTCACTACAACTATTGCAAATATTAAAAGGCCTACAGTGGCATATTCTCACTCACCTCTGTCTGAACGTTAACATGCAGAGAAAAGAAAGATGGTGGAGATGATCATACGATAGATACAAAACACAAAACAAGGTCACTCACCATTTTGCACGACATTTTCCTCTGAACATCATACACAATGGCATTGTGTGTGTACAGCCAAAGATGGGTGCAAAATAAACAAACACATACCTCCAATCCATCCACATAAGCCAGGATGTTAGGGTGACGCAGGGTCTTCATACGCTTGAAGGCAGCCTTGGCTAGCTGGGTTTGCTGCTCTGTTCCCTGTGCTACCTCGTACAGAAACACTGACACTGGCTCTCCATTGGTCTGAGGACACAGGTTGGATGAAACGACTCACACAACTGACATAATATTTACAACATCACCAGATTATGCTTTCTCATCACATCAATGGAGTGGGGAAAAAAATCAAATACAGTATATCATATCACCACATAAATTACAATAAACATGATGGAAATCATGTCCCACTTGGTCGCAGAAGGACATCTGTGGACTTTGAGGCTGCTGAGGTCCCTCTGGACTCACTCACTGTAACTGGACTCACATTTCCATTTATATTCGCTGCAACTTTGGCAAAGTGCAATATATATCTTTTCGTACATACAGTATCTATATATCTTCTAATAACCCTCATTTTTGCACATACAATGCACATACAATCTGCACACTGTATGCATGCACGTTTACAGGGCATATTTTAGACTTTGTTTTTGCGTTTTTGATATATATTGTCTATCTACCTACCACAGGAAGCAGGTGCTTGGTTGTCATTATCTGGCCCTGCAGGGGTGATGATGACACTCACCAGACTGTCCAGACGGAGTTGCTCAACGCTAATAATGAGCAGACTTGGTTATGTGAGGTGCTGTCAGTGATGAGGGACGGTACCTTTATTTCTGTGATAAAACATTAGCTTGAAAACGGGTCCAGTAACAGTAATTAACTCGGCTAAAACGAGGTGACGTGGCGAGAAATACGTGTCTGTCTCTCGGAGTAAACAAAGCCTGAGCTCACCTAGTTAGATACATAGAGGAACCATTAAAAATAAATACGCACTGACATTGAATCAGCGAGAAAGATACGGACAGACCTGACATGTAACCACGCCAACGTAACACCGGGCGTATCTAAAGGCTAAATCAAAGTAAAAGACACTAACGCTGGCTAGCCGGCTAATATAAGTGACAGGCCTCCACAACGAAGCTAACTCTAGCGGAGGATCGGTAAACGTCTTTTACCTTTCTCTTCCCCCGATGTAGAGTCCATATTCCAGACGTCTCTTGGCTGTCTGGCAGAATTTCATAAGCAAAGTCTTTGACAGGATCCCTGGCAAAAAAGGACCACATCTCCTCTTTCCTCCACACCTCATCAAACACACACACGGCGACAGAAGAACTAAACAGCTAATGTTAGCTAGAGGCTAGCAAATGGCACGGAAGTAAAATGGCTCCGTGTAAACTTTGTTTATGCACATTGGTTCCGCAATAGCTTGACAGCCAGTCCACCTGCTTAAATTAATGCCAAATAACATGGTAAATGAGAACTACACGTATATATAATTTAACCTAGATACATTCCTCTCAATGTCTAGGTCAAAATCTTAAATTCTGTCCAAGCCTCTTTTTTTTTTAATCCCAACATGACCCAATGTAGCTATCTTTAAGATACATATTTTTTCTGAACACGGGTGTTTATGAACACAAACATATCCACACACTATGGAAGTTCAAGTCAAAAATTTTATTTATTTGTTTGTTTATTTAACAGGGACAATGGACATTGATTGTATGAGTATGCAACTATATCTATGGGTAAAACCTTCTGTCATATTTACTCAGAGGGAGAATTAAATACATGAACCATAAAGCCTAAAATTTGTTTAACCAAATTAGAGCTGCAAAGATTAATCGATTAGTTGTTAACTCTTAAATTACTCGCCAACTATTTTGATAAACGATTAGTTGGTTTAAGTACATTTTTAAGACAAAAGTAAAAAATTCTTTGATTCCAGATGTTCTAGTTTCTTCTCTCCTCTCTGTGACAGTAAACTGAATATCTCCGAGTTGTAGACAAAACAAGACATTCGAGGACGTCAACTTGGGCTTTTGGGAAACACTGATCCACAATTTTCACCATTTTAGAGACCAAACAACTAATCGAATAATCAAGAAAATAATCAACTATGAAAATAATCACTAGTTGCAGCCCTATACCAAATTACCACAAACGGGGTCACGGGCACAGGACTTTATTGTTGACCTGTTTGGAACATCAAGAAACTACCATGGGAATAAGTTATCATTTAATGTTTGTTTCAGTTACACACAAAACATATTTGCATGTCATGGTATTTATAGTTAACTTTAATCTGTAACTTTACAAAAACAGTAAAAACCAACTGTTTGTGACTCACAGCAACTTCCTTTTGTTTTTCTATTTTTTATTTAACTTGTCAGCCATTTGTACATTATTCCTGTTACATCGAACATGAATAGTTACATGTATTGTGACAGTAAAATACACTACCATACTGGACGTTGTTTTCTCCTAACCTCTTTAAGTATGCTCCATTAAAACCATGGACTGTAACAATAATAAGAGACAATGTTTAGTGTCTGGTAAAAACTTTACCACAGTTGACAGGGATAACAAATATCCTCTTTATTAATTGCTTATGCACAATCCAGTTTCACTTAAAGTTTGTCGAGGTTTTTATACTCCAATCCTCGTACAGCAGGTAAATACGAAGATTCAATTTTAAAGACTTATAGCTGTGAAAGACTCATCTAAAGAAATGTCAATGGTGATTGAACCTATGACCCATTGATGCATTTGAATATTTATACATTTGCAAAATTACAAACTGTCTGGCATGACATCTCCTGGTGGAAAATAAAAATGCTGTATTAGTTTTTCTGGTTTTTCTCCATTGTATACACAAATTAAACTATGCACATAATTTAACACTTGACAAACGAGACTCCACACACTAGAAATAGAATGATTCATTTTATTAAACAAATGAGATTTATTCTATGCTTCAGACTGCTAAACTGTCTGCTAATTTTAATTCTAGCTAATCCGCTAAATGTAAAACCTATTTGACTCTAGGATCAAATACAGTAAATCTCACATTTCAAAACTGAAAAATAAGTTAAAAAATACTAAATTGGAAGCCAGGATAACACACAATTACAATGCTTTTAAAATTTAACATTCAAATACAAACAAGACACAAAAGAACATTTTTAATCAGTTTTAATTATAACTGTTCACTGCTCTGCTCAAATGCATTGTCACTGTCTAATGAAAAACCCATGTAACTTATTACAACATGAAATTATCTTTGAAAGGCTCAACTTTTCCCCACACAGCAGACCATAAAAAGAGCAAAGACGCCGCAGGGGATTGAACCCTGTCCCGACAAAGTCAGGAGTGCCACCACCGGAGTCTTTTGCTTTTTTGTTGTTGCTGTAATTAAGGGCAAAAGCAAAACCTGGAGGAACAAAGAAGTTTGTTCCTCCAGTAAAAGAAAACCCCTCAACACCTGTCACATAGGAATGTCTCTTGGTCACGAGGCTGAAACTAGAAGAAAGACAACTGGTTTCCCCAATCCCCAGCATTCCCCACAACACTGCATTGTTGAATGATTCCTTATAGCCATATTAACAAAGCCACGATACCAGCATCCCTGGTGATACTCAAAGCGATTTGCCCCTTTGCAATTCAGCTGGACTCACGGGTCAACGTATTGTGAAGCTTACAGCTGTAATGGAAAAAGACAGACAATTTAAGCCCCCCCCCCCCCCCCCCCAACAGAAACCCCACTTGTTCCCAATTCTTAATCAATACGACAAATGTCAATACGGTTATCGTTTAGCGCGACTGGCATAGCAGCAATTACCACAGATACTCTCAGTGACGCTCAATTCCTTCAAGTATTGAAGACTGTACCCTAGAGGCTGGCTGCACCAAGTCATCCCACGACTCCCAGCAGAGGTTAAAGTCACCTGGCTCAGATTCAAGTTAAACTCAACGAGAAATCTGAAAGGAAGAGAGAAGAATGTTGCACCCCCCCCTCCCCCCAAAAAACCTGACCAAACACTACTGCAATGTTTGACAACGACTTCATGGATAGTATGTTGAATAGTATGTTAGGAATAAAAATGTTATGCAGAGCTGATGTGCATGCAACATGTTGAGTTACACATTAAAAGCCATGGTCATGTTAAAGAAAAATCAAGGGAACCGAAATTACTTAACTTAACACCCATGAGACTGAAGTGATGCAGTATTAGCGAAGACAAGCTTGCAGCTCTTGATCTTAATGTGACTGGATTCTCAGTGTTCCATCACGGGTTAGGCTATCCCAGATGACAAATTAAGACTGTCTGACAATCTGACCTGAGAAACCAAAGGGAAAAGAAAGAAAAAAAAAAGGCACACACAAACACAGAGAGCGGGGCTTCTGCGAAGGACGTCGGGGGGGTTCTGATTTAAGCTCAAGCGCACAAGGGGTTGGTACTTCATTCAGGGGCCACACTCATATTCGCTGACAGCTTCCACAGATGGCTTTGCATTCAGAGGCAGGCGAGATCGGAGCAGACAGACGAAAATGATCTGAAACAAAGAGTGATCTACACAACACACCCACCACACAATACTCAAAGATTCGAGTTCTACTCATCTTATGGTTTAAGATGCAAAGCAATAGGGCCCCGTGGCCAAAGAGGAATAGGCTAGTAAAGCATTGTTACTTTTGATTTGAGGTTAACATAAAGCCAGTTCCAAGATTGCAGAAGTTTATTTTGACAAGTAAAGCCAACATCTTACTACATGTTCCAGGTTAGAGGACTTCACTCGTGCTTGAACCAGTCTTGCACTCTGATTTCTGTAAGAGAAGTGTAGGGATACACCCAACCAAAACCACAATATAAACTGAAGCAACACATTTGCGCTGCATTTTAGACCAAATTAAAGCCGCACAATGCACAGCTTTCCTCAGCTACTTTTAATTTTGTAAACGTGCACAGTTGCGCGTAATTTTATATGACGAACCTGCCACTTGCACAGTTGCGCAAGGGCAAGCAGCTGAGGACTAACCGTTCAACTAAATACACATCGAAAACAACCTGACTCCATTTGTTCAAACCGCGTGTTGGTTGATTTCAAAGGGCAGGGTGATTCCTGTGTCGTCCTAGGTAGACTGCATTCATCCTTTGGACTGTTCTGTAAGATCAAAGAGGCAGACAATAGACACCCCTATGCCCCCCCTCACAGTATCGTAGAACTGACTATTGTTATCCTTACCCAAATGCTTTACAGCAGATAACGTCAGAATCAATGAGGGTACATCAAATCTTCCCGTTATCACAAGACTCTTGTTAAGAAAGCACAGCAGTGCTATTTCTACAGTCAAGTATAGCAAGTTGCTTTCATTTCAAGAATAAGGGCAGTTGAGCCCAGTCAAGATAAGTGACACCTCTAGGGTTGAGAATTTTCCGACATCAATATTTGATGGATTCAACTTATCTGCCTTCAATTTCCACTTTGAAAAGGATGTCATTCGAGCCCAGGTCACATCCGTGCTCTACAAAACTCCAAGCTTTAGTCATACCTGAAAAAGCACAAGAAAAGCTCCCCCACACAAGCCCCCCAAAAGAACAAATGCATACCAAAACTGTATTCAATCACAATAAGCTATGCATTTATTATGCAATAAGAAAATCCTTTACAGATAGTTCACTCATTGTATTGTCAATACAAGGCATAGTAACTAATTGCAAAGGAATTGCAATGGAGGTATTTAGCCAGACAATGAATGTTAAGAGAAATGTGAATACATTTAGTGACCTTACGTGATGCTCGATGCGCAAGGAAACTTGTACAAACAATGAGTTAGGAGAGATCCGGATGGTCTCGGGTATTGGAAAGCGCACAGGACACTGCACACTGAAAAATGCAAAAGGAAAAAGCCTCTCTCCCCACAATACCCCTCCAATGATGCAGTAAAGAACTACAAGACAATCACTAGCATTACAGTACTCCCTTAACAAGGACACAACTGTATGACTGAATACAAACAGATTGAAGCAATTTTCCAGAAGAACATTTAAATACCGCAGGCCTGAACGCGAGGGATTCCTTCCTTAGGAACTGTAGACGTGGACTTGAATGTAGATTTGAAGGGCGGGCCATATAACTTAATCTGCAAGAGTCACAAATACACAAGCCCCTCCAAACCCCACAAAGCAACTTGAAGCCTGTACAGAATTACAATGACTTCTAGTAAAGAAACTTGTTACCGCGCTCCCTGTGGAAAGAGATTCTTGCTACACCAGGAGACTAGTTTTGAAGTTGCTATCCTGCGAGGCAAAGAGTCCACTTGAATCTTGTTGGGTGCACCTGGATGTTTCCTATTCAAGCCATTTTGCGTTGGGTAACACGGAGCTGTGAAGTCTAGGGAACAGACTGATTAACGCCCCACAACCCCTCCCTCCCCATTACCCAAAAGATGTGCATGAAACCCAATTTACAACACGTTCGACATTGTGTAGAATAAATAATCTAATGGATTTATTGAATAATACCAAATACCTTCCTACATCTCTTTAAACCCCAGTGGATGCGCATGATCCAGATCCACAGCACTATAGTATATAAGGAGCTCAACTTTTACCGAGCGGCTAACACGGGGATTCTTTCGATGGTCAGCTTTAGGTGGCCAGGCCTGTGAAAAGAAGAACTCGAAACACGTTGTAAACACCCCCCCTACCCCTAACCCATATTGCTTTACTAACCAGGATCAACTACTTAAACACATTTTTAATATAAAGAATTACTGTATACTAGACAGCATAAGCAATAATGAGTTAATGTACAGGATAGTTACACCCACATGTACATTTCATGCATTAACTCACTGCTCAGGTTAAGAGGTAGATGCGGCTGATCTGTACCAAAGATGCGCAGCGGAAGCACTGAAGGGTTGCTGTATACACTCAACGGCCGCACAGGAGACCATCCACTCTCACACTCCAATGATGAGAACTTCTTTGGGGAAGACCTATTGAACAACAAAGGACTGCCTCTCCCTCCGGCAGGGGGAACTACTTGTGATCGCAGGCGGTAGAGACGTTCGACATGATGTTCCTCTCGACAGCACACTATCAAGGCATTCATCACAGCAGACACCACCACACTCATGTCAGCGCACAACAGGAGGGGCGACCACGGTACAAAACGCTTTACATGGCTTGCCTGTAAAAAGGAAGAGAGATCTGTGCGAGAAATTGTGTTCTACAATCGTTTCTGGAAAGTAGTATAAAACTAAATGCCTGAGAATGTTACAGAGATACCTCTACCCAATATACAAACCACCGCCTTGCTTTAAACTTGTGAAGCTAGAAGACACTTGTGCGCCCTGTCCCACCCTCTCATCACTGGCTGGCTTGCTCTGGAACTGCTGCAACTGCTTCAGCGATGACCCCTCTGTGCTGCTGCTACCCTGCACTGCGCCTCTGGCTCCCTCTGGTGTACACTCGCCGACAGCTGCAGCAGCTGTTTTCTGCTCTCTCGGGACCCCTCTGCTCTTCCCTCCATGCCCTCTGGTCCTGTCCTGACAGTCCTGCCTGGAACCACTCTGGTCCTCCCACGCCCCCGGTCCTGTCCTGCCTGGCTCCACACTCTGGTCCTCCCTGTGTCCCACGGCCCGCTCCGCGCTGGTCCTGCGATCTTCCTTTAATATCTAAGTCCATTCATCCCTTGATAACTCAGTCCATTTCACCCGGAAAAAAAAGGAAAAAAAAAAAAATCTTCTTGTCTTCTCTAAGCAACTGAAAAAAAAATTAACTTTAAAAAAAAAAAAATGTCCATATAGATTTATTGAGCTACAGCTTTGATTATACAAGCTCCGATTCCTTTCAAGCTGCATTAAAACCATTTTCCTGTGTCTTTTCTTTGGTCAAATGAAATACAAATGATCACTTCAAACTTTAAAACACTACTACTTGTAATAAAAGTGCAATGACCGAGCCACTAAAGTACACCTTTAGGAATCAAAAAAAAAAAATCTGCCCAAATGCATGATCAATACTTGCCTAAACAATGGCATAGACTGGAGACGCAGCCTCATCACCCATTTTAAATACACAAAAATGATGGGATTGTCTCAAAAACGCAACAAAAAAAGTTCACTGAAAAATATAATTCTGATTCTATTCAGAAGGCTTACTGGGTTCAATTTCATTATTAATGTCCTCTCCCATTTAGGCTTTACAACTGTTTCTTAACTGACATTTCTATATGTAACCTCATTTTTAAACAATGCCATAACGTGCATGTTTTATATTCTTCTTGCCAGTTATAGCTAACTGCTGTCTGAAGGAATCTCCGCAGGTTGAAGTCTGCTTACGTTTTTTTTTTTTTTTTTCCCCTCCTTCAATTCATAACTTCAAAACAGCCTTGCCGCAGCCCATCATTAAATGATTAAGGTTTCTGCTAATACCGTTAGTTGTTACGACTAACCAATAAGTCACTTGGTCTCTCGGTGTACCCATCAGACATTCACTGACCCTTAGCTGGTAGAAATCCAGACCACTCCCTTTCCATCTCTAGTTGCGTCACGAGTTATTCAAATCAACCAATAGCCGTTGCAGGCTGCTACGTCACGGCTCCCATCTTCAGCCAACTACCGTTTAAAGCACCAACTTGGATTCGACTCATAGAAAAAGATATTAACGTTAACCGTTGACAAAAATATGTTACTGGAAAAAAAAAAGTTAACGTTATTTTGTCAGGACAACAAGACGAAACGAAAGAGTAGCTAACGCCCTGACGTTGGCATTAACATGAGCCTATATTTGGCTCGCTAGGCCTGCCGTTAACCATGTTTAACGTTACTAGTGTCGACAAAAAAAATGTATCTTAGGTTTCGGATCAAGGCGGATTTTCATTGACATTTTTGCCCGCTGAATAGTAACAATCAAACTGAAAGCTTGCTTAAAAAGACACTAGAAAGTACAATTCAATCTTTAAGATAACGTAGCTATGTTAATGTTAGTTAGCTAGCTAGCTAAGCTAGCGAGGCAGGCCCTAACGCTTACTGACTCGAATCAAAACGCACTTCATTCCAAAAACGCACAAATATCAAATTAGGTAGATTACATCTACATATTCTCATCTTCAACGATGGAAACTCAGTATTAAAAAGAAAGAAACAAGATCGGTTTAACCTGCAACGCCTCAAACCACGCCGAATTCGTATCAATGCAGTCTGAGTTGAGAAAGCGTCACTAACCCTATTTATACTGTTTGGGTGATCCGGCTACGACAAGAGGAGGTATTCATCCAGTGAAAAAAGTAGTCCCATATTCACACGAAAGAGACGCTTAAAAGTTCACTGTCTTTGATTCGAGTTCAAAACATAAAGTTTAATCAATAAATTAATGATACATAGGGTATTATTGGACACTAAAGTATAGTGTGTTTGTGTTAAGATTGTCTGTTGAATTCAGTATTTTTGAAAAACAAGATACGCAAAACAGTGAAGTAATTTACAATAACAAAGACACATTTTTAAACCTTTTGCACCATGGTAACTACAGACAAAAAAGCTGACGTCACTTGAACGGCTGCGTGGATTAATCTTTATTTGTGTGTAACACGGTCTGACAAACCGGATCAAACTGGAATATGGTTGCATTGCCGGATCTCCTTCCCTTTTACTGCAATGATATGCCATTTGTGATTGACGAACAATAGAAAACAGCTAACTCATGTCCTCTATTGGATGGTCTATGTTCAATAACGTGTTTTTCTTTTTTTCGTAGATTTAGTAGTTGCCTAAAAGCTGTTGGGGCTTGCAGTATTTTCCATCAGATGTGGTGTCATGTATCATTTAGTCCTACTTTTAAAGGCCTTAATTATGCTAGTCTAGGCTTTAATGTCCAATTCAACCTGAACGTTAGTGATACAATTTTAGAGCGTTAATGTTGGCTGCAGAGTGTACGTGATACAGCTAGAAATATCCAGAAACTTCCAGTGCCAGCTAGGTTTGTTGCCATGACAGAGTGGAAAAATACCAGTACTGAAAGGCCAAGATGGGAGTTACTTTTGTTCACCAGCAGAGGGTGCAGTCTCTGCTAATCTCATGATTACAGTTATCTTGGACAAGTCTGGGCAACCTCTCTGTAGGCTAAATATTCCAAATATTCTATGTCATTGACAGTGGCTTTTTGAGATACCAAAATAATTTATTTTCCTTAGTTTGAGACAAATAAATAGTTTTTTCTACAAAAAAACAAAGTTCTTAAATTATTAATGTCGAAACACAAGCATTTATTTAATTCAAATATTGTAGTTGTTTGGATTATTTAACTAGTTGCCCCTAAGTTTTCTTCCTTCCTTTTCCTTTCAGCAAACACAATATTGAAATGCTAAAACAGACCTCATGTACAGTTTCCTTGACATCTTCATGTTTGGATGACATGCAGTGAATGTTGAATATACTGCATGTATTGGTGCAGACTATATCATATAGCAGACATATCAGAAATGTCAAATCTATATTGTGAGGGAGGGAGTGATAAACAACTTCCAGATTGGGTTCTTTGTATGAGCAACTCTTCCTTGTGTAGAAGAAAATTAATTACCAAACAGTTTTGGTCTTATGTTATCTGATATCGTCTTTCCTGATCACTGAGTAAGCTCCTATTATTTTCTGAACAACATTTCTTTTAGAGTCTTTCAAAGTCTGTCTGCCTTTTGAATATAGTGTTAAAACAAAGCATTGACTTACGTCACTGTTGGTTAGACCATTTGTTTTAGGGCCGGAGCCTGACTCCAGCAGAGTTTACACCTTATTCAAATTAAGGACCATCCAAACCAGCTCCAGTGTGTTCACACCTCATTTAAACAAAGGACCGCTTTTCAATAGTTTGAGCAGACAGTATTGGTTATATGTAAATATACTCAGATAGTTTTGTGAATGAATGCCTTTTGATATTCTGTTGCTTTCTGTAACTTTGTATAAAACCCTGACCTGAAAACTCATTCTGGTCAGAGAGAATCCTACAACTATACTTGTGAGTTTCTTGTGAGCTTCTTTTTCCACTGCGCAGTGTAAAACTCATCTGAACAAGCCACTGAATTGGAGAGAACTTTTCTTCCACACTTGCTAATAAAGTATTATATCCGGGTCACACAACAAAAACCTGTCGCATGCTACTCTAGGACTGCAATTTAGTATTATGTCCACCTTTAAGTTAGTCAATCAACAGAACATTAACAAGAAACAATGTTGTATAGTCGATTAATAGTTCAAGTCATTCATTGGGTAAAAATACCCAATTAGGATTTACTGCTTTTCATGAATATTTTGGGGTTTTGGACTGTTGGTTTAACAAAACCATCTAATAAATATTTCAATATAATAATTGATGATCGTATTTTTTGACTGCTCTTATTTGTGGGTAAAAGCTCAAAGTGTGAATTCAAAATGTGTGAAGGATCACTTTTTATGCCATTGATCGGCAACAGTGGGGAGTTGTCCTCTGGATGAGTTTCAGCCCCTCCCAACCTCAATGAATTGATCTTTCTCATAGTTGTTAGACAGATTAGAAAAAGGGGCATCTTCTTGCATGTGATAACCAAGGCCTTTAAAGCTATAGGCTCATCAAAACCTTTGTGTGATACTCGCTAATCAAAGTCATTATGAAGGAGTTGTTCTCAATTTACATTGAGTGACTCAGGGATTGCGTTAGAAGCTGTGAAGCGTATTCAATTGTAATAATCACTGTGAAGTTTTTTTTTTAAATAGAATGAAAGCTGTATGAGTTTATTAATCAAATAACCTGAAAAAGAAGATTATTTTGACCAAGCCAGGAAACTAGATACCTGACAAATCAAAGCACTTAATCACATTGATGCAAAAATAACCATAAGCTGCTTTGCTTAATGATTTGCAACATTGCCAACAATGATTTAAAAGAACCAGAGACACTAAGGGATAGCTGCCACAGTAAAAATTGTATGATATAATCTCTGATGGCTGATACATTTATACATCTCATGGTATGCATCGTCATATCGCCCACCCCTTGTAAATGTAATCACGTATAGGCCTCAGCCAAACCTTTCAAAATCAATGGGACAGCTGTGGGCAGTTTAATAGCATTGGTTAATTCTCACACCTTCTCATACCATATATTTTTGTAAATTAATAACAATAGTGGTTAGAACAAAGTAAACAAAAAATGTCACACAAGATTATAGGATATAGACATGAAGTTGCTTCTGCAAGTTATATCTGTGGGTTAAATGAACCATGTTATCGATCCTGTTCCACAGGGCTCGGTTCGATTGTCTCCTGTATGAGGACAAAGGTCTTGCTCTTTCAGCTGGTTCAATGAGCACCCAGCTGTTACATCAGGCGTGAAGCGAAATCAAGCCACCATCTAGAATTTCATACATTCCTGTTCACAAGGCGTGATTTCATTATTCTGCAGCCAGCCGCTGAGGGAGACAGACTTATTCATATACGTAGAAACAATCCCACTACTGGATGCTTTGCTGAAACACTTGGATATTTATCCTGTGTTGAGAAGGATACTTTTTGATTAGTGAACTCCTTATTAGCCAGTTTAGAATATTTATTTAATTTTCACAATACTTTGTGAAAAATTGTGATTGTTGTATGGTCTGACGTGATGATCTCTGCAGCTGACATTGACAGACAAGTTGTAGTCTTATAGATACAGAGATTTCTCAGAAGAAAATAAAAAAATAGTGGAAACAGCTGAGTACCAACAGGGATCACTGTCAGTGCCCCTTGTCAACCCAACCAGGACCATCGACAGCCTACAACCAGGGAAGAGACGGGTGATGGAGAAGTTTTTTAAGCCTGTTCACAGCCCCTCTAGCCCGGAAGAGATCAAGCCGCGGAAGCACCACCACCACCACCATCACCTTCCCCATCACCAAGACCCTCAGTCACACAGGTAGGATGGAAGAGGAAGTCAATTGCATACATTTGCCTTTATAGTTAAAACGCTACATTTGAAGGCATCTGCATTTTGGAATCAAATATACATATTCTGGCAATAGTTTTAAGTTATAATTGTACACCATTACTATAGCATACAATACATTTATGTATGTGCCAATTTAAAACTGACTGGTGCAGAGACATTATTATTGCTTATATTCCTGTGTCCTTGTGTTGTAGGTATACAACGTTTAATGACACAGACAGAAATACAGATGAAAGCCAAGGCCACCACCGTCACCATCAACATGGTCGCTATCTCCATGACTGCCCTCATCACGATGCCCACCATCAAACACAGCCGTTTCACCACAGCGAAGAGGATGAGATACTTTACAACCACAATACACCTGTTACTCTCTCTCGGGCCTCTTCCTCTTCCCTCTCTTCATCCTCTTCCTCCTCCTCTTTCTCCTCATGGAACACAGAGGAAAGTGCAAATGATCAATTTTCTCTTCGTCTTGCTGAGCTGCCACAGCACTCCTTGTCCTGCTCCAACATCTCAGATGTACGCAGAGGTTTCAGGGAGGATGATAGCAGTGAGCCTATTGTCCTTGCCACCATCAAACACAACAAGAACAGCAGTGTTTGTAATGAGATACATAAGAGTGCACAAAAGAGGGGAAAGCGTGGTTTTGCTTCTCTTGACCGAGGTCACAGCAGAAGTGAACAAGGCCTCCTGCAGGGCAATGAAAGTGATCTTGGAGGAAAACAATCCAGAGTACCTCACAACAACAATGGACCGCTGTATAAGGCAGCTAGTTTGAACCGAAGCCTGGCTTTCAGTGAGGAGGACTTTCTGTTAGGGGTCTCCAGGGCCCCCAAGAGAGCAGTGTCCTCCATTCATCTACCCAGCAAAGGCATCCTCAAAAAAAAGGAGCCTCATACTGACATCCGCAAGGCTAAGTCGATGGAGGTGTTGTCCCCAAGGGTTTCAGGACAAGATCCCAGTGGACAGAAAGGGAAAGGGGCAACTCAAGTTGAGATACAGCAGACCAGGGCAAATTTTGTGCAAGGAAAGTTGCAATTCTCAGCCTTTCTAGATGAGATTACAAAACAGGTCATAAGTCCCTCAGCTCTCAACATCTTGGGTGTGAATAATAATAATAAAACTACTGGGAAGGTACATGCCCCAGCACAAACACCTGGCCCAATCAAGCCTCAGCTCCCACCAAAGAAGAACAGAGAGAGCTCAGGGGAGGACAGGGAGCAGCACCTGAAACAGCCCAGCAGACAGGAGAAAGCAGCTTGCAGCAGCCCTCGGAAACTCTCAGACTGCTCCAATCCTGAAAAACTGATCTCATATGCAGCTAGGAACCACCACGGTAGCCCCCCGCCTCATCAGCACCCCCACTCTCCCAGCCACAATACTCACCATGAAAGCAGCCGTAAAGACAGGAGGCCGTCGCCCACTGGGGGCTCCGTGTCAGGGGACAGATATGGTAGAGGTGGCCCTCACCTCACAGATGGCACCAGCACCAGCCCAGAACCCAGCCAGTCCAAACAACGTCACCACCGCAAACAGCAGCCCACTGCCTCCCACAGTCAACAGCCCACTGCCTCCCACAGTCAACATACCCAACACTTTCCTCAGCATCAGCCTCAACAGGTGCACCCCGGCCCTGGGCAGAGAGGGCCCGCCAGCTCCCCTCCATCCTCAGCCAGGGGTGTGGGGCCAGGCCTCGGATCTGAGTCTTCATCCACAAAATCTGATTCACCCAGGGCCAGAGACATAGCCTCCATAGCTACCAACCACAGCCCGGAGCAGAGTGGTCCACACCAGTCACAGCATGCGGGGCACTCTAAACAACGCAGGGTGAGTTTATTTTGCTCTTTTTATTATAGGGTACAATAATATGAGACAGGAGAGATTGGAGTGGAGGGAGATTTCAGACCTCAGATCATGAATCCAAAGTGAAATGTTACTTGTATGGTGCACACACCTTATTTCAGTTTGGAAAAGTAAGGAACACAGGAATGAAAACATATTTTGGTTGATAACACATATGCATATGTGATTATTATAATATTATACAGTTGCATTATTTAACAAATAAGCTTGTATACAGGCATTTGCCACTCTTAAATTGATAAAACAGGTAGTATCAAATGGACTTTCCCCAGAAAGTACAGGACTAGAATCTGCTGCATTGCTGAAGAATGACTCAGCTTGCAGTGCAGTAGTGCTTGACACGTCCTACACAGCCTGTGACTCAGCTATACTGCCTCTGCAAGAGAGGAGCAACACTGCATTCTGTTCTGTCTACGCAGATATATCCTCTCCTTATTGCAGTGTTATGCCTTCAGAAGCTTCATCGCTGACTTGGTTTACAGTCAGACTCGTGATTCTTCTTTCTTTTTCAGGAGTCTGACTCATGACAATACAATATAACACAATTTGATTCATGTATTTTCTCATAAATGCCCCAATTGAAGGCCATTTGTGGTGTGATGCCAAGGTTTCTCTATCCCTTTGTTTGATTTTCAAATTGATTTTTTAATGAACATTTTAAAATTAACACATATATAAAATTATTATACATAAATTATATTAGCTGACTGAGATATATTACTTAGGGATAACGCATTACTTACGACAGTAGAAAAACAAGCTTATTAAAGAATCTAACTGTGTACATGTCCATATAAATATACAACCCCAAATCAGAAAAAGTTGGGACAGTATGGAAAACACAAATAAAAAAAGAAAATACTGATTTCTAAATGTTCTTTGACTTGTATTTCATTGCAGACAATGTGAACACAAAATATTTCATGTTTTGTCTGGTCAACTTAATTTAATTTGTAAATATACATGGGACAGGAGCAATTTAGGGCTAGTAATCAGGTAAATTGGTTAAATAATGATGTGATTTGAAACAGGTGATGTCAACAGGTGATTGTAATTATGATTTGGTACAAAAGCAGCATCCAAGAAAGGTCTAGTCCTTTAGGAGCAAAGATGGGCCGAGGATCGCCAGTTTGCCAACAAATACGTGAGAAAATTATTGAAATGTTTAAAAACAATGTTCCTCAAAGAAAGATAGGAATTTGCTTATTTCACCTTCAACAGTGCATAACATAATTAAAAGATTCAAGGAATATGGAGGAATTTCAGTGCATAAAGGACAAAGGCGCAAGCCTAAGCTGAACAACCGTGATCTCCGATCCCTCAGACGGCACTGCATCAAGAATCGTCATTCATCGATAAGCGATATCACCACATGGGCTCAGGACTACTTTGGCAAACCTTTGTCAAGTACCACAATACATAGTTACATCCACAAATGCCAGTTAAAACTGTACTGTGCCAAAAGGAAGCCCTATGTTAACAGTGTCCAGAAGCGCCGTCGACTTCTCTGGGCTAGGAGGCATCTGGGATGGACCATCACACAGTGGAAGCGTGTACTGTGGTCAGATGAATCAGTATTTCAGGTATTTTCTGGGAGAAATGGATGCCGTGTGCTCCGGACCAAAGAAGAAAAGGATCATCCAGACTGTTACCAGCAACACGTCCAAAAGCCAGGGTCTGTCATGGTATGGGGTTGTGTCAGTGCACTTGGCAAAGGTAACTTGCACTTCTGTGATGGCACCATTAATGCTGAAAAGTACATAGAGATTTTGGAGCACAATAGGCTGCCTTCAAGAAGACATCTTTTCCAGGGACGTCCATGCATATTTCAACAAGATAATGCAAAACCACATTCTGCACACATTAAAAAGTCCTGGCTGCGGAGGAAGAGGATACGGGTCCTTGACTGGCCTGCCTGCAGTCCCGACCTGTCTCCAATAGAGAATGTGTGGCGCATTTTGAAGCGCAAAATGCGACAACAAAGACCCCGTATGTTTCCCACCTTAAGACTTGTTTGCAGCAAGAATGGGACAAAATTACACCTGAAACACTTCATCACTTGGTGTCTTCAGTCCCTAAATGTCTTTTAAGTGTTGTGAAAAGGAATGGCAACATTACAAAGTGGTAAATGCTTTACTGTTCCGACATTTTTTGAAATGTGTTGCAAGAACCAAAATAGGAATTTTGTTTATTTGAAAAGAAAAACAATAATAATCATGAGGAACTCATTAAATTATGTGCTGTTGTATTGTCTGCAATGAAATACAAGTCAAAGTACATTTAGAAATCACTACTTTCTTTTTTTATTTGTGTTTTACTGTCCCAACTTTTTCTGATTTGGGGTTGTACGTGCACATGTCATTCCTGCCCTTAAATGTGTAATTGTTTGTTTTCAAAGATCAGCCCTGAGCTACTGTATGTTCTGTGAATGGACTGTATAGGCATAGAAAGTAACATTACACACATCACACATCGACTGGGACAAATCTCTCACATTAGCTCACATGGCAGCAGCCAGCACTATGTTAAATGTGAGAGAGTTTGGTTGGATAAGAGAAAGGATCACGTTGTTCTTATGTTAGAATCTGCTGCAGGCTTACACTGTTATGTACTGATAATCACACACAACATTACGTAACATTTTCCATTTGGTCGCTGTGTGGGATTTGGTCTCACTGAGTTTGTCTTTTCAAATTAAGGTTCAGTGAATTCACACAAACACCCATGCAGAGTGGCTGAGAACTAATCAATTCTAGTGGAGTCCATTTCCGGGAGCAGGTCTGCCATAACTCAATAGTTTATTCAATCTATAAATGACAGTCAGTTATTGACTGGTGACCCATCCTGGTGTGTCCTCCTGCCTTTAACACAATGTGTGCATGGGCCAGGCTCCAGCTCCCTTGGTGTATATAGAAAATGAATGGATGGATGCGATGTCATTTTTTTACTACTTATTGTTCTTTATATAGGCTACCTATGCTTTTTTACCTATAGTACTATAGCCTGGAATCAGTTCTGAACTGTGTGTGTGCCGTAGGGATGTAGGGACTTGAATCCATTCATTTGTTTATCTTTTCCTGTAAATGGCTTAAAGTTCCAGTTTGCATGCTTGAATATCAGGGCATGTTTTATTTGGACAGTGATATGTTTGTCATTGTTTTGGCTCTACTCCAGCACACTAAAATCAAAATGAAACAATAACTATGAGGTTGAAGTTCTGACTTACAGCAAGGGTGCATATAGAGTGTTCACATTTAGTGAACAGTAAAGAACTTTTTGCTCTTTGAGGTACAAAAGAGGTTTACTGTTGTTACAAAGCACTCAATGTGCTGGAGTACAGTGCCAAAACAGTGCCAAAACAAGACTGTTCAAACACTTATGGATTGTACCGGATGTTTGCACCGAAGGAAAAGTCAATTACGCTAGTATTATATCCTAATGTCTCCTGTATCTTATCTTTTTCTGTCATCCTTCTTTTATTCTTTTTCAAGGACACACTGTGTGATGCCGACCATCTCCAGTAAGTGTGCAATATACTTACTCTCTGCTCATTTCACCTTTGAGTGCAGCTTTTCATACAATTCTCTCTATCCCATTATGTTCTCTCTCTGTCTATCTCGAGATGGGTCAGTGGTTATTGATCACACTAATGAGCATCCTCTCTCCCTCCACTCCTGTTTTAACAGGAAGAGGCGTGGTATTTATGGAACTGATTTCTATAACCATGCATCTCTACGTCATTAGAAATAAGAATATGTGAAAGAGAAGTTTAAAAAGCACCAAATGAAAGTTAAACTACAAAATGTTAGCTTTCATACCAAAATATGTCACCCTCCTATATGTAATACATAATGTACATTTCCATTGACGCTGTTCCTGACTATTCCTCTCATATCATTTCGTAGTTTGTGTAAAATGTACAATAGGCACAGATAGATCTTTTTGAGTTTATTGTTAATAATAATAATAATAATAATAATAAATAATGCTGAAGTGCTGAATGCCAGACCTCTGTAGCTCTATAGCTAAAATAGTGCTAACTGTCATACAACCTATGTAACATACATCTTTGTAGTTTGTCTTTTTATAGACAGAACCCTTTTTAATGCAGTATTTATATCATTTTGTCTAAGCCTTATGTGTAGTATTGAAGTTTGATATCAACATGATGTGAAATGTGGCATGTTTTCAAAGTTACATAAAAAAATGTTGGATGATGAATAGACTCTCCATCTACCATCATTCCTCTGTGTTCAGGGCGCTGCAGGAGGAGAATACAGATCTTCACCAGAACTTGCTGCAGACTGTGGTTTGCATTGAGAGCCTAGAGGTGGAGTTGCAGAGGACCAGGGACGAGCTCATCCACGTCAAGGAAAAATATAAAAGGTTTGGGATCTTAAACGGAACAAAATTCAACATGCATGATGAATTAACATTGCATATACCCTATAATTTGAATGCACAAATAAATACTGAAGATTACATCTCTTCTACGTGTTGTATGATGATGCAGTACATAAAGGACAACATGTTTCCATATGAGAGTGAAATGGTGTGATGAGGACACACATATTGATTCCAGAGCCAAAATCCATCAGGCCAACCTATGGCTTTACATAACAGTTTTTATAGATGAATTGTTCCATGGAACATACATTCACCCCTTTACATTTCTGTGGGTGTTTTGATTCTTCAGTGACATGTTTTCCCCGGCCAAAAGAGACAGGGGGACACAAGTCATCTGTCGTGTCCCTTCACACTCACCAGTGAAAGTCTCGTTGTGACCCGAGGCCTGTTGAGCCTGTATCTATCGCCAACCAACCACTGCGGCCTACCAGGCACATACCACACATTCTTCAACAGACTGCAGCAACTGGAGTGAATGGTCACCTCACACTGGGCTCCAGTTTGGTGTCAGTTGTTACATATTTGTTTGGAGAGTTTGTGGCTGCCATTTGGCCTGACAAACAACTGTCTTTAACCCTAAAAGATAATGACATGGTAATAAAGTGGTGGGGGTGGTGGTGTGTGTGTGTGTGTGTGTGTGTGTGTGTGTGTGTGTGTGTGTGTGTGTGTGTGTGTGTGTGTGTGGAAATAAAACTGATAATAGGTATTTTTTAATGGTTTTCTTCTCTTCTTCTTTCTTCTATGGTTTTCTGTGTCTTGCAGCCTTCTAGAGACCCACACTGGGACCAAGCAGGCCAATAACCTGCTAGGGGAACACCTGCATATAGCGGTGAGAAAACTTGCAAGGAGAAAAGACCGGGGAAGCCAGGGGATTCACTGCATTCACAAACCATGAGCAACTTTCATGTCAATCTCACCGTATTGTGTGTGTGTGTGTGTGTGTGTGTGTGTGTGTGTGTGTGTGTGTGTGTGTGTGTGTGTGTGTGTGTGTGTGTGTGTGTGTGTGCAGTCAGAGAACCTGAGCAGTGAGAGGAAGTACTTACAAAACCGTGTGTCACAGCTGAGCTCAGAGTTGGAGGATGCCCACAGGACCATTGCAGCCATGGAGAACATTAATGTAAGCACAGTGTCCCCTACTGGACATGCATGCACACTTCAGATAGCAACCATTTTACTAAATACATTATTGGGATGGATCAGACTTCTTTAAGCCTTTGTTGGATGGGTCATTCCACCATTTGAAGTGTAATATTATAAGACCACATCACCCTGTGTTTTAAACACATGCATGTTTGCAATAGCACATTTGTTTAAGCATGCTTCTGCTCCTCATCTCAATTTGAGCCTCAAGTTAAGATGATAAAGTAGCAATCACAATGAAATCAAATGTTTTTGTGCAGCCACAACTCTCTACTAATGTGTGTGAAAGCATAAATTAATCATTGAATGGGCTTAGGGGCCCAAGGGGGCATGGGGGTCAAAAATAGAGATTATATTTTCATTGGCTGTTTTTAGAGGCAATTATTAACATTTCTCATTGGAAAGTCAAAGAGCGCAGTCAAAAGAAGGTATATATCTTTTTTGCTCATGATCATTCTGCAGTCAAATGTCCCCTGTGACTGTTGTAGCTGTTGAAGTGGAGCTGGTTTTAACTACTTTATAGTTAGGTAGTAGTCCATTGGTTCCCAACCTGGGGGTTCACAAGATCAATCTGAAGGGTTTTTGCCTTTGTACAGTCTATGGTTTCCACCCTATATTTTATAATTGAGAGGAAAGAAGAAAAAACTGTTCTGCAAAAAAAATCTATTTTATTTTTTCTACCTTCTCTAATCCTTTTATGTAATCTATCATTTCTCTATTTTGTGTGTGAAATATATATGACAAATATAGTGGAGTAAACAGTAAAATATTTCCCTCTGAAATTAAGTGAAGTAGAAGTATGAAATGGCATGAAATGGGAATACCCAAGTAAAGTACCTCAAAATTGTACTTGAGTACAGCATTACATATGGTTAACCTGCAAAATGCTGAAAGACACAAAACAACCTGGAGTGGTGCAGGGCCGGGGGTAGGTAGGAGGGGGGCTTACACATTTATGTACCCAGGGGTCCATTGGCTCATAATCTGTTCATGTGTGCAAGAAAATGTTTCCCATAATGTGTAACCTGTGTCCAGTGTTGTACTTTGTAATTCAGATTACACTCCACCCTTGAATCAACTGAAATAGATCAAACAAGTATTCAGAACGGTTCAGCTAGAGATTAGGAGAATACCCATTATAGAAAGCTTTCAGAGATTTATAAAGTGATGTTTTTTCTTCTTTTACATGGATACATGGATTGAATTCAGAGTTTGTTTTTGTGTGTCTCAACCTCAGATACCGTGCTTGATAAAGGAGTTATTGGAGAAGCACTTTGACTCAGCTGAGGCCAAACAGAAGTTTCTGACAACCTCTGCCCCAGTCAGCCATTCTTCCACCTCTTCACTACCAGAAGGCCAATCCCACACGCCTAAAGTGGAGGAAGCAGCACATAATTGGTTGATGAAATCTGAACCTGGTCTGCAGAGGGTCACAGCCTTCATACCATTTAAGCAGGGGGTGCCAGCAATAGGAACTGAAGGCAGTCTCTCTGGTCAGCATGAGTCCAGCCACAGCCCACCATTCTCTGCAGCTGACATCAGCACTGCTATCTATAAGAAAATGGCTGCCAGTTATGCAGCCAGACCACAACCTCTTTATCCCCAAAACCAACAGCAGCTTCCTCTGGGCACTAACCACGCTGACGCCCCTCCAAACCTCCAGCAGGCAGATGTGCATGGTGACAGCTGGGGTGGGAAGGGCAAGGTAATGGTAACGCTTTTGGAGCAGGACGTTGTGGATGTGACGTCCATGTCAGCCCAGCAGATCCTGGATGATTTCCTGCAACAGATGCAGCCCCATGGTGGAGGGAAGGAGCAGCAGGACGGACAGGAGTGGGCGGGATGAGCGAAACAAATGAAACGTCAGAATGAAAATGTCATCCAACAACATGACAGGATGAATGTATATTCTTATCTTATTGCATTGAAATGTGTATGTATTCATATAAGTTATTGCTGTCAAATGCATTGTATATTGAATCCCCAAAATACCAGAAAATCTGTTTTGGGCTTGTATATAATGTCCTTTTAGGTGTAGGATTTTATGGTTGCCAATTTTGGAGGGACAAGATTTCCACACACAAAAAAAAGAACTGTATTGGGAAACCAATTTGTACTCAAAAAAATTAAAAACTCTTAAGCTTGCCGTTGAAAAAAATTAGCAACAGAGCAATTAAATGCTAAATGTATATTAAAAAATATGAACATGCAGTAATACATACAATTAGAGGAAACTATTTCCAAGTATGCTTTATAAATATATTTCATACATACAATAATACAAGCAATTACATGCTAAAATGTATATTAAAAAATATGAACATGCAGTAATACATACAATTATAGGAAACTATATTCAAGTATGCTTTATAAATATATTTCAATTTAAGTGCTTAATTTAATAAGATGTACTGTGTTTTCCCTTAGCCTGTTGCCCTGCAATCCCCCCCCCCCCCCCCCCCCCCCCGCCCCCATTTTAACAGAGAGACAAATAATCCATACCTTTAGATAGAAGCAGCTTTTCCTTTCAGTAGTGAGCTTAACAGTTAACTTATTAATACAATGGAAGACAAGGTTTTTAAAAGTCAGAGACAAGGACATCTGTTCTTAAGAGTAACAGGTCTGAGGTTAACAGTGTTACAGCCTCTTATCAGTTTTTGATTTTATGTAAGATGGCTGTGCTATCAATTGATGTACCTGAATAAATGGCAAAGACTGATGATAGCTACCTGGAGAATGAACCCACTTACCTCTTAAAGAAAAGCATCTGCTTTATATATAGCAGATGAGATGAATAGTCATTTTCAACAACAGCCTGTTGTACAATTGTATTAATAATAATTCAACCAGGCAGAAATACCTTTTGAACACAGAAATAATCACATTTGTGTTTCCTTGCCATTGTTCAGTTATTTCAGTCATCGTTAGGAAGGTGATTGGTAACATTAAGATCAGATCAAGGAAAACTGCAGTTAAACTGGTACAAAGTTAAAGTTTTCAAATGTATGAATTGATTTATGTGAAATATAATTTTAAATTAGTATACTATGAAATACAAAATTTACTACTGTACATGCACAGATTTGTATATATTCATTGACTCTGTGTGTATAAAACGAGATGGCCCTTTCTATCTAAAATTATATGGGGTAGATGTTTAAAGCTGATGTAGTGGCCAGAAAAAAAATGGACAGTAATTATGTGGAAGTATTGTGACAATGTATATTGGATAGAGTGCAGCAGCAACATATAATCTTATTTTAATCTGTATAGCCCTATCTCTCATCAGTGTACACTTTACCCTCTGAATCATGCATTTATGAATACCGCTAGTCTACATCAATTCAATATGTAACTGTGTCATTACGGCTGTTCTACCAATAAAAATACTCATCTTAAATGAATGCAACATCTCAGATTACAGACGTCTTTCTTATTAAATTTCTTCTTGTCACCTTCAAACATCACTAGTAAAGGAGCAATCTCTCTTTGTATAACACACAACATAGAGACAGCTTGGCTATTATTAGACCTTTCATTTTTGCTGTGCTAAAAATATGTAATATTTGTTCTTAATTTGGTGCCAGAAAAAAATTTTCAGATCTTTTTTTCTCTTCTTGCCATCTCTACCATTAGAGGGCTACTGAGTTTCCTCATTATGTCAATATATCTCCATCAGTCTCACTATTTAAAGACACCCTTACGGGGAAAAAAGCACATGTGAAAACTAGTTTTCACATTTGTTAATGACATGTTTCTATATGAACTAACTAACTAACTGGAAATTTGATTAATGGTGTTGTTGTTAAAGAATATTAATGGATAAGTTATAGATATGAGGTGAGGGTTTGATTTAGTTTTCTGTTTGTTGTGTTGTAAGAGCGGGGAATACACGACTGGCTTCAACCTGACAGTAGCTCTGACTCAAGCTGTCATAAATACTTTTAATAACAGTATAATCCTATTGATTCAGCGCCACCAACCTCCCTTCGTGTTGCACTGTATACATAATCCCATACAAGTCTCCTCTCCATAGTCTTAATTTCACTTTACATGAAAGAGCCTCAGTTACCATCCTCCCCAAAGATCATTTGTTCACAATACCTAGCATTTGCAGTAGTGGAAATTAACTAACTATGACATTAACTCAAGTGCTTTACTGAAGTACAATTTTGAGGGAGCTGTACAGTGCTTTGAATATTTCCATCTTATGCTACATTATACTTCCACTCCACTGCATTTCAGAGGAAAATATTGTACTTTTAACTCCACTGCATATATTTGACATTCTCCACCCCATTATTTATCTCACAACCCCTCAGTTTTATCTTGTGACCCATTGAAGGAGCCTGCCTGACCCTCAGGTTGGGAACCACTGAACTAAGATACCTAACTATACATAGGGTAGTTAACACTAGCTCCACCTCAACCAATGACTACAACATTAACATGATGCTTACTAATGCATCAGTATTTACATCTAATGATGTCTAAATAATAATAAATCAGTCCGAGGGGGGAATTTTTCTTATTTTTTTAAGATAAGTTTTTGGGCATTTTAGGCCTGTATTGACAGGACAGCTGAAGAAATTAAAGGAGAGAGAGAGCGGGAATGACATGCAGCAAAGGACTACTGGTCGGAGTTGAACCCAGGCCTGCTGCGACAAGCAGTGAACCTCCACGCATGGGCACCTGCTCTACCAACTGAGCTATCCAGGCGCTGAGGGGGGGAGACATTTTTCTGCAGGTGTACTTTTATTTGTGAGACTTTAGGTACATTTAGCTGATAAAACCTCTGTACTTTTACTTAAGTATAACTTTGATTTACTTGGAGTATGTTTACACTGTGGTATTGGTACTTGTACTCTTCCAACACTAAACAGTTGCCAGTGTTTAAGTCAAACCTGGGACTTTTTAATTCATCCTTTTTTCCTCTGATTGTGTATCTTTGCCTTATAAAACAACAAAATATTCAATACTTCTGACAGCAAATCAGATTTGCTTGCTCATTTTCTCACACTTCCACATCTCATGATATTGCTACCATTTAGCCTCAGCTAACTGCGTCTATGATATCTACTCTGTCGCTGAGGCATCCATAGTGTCCAGGTTGTGCTGATGGGTTTCAGGTAAGTCCACCTGTCATAATAGTCCCTCCCATCAGTGTCTATCTGAACAAGTTTGCTGATCAGACACTGCCCTGCTTTCCCATTGGCCCCTGGACTTTAATAGGATCCCAGGGACTCTGTTGGGAGGATTACGGCTCCAAACTCTCGACTTTGGCCAGTTTCTGTTTTCTCCAACCATGGGAACAGCGGTTTAGGGGGTCGCCGCACATACGCAGACCCAGAGGGGCGGCATCAAAAGACAACATCACACCAATCAAATTGAGGAGAAAAACTGGAATACATATTTTCTTCCACAATTCATTATTTGACAATCATCTCATATTTTTCATAGTTTTGCTGCACTGATTTTGATTAGAAATCATTTTTTTGGGACAATTTCAGCATCCAAGTGAAAGCTTTTGGATTACCCTCTGAGGTTGACAGTGTCCTTTATCATCTGAGGGATCTACCTGCTTATCGCCTCCACCTGGAATAACTTAGATCAGCTCAACCTGCTAATAACTCACCAAACAACAAGCACAAGGCCTGTATTGACCACTGTGTTTCTGCAACATTGAAAACACCCTCTTGTGACCTCTGTTGGGTTTGTCTCTTTACATGCAGCTGGCCTTCTCTGGATCTCAAGTTTTGACCAGAAGTGACTGAACTCCTTCCTCTTCTCTTCTGCTCCCCTTTTCTTACTTTTCTCTCCTTTTGCGTTGATCGGTGCATGGTAGTGAGCCATGCTGTTGAAGATAAAGTTCACCCAGCAGCGGCGAGTGCACCTGGCCCAGGGCCTGTGGCTGCTGTCCTGGATGGCAGTGATGTGGGGGGTCATCATCTTTTGTCTGGGGGTTTACCTGAAGACAGAGCTGCTCCGTAGGGCCGAGGTAGGGAGAGGAAAAATACACTCACATGTACACAAATTAATGCAATTTCAACTTAAAGACAAGAGAGCCAAGTTTAAAAACACAGGCATGAATGTATTCAAAGTTACACAAACATAGGCCTTTGCCTTTGCTCGTGGTTGTTTACTGAGTCTGCTGTGCTGCTGCTTTATTTTATACTTAGCTCTACAGTTTAATCCACAAATACAAACATGCAGTGCACACAATACTAGTGTAAACATGCACACAGTGACACTCAGGCACATTCATGCATGATAAGTTGTGAGGACATTGTGTGTTAAAACCACTGTATCAAAAAACAAATTCAAAGCGATTGGGGCTCAGTGTGTGTTGAATTTAGGTAACGTGACCAGCAGGTGAAGGTTATGAGCTCTACCAGGTAGTCATTGGGCTAGATTGATCACTGATTGATTTGGATAGGCCATGAGCACATGCCTACAGATAGTTATTGATATCCAATGAGAGATTCCATAACCTCAAAGTTCTGTAGCAAAGTGTCGATATGGTTTAGATGAGTGAAATGTAACATGTGACCAACAAAATAGTGTCAGGAAGGATCTTACAGAATGATTCACAAGAACGCAATCCTCTTTTATACTTGTTGGACAAAAATATAATTTAGTTTGTTTTGCACTTCACTTGCGTAATGTGTACAGATCATTGACAAAACTAGTTATTCCAAACCCAGAGGCTGAGATCATTTGTCCTAAACTCACATATGGCTGGATAGATATTATTGGATGATTATTTTACAAGGTGACAGTACTGGGGCAGTACAATGGGGCAGAGGTGCTTTATGGCTGACAGGCTTTTGAAAAGTCAGCCAATAATAAACTCAGTCTATAATTAACTTTCGTTGTAACCAGGGAAATTCATTAAATTTGTCATTATATTTCTACAGTAGCCTTTGCATCCAGCACATCAGCAGCTAATTGAATCTTTTGGCTGCCAAGGTCATTTTTTGAATAGATAAGGCTAATCGAATGCAGGATTATTACCTGCTAAAGTGTGTAGAGGAAATGACAAAGTGACCCACAGTTGGCTGCTGCTCTTGTGGCTGCTATTATCTTTGACTGTGCTCTTGCTTTCTTGAGGTGATGGACAACACAGAGATCCACGTGGTGCCCAACATCCTGATGGTGGTGGGCCTGGCCTCCATCGGCACAAACTGGGTTGCCAGTCGCGCGTGTCAGGACTCCTTGGATGCAACCCGCTTCCCACGTTGGAAAGTTTTCCTGCTGGCTTGGTTTGCTGTAGCTGCAGTGCTCTGTTGTTTGCTCATCGCTGTTGTGGTGCTCAGCTGCGCCCTGCAGGGAAGCCTGGAGGAGTCCCTGAAGGTGGGGGTCACTAGTAATGATCAGAGGGTGACAGGTCAAGGGGTAGAGTAGGTGTTAGCATGCCAGCTATAGGAATTATAGACAGGGAGGCAATATTCCAAACTAGGCCCCTTATCCACACCCATTCCAGCACCATAGATTTTTACATGGGGCCCCCCCTGGGCATGGGGCCGGGGTCATCTGTACCCTTTGACCCCCTCTGATAGCGGGCCTGGATGTCATAGAAATTTATAGAAATTAGTCCCATAACAGGATGGTGTTTTCTGATCCTCAAGCAAAACACAAAACCAAACCTGCTCCCCCCTAAGCTGCTGTGTCTGAAAGAGACTGCCAACTGCCTAAAATGAAGAAGAAAAGTTTAGTGGGTTAAGGCTACAGAGAAAATGGCTCATATTCCTGCAAGTTGATCAATTAAAACCAGTGAATGATTAAAGCTCTCACTCCAGAAAAAGACAGTTTTCACATCTGTAAGAGATGCCAGCTACTTAAGTTGCAATGTGAAAGAATTTAAACAACAAACCAGACAGCATTTAATATAAACAGGTTTCAAATACCTAGACCTAATTAAATCTTTTAACAGACATAAACAGAAAACAGCTGCATCTTTGACATACAGTACAGTAAACCCCCCTTCTCTCCCATTCACTCTTCTGTCTTCACTGTCAGGTGGGCCTGAGGAATGGTATTCGGTTCTACAAGGACACCGATGTGCCAGGCCGCTGTTTTCAGAAAGAGACCATCGATCGTCTGCAGATAGAGTTTCGCTGTTGTGGGAACAGCAACTTCAAGGACTGGTTTGAAGTTCAGTGGGTCAGCAACAGATACCTAGACTTCACCTCCAAGGATGTCAAGGAGTGAGTGAATCACAATACAGGGAGCAGCAGGTTATGCCATGCAGGGAATAGAGAGGATGAAAGAGAGGAAACTGGACTGATGAGGGGTATACAGGAAAGAGAAGATAAATCTAGTTGAATGGCAGATAAGTAGACTTCACATCCAAAAAGGTCAAACAAACTGTTAGAGGGGAGATAGAGGGGATGGAGGGAGAAAGGGAATGATTTGAAGCTAGAAGAATAGTGTATTAAAAATAGATATGGCCTTTACTTTTGAAGCGAATGACAGAAACGGATAGAAACGTGGGTCAAAGATGAGATAAATGAAAAGGAATGAGTAAATAGAAAGGTTGTGACATGATAACACTTGTAGAGAGGAACTGCTCATTTCTCACTAATTTTAAGTATGTACTGACCTGAAAGTCAGGCCTTTAACTTCCTCACCTCATTTCTTTCTCTCTCCTCTTCTCTCATTTCTGTCTTTTTCTAATCTGTTTCCATCGTCTGTTTTCTCACTGTCCCTCCCTTCTCTGTCTCCAGTCGTATCCGGAGTAACGTGGACGGCCGTTACCTGTTGGATGGCGTTCCTTTCAGCTGCTGTAACCCCGCCTCCCCTCGCCCCTGCCTGCAGCTGCAACTGACCGATAACCACGCCCACTACAACTACGAGTACCAATCAGAGGAACTTAACCTGTACAGCCGCGGCTGTAGGCAGGCTCTGACTGACTACTTCATGGAGCTGATGAACGCAATTGGTCCTGGTGTGATGTCAGTCATGTTAATACAGGTAGGATACACGATGGCATGAACATAAACACTTCTATTATTTTGTGATTTGTGGTAAAATAGAGGAAACACACACACACACAAAGATATTAGAATGATTATCTGTGGAAAGCTGTCCAGAATTAGAACGCCCCTCTACATTTTTAAATAATCGTTTTATTTAACGCAGTGACTGCCGTGACATCCACCAGTATTAAAACCTCACTCTACTGACACACATTGATTTCTGTATTTTAATCAAACATGTAATTTCACTCCTTTGCCAAATAACAGTAGGCCTATTGATGGCACATTCTCTTCAAATAACCAACAAGACCGCAGGCTGGAACAGGACACCCATACACATGTTTTACAGTGCATTATTAAACACTGTCTACAGCTAATCAAACAATCTGTACTTTTAAATGCAGCAGCTCAGTATGGGATTTTTCTAGTCCAACATGATAGGGGTAGATGGCTGCCATGTGAAAAGTTAATGAGGTCTTAAGCTGAGTTGTAGATAACGTCAGATTTTCAAGCAAAAACTAAAACCTGCTTTGAATCATGAAGCCTCGAGATCAAACAAAAAAAAGAAGAGGAAGCATGAGATAAAACTAATAATAATTTTCGTACAGTCCCTAACCCATTATTCCATAAAAGTGTGAATGTTTGTAATACTGATTCTAATCTTCATGCGTGCAATCCTGCAGCAAAATATAATTATTAATATGATTAATTCTTAAGACATCAGTTTTTGTCTTTTACATGATCTTGATTGCTTTTTTTCTGTCCAGCTGTCAGTATGTCTGAGCATGCGGTACCTGCAGACGGCCGTGGAAGGAGCTATGGCTCTGGAGGACCCAGCGGGCGACAGTGAGGGTTATCTCCTGGAGAAGGGTGTGAAGGAAACCATTGAGGACCTCAAAGCCAATGCCCTGCAGATGCTAAAGTTTGGGCAGGTTGACCCCAACGCCGCCGAAGGGTCCTCTGAGGCTGCAGATGCTGAGAAAGCTGAGAAGACTACGTCCCCTATTCCTGCCAGTTAGAGGGGAGAATTCATTTAAATAAGAGCTGTGGTGAAAGGGATTCAGGGGGGATGTGTTTGAGGTTTATTGGTTGTGTGAGTTGGCAGGTGGCGGGTACAACACCAGTTGAGTTTTGACATGTTAGGCTTGATTTACGCTTCACCAATGCAGCAGCCACAGCTGTCTCACACATGGCCAAAACAAGGCAACAAATAGGGAATCTTATCAGGCCCTGCACAGACACCAAAACAAACATCTCCTCTATGCAGGACCTCATGAATGTGTAACCTTTAAATAATCTGCTCAGGAGATGTATAGTAGGCTACTTTTTGTTGTAACTAGAAGAGAGAACATTCAGTTTAACGTGGTGTACCTTTCACACACACCAACAGACACATATTTAACACTTTTTGACATCTGCCTCTCATTTGGCAAAGTCACAATTCACACAATGCTTAAGGTCATCACATGTGCACTGTAATATTCATCTCAGGGCTGTAGAGTTTGTACTGAACTGCAATGAAATGCTTAGGAACCTGTTAAAATGGCACATGAATTATATATTAAAGGTAGAAGTTTTTAACTGCTTTGCAGTGTGGGCTTCATTTTGTACATGTAATATAATAGACTAGGGGATTTCCCTAAGTATGGGTTATCTGAGTTCAGCAAGGAGAGTTGGATTAAGTGTGTGTGTGTGTGTATATATGTACATGAGTGTGAGTGTGTTGCCCTATATGAAGCTGTCATCTTGTCTATTGTGACAGCTCGGAAACAATCTGATAATCCCGGTGTGGTTAATCCCAGAACTGCTGCACAAGCAGCATCAGCACACAGGAACACACTCTGTCATACAGGGACAGAAACAGCACACTGATGCAACATGTTGGAAGTTATTTTTGAAAGCAAAACCATTTGTAAATGCTTTTTTGCAAATAATATGACGTGATCTGCCCTAGCTGTGTTCTTCTTAAATAAAACACTGTCACGGAATAAGGTTAAGGAATGTTTCATTTTAGCAGATAAACATGCTTTAAGTGGTCGCAGAAATACATATTTTTTTTAAATTAAAAAACAGAGGTTGATAAAGGAGTGTGGATGAAAGTTTGGTTTCAGGCTTAGTCACATGACTTTAAAAATATTACCTGTAATAATCCAACTATTAACATTACAGTACAGCACAATGGGAGATAGAAGGTTACTTGCTGTAGTTTTCTTAGACAAGTACGAACAGTGAAAATACAAATAAATGAATTAATGAATACAGAGTTAAAAACAGAAAAACAAAAAATAATAATAATAGTCTTCTTAAAATAGAATTCCCAGTAAGCTAATTAAGTGAAAGATGACACATTATGGACCATTTGTGTAGGCCTACATTCAAAGGAGAACATACAAGTGTACACATACCACATTCATGATAATGTTTACATGGTAACAATAAACCCACATCACAGCTAGAATGAGTCTCTACAAATTGACAGTGGTGGAAGAAGTATTCACTTTACTTGTAAAGTAACTAGTAGGATAACAAAAGCTGTCAGATGAATGTAGTGGAGTAAAAAGTACATTTCCCTCTGAAATGAAGTGGAATAGAAGTAAAAAGTGGCCTGAAAAGAAAAAACTCAAGTAAAGTTCAAGTACCTAAAATGTGTACTTAAGTACAGTACTTGAGCAAATGTACTTAGTTACATTCCACCACTGCAAATTGACACATACTGTAGGCTACTGCAGATACAGAGATAGACCTACAGGAAAAGTACAGGAAATGAAGCACCTAAATAAAAGTAGGCTGCTTGGTTACACTTCCCCCCAGTGATTTTGTTATGGAAATAATGATGTAATGCATCATTTTGAAATGGGCAATTAGGAACTTTAATTTTAAACCGCCAGGGTTCGCTGTTGCACAGCGTTTGAATCTGGCTTGAATTTTGAAGTTATTTGTGTGGACATGGAGAAACAATGACAACACTACAGCTCTGACAATTTTAAGTATTAACGCCAGTCGAAACCTTCGTCATTTTCACCGGAAAACCTGTAAGTTATTGAGCAGAAATAACACAAAAAGCCAACATTAAAAATAGCTGACATTCATTCAAATGTGTCGAATATGAAACATTTGTTTTGTTGTCACATAGTTTTTAAAGCATACAAGATAAAACGAGTCCAAATCAAGATTAGATTATCTGTGTATGTTAGCCAATGTGTGGAGGGCGTGTAAAGATGTCGGCTCAAAAAAAGAAAAAGAAAAAAAAGAAGCAACGTGCGTTTTGAAAATTCCGGTGTGGTTTTGCAATGAAACTGTCACACAGTCAGAGAGGAAGAGACAGCGAGGTGGAGGGAGGGGAAGGGCCGCAGAAATGTCAAACTACTTCACTTGAAGCAAGATGGATTCTAGTAGGCTACATAGTGTTGATAATCTTTTTTAATTAGCTGCCTTCTGTAGTGTTTCACAGCTCTCGTAACATAACAATGGACTCTAACATTATGGAGATAATAGAGGAATTCATGGAAAGTGCGTTGGTGCAATGGGTACGTCATTTATCATTTATCACTTCCAGTTTGAGAAAAGGTCATCATTTCTAGAGGCAGAGAGAGGAGAATAAAACAGGCGGATTGTGTGGAAACTGTGTAGAAATCTGCTTTGGACAATGACCAGTTCTGCAGTAAAACATTATTTCCAGTCACAAATACTATATGACATTGTATCTTTTAGAGAAGCCTGCCATCTATTTCTATTCACCCAAAACATTGTAAAAGTAGGAGTTGAATAAACATCAAAACATAGCCTTGATACTGCTTTCTGGCTGTTTTGTAGCTACAGCAAAACAAACACCCTACTTCTCCTTTTGGCAGCTTCCCTTGCCTTTTAATGGCCAGTTTTTCTTCTTCTCCTAAGCCTTGACACTTCCGTGTCCTTGGGCTTTTATCTACTGTGTATTCAAGAGAATATAGTCTCACTAAATTCAGATGATTTGTTGTATTTGTAACAGACTGAATTTCCAGCTGGGTTTTCCACATGGGAAACCAATCAGCCCAAGGAGATTTTTCCCCCATTCTGGTCAATGAACAGTATTTACGATATAATGTGATACTGTGCTGAACCTTGATGGGATATTTTCTTTGTTGTTGCCCTACTCCAAAGAGGGGCTCAGAGTTCAGGTTCATAAGGATGCCTGCAGCTGGCAGGGGTTTACTATTTGCTCAAGGGCACTTCAGTAGGTTGATTAATCACTGAGCTTTCACCCTGATTCACAATATGTTGGACATCCGCACCCTGTTCACACTGTTGCACAGTGTCTCAAGCTGCTCTACCTCACCTTATCAGCTGATCCAACTCAAGCTTGTTACTCTGTTAACCGACAGTGCAGTTTTTAGAAGGTGCAGGTGGGAATAAACCTCATTATATTGCAGTTTGCATTGGCACAGCTCTTCTTAGCAGAGAGAGACCTTGGCTGCCGTCCTGCTTGGCTGCCTGTCACTGTGAAGTGTTTCCCAGTGTGGGAGCACAGAGCCCACCTGTCCAGACAGGTGCACCGACTCAAGCAGCTTCCTGTGTGAAAATGTTTGCACCTCTCCATCTCCCTCCTTCTCTCTCTCTCTCTCTCTCTCTCTCTCTCTCTCTCTCTCTCTCTCTCTCTCTACCTTCTTTCTGCTCCTGTCTTCCTTGTCCACCTCCTGGTACACACTCATTGGCAACACTATTCTCCACACACACACACATACAATCTCTCCCTGTCTCTCACAGGTTCAGCTGTTTGAAAAGATGGTGGAGAGGGAGGACGGCTTCCCGCTTTACAGCCAGTACATGGAAGTCAACTCAATTTCCCAGAGTGTTCGGGATCGTTACATGAGGCTGACCAATGGGATTTTCCTCAATGAGATCATGAGGGTCATGTAAGATTGATCAAGATTTTCTTGCTTCATTGCTTTGCAGCCATAAAACAGACTGCTAGGGAAAATAAGAACTTATATGATGAACATGTGAGGACATTTCCCAGTCAATCTGTAACGCAAGAGGCCCATTTCAACTTCATTGTAGAATTAAAGTAAAACAGTGCTAAATTCCAAATTTTCAGCCAATGGAGAAAACTGAAATAATAAATGCAGTTAGTTGCAGAAATTGGCCTTGGATTTAAATAAGTTTAAAAAAAAATAATGTAGAAATGGGCCCATTCTCCAATTACACTAAAAGCCATTTTTGAGTGAAGAACCATTTGTTACAAACTAAGTGGTGTTGGACCCCAAAGCAGAGCACGGGAGCTGGTTGGTAAGTGAAAAAAGTTTATTTGAACAAAAAAGCATCTCAAGCAGGAGCAGAGGTGTCAGGGGAGCTGGCTGACTGGAGACGTTCTCAGCGGCAGAGTGGAAAAACCAGTGTGGAAACACACGAACAGGCAGCATGGCACACTTGTAGTGTTGCGTATACAAAACAACAACAAGGAAGTCGACGGGAAAAGGCAGAGGTCAGATGCAAAAATTCCTTTTGCTGGTAGAAAATCAGGAGAACGCAGCACGCTACCGAACATGACGGAATTATCTGGCAGAGTAGTGGAGTGGGTGATGAGGTGAATGGAAGCAGGTGTTTCTCGTCTGCTGCCTGGAGAAGCCAGCCACGGCCCCCTGCCACACACATGCTCTGCAGAGGAGAAGGAGAGAAGAGAAAAACATAAACACAACAACAAAACCATAACCAAAAACAGGATCATAACACCATTTAAGATTTAACCATTTAGGCGCGGTCTCTAGCTCACCCAGTAAGAGTGTTTGCCCCATGTTGGCTGAGTCCTGCAGCGGCGCGGGTTTGAGTCTGACCTGCTGCCCTTTTGCTTTGTCCCCCATCTCTCTCCCCCTTTAATGTCTATCCACTGTCCAATAAAGGGAAAAGCCCTAAAAAAATAATCTTTAAAAAAAAAAAAGATTTAACCATTTATTGCAACAAATGAAAATACAGTTATGCTTGACGCTGATAGCACCGCTCTTGATAATGCTCCCTGCATTAGCCAAGCAGCATGCTTAGCTGAAACAGGGAGCGCAATGCAGAAAACCCCCAATCAGTATACGAGAGTGGGCCCAAAGCAAGACACTGACAACCATTTTCCTTTGAGTCATGTTAGTTACTCAGATTTAGGAAGGTGGAGGCTGGAGCTTTGCCAAAATGGATGTGATTGGTGTGTGACTGATAGAAATGATAATTTAATCAGCGGGCGTATGACTTCCGTGTCCTGCATGAACTAACTAATGCTTAATTAAAGTAACAAAGTAAGACTTGCTTTTTAGATAGGGATGTTGAAATATTTCAACTACTATTGGATAGATTGCCATGAAATCTTGTACAGACATCCTTGTTCCTACTGACTTTGGTGATACCTTGATTTTTTCCTGTAGCGCCACTATGAGATTAACTTGTGTTTTTTAATGAAATGTCTCGATAACTATTGGATGCTTTGCCAGACATCACTTTGGGGATCCCCTGACATGTAATCATCAGTTTGTCAATCACTTTGTTTAATGACCAAATACCATCAAAACTAACAAAATTTCCTTTGTGTTTATTGTTCATCATCAGCAAATGTTAGCATGCTGAAGTACGATGGTGAACTAGGTAAACATTATACCTACTTAACATCAGTATGTTAGCATTAGCCTTGAGCCAGTACAGCCTCACAGAGCTGCTAAAACCCTCTTAGTTCTGTTCTTCTCATAAGATTTGATGTAACATACAGCACATTCCATTTTGTAACCTGGGATTGTTCTACAACCTGTGTGAAGGATGGCATAAATGTAGGACCCATTTATATTTGCCAACCATTTCCTGTGAATAATTAAATGAGGCTTGCAATCCTGTTAGTCATCTCCGCTGAATTACTTCTTCTGCAGAATAAAACCTTTTCTCTCTCACCAGACAAGGTCTTCATCGTATTTTCCGAACAGCTGATTAATGTGGTCTGACCTAAGCCAGGTTATTTTAGCAAATAATTGCATGTGGATTCTTACAGCCTGCTTCTCGGGCTCATTAAAATGTGATTCACTCTGCTTAAATGCACTGTTGCATGAGAATTTCTCATCTGGAGAGTTGTGGTACTAGACTGTTTGATCAAGCTGCAGTAAACACATCATCATGTCTTTTCCGTTTCTTTTCTGTTCAGAGACCCGAACCCCAAGGTGGAGCGTTTGTACAACAGCGAGCGAGATGACCACATGCTGAGAATCCAGAACTTTTCGATATTAACTCGACACATCAGAGCCTTCTACCAGGTACGGGAGAGTCACAGAGAAATCAAGGTGTTAGATGAGATAATCACGAGCAAAATCAGGATTGATAGTCTGAAAATCAACACATGCATAGGTTTTTTTTCAAGAGTTTCCCACCATGTAATGTATAATGAACTTTCTGTCCAATTTTTGGTATGGACTGAAGAATTACAGTTTCTATATAGCTCAATTTGACTCGATTTTGTATGCCCTTTTTTTAGCTGTGAGGGAGAGCATTTTTCTCAGGAGGTGTTGGAGACAACAAAAAACAGAGCTAAAGGAAGATTGTATATCGGACTTGTATTGGACTCTCAGCCTTTATGAATTATCTTAAAACGTTAGGAACCTTTACTCTGAATTCTTTTCATTATTAATTTAACTTGTTACACATACTTGAAGGAATACTTTGACATTTTGGGAAAATATGCTCTCTCAGGTCTGTCTGTTCAAGTTATGAAGCTACCACCAGCAGTTGGCTAGTTTAGCTTAGCACAAAGACTGGAGACAGGAGAAAACAATTTGCCTGACTCTGACAAAATCCATTTACCAGCACGATTAAAGCTCACTAATTAACAAGGTAGATTATATTGATTGTTTTATCTGTATAAAAACAACTTCCTGGAGTCTCAGATGTGAATCTCTGTGTAAGTAAAACCTTAACAAAGCTTAATTGGGTATTTTGATACCTTGTCAAACTCTGGTATTACTATCTCATCAGTAAGGCAAGCCGTCACACAGAGAGGTAGTACTGAGACACAGATTACACAATCATTTAGAACTGGTCTTGCTCTGTCTGATGTGTTTATTTTTTAAACAATGTCTTGAATAGCCCTATTTACTATCTCTTGCATTTCCAGCAAAAGAACACTGGTGTAATGGTTTTGTTGTGGATGGACTGAAATGACTCCCAGCTCATTATGAATAGAATTGTCTTGTAAAAAACGCTGAAATAAAACATAACTCAAGGCCACACCAAATGGCGAGGGAGAGAGGGTGAGGAGGAGGGCTGGAGAAGCATTTGTCTAGCTGTAAGGTATTAAAAACAAGAGGACAAGATGAGGCTCAACTATCAGTCTCAACATACGAATATTTTGCTTAAGGATATTGTAGAAAGTTTGAAGCGTATGCAGGGGGTGAATGAGAATTTGCACAAAAGAGAAGATGAAACAGAAAGTTTCAGTAGACGTCTCCCTGCTTATTATCGGGCAAATGGGGTGCAAAAAAGTGGAGGAGTGGCAAGCTGAATTTTTTAGCTGCAGTCGTGGTTAGGGGGTTGAGGAAGGAGAATAAATACAAATCAAATAGAAGTATATATCATGCGTTTCATACTGTGCATGCTAGAAGCCTGTGGCCTTAGAGGAAATGACACAATTCTTTCCCCGAAGGATGATTCAAAGGCCTCTGTTCTCAGCAAAAGAAAACCTCCCCAAGCACTAGTCAGGTGGACTGAGCATGCCCTGCCTAGTTTGTCACACAACATAAAGAACACGGGTCTACAAGGTTTCACTTCCTAATTTTCAGTAATAAGTAAATGTCACTTGAAAGCTCAGCGCAGCACAAGACTCTGGCACTAATTGGGAAGCTCATATCAGTCGGCGTTACACTAGAATTTCACCTGGTGTACTCAGAATAGGCTCCACTGTTGCTGTGGACGTTTAGTTCCACATTGGTCATGGTTTTACTTCTCGCTGCCTTTTTTGGACGTTGTTTTGTTGTGTATGTGTTTGAGTGTGTGTGTGTGTGTGTGTGAGTGAGAGAGTGTGGTGAGTGTAAGCCACAGCAACCGTCTGCAGCCTGTCAGGACTTCAATTTCTCTGCTGTGACCTCCGCTTCTCTAATACTATATATATATATGTAATACAGATAATGAGCTATTTCTATTTGTGTAGATGATATAGGCAGAGCACGTTTACAGTATATATCTTTGTCCTCAGTAACCAATACATTTTTAAGGATACAGAACATCTGATGCATGATGTTTGAATTAACATAAAAATTGACTGATGAAATCTGGTTTGCACATCTGAATAAAGGCAAAAAAAGATAAAGTAAAAGTGAGACCGCCAACAGAAGCATTGAAAATCAGAACTGTCTGTGGGTAAAATGAAAACCAGCATCAATCCAAACTACATAAAGTGGAATTATTGATAGAAAGATGGAATTTGGAAACGATAATGTTGCAGATGGATTATAATTCTCTTCAGAGCTGCAGCCAGCAGCTTGATGAAAATTGTTATTCCAATTTCAGGACTACTTTATACAACAGTAGATTATTTTCAGAGGCAGACTCGCTGAGGGATAAAGGCTAATTCCTTATTCTTTGCTATGATGTTAGTGGAAAAAGAAATTAACCTTGAGAGAAACTCAACTCATATCATAGCGCAGATAATTGCACCATGTATTACTCATATTGTTAATCTCTTAAGCAGGGTGTATAATTGTACCAAATGATGATGTATAAAATATAGTGTGGGAGAGATTTGAGCAAACACCACCCAGTATGTATTTTGGCTGAATGATGCGAGGACATTAGCATGCCAACAACTACAAGCAGCTTCTTTATTTTTTCTAGTCTGGCTAATCTCTTGCAGAAGTCTGTTTGGCATCCTGAACCATGAGCTGCACGATGACCAACACAGAACTGCAGTGACTAATGTCCTTCATGCCCTGAAGGAGCACAAACATTAGGTTGGCTGCACATGCTTCTGATGCCAAACTCACACACTGTCGTTGCTGAAGGGAGTGCCTGTCTCTTGGTACATTGCCTTTCTCACTGTACAGTTTATAAATTACAGTAAGCCGCAGCCGAGAGAGCTGTAATTGTGACTCGCCTCTGATGATTTTGCATCGATGGATCGCAGGAGGATGTAAACAGGATTTCAGAGCAGTTGGGAAAGGAGCTTGCCAATGTCAGTGTGGCTCTTTGACAAAAACATTTTTAATTAACAGGGAAATTGTTCAGGGAGACCAATTTAGAAAAGTAATAAAGTATCCGGCAGATGACTTCGCTGAAATTCTTTTACACTAGATAGTATTGTAGAAGGAGGAGCAAGGCACTGCAGGTCCACATGACAAATACTTATGCTGCCAGAAAAGCCAGGTTTCTGGACGGGGATCGTCTGAGGCATCAGACATCCAGCTTGATTAAACGTCATTTAGAATCTGCCAGGAGATTTATCCAAGATTATGAAGCAGGAAATACAACTCGCTGAAGCTGACCACAGTGTTGGTGGGCCTTCTGCTGGTCCTGAATCAGCCTGTTTACTCTTCAACATGTGAATGCTTTCTAGCACAGGACCATTGGAACATGCAGATTCAAGAACTTGTTTTGATATTTAACTTGAGGGGATTTTGACATTTAATGGTTTTAGTAAATGTTCAAATTCTTTTTTTCATAATGCTTTCTGTTTTAATTGGAAAACAAAAACATTAAACACAAACCCTCAGGGTAGATGATACAGTGTCTACTATAAGGTCATTAGCTGACAGTTAAAAGCTGCATTTTTTAACCACAAGGGCAACAATAGAATCAGGGATTTTGTTACAGGATTGTTATTCATTCATCAATTTTTTTTTATGTTTCTATTTCATCTAGAATATACTAAGAATTATCTCCACTGAAATATATTAAAGCTAATTTGTACAAAGACTCCTCGACCTGGAAGGACAAATGAAAAGTTCTCTTATCAGATATCAGCTGTTTGTTTACACCACAAACTGCAGTAGGCCGTTGGAAGGTTTTCATGTTGCTGTTTATCCAGGCTCACTGTGGGCAGACAGACGGACAATATGGGCTGCCTGATTACTTGAGTTTTTTCTCTTACCTCTTCACATTTATTCTGTTCCTCAGGAAGACCTGCAGCAGTTAATACTGATGCCTCTCCCAAACGTTGCCATTCTGGGGCAGGACCCCCTAACAGGTACAAGATAAACGCATGATCCTATCAGTGCCATGTCTCCCAGCAGCCAGAAAGTAATTATACTTCATATACGAGTCCATATCTCTGCTATCTGTGAAACACATTAAGGTGATAATGATAGGGAGGATGGTGGTGGGGGGTGGAGATGATGATGATAATGATGAGGATGACAGTTATTTCTGTATCCTCAGAGGCAGCCGTGGAAGAGCTCCGACGACTGCTGCTGCTCTTACTAGGATGTGCTGTGCAGGTGATGACACACACTCACATGACCATCTCGCTCTTTGAAGGTAGATACCACTGTTGTTTTACTGAACCGGACAACCAGTATTTTGTACTAAATGTTCAGTATTTTAAATTTTTAGCCAGACTTGTGGAATTGTTAGTCTGTCCATCTTTTGATCCAACACTTTGATGCAGAATAACTTAATTATTGGATGGATTATCCTTGGTCACCAAAGAATGGATCCTAATAACTTAAACGACCCGCAGACTTTTTATTTAATCTACTGTAGGCCCAGATTTTAGTTCATGACAGGCTACCTCATCTTATAGCGTCTTTTAAATTATCTTTTTAAATAGCAAATTGATTTGTTTATAGAAAAATGTAATGGACAAAATTTCAAAGAATTGTAAAGAAATCCCTTCTCATCAAATCTCAAATCTTTCTCAGCGCTCAAGACACCTAAATACATTTAAAATAGAGAAAAGCAGCAAATGAGCAGAGCATTACACTTCTGTAATCTAATCGTCCAACTCTTGCTTATAACACACACACACACACACACACACACACACACACACACACACACACACACACACACACACACACACACACACACACACACACACACACACACACACACCTGACTCCACTGCATCCCTCTGTGTCTGCAGTGTGAGGAGAAGGAGACATTCATCCAGGAGATCCAGTCTCTGGACATTGAGACCCAAGCAGCCATTGCCAGCTGTATCCAGCAGGTAGGTGTTCAAGTGCAGAATTAATCTAATCAAGGATCCCCCAGATATAAAAGCTGTTCAGCGACTGACCATCAGTATGAGGAAATATTATCCAGAGGAGACACTTCTAAGAGAGTTTTTTTTTTTCCGGAATATGATTTAGTAAAGAATGTCTTTACTGTCTGGCCTGTAGGCAGAGAGAGTGAAACTATTATATCTTCTGCTGGCGCTTCAAGAAATTGAAAATGAGCTACTTGTTATTCTGCTGGCAGCCTTTTAAGGACCTCTGGGTGCCCCTTGCTGCCACCGTAGGATGGATCCTCCACCCCTCATGTCCACCTCTCCACCTCCACCTCTGTCACATCATCCTCTCTCCTGCATCTTTCTCATTTTTTCTCTGCTGTCCTCTCCAATACAGCCTAAATGCCAAATTGTACTCTTTTAAAAATACCCCCCCGTGAATAATTGCCGGCATTACAAAAACAGCTTGTTGCATACCAGCGTGTCTGAATTACAGTAACAGCATGTTGCCCACCAGCCTCTTTTGTGCCAGGTTTTTTCAGCCTCATAAATCATAGAGGTGAGAGGTGCCGTTTCTGTGTGGATGGATGCACCCCCTGCTTGCTGTTCATATGTCTTCCACCCGAGGACATTTCAAACCTGCCTACATAATAATTAGTTTTGCTTGTATTAGTCAGGCATTTTTGAACCCACTTCCCTAACAGATACAATACTGGTGAAAATGTGAGAAATATTGTTTCCTTTAAAAACAGACGCATGCATCTCTGCTTGGTATTCACACTGCCTTCACACTGCATGGATTGTTTGTACCTAGATTTGCTATTTTGTGTCAGGTTTCCCAGACACACATTGATCTTATCATGCGACCTGAGAAACTGTCCTTGCTGCAGGTGACTCAGGATCCTCGCACGGTGCTGCCGCTGAGGTGGGAGGAGCTGGTAGAGGTTGAAGGCGCAGACTTACAGCTGGTGTTTAGTTCCATGGCCAAACAGATCCAAAGCCTGCTGGCACAGAGAGACACACACCTGGAGGTATACATACACAGACTTAAAGTAATAGTTTGACATCTTTCTTGCCATGAGTTAGAAGAGAAGATCAATACCACTCTCGTGTCTGTATGATAAAGATGAGATGACAGCCAGCAGCCAGTTAGCTTAGCTTAGCATAAAGACTGGGAACAGGGAGAAAACAGCTATCCCAGCTCTGTCCAAAGGCAACGGAAGTATTTATTGGCAGGGTACACAACCTGCTGTAAAAAATTTTTTTTCTTTATTTTTTATTTATTTTTTGTACTTTTGAACGGAGCCTGGCTAGCTGTTTCCCCCTGATGTCCAATCTATGTGCTAAGCTAAGCTAACTGGCTGCTGGTGTAGCTTCATATTAACTTAACAGATATGAGAGTCATATTGATCTTTTCACCTAAATCTTGACAAGAAATGTCATGTTGCTGTGGTAGCAACTTGTCAATCACAAGGTAGCTATGCCCTGAAGCATGCCCTGCTTTATCATCTATTTTAAAATAAATGGGACCATAGTTGACTAAATGAACATCATGCTGTATTGAAGAAGACTTGAAACTAACGATTGAGACCATAAACTTGTTAGGAAAATGTTTACTGTGGTAAAAATCAAGTGTGAAGTAGGCTAATTTTCTCATAGACTTCTATACAATTGGACCTCTTTTTGCAGCCGGTGGAGTCGCCCCGTGCTGGCTGTTAGGAATAATGCAGGTTTAAGGCACTTCCACATTGCTACTTGGTTCAGACAGATGGAGTCAGATTCTTTTGTGCCTAAAAATGATTTAAACATAAGTCCTCAGACGCATACCTTATAGTTTAACAGCAATGTCCCTGGTTCGATTCCTGCTGGGGACCTTTGATGCATAAAAAATGTGTCTGACAGTTGACTGACCTGTACAATATTTCCCATTAAACCAACATGATAATAATAACAATCTGTTTGTTTTATAAAGTTATAACATTAAATTAGCTGAAATTAGGACATGCATAAGTAAGTATTTGTTTCATTGGGGCTTAATTGTGTCATATGTTTGATCAATATTTTATATCTCAGGCTGCTCAGATCTTATATTCAGTTTGTATTTGGTAATATTTACCATTCACAGTTGTAGTAATTCTGCCTTTTAGCCAAAACAACAACCTGCTATTAAAATGGTATCTCAATGGAGTAGGCTGTAGATGGAGATTAAAATTAGTATATAGTAATTTGAGGCTGACATATGAATACATTTGTGGTCCATGCAAGTTTGTATAAACAAATAACAATGCATGAAAAATAAAATGCATGTCAGTCCACTGTCTGAAAAAAATAGAAAACAAGTATTTTAAAATACAGTATATAATGAGGTTTTTTGTTTTCTTAATTTGTCTCCGTAAACAGTGTAAATCTACTGATGTTCCACTGAGATCTTTTTATCAGCTTTTGTAGGACTAAAATGCATTATTAAAAAGACTATATCTGTTTTGAACAGTGAATAATGTTCTAAACCTAAAAATTCTTCCATACTTTATCTCCTGTGTCTCTCATTCACTCTCCAAATCTTTCTTTTCCTCTGTCCTCTTTGTCCCTTGCCACATCTCTCTCTCCTTCCCTCTCCCAGAGGATAGCAGAGCTGTGTCGGGAGCGTGAGGCCCAGTCTGACTCAACCACGGTGCCCCTGGGTGGTCACAGCGAGGAGCCACCCCAAAGTCTGGCTCTCCAGCTGGCAGACAGCAAGGCCAAACTCCGCCGCCTTAAACAACAACTGTGAGTGTGTGTGTGTGTGTGTGTGTGTGTGTGTGTGTGTGTGTGTGTGTGTGTGTGTGTGTGTGTGTGTGTGTGTGTGCGTGTGCACGTGTGCGTGTGTGCGTGTGTGTGTGTGCGTGTGTGTGTGTGAGATCCAAAAAACTCAAGAGAACCTTTAGAAAAGTTGCGATAAAGGTCAACATGAAAAATGGGCAAATGATTTTGTCACACAAAACTGAATTGTTACTTAGCTACGAGTAAGGACTCACTACTATGGCTATATCACAAAGGTCATTGTTGGCCAATTATAATATCTGGATACATGTGTGTTTTTACTATTTTTTTAGCAAACTGCTCCAATCTTATTTTTAATCAGCCAATATATAATTAAAAACATTTGCCAAATACTAATAATACAAAAATTGTGTAATTACATTTTTGGTGGTGATGGTTTTATGTTTGGCTTGTTTTTTAGGGAAGATAAAGGTGATCAGATATTGGATAACAACCTGGAGATTCAAACCATGGAGGAACAGATCAAGAAACTTCAAAAAGAGGTACAGACAGTCTGACTTGTACCACCAGATATGAAAACTGAAAGCACATTAAACGTAACTAGTTTGGCAACAGCTGTAATATACTGTATATTAGGTCTAAAAAAACAATACAGCACAGCCAAAAGAACAAAACACAGGTGGCTTTTAATCGCCAATAAGCAGATTCCTTTTAGGTTATGTATTTAGCAGCAATTGGACAACACATATTGCAGCCAACTATAATTTTGTCCACCAGAACATTGTTGTTAAACTTCTTTCCAGCTGAACTGACAGTTTAAACCAGAACAAAAGAATAGGGATGATCCTGAGAGGCCTTCCCTGAATCATTGCATTGTATTTTTCCATCGTCATAGTTCAACATTTACTTACAACAGCATCAAACAATTGTTTCCAAAATTACAGTATTTGGGGATATGTGGACACTATTTGGCGCTATAATAGTGTCACAATCAGTGACAATCATTTTCAAGTAAGATCTTGAAGAGAAGATGTTGTATTTTCTTTTTTTTTTTTAACCCTTATATTTTTTACACACACACACACACACACACACCTTTCCTTATTCCTGTATTTTACTTTATCAACATTAGCTTTACTGTATATCCCAGATATGTTCACAACCTTCTTTGACCTCATCCCCATTGGTATATGAATGTGTGTGTGTGTGTGTGTGTGTGTGTGTGTGTGTGTTTGTGTGTGTGTGTGTGTGTGTGTGTGTGTGTGTTTGTGTGTGTATGTGTGTATGTGTGTGTGTGTGTGTGTGTGTGTGTGTGTGTGTGTGTGTGTGTGTGTGTGCGTGTTTGCAGAATCGTTCTCTGCAGGGTGAGGTGAGGGGCATGCGTGCACTGCGGGATGAGCTGGACTGCGCCCGAGAGCGAGCTGCGCGGGCCGAGCAGCTCCAGTCTGAGCTTACGAGCTGTAAACACAGATTGCGCAGCCTGGAGCTCACACGCACTCAGCTGAAGGTACACACGCACGCGCACACATGCAAGCACACACACACACACACACACACACACACACACACACACACACACACACACACACACACACACACACACACACACACACACACACACACACACACATGCAAAAGCACAACTCACTACACATTCTTCTGAATAATTCATTTACACCAGAAAGAAAACAAGCAGCACGGCAACATCTGAACCATGAAATACATTAAAATTGCTTTGGCAGTAAGTTACATATTTGAATCTCCCATACAGAACAAAAGCATACTCACAATGCCTTTATACACACGTACACACAAACACACATGCTTTTCACAAAGTGAGGACCTTGTAAGAATATTACCAGTGAAATCAAAATGATCTCCCTTTTTAACCTTTTGAGTTAGTATTTTTTTTAAAGAAGTACCACACAGCTATGTATTCTCTCTCACGGCCTTGAGCGTTTCAATCAAAAGTTAGTATGAACAACTCTGAATCTCAAAGCCAGAGAATGAGATTATATTGTGTGATGTCATCAGGATTTACAGCCTGGAGCTGCTTCATTGACAAAGAGCAGGATCACATCTTCAGTTATTGGAGCTTTTACACCCAAATGAGATTTATTCTGAGGTAGTATAACTGCTCTTAGGCAGAAAATGTGCTCATATACTTGTAAGACACCTCACAGTGTCCTCACTGTCACCTTCTCAGTCTTATTTGATTGATTCTGCCTTTATACTGCATCTCGGTGACAGCCCACATAGGTAGCAGGATAATTGTTTTTCTTGTGTTTGGGTTTATAATTAATTTTCACAATTTCACAGTGATCCCTTGCGTGGTTGTTAAACCAGAGGAGCTAATGTTGAGTGTTTACGTGTATTGGGGTTTTCTCCATTAAAAGAAAAATCCACCCCAACACACTTCAAGAGAAATCTTGTTTTTATTGCATCTTGGGTGTTAATTGCACAGTTGTGGTCATCATTCCTATCGGTAATAACAAGTTATTTGCAGAGATCTGAGAACGCAGGAGACTGAGGGGGACAATCAGTCAGGTTATTACCGCCATTTTGGGTGTGCTCACTTTTGCTTTAACGACTAAGTCAAGTGTTTTAGATAAACTAAACTGTTGGCTTATTTCAACCTGTCTGATCATCTAATAGCTTGTGTTTCTTGCCCTGTCTGACTTTGTTGTAGCAATGTCGCTGTATTTGATCTCAGTGTGCAATAAAAGGTTATTATAATAACTGCTAGAAATGCTGGTCAGAACCAGTAGAATAAGAAGACCCAAATTGCCCTTAGTGGATGAAAGATCGATTAGCTCTGAGGGTTGCAGCAGCAAAAGACACATAGATAAACAATGTGATTTTCTCAGCAAATGTTTGGTCTAAATGTCCACCTTGCTAAGTTGTGACTGACGTAAAGACTTCACTAAATATATATATATATATATATATATATATATATATATATATAGAGTATACAATACGTATATCACTATATACTTACAGTTTAATGTTTGTTGTCTGTCGGTGTGCGGCACCCCTGCAGGAGCAGCAGCAGCTGTGTTCAGCGCTGCAGGAGACCAAAGTTCTTCTGGAAGAACAGCTGGCCAATGCACAGGCACGCTGCTCCTCGCTAAGAGAGCTTGAGAGGGACAATCTTCTGCTGCGTCAGAGAATCATAGACCTGGAAGCGGTGAGTGTATTTGATGTTTGAGTGATGTGTTTACTGGCTATATACAGTATGTGTGCATATGCGTGTCTCCATTCACGGTCATATGTTATGAAATGTTAATCCTCCTTTAGATCTGGGTATGAATGTACTTTTATGACATAGGAGTAGCATTTCATGATGAATGAATGTGTGTGTGTGTGTGTGTGTGTGTGTGTGTGTGTGTGTGTGTGTGTGTGTGTGTAGGAGCAGGACACAGAGAGGCAGCGAGTTGATGAGCTGCTGGAGATGAACATGAGCCTCGAGGCGGACCTGAGGCACTGCTGCAGCAGCGGCAGTGTTCCCGCTCCAGTTGCTGAGGTTCACCAACATTTCCTCCAATCAGAACTGGACTCTGACGAGGAGCTGAACGAAATGATTGGTCAGAGCACATGCCTCTCCGCACCTTGTCATTTAAGACATTTTAATTAACTGATAACAGAAAGTATGTTGAGGTAAAACTGGCCCACAGGTTATCAATTAACAATAACCGAGTAAATCTCTTCATATATTCATTTCTCTTTTTCTCCAATTTGTTTTTGCCTATCTGACTCTCTCTCCCTCCTCTTCTTCATCTTTCTCCTGCTTCATTTATTTATTTATTCCTCCCTCTGCCTCAGATCAGAAGCCGCTGAGTGTGGAGGTGGGCGAAGCTTCGACGCTGATGCTGCTGGGAGCGGAGCAGGAGAACGCAGAGCTGAGAAGACGACTGGAGGAGCTGCAGGTCCAGCAGGAGGTCAGGGTTCAGGGGGTCGAGGGTTATGAGGTTGTGATTTCTTCTTTAGCTCTCCCTGGTTATACACTAAAGCAGGTCATCATAAGAGATAACTGTGCTCGTCTGCACTTTAGAAGCACATGTCTAACTCCATGATATGTAAAGTAAATAATACAGCTTTCAGATGCCTGTAGTGCATTTTATAATTGATATGATCAGAATGTCTTGGTAGGAGGAACCATTGCAGTTACAACTTTTCTTATAAAAATACCAGTAGACCCACCTTTCATGTCAACCTGACATCACCAAAGTCAGACATGAAGCTCTACACTATCTGGGAAAATGAAACAGGAAAAGCAGGAAGCAACAGTTGGACGAGTTAAACATCCATCTTCTCTCGCTGCAGGCTGATCCTCCAGATGCAAAGGATGAGCTGGCTTGCCTGGAAACGGAGCATCAGAACACACTCAGAGAGGTGAGCTGAGTGGGAAAGAAGGGCTGCTATCGACCTGAATTCACAGATATGATATGAAATAGTTTCTGGGAGACAGATCTGCTTTGTCACACAGTGTTGAGCGACATTAGGCATCTAAAGTATAATAATATGCAGAGCGCATTGTCTAAAAAGTAAGAAATTGAAAACTTGTATCGTCATCATGACACTAAATATTCAGTAATCATAAAGGAGGAGGAGTTAGAGCGGGTCGTCCTTTGCATTAATCACAAGGTTGCCGTTTCGATCCCCGGCTCCTCCTGTCCGCATGTCAAAGTGTCCTTGAGCGAGACACAGAACCCCAAGTTGCTCCCCATGGGCAGGCCAGCGCAGAGAATGAGAGGGAAATTGGAAAGTGCTTTGTTTGGTAAGGTAAAAAGGCGCTATATAAATTTCAATCTATTTTCCATTTTCAGTTTCAAAACTTGAAGAATGAAAATGTGACTTTGAAGCAGCGCCTTGAAGAGCTGGTGACCAAACTGCAACACGTAGAAGACAAAAAGAAGGAAGGAGTGAAGATGCCAGACAGAGAGGAGGATGAGAAGGTGGAGAGAGGAGTCCACGGCTCTGAATCCTGCAGGGGAGAGGGGGAAGGAAGGGTGAGGGTAATGGGGTTGAGGGAGAGAAGAGGAGAAATCATTGGGACCCAGAGGGAAGCAGGAGTTGGGGAAGAGGTTGTTCATGTTGAAGGGGGAAAAGAAGAACCATGCGATGAGGAGGCTGAGTACAAAGGAAGAGGAGAGGCAGAGGGAGGGCAGAAGGACAAAGAGAAAAAGGAGAAAGAAAGACACATAAAGAAAGATCAGACTGCAGTAACAACAACAAGCTCAGAGATCCAAAATCACTCACAGAGTGAAGAAGATCATACAGAGACCACAGCTGTAGTGCAGGCTGTTTGTCCTCTGTCTGGTCCTGATGTGGAGCTTCTGGCAAAGCACCTACAGGATGCCCAGGAGGAGGCTGACAGACAGGCGATGGTGGCCCAGGACCTGCGCTCCAAACTGGGGGAGCAGAGCAGAAAAACCTGGGAGGCTGAGCAGAGGCTGGTGGTTCTGGAGGCCCAGCTGCAGCGACTAAAGAGAGCTGCCGAGAGTCTGGGAGACGCCCGCAGGCAGATAGAGGTATGGATGGGTGGATGTTGGAAGGACAATATATAGATGGATGGTTGATGGATCGAGGGAAGAAAATGTGCTAATAGAGATATTAAGATAATTTATGTTTGGTTGGTTGGATGGATGAATTTAAGCTATTTAATAAAATTAAAGCAAAGGTTGATATTAAAACAACTTTAGAAATAGATTTGAACTGATATGATAAATACATTTTGGTAATGATTCACAAAACACTTAGTAACAGCTGCATGGCTGTAAGTACTAATAGATAGATAGACAGTTCCCCAGCTTAATATCCTCCTGTTGTTTTCTCAGGTTCTTCAGTCCGAGGGTCTGGTTATGGAGGAGGAGCTGTGCCGCTTGCGGAGCCAAGTGGGGCTTCACAGGATGCAGTCCTCAGTCATCGCCACCCTGGAGGGAGAGCGGGCCGCACTGGAGAGAGACAGGGATACGCTACGCAGCACCATGGACGCCCTGCGCACTGCCCACCGCAAGGTTGAAGAGTACACGCACGCACGCACGCACGCACGCACGCACGCACACACACACAATGCAGCTGTGACACCAAACATTTTTATGACCATGGCAGATGTCATTTATTTTTAGGGAAGATGGACGTGGGGCAGGAAAAAAGAAATGTACAATCCAAATGAAAGGAAGCAGAGTAAAAAAATAAAAATAAAAAAACAGTAACAGAAATGTATACGTTTAATATCTGATCTTATTATTCTGTAATCTCTTTAACTAATTACTTGGTTACATTACATACATTACATTTTGCGTCTATTGTCTACAACATGCAGTTTCTAATTCAACGCAGATGAGCATCTTAAAAATATTGTTCTGTTATGATGTGATTCAGTTATATAATCCTATGGAATCAGGTCATATAGATATAGATAACAGTGTAATAACCCTTTAATTTCGAAACAGTAATAAAAGGAAGTTCAGTGCTATATCAGCACCATCAGCACCAGATTGAAATGTGTTCATTTCAATGCTTGATGATATACTTCATAAAACAGAAGAGTTTCCAGTTAGTAAGAGGTAGACTTTGTATTCTGACCACCAGAATAAGTAAATGGAGTTAATGGAATTAATAAAGACTATAACAGTGTATGTTAAATGGAACATGAAATGCACTCTGCTTCTTTCAGCTGGAGAGGTGAATAAAACCCAAATAGGAAATTACAACTCATCTACATCCTCTTTCTCCCCCTTTGCTTCCTTGTTGTTGTGTGGGTTTAATGAACTAGCCTGTATCGAAACATAACCGACAACGTTGTATTGATTTGGTCATTTAATTAGGTCAATTCATACCGAACAGTGTCGCAAAGATTGATTGAATTTGCGTTAATTATTGTGACGTGATTCTAAAGCTGGAGGAAACTGGAGGAGCATTATTCATTTTCTGTGGAGTTCTGTTTACATTCAGTGTCACTGTCACTGTGTATCCTTGAGCTCTAACAAATGTGCTAAATGCATTTTCTTCTTAAGAAAACATTTGCAAAGCTGATTTTGGTAATCTTTATTGTTTACATCCATGTTTGCAAGGTTGCAGTCTTCTTCTTTTCTGCCTTTGTTGACACGTTTTGTTGAATAGCGTGAAAGAATCCAATTCAGTTCAGAATTTGATGTTTTTAGTAGTACCGGCAACAGATGCCAAGATGCTCCACAGAACAATTTAGAAGATCTTTTGTGCCCACAACTGTAAAACTTTTGAATTACTTGCTTTTGAGATTTAGGTTGTATTTTTGCCATCATTTTAAAGTTGTCCTTTCATATTGATTTGCCGCTTTTATTGGTCACATTTTCACTTTTTGCCTTTTTTTTATTTATTTATTATTTTATTTTTTTAGTGACTAGGCAGGGTCCTGAGCTACTCGAATGCCCGCTCGTAACGTGTTAGTTTGTGTGTCAGTGTTAATACAAAAGATATAAAACATATCTAGGGTAATACAATGTCTTTCATATTGTGAACCGTCTGATTTGTGTCTTTTTTTGTTATTAGCCACTGTGTGTGGGCGACCAACTAGTTTCCCTTTTGCACATTAATCAATGTATTTAATCTAAAGTGGCATTAATCATCCATCATGTCTCTTTTGCCAGAGTGACCAGTTAGAGCTCACCACTCAGACTCTCAGGGCAGAGGTCGAACGACAAGTTCGGAGTTTGGAGACTTCTCGACGTCGGGAGGAGGAGCTGGAGGCAGAGCTCCGCGAGGCCACCGTGGAGGCCGAATCTATGGCCCGGGCGCGAGACCAGGCGCTGCTGGAGGCGTCAAGGCTGGAGCAGGAGAAGGAGGTGTGTCAGTCGGAGCTGGACGGCCAACGGAAGGAGGGGAGGCAGAGAGAGAGGGAGGCAGCGAGGCTGAGGCAGCAGCTGGAGAGCACGACCCTGGCCCTGGAGCACAGCAACCAGAGAGCTCGAGCTCTGGATGCTGAACACAGGTACACACACTCCTGGTCACACACAGGTAACCCTGATCACAAGATGAGGTACACAATTAACTTTACAAGGCATCAGAGAGAGCTACCTGGCTGCACCATGCATTTATTTTTAATGTTAACTTTATCTTCATTCAACCTGTGTGTGTGTGTGTGTGTGTGTGTGTGTGTGTGTGTGTGTGTGTGTGTGTGTGTGTGTGTGTGTGTGTGTGTGTGTGTGTGTGTGTGTGTGTGTGTGTGTGTGTGTGGTGTGTGTGTGTGTGTGTGCACACACAGACGTGTGTGTCAGCAGCTGTCTGAATCCAAGGAGCTCTGCACTCGGCTGCAGGACCTGGAGAAGGAGCTCAGCATTCGATTAACCAGCATGGAGGAGGGTAAACAGCAGCTGCAGGAGCAGCACGCAGATGCTCAGGCCAAGATTAGCTCACTGTCCCAGGTGTGTGTGTGTGTGTGTGTGTGTGTGTGTGTGTGTGTGTGTGTGTGTGTGTGTGTGTGTGTGTGTGTGTGTGTGTGTGTGTGTGTGTGTGTGTGTGTGTGTGTGTGTGTGTGACGTCATAGTTTAGTCACTGACTGCGGGAATGTGTTGGAGGGTAAACTCACCCACACTCAGCAATTCCCTTTGTAAACTGAGATCTTTTCATCCATAAATAGTAATAATTGTCCGTTCTATGATGTTCCTATGTCTGTACTGCATAATAAATCAGTGTGTTCATACTGGAAAAGTGACAAAAGTCAGTAATCTTAAACAATGCAATTTTCATCCCAAATTTGCTGGATTTTTTTGTGTGTTGTTGATGGACACTATTGTCCCACAATGCAATGGACATGGGAAAGGTTAATGGAGATTCTGCTCACAGGTTGGAAGTGTGTTTTCCTCAAATTTACTGTATAGCCCCTCAAATATTCCCACAATGGAATGGAAACAGTAATTGATGCTGATAATCAATGTGTTGCATTTTATAGATGCAAAAAATACTGTTGTGCAACTCTACATCTGTCAGTGATGACGCATAATGATGTAAATGTCCAAGATCTCAATTCACTCCACAGACAACATGAATACTTTGCTGTTAGTATACATGCATTTATTGTCTACCAACAGCTAGCTTAGTATACTATGAACATTAGTGAACATTAGTAGAGTGTACTAACTGTCTAGAAATAGTATGCAGTATGGAATTGTTCCACGACTATATTATTAAAGTGATCATTTGAAGATTGGTCCTTTTAAGAATGTATAATGAGTAAAATTAATTTTGTCTATATTTGCACTGCTTCTTATCTCTCTCTTTTCAGGATCTATCCAATGAGCAGGCACGTTCTCAGAAACTGTCTACTGAAGTCAAAAGTCTGAGCCAGAAACTGCAAAACGCTGAGGCTGAATTTAAGACAACAACCGATTATCTCAACCAATCACAGGAGAGAATAGAGTCGCTCTCCAAGTGCCTTCAGAAAAGTGAATCTCTTCTCCATTTGGAAAAGAGAAGAGGAAGTGCAGAGGTGGACGCTACGTCTAATTCAAAATCAGACTCATCAAACAAAAATCACATTTGTCACACAAACACCCAGGAGACGTCACATCTAGATCAATCCCCTGCAGCTGGCAAAGGTCATAACCTTTCCACGACGCATGACTATGCCACAGGAGAGACAGAGAGGCAGCTGAGTGAGAGGTTGATAGAGCTGGAAAGAGAGGTGTGTATCTGTGTTTGAATATATTTTTGTGAATGATGTGTGTCGGAGCCGTTGAATCTTATTTGCAGGATGTCTGTGTGGTTCGCTGCAGCTTTTGTGTGATGGAGATGATCTATATTATGTTGAAATTCTTGCTCTAGGGATGCTTGACGACTATCAACTCACAGTAGGCCGCCACTTCCACGAGTGCAGCACTTTATTTCTAGGACTACCGCTTTATCTCTGCTCATCAGTTTTTATAATGTCACCTCGGCTACTGTTAATCTTCCTTATCTCGACTGCTGCTCTCTTGCTCTAGCCCATACTTTCTCTCTCTCTCTCTTTTAAATCACACACACACACACACACACACAAACTCTCACATCAAGCTGTAAGGGGCATCTTCAGCGCTGCCAAGGTCGGGAATTTCATTCAATGCATTGCTCTGTAGGTGTGGTTCTGCATTAATGCTGTCGGATGATTTAAAGTTTTAGATTAGGATGGATGAAGCAAGGCACTGACACCTGTAGCACCAGTGCCACCAGTGTAAAAATACTCAATTGCAGGCAAAAAGTAGACTGGGTAAACCCCGCCCAATATGCCGGCGATTTGATTTTGCCCTGCAGCTCAGGCTGGAAACCTGTATGTTTATCTATCCTGCTTCCATACCGAAGTGCAGCACTCCATGACAGCATGGCAGCAACCCGTTGTTGCCACTGTCGCTGCTACGTCACCCGGATCATTGCTCTGATTGGTTGAAGGACTATCCAGTTGCGTACAGAGTCATTTGAACTATGCCCGTTGATCACGCCTCTTATACAGAGCAGACTCCCCAGACTAATGTTCAATCTTAAAAGATTGAGCTTGGTCTGGTGATAGCCAGACTAGGCAAAAAGTATTATCAAAAATATAAAAAAATATATATCAAAAATGTGATTATTAATACTGATACAATAATTTGTAAGCAGAATTTTACTGGTGTATCTGCTTGAGGTGGAACTGGTTTTTACTACTTCAGTATTTTAGGCCGGTGGTTTCCAAACTGTGGTTCGGGTCCCCTCATCTGGGTTACAAGAAGAAAAAAGAAAGTTCTGCTAAATTTATGTTTTTTTTGTACTTTTATCTTATTAACTTTTATTAACTTGTATCTACTTTGTAGAATACTTTGGGGATACTTTCACCTCTTTGGGTGTTAAACAGTTATTTAAATGAAACCATCTGAGAAGTTAAGACAGGACATGTCTCTAACACACTGCTTTTTTGTGTGAGGTCACAAGTCAGAAATGTTGGAATGGTTTAATACAATGTATTTGATTTATAAGCCCCTCATATGTTTTTTAATGTAAAATCTTAAACTGAAACGTAACTAATAACTATAGCTTCCAAGTAACGTGAGTAGAGTAAAAACTACAATATTTCCCTCTAAAATGTTGTGGGTTAGAAAGTAGAAAGTACCTCAAAATTACATTAAAGTACAGTACTGTACAGTACATATTTACTTTCCACTACTGACATTGGCAGGGAACATCTAAAAGAGCCAGTGAAAAAAGTAGCAATCCCCTGTGTAGCAGTATGATTCAGTAAGGTTCTGGTAAGAAATGTGAAAGAATTTAAAATGAAGTAAAAAAGCTGCGGCGCACCAAAACTGAGCTCCAGACCCTCCAGATGAAGTGTGTGCCAGTACTTGCAAAAATGTTCATATAAATTCACATTGTCGACTGGGTGTGTGCCACAAGCTCATTTAAATTTTGGACAAAAACACCAGATTTGATATCTTCAGCAATTTTGCAACATTGCCTGTTCATTTGTAATCTATCCATCACAGTGCCCAATTAACACACTTCTTTATTTATCAGAGCAGATTTCACAGGCACAAATATGTGTGCAGATCTTCCGATTGGATTATTAATGCTCGTACAAAGATTCCACTGAGTGGAATCTTACAGTTTTTATCAAGTATAAACAACAGATGCAGACCACTTATATTTCTGAAAACTCAGTTAAACACAAGATGAAATTCATCTCTGTGTTTATAGATTGACACAAATGTCACACAAAGCTGCTACCTGACTGAGAGTACTTTAAAAGGTCAGCTGCAGATGAGGTGGAAGTTCAAATAATATGGATATTGTGATGCCAAAAGGTAGCACAGCCCCTGATGCAACTTCCTCTGTACATGGCTGTGGATGCTCTCTCAATCTGAACATTTCTTTCTCTCTCAGAAAGCAGTGGCGGTTGCAGGACAGGAGACTTTGCTGTTGCGACTGTCTCAGTCTCAGGAGGCATGTGAGCACCTGAAGGAGCAGCTAGAGGCTCTGCGCCGGCACTCACTCAGCCTGCAGGACTCCTGCACCAGAGTACAGACACTCAACACCCAGCTACAGGTGACCACAGATAGAGAGCATGATTACGGAAATTACTTGTTAAACTCGATCATTAGACCCTTGCACATAATTTGGACATAAGATGTATTGCATTATTGGACTACCAGACTGCTTTGATGTAGGGAGACAACACATTCTAGCCATGCCGGCGGCGTGGCTCTGTCGATGACAGTGTCAGTTTGTTGGTTGGTCGGTTTTGACATGAAATTTGGTCCAGACATTCATAGTCCCCTCAGGAGAATTTGTAATTACTTTGGTGATCCATCAACTTTGCCTCTAGTGTCACCATTAAGTCAATATTTATTAAGTCTTTATGTTTATGCCCTATTACCTGCAAAACGAACAACATTCCCATCAACCTCAGCTGTACTTTGTGTTTAGTTAGCAAATGTTAGCATACTAACATGCTAAACTACAATGGTGAACATGATAAACATTATACCTGCTAAACATGTTAGCATTGTCATTGTGAGCATGTTGGCATGCTGCTGTTAGAATTTAGCTCAAAAGCACTGCTGCGTTAGCCTCATAGAGCCGTTAATGTGGCTGTAGACTTCAGATTTCAGTTGTATATTATACATTGTAGCTGGAATATTTTTGGATTCTGGATTAACAAGGCTTTCTTCTTGAAAATGACCACAATGACTAAAAAGAGAAAAGTCTAATCTATCGATATACATATACTTCATGTTCATTTTAATGTAAGTTTTCATAGTACTACCAGCTTGTGAAAGTTCTACAACGCGCTAGCGTAATGCGGGTGGGACACGGGTATAAATTTCAAATGTTTGGGTTGTTGGGTTTCTGTTAGAACCCTAAAATATAGGCAACAACATGATCTCTCTGTTTTATAACACATACACACAAACACACACAACACACACACAACACACACACACACACAGGTGGAGCAAGCATCTCTTAGCTCCCAGCATGCAGCAGTCGTGGCGCGCTGCAGTGAGAGTGAGGCCCGATGTGCGGCTCTAGAGGCCGAGTCCAAAGTGTGGGCGCGGGAGCGGGAGGAGTCAGTGGCCAGGATGGAGGCTCTGAGGCGGGACCACGAGCGGATGACTGCTCTGCAGCAGCGGCAGGAGGTGGAGCTGGAGGAGCTGCTGGACAAACACTCTCAGCTGAGGAGCAACAACCGCAGCCTGGAGGCCCAGCACAGGGAGCTGGAGGCCAGGTACAAACCCACTCTGACTGCATTCAATTAGACCCTTTTATAAACATGAAATCCTGACTTCAGAGAATTTTGAGTCTTTTGTCTATCCTTATACTTTTAGTTCTTCCAAGAACAAAAATATACACACAAATTCACTAGCACCACCTTTAAAGACACACACACTCTCATTCTGTCACACATTTTAAGCCATAATTGTTTTTGTTGGGATAAATGTTGTGTTTGTAATCTCAAGGTACAAGGAGCTACTGGATGATAAAACCCACCTGGAGGAGAGAGAGCGGGAGATGAAGATGGAGAGAGAAGAGATGGAAGCAGATGCCCAGAGGAGGCTGGAGAGAGAACGAGAGCTGGAGAGGCTGAAAGAAGACAATGAGAGGTAACAAATACACTCACCAATCACCTTCTTCAGCATCATGTTAATGAGATCTGATCAGCCTTTCACTCCTCTCCTCTCACTGCATGCAGCATTTATTTCTCTATATGAAGCACAGGGAGCAACACAGGAACTGGTTTGAATACAAATGTAATGTAGGAATTGACAGAATGCATTTTTTTGTTATTGATTGAAAGGCTTTTAGGCATAAAACAGCAGCACAGAACACAGCACAAAACATAAAAAACAGGATTGGGGAGCAATGGAAAATATGTAGTTTTTTTTTAACATCAGTTCCAAAAACATTAAAAGCAGAATAATGTAAGGCTTTTGGACTCAATTGATTAATTTATCTTAGATGTTGATTTAAAGCTTTACCTCAGATTTTTGTTTTCTTCACCATCACATCTCTGTGTCTTTCAGCCACAGACCTCTCTGACTAAGATCTGAGGTTGTGCTTCAACAGTGCTTCTGAGGAGGGAAAGGGGGGGGGATATAATGATGATGATGATCATCACCATACAATACTCATGTACCATGATAATTACTTAATCAACCAGGTTTTCATCATCATTGATGTGATTGATTCTCAAATGACACTTTGTTAAGATTTAAAATAAGCATGTCCATGCATTTAGTAATGTAATGTTTTAACTGAATGAGGTAAAAAAAATATGAATGGCTTAGTTGATAAAAAAAAAATCTGCAACAATTTTGATAATTAAGCACTTTTTTGATGTATTTCTTTAAAGCGGCTTTAATCAACATTTTCATAATAATAACTGTATCAAATGACGAAGTGAAAGCAATGTGACAATGAAAGGGGTCGTTTTAATGACGCTGCAGAGAATTATCACATGAACCTGCAGCTCCTCTCAGAGTTTTATAGTGAATTTCAGCTCATTGTTCAGCTGTCTGCCAACTTTAAAGTCAAATGCAGCAGGAACATGTTTTCAATGAAAAATGCTCTAAAAACCCACTTTACACTACCTACTCAGCACCAAACAGCAGACAGACACAGTTAGAGACTAGCTGGTGAACACAGTGGAGCATTTGGCAGCTATAGAGCCAGACGTTCCCCCCGAAGTGTTGGTGGAGAACAAAAACGGAGTTAAAAGAGAGTTAACAGGTGGTCAGAAACACAACAAATGAATGCTAATGTTGCTGAGTAACTGCCAGATGTGTAAATAAGCAACACGTTTACCATATCAACCTTAAAAGGTGACGATATGTCAGTGTTGTGTTCAAAGCTTGTGTCTGCTGCCCCCAAGTGGCCAAACAATTGGTTTAAGAAAAACTGGCTAAAACTCTGTTCCAGCTTATGTGAATATTTCCATATGTTTTTTGTCTTCTATAATTGTAAATTGAACATTGAAAATGTCACCATGTGCTCATTGTTACTATTTTGTATATTATTTTTTTTACAAATACTTCATCGATTTATCGAGAAAATAACAGAATAATCAATAATGAATACAATCATTAGTTGCAGCTCTGAAGGGAATATATGGACAGTGGTTGATTTGTTATATACTGAGCCATGCTGTACACTGGTTCAGTTTTAACTTACATAAAAAGTTAATTCCAAAACACTTTGAATCCACACTGGGAACATAAAATGTTGGATGCTTATTACTGAACATTACCAAATTTCCCCCACAGTGACCATTAAGAGTTTCATCTAATCTCACTGCAGTTCTCATTACAAGATGATCACTTCACTATTTTGTAAGCAACGCTCTAAAACCACTGAGTGACCTTATAAAAAACATTTTGTCTGAGATGATGTCAGATTTATCTGTTGGTTGTGTTCTAGCTTTGTGAGGACTCATTATGTTGTGTAATGATATAATAATGAGCCTCAGTTAAAGAGCACTTACCAAAACAAATGATACACAACACCTAACAGTGACAGCGATGAGTAAAGCCCGTGTGTGTTGGTGTTGCAGGCTGCAGGCCCAACAGAAGGAGGGGTTGGCGTCACAGGCGGAGCTGCTGGCTCAGGGCTCGGAGCTGAGAGGCGAGCTGAGCGCCTCCCAGCTGGAGCGGACGCGGCTGGAGGGGGAACTCAGCGGCCTGAGGGAAACCAACCAGAGCCTGGTCCTCACCAGCGCCCGCCTCACCAGCCAGTACCAGGTATTAACCACAAACAGACACACAGAAATGTATCTACACACCTGCAGATACACACAAAGTTGTTTTGTATTCAAGCTGCCAGCCGACCATTGACATGCAACAAAAGGGATTTAGTACTTCACAGCAGAGACACTCACAGACATTACACTCTTGAAATAAATAAAAAAACTAATATATTTAAAGCAGTATTGGGCAATTAAACAAAATGTATTAGGTATTTATTGCAGGTTTTAGAGAGCATTTTACACATAGTTGTTGTAAGGGAGGAACAGCTATCATATCATCAGTGGGGAACAGTGAGAGGCTGATTTAAAGAAAATGTCAGCTTGACATATCAGGAAAAAGTGATATATTGGTCCAAACTGAAAATTAATACCAAGTAGGTAATAAGGATTAGGGGCATCTTTTCCTCTAGAACAACTTCAGTCTTCTGTGTAATGCTGTCAAACAAGCGCTGAATATTGAAAATGTTCTTCAAGCAGGAAAGTCTTCAGTCATTTGAGGGACCAAACAGGTGAAACTTGACTTTCTGTGCAGAGTTTAAGAAGTCAACCAGCAGATGTTATGTTCCGCTGCTTCATCCAGCTGCTCATTAAAACCAATCCTGAATCAAAAGCTGGTACAGGACCTTTGGTCTGCTTATATATGTGAAGGAATGTTGTACAGGAAGAAGCAGAAACACAAAATTACAAAGTTTTCAGTTAGGACAATACCAACCATTAAAATAATAGTTGGACATTTGGGGAAATACAGTAAGTCAGGAGCTTAGCTTACCATAAAGACTGAAAACTGGGGGAAACAGCTAGTCCAGCTCTGTCCAAATGTAAAACGAAATCCACCTACAAGCACCTCTAAAGCTCATAAATTAACACATTGTATTTCATTGTTGCCATATTAATTATTTGGGCTCTGAGCAGTTAATAGGCAGCCAGCAGAGACTGCAGGAAGTTTATGCACTGGGCGAAGAAATAGTTTAGCACATAACCGTCCATAAAGCGATAAATTGTAATATATTTTTTGTACGGATTAAACCAAAGAAAATACTTTGTGCTAATTAGTGAGCTTTAGAGGTGCTGGTAGGTGTATTTGTTACCTTTAGCCAGCTGTTCCCATTGTGCTTTTAGTCTTTGTACTAAGCTTATTGCTAATCACCAGTTGGCAGTAGCTTCATATGTACCGATATGAGTGTGGTATTGATTTTCTCATCTAACTCTCAACAAGAAAGCGAATGAACTTTCTTCCCACAATTTGCTAAAAAATGTAGCGTGCAGAATCGCGGCATTGCTTTTTGAGTCTGATGAACCAAATGTTTCAGAAATTACATTATTTCTAGGTTCACTTTCAGTCTCATTTCATGCCAAATCATTTCTTCGTCCACTTAGGTCAAACTGTCCCTTAATTCAAAACACTGCTACAAATGTTTAAGTACCAGCATTTCTATGTGCCTCACTGGACGCCTTATTCAGCCCCCCACAATGTTATACTGCTGGTAGTTAGGTTTAGATCCTGGGAATCAGACACACAGGTTTCTCATTATGCTGTGTTGTAGAGAAGCAGAGAGGTGGCAACTCCTCTCTTTGATCAATAGGAAAAGTTCATTTTTGGAGCTTGTGTGGTCTCCCAATTAACCTGTTGTTGCCACAGCTGTGCTAACTGCAGTCGATTGGACAGCGACTGCGGCTAAGAAGGCAAAAGTAATTGGAAACAGATTCACAAATAGAAATTTAGAGAGATGTATTCATGCAAAGGCGTGGTTGTACCTGTGTGTAAGACTTGTAGTTTTCTAAGATTAGACATTTATTCAAATGTAAAAAAAAAGATTTCTTTTTTTCACGTCTTTCGCTTAATAATTTCATGCACAAGACTTTGTTGTTTTGAGTGTTAGCCTTGGATGTTAACTCTGCCTAAAACAGCATCTTTATGAAACTCTCACAGGTTTTGTTCAATCAGTCAGTCCTGGTGACCTCTGACATCTCGCTTCACAGTCTCAATGTCAGCAAAAGCAATCTTTTAATTAAACCAATGCCCCAGCTATTCAGTCACCAGTTATTGGGTCTCTTTGTACTTTTATATCTTCACACACTATAAATATATTTGAAAGACTTTTCAGCTGACAAAATCAGTACTGCTGACTGCTAAATCTGAATGAACCTGTATAGAGATTTCTGCAGATCCAGTGTGTTTTCTATCATTTACATTGACGTTTCTTGCCTACTTTGTCTGAAACCTGTGAATGCATATGTGCCCTAACACACAAACACATTATATTTTTGTCTTACCAAACTGTTTACTTTGATATTTACGGTGTTTATGCGTGTAGCTGTTGACCCAGTTGAAGGGGAACATGGAGGAGGAGAACCGACATTTAGCGGAGCAGAACCAGAGTCTGCTGAAGGAGAACCGGGCCTTACTGGAGCAGAGCCTAGAGCGCCGTGACCAGCACTACTCACAGCAGAGGGAGTACCAGTCAGTACACACGCACGCACGCATGCATGCACGCACGCACACACACACACACACAGATAATTTGTTTTTGTTTGGAACTACTGACAAGAAACCAGAAGCGTACTGAAGAGAAAATCAGGTTTCTTTAAAACAAAGCATCACATTTTATGTAATGTGTGTTAGAGCAATTTGTTAACATTTCTAACTTTGTAGGCAGTAACACAGTCTATATTCATATCCAGGACATAAAAGCACTCAAGTAAAGGTTTGAGACAACAATTTCACAGTCCAATAGCACTCAGCAGTCGTCCTTTTAAATGACTAACAGATTAATCCAGAACTAATAGTGAGCATGCAGAGCTGGCTTCACCATTTAAGTTTTAATGAGCCATATTTCTCACAAATGGCATCTTTTGTAGCTTTCATTCTTGAAAAGATCATTTTTACTTAATAAGGTTTAATTATTTTTTTTCCTAAATTACTGAGATAAATGTCACTGACAGCATTGCATATTTTAGTTCAGCACCTTTAACTTTGGTGGGTCTCTATTTCAAATGCATGTTAATAAACAGACTCACAGGCATTTATTTTAATCTTTAGACCATATCAGCACAGTTATCATCATAACAAAGAAATAAATCACACTGAATTACAGAAATATAACTCCCCAGTGCATGCTTGGATAATGGGATAAGCAGGATATTAAAGTATTCAAGATGGAAGGAGAGATCTTGTGTTGACTAATTAGACTTTATATATGCATGTTGTAGCATGATATATGAACCTTTGGAACAAACAGACAAACAAAACAATGAGACAAAAAGTTAAGAAGAATTTCAGGGTAACATTTAAGGGGCTAAAGGTTAAAGTTATGTGGAGTTTTTGATCATAAGCAGTGCTATGGAGGAATGTTTTGCTGGGTGGGTTCACATTTTGTTTGTATCTTATTGGCAAGAGCACACAAAGTCACAATACATATTCCTGCCTACAGTTTCACGCCACTGATCCACAGTAGTTGGTAGCAATGAACCAAGAAAAGGCAAGAAGAAGACAGTAAGCTAACCTTGGATTAAAACAAACAGGTTCCAAAATTTAAAAAAATTAAATAAAATTGCCTTTTCGAATGTTTTATGAGTAAGGAATTGCATTAAACTCATTTGTCAGGAATTAAGGATACACACAATACGTTTTGGTGAGAAAGTATACATGTAACTTTGTTTACAAGACAATTTCACATTGACACTATGCGGGTACTGGAGATTTAACATCACAGGCTAACTGCACTACAATATGATGTGTTAACACCTGAATATTGGGCACACTGAGGGAGGAGTTAAAGCTGCTCTAATCATTTTTTTTTATATTAACAATAGATCAAAAGACTACATGTAATGTTAAAGGAATTGTTTGTAGTGATGAATACAGTCACCCGACTCCTCAGCTCCCTCAGCTCTACAATTAAAAATAAAATGAATTAGCCGGACACCCACAATTGGTAAGGGATCAGTAGTATCAGGCCCTTAATGATGTACTGTAATGTTTGATGTTTGTAAGGTTTGTAGTATTCAGAGTAATGGTAGATGTATGAAAAAGGGGACTGAAACCACTTCTGAGTACAAACAATGTTTGTGCTTGTTCTAAAACATCACCAGATTTCCCGATCAGTCCTTTTCCTTCTGAATTATTTGACAAGGGGTTATCATCCCAAGGTCTGAACTTCAAAACCAAAGGCATACAGTCCATTTTCAGAGTAGTTTATTCAAACTGGAGTTTCTATTATACTATTATACTAATAAAATCACAAACAGGATGACATAAAAGTCATATGACTCTGCTACATGTTCATGCAAGTCCATATGATGTGTGAGTAAACAGGCCAAATACAAAAATGCACCCAATATAACATGTCCAGTGTGGCTAAGATTAAAAAAATGTAGTTCTTAAAGTGTACCTTTAAGATAAACAACCTAAACACAACACGTTCTTCACAGACATCTAGACTCTCTGCTTTCAGTCAGTCTCTTTATTTTCATTGAAGAAGTGTCTGGCAAAATGTATGTAGGACCTTGGAAGGTGTAAAAGACAGTTTAGATTGTTTGATCTACAAAATCACTTTTGTTGTGAGTGACGCAGAGCAAATGATGCAGTGACGTTGACCTTCTAAACTTAATGTAGTGGGAAATGTTGTGAATTCAGTGAGCAAATGTGAGGACTGAGGAGGCATCATAAAATGAAACAATCTGGCATCAGCTGAGGATAATAAGAATATTGTTATGTATTTGGTCATACACCTAAGTTAGGAGATCGCCAAAATCATCAAAATGTATCCTGAGAGCAACATGACTGAGTATGAAATGTCATGGCAATCCATCCAGTAGTCGTTGAGATATTTCTTTTAAAACCACAAATGTGAACCTCATGGTGGCACTAGAGGAAAGGTCAGGGGATCACCAAAGTCAGTAAGGGTCATCCTCTTGGGACCATAAATATCTGGACAGAATTTCATAAAAATCCATTTATTAGTTTTTGAGATATTTCAGTCTGGACCAAAGTGGTGGACTGACCCGACAGACATCCCTAGATTCATGGCTAAAAATGTACATGGGCCTCGATACTCACCGTTGCTCTTCTCTAATAACCTTTCTGGTCTCTTCTGCTCACAGTGTTGTGTCAGTAACCAGCGGTCAGCTAATACTGTCAGTGACTCTGACTGTGTTCAGTATTTTTATTATGAGCCGTGTTTCATGCAGCATGCAGGCTATTTGTCATCTTGCTTTAAGCTCGAACCCTGAACCCTCTGCTCACCAGCAGCACATGAACATTAACATCCACACACACAGTCTCTTTTCTGATCTGCTGGTTTATAAAGAATCCTATTCAAACAGCACAGCAGGCTCCATTTCTCAGTCGTGAGTTTACAGGAACAGGCTGATTCATACACTATCAGCCACTTTCTGAATAATTCCATCTACTGGCACTGATAATGAATGCATGAAATGAATCAAACAGACCTTCCTACTCAGCTGCTTTGTTCTGATGCTTCATGTGTTTTCTTTTAGGGAGAAGCTGAGCGAGCTTCGTCGGGAGAAGCAGAAATTGGTGGAGAAGATTATGGATCAGTATCGAGTCCTCGAGCCCAGCATGCAACCTCAAGCCAGCAAAGCCAAGTACTTTATAGAAATATAAATACTGTATATACTGTATACACCTATACTCAGTTTATTAGTTCGCTACATCTGTGCATCTCAGTACTATACAATATCCCTGCAGAAGATGAGCAAGTGTGTTTATAAAGCACATTAATCCACAAAGACAAAGTGCTTTACACAAAGAAAAGAAATACAGCATGAGACATTAAAACATGAATGGATGCAACACATTCTAAAAGAAATAGAAAAAAGTGTAGAAATAAATTTAGGAAGTAGGTGCAAGGTGGATAATGATGAAATTAAATGATGTTTTCAGCCAAAACAGTAAAATTGTTTTTTTAAACCTGGATTTTAAGTTAAAATTAGGCAGGTGTTACACACATAGGCATAATTTACAGTCAAAAGTGGCCAGTTTAACCCTCTCATAATGATGAATGTAAAGTAGTAACTGTTGGCTTTCTCGATTCAATGTAATTGGCAAGCAAAGACAATTTTTTTTCATCATCATTTTTTTCACATATACATATACTTTTTTAATATACAATATATATATATATATATATATATATATGTATATATATATATATATGTATGTATATATATATATATATATATTCCAGTCAAATCATTGTTATTGTTATGAAGGCTTTTTTCCAGACTGTTTTAGATACACAGAATATGGTATTTCCCCCGTTTTGGTTTTCTCTACACTGTTATCCTGAATTAGTTGACTTTACTAGAAATTTGTGTGGAAACCAGTTGCCTTAAACCGTCAACACAAGGTGAAACTTAACAGGTCAAGTTGTATTAACACAGAGCAGTAAGTTGATAGTAGTATGAGTAGACACATCAAGTGTACATTAGTAGTAATTACTAAATATCATTAGTAAACAAATGCTTTTTTTCTGGAGTCATATCTAAAATAAGCATGTTAAGTTAAAGCTTTAGTGTGTAACTTTTTTTATATTAATGAACGTCCGTTACATTTAAGCCATTGCCAAATGAGTTGCTACAGGCTAATTAAAACAACACTATGTAACTTTTAGCTGCAGCTGTAGTTCCAATGAGACAACCTGTGTTGCTTTAAGACTTTCAGCTCCACAAAACTCTCTGTATAAACTGGTGTCTTCTAACGACTTTCTCGCACAGAAAATCGAATGAAGATAATTACCTTTTCTGAAGAGTCCATCATGTTTTTTCAATCTTCTGTATCCTCCTTGGCTACTAGCAACTGTGTGGAGGAAGGGTGGGGGGATCACGGAAAGCTTGTCTCATGTGGATGCGCTGTAAGTTTTGTTGTCATTACTTAGAATTCCTCATGAGGGAGAAAGAAACTGCACACTAAAGCTTTAAACATGCAAAGAAACAAATGTAAAACATTAGGCAAAAATACACTACAAAAGAAATTATTCATTGTTTTTTCTTTATGACAGTATGATTTTAAGAACAATGTATTTGATACATTTATTCCAATGAAACTGAAAGTAAAACAATACACATTACGTTGTAATTTTCAAATGTATTTTACTACATGGGAAGTTAGTAGTTAGTAGTAGTCTCCACTCTGTGTATATGCCACTTAGTCCTTTCTCAGTTCATCATGGCACCTCTCCCACACACCTGGGGATGATGGCTTATTCTCTCTCTCAGGAGAAAGATTATTTTCCTCTCTTTTGATATGCAGTTTTGTCTACATAACATTTTATTTTCCCTTGTGCTGTGTTTTCTATCATCTCTAAAACCTGGTTTCTTGTGTGTGTATCATGATCATATCTGAGAGGACAGTCTTTTTGTTTTCCTCCTAGTGTAGTACCACACTATAAAAGGAGGAGGATACCACTCTTATGATGCTCTCAGCAAGGCTCAGTTCATAAGTTGCTGTCACTTAAGCAGAATGCCCAATTCATTCAGAGGAAGCGTACCTGTCTGTCATTGGACAGCTGGCAAGCATTTTGTGCCATAAATGAACATTTAATAGGTAGTATTGTTGGGTACAAAGTGTCACAGAAATGCATTTTGTCCCTAGTGCTACAAATTAATATGGTAATGACATTTTAATGATAACATTTTCTAAAATAGATTTTCTTGATGTCATGTTACAAAGTGCTTTCCTTGGCATAATAAATGGCAGTTGGCACCTTCAGGAACATTTTATTCTCATTTTGAAAACATACAGCCCTTGTTACACTTGGCATCCTCCAAGTGTTTTCTGTAAAAGCAGGGTGCTGTGTGTGAGCGCGCACACACACACACACACACACACACACACACACACACACACACACACACACACACACACACACACACACACACACACGCACACACACACACACACACACACACACACACACACAATCTCTCCTAGCTCATCCCTCTTTGTAAATGGTCCCTGTCCTCTGTGTCTTCCTAGGAAATCTAACTGGATTGCAGACCGGATGAAGAAGCTAATCAAACCCCGGGGAGGAGTAAGGGAGGGACGAGCCCTCTTCACTGCCGCGGGCAGTGTGGAAAACATAGCCGACAGCACTGAATTTACATCAGACACGCACACACCTCATCCCGGTGAGACCACACACCTCACACAGCCCAGCACACTACCTCTTTCTCTCACACACACAAACATGAGCCGAATGGTTTTCACAAAGATATGCTCACATGCTCACTCCATCAAGCGAGGCTACAGGCATGCATAGAAATCATCTCATGACTACCAAGTGTGGTCAGCATTGATACCACTCTCTTCTATTTAGATCTCGCCCTGTAGAGTGCCAAGATTTACTGAGGCCGGCTTTCTCTGCTAACCACATGTTGAAAGAAAAAGATTTGCGAGGCTCCATCCTCTTTTTATGCACCTTGACTGTGGAATACATTTTACTGGCAGACATTTTCACAGCCAAGATTTAAGCCCAAACCCGCATTCAAGATATTTTGTTCTCTCTTTGTGACATACCGTCCCCATTTAATTAAAATTTTTCCTCGCATTGTGTTTTCTATTATCCCCCTTAAAATCCTGCTGCCTCAAACGGTGTGTCAGGACCTATTGTACACTAGGAGGCCTGACTCTTTCTGTTCCTCAACAAGAGGACTGGTGGTTTTTATTGTACTATAGTGGTTTTCATCCCAGAGAGACTCAATCTCTCAGCTGTACTCCAAATGGAAGAAAACAGAAAATCTCTCAAAATGAAATTTGAATTGTTGTATGTTAAAAGTTGATGCATGTAGTATACATTGTATACGACTGTAAAGAAAATTCAAATCACAGTTTAATTGCACTAAATAGATTTGATGTATTGTAAAAAGAGATATTTTTTGAGCTAGCCAAGACATTCCCCACTTCCTATCTTCTATGTTTGAGTTGACATTTCCCACAACACCAACATTTAACCCTGAAACTAACCCACTTTATGCCAGGTTAACTTGACCTTAACCACTGGTCTCAGGTCAGTCTCAGGCTGCAGATGGTGTTACAACTCTCTGAATAGACTGGGACCCAGCAACGTCTGCCACAGCAGTTCTTTATCTCATTAAATTAAGTCAGAATGTATGAATAATTTAAATGATTTAAATCTAATATAATCTACTGTTAAATAGGTTAGGATTGCCTTTTTGAATGTAAAGCTCATAGCTTCTATCCACATTAAGCTCTTTAGTTAACTGTGCTTTTAAATGTATTTTATTACAATATGTATGCATTTTAATATACTGTGAAATTACAATTTAAATAACACTAATAACCAATTTAGAGCATGTTGTAGGCCCATTTCAAAGTAGCATTTTCACCATTATAATTCTTTCAGAATTATGATTCTAATTGTCATTTGAAATGCCATATTGTATCAGAAAAAGACGGTAGTGAAGGTGAGGTTGCTACATTAATAATATATCCGTGCATGCAATTATATTTATATAATAAAAATGCATCCCAGGAGGAATTGCAGTTTACAAATGCATGGATAAATACTCAACATATGTGCTTAACTAAACTACATTATTGTTCTTAACAAAACATCTACATTTAATTGTTTATATACTGCTTAAAATAGCTAAATAGGGGGTTTTAAATAAAGGGATACTTTACTACTTCTCATTCACACTCACAGGCTGATGGTTGGCAGAGCTGCCCGGCCATCAGGAGCAATTTTCGGGGTTTATGGTGTTGCTCAAGGTCACTTCGACATGTAGACAGGAGGGGCCAGGATTCAAACCAAACCACTAACCCTGTGACTAATGACAGACCAGCTCTACCACCTGAGCCACAGTTATTACATTTCCTAAATTTATTTTTGCATCTGCCTTTGTCGGAGTCGCTGAAACTGCATTTGCACTGTTATCCCAAATTAGTTGACTTTACTAGAAATTTGCGTGGAAACCCATTGCCTTAAACCGTCTACACAAGGTGAAACCTAACAGGTCAAGTTGTATCAACACAGAGCGGTAAGTTGATGCAGTAGATAAATCAAGTTTACATTAGTAGTCATTATTAAAATCATTAGTAAACTTTACTTCTGTTAAAATATAATAAATATGAATTAACATGCTGTACTTAACAAAACTATATAAATATATCATCCTTATAAACGTTTTTTCTTTGTTACAAAATAGTTTTAAGAACAATGTATTCCATACATTTGTTCCATTAAAACAGAAAGGAGAACAATTCAAAGATCATACTTTCCAAAGTAATCTGTATAAATGTGATTGGCCTTATGACCCCATCAAACTCCACCTGGGTCTCAGTCATGGTGCAACAATAAATGTAGATAAACATGAACACTAAATCAACCATTCTAAACTAAAACCCAGATAACATAAATGCACACCCAAAACAATAACAGAAAATTATTATAACACACTTTCACTAGGACGGAAACCGTTCAGGACGTATGTTTTTTCCCATGAGCCTTTGCATCGCTTCAGAGCAGAAAAGTTCCAATGACCCCGCCCCTCCCATACAGAAACTTAACATCCTTAGTTATCTCTGCTTAATATGATCTGTCACTGCATACTTAAGCTGATTATTACAAACAACTAATGTGATTTAGTAATGAATGTGGATGAACAAAACATGAAAGAATAAGTAGTGACCACTAAAAAGTTTAATTACAACTGAATCTGGGTTTACAGTGTCCACTGAAATAAAAGTAGTAATGTACCTTCCTGGTTTGTGCTGTAAAGCAATCAGCAAATGTATCCCACCTGGTGGAACACAATAGAAAACAAAAATGTAAAACCATCATGCTGTGGGTGTTGTATATTGATTATAATCATATCTCAGCATGAATGAGCCAATGATTTAATGACATCAAAATTTGATCACCTATAACATTACTACCCTGGCCTTTGTATAAATGTGGGATTTACATAATAATAACCTTGAATGAATGTATTACTGTTTCAGACCCCCGCAGTGCTCCAGTCTCTCCCTCTCCAATGAGAAAAGCTCCATCCCAGACAGACATCTCGGCTCCTGGGACTCCAGCCATGCGCTCCGGCTCTGGGGTGCGTCGTAAGCTGGGATCCCGTCACGGCTGGGGGCTTGGGTTGGCCAGAGGAGGCTCTGGAGTCTCCCAATCCTTCAGTCCTGGTGACCACAAAACACCGCCCCGCCTGCGGCTGCGCTCCAGCCAGAACAACTCCACTATCCTCTGGGAGGGACAGAGAGGCGAAACAAACACATCCCAGACAGCAGACGCTCCGTTGAGCAGTCAGGAGAGTGTCGAGGAGGATGAAGGCAGAGGTGAGGTGGAGGAAGTCCAATGAGTAGAATGTGTGTTCATTTCTGTACACTTTGAGAAATGTCCACCCTTATAAGTCATTTGGTCAGATTTTCCTTAAAGAAGGAAAACAGCAAAATAAGTAAGGAAATGCTGAAAGAATTGTACATTTATTTAAAAATAAATAAAAGGTTTTAGTTTAAAAAGGTGTGTGTGTGTGTGTGTGTGTGTGTGTGTGTGTGTGTGTGTGTGTGTGTGTGTGTGTGTGTGTGTGTGTGTGTGTGTGTGTGTGTGTGTGTGTGTGTGTGTGTGTGTGTTTGTGTTTGTGAGTATGCTATATGCTCAGCATTGTGAAAGGTCTATGGGATAACAAGTAAATGTCAAGCTGAATACAAATTGGACGGTAAAGTAAACTGTTCCCAGAGTAGCCGTAACATCTACAAGCACTGAAAATACAGATAATATTCTTTTTAATAAAACATGCATGCGCCTGTTAGACTGTGATCTTCTCTGCCTTCCAGACAATCAACACTCCAGTGACGACACAGCAACAACCTGAGACAGAACTACACTCAACTCTTAATTAAGGCTTATGTTTAATATTTTGATGCAACCTGAATATTTTTAAAATGAGATCCTTTTAGTATTTTTGAATACATGAATTAATAAATAATTTTGTCAATCGTTTCCAGTGTTGCTGAGTTGAATAAACCACCTCTCTATTTTATTTGTTATTTTATTTTTTATCCTTCATTTAGCCAGGAAGGTTCCATTGAGATACAAGATCTCTTCTTCCAGCAAATCAAGACCAGAGGCGTTTTTGTGTCTAAACCTAACCATACCATAAGGGTGACGGATCAAACAATTTATTTTATCATTTAATTTGAAGAACATCAGTGAAGTCAAGAAGATGTGTTGCTTAACTGAAAACACTGTTAGCTAAACGCCCTAAGCACCAGCCTTTTCAGCTAATGTTAGCTAACCTAACTTTAGTCATAAAACTAAAGCCTCCAGTCCACGTAATGTTAATCACCCATGTACTTAACTACAGTACATCTGGGGTGTGCTTCAGGGTTCTGTGTTCGGTCCTATACTGTATTATTTGCATTGCTTCCCTTAGGTCATATTATTAGAAAATTTAAACGTGTCTCATGTCACTGTTATGCTGATGATATTCAGCTGTATGTCTCTTATAAGCCTGATGAGAGTGACAAACTGTCGATTTGCACAATTGTCTGACTGCCATAAAGGACTGGATGGCTAACAACGTTTTACAGCTCAACGATAAGACTGAGGAGTTGCTTCAGATAGCACAGCTTCCAAGGTTGCTCAGTGTTTGGGGTCTCTTTTCCTCAGCTGTACAGTCTAATCTCAGAAATCTCTGTGTTACATTTGATCATGCTATGTATTTAGTTATTGATCAACATGTCAAATCATTGACCCGTATATGTTTCTTTAAATTAAGAAACATTGCCAAACTCAGGTCTGTTTGATCACAATCCGAGCTAGAGATGATCATTCACGGTTTTATATCATCCCAGCTAGACTACTGCAATTCCCTTTTCACCTGCCTCAGCAAGTCATCCCTGGACTGTCTGGTCCAGAATGCTGCTGCAAGGCTGTTGACCAGGTCCAGCAGGATGACTTGCATCACTCCCATCTTATCCTCTTTACATTGGCTTCCCATCAAGTTCAGGATTTATTTTAAGGTTCCTGTTCTGACAGATAGATGCTTTCATGGTCAGGCACCTGTGTATATCTCTGACCTGCTCCATCCTTATATCACAAGTACTTACTGTAGGTCTTCTGACCAGGGCTTACTGGTTGTCCCTCGCGCTGGACTATAAACAAAAGGTGACCGTGCCTTTGAAGTGGTGGCTCCCCTTAATATAGTCATACGTTCTGTGGTCTGTGTTGGCTCTTTTAAAAAGCAGCTGAAGACTCATTCTATTTAAACTGGCCTTTGCCTCATGTTTGTAAATGTGATTTTGAAGTTTTATTTGACTGTTTTTGGTCTTATTTTTTTTTTAAACAATTTTACTCCTGTGAAGCACTTTGTGACTTTGTTCTGTAAAAGGTGCTCTATCAAATAAAGATATTATTATTATTATTATTATTATTATTATTATTATTATTATTATTATATCCTCACTGTAAACTCTTGTAACAGTAGCTAAAGCATTTGAGCCAACAAGCGAACACTTAACAAGTTTGCTAGGTAGCGCTACTTAGAAGTTCACACCGTGCTATTGTCTATTGTTCTAACTGTATAAAGCTTATCACACTCCATGTTAATTATTGACTAACAATATTATTGATTGATTTTTTGCGGTAATATTTTTGACTTATCCTTTTACTACATTTTGTCAATGTCAGGGCTCCATACTCTACAGACTCTGTTTAAATTTCAGCAAAGACCCACACAGCAGCTCTGCAGTGTCTATGGGACTGTTCAAATACAGATGCTTAGTGAAGACATAAGGAATATCAAAGTAGTTTCAGTTTTAAAGTTCTTCATCTTGTCTTCTTTAAACCTTATATATATATATATATATATATATATATATATATATATATATATATAGGATAAAATGTTTGGTGTTCCTTCTGATCATCTCCTCTCTAAGTTGGCTCACTCAAAGCTAGAAAACTATTACATTTAAGAGCTGATCACATATTTTGTAAGACATGTTTCAAGGTAACAAAGGAGAAGCTAGTCATAAAATGTTGAATATTAGTGCTAAAATATGGTGAACTAAAAGCATAAAGATCTCTGGAATTGACCAAACTAATACAAATGTATTTAAGATTAGTATTTTAGTAAAGTTTGAGGCATCACTCTGAGGGTCGGATTTATGAAGTAAGGAAAGTAAATACATAAATCTTATGATAATTATCCTTGTAATCCCCGGTTCTGATCTGTGCACAACAGAATAAACATGGGGAAACCCTGCCATCTGGCTCACATATAGCTGAAAATCCCATTTCTTTTTAGGGTTTCTGTGTAAATCCAGTCATTGATCTAATGGCAAATGAACTGCACTAGTGCTTTAATGAGAATCCTCTTTAACTCCTTTCACTGTTGCACCAAATGGTGTCAGTGTAGAGCCAACCAGGCCTCTGCCGACAGACAGACGTATGAAGAGGGGAAAATTAGCATGCAGCTTTCCAAACAAGCAAACCTGAGAGTTCATCATGAAGCTCAAAGGGCCCTCGTATAAAACAGGCAGCTTTCAAAGAGCTCCTGGCTCCCAGATTAGGACAGGGATACGTCAGCATTTCCGGTAGGGATTGTTTTTGAGTGTGTGTGAGTGCAGAAGACAACATTAAGAATATCGGAAGGCCGTAGCTCGTTCTCTTGAGCCAGCCCTCCCCAAACACACATCCTGTATGATTTGCAAATGACAAATGGGTCGCTAATACAATTCATGAATTATGTAGTTGTCATGGGGACATTAATCAAAAAGCAGGCCCCTTCTCTCGGCTCCGAACATTGTGTTTGTGGAATTGAGATGCGTGGCAGGGGCTGCACACCGAGTTGCCTGAGTGAGCGCAGGGCAAAGCGATAGCAAGATATTGGTTCTGCCAGTCACTCAAAGGCTTATTATGAGTGCAATGCAACAATCACATGCCTTCAGGCACACAGACAGACAGTGCCCACAGACAAATATTGAAGAGCAAGGCTTTAAATTCTCAACGGAAGTGATTTTTCCATCATTTATGAACCTCCCTGCATTATCAATACATTTTTTTTTAAAGAGGGGCACTTGAAACGGAGGATTAATAAAAAACTGGAATATTATTAATTTGCAATGTGACCCTCTCGCTGAAATAAAGCAGTACCTTTGAAAGGATTGGCTTTGTTTGTCCCTGAAAGCATAACAAGCAGCAGCAACACAAAATCAGTCAAAAAAAAAAGCCTTGGAGCAAAAAAATAAAAAATAGTGAGAGAAAAGTCTTGGCACAAAATGAGTGATTAAGTGCCAGCCGTGATTCCTAAAGGGATGAATGATGGATGGTCGCCTTGGTTGACATCACAGCTGGATCTCAAGAGTCTGCTCAGCTGCTTAATTATTAAGCACCTGAGGGGTGTAACACTATCACCCAACATCACTTTTTCAACCCTCCTCTTCAATGTTTTTGGCCTTCCTCCTCTTGTATTGACTCCTCTCTCTCTAAAGACATCACTTTATTTCTAACTATTTCTTCCTTTCAACCAAGGTTCTTTTTTCTAACCAAGAAAACTCTCTCCACCTCTGCGGCCCAAGTACATCTTTCCTCATCACCTCCCTCCACCCATTTACCTTCAATCTTTGCAGGAGCTATCAAATTTTAATGACTATCTAAAGAGCCTCCAGCGACCAAAAACCTCGCTTAAACCACTTAGTCCACTAACTGAACAGGCTAGGCATCCTAAATACTTGGAGGTGCATCAGATTTTTCTTCAGCCATGGTGCATTCCTCTGAAATTATTCTTTGCAACTGTCAACTGAATCCAAATCCAGTTGTTTTTCAACTCGTGACAGTCGTCCTGATTTTGCAGTCAGGCTGATTTAGAATAAGCTCACACCACAGAAACTTTGGCTTAATAAAAAGTTGTAAACATGGATTGTTGTTAGGCATTTTCTCCCAGCAGAGGCACTTGTTTGGGCAGGCACAGAGACAAGAGAGCAGCGAGGTGATCTTTGATCGAGAACTGGCGGTGTAATTTAATTAATTATATTTTGCTCCAGGCAACAAAAGTCACGGAGGGGATCACTGAGAGTGAACACAATACAACTAGGTGGAAAAATAACAAGTAAGTGGAGTGTGTGCACAGGCTGACCCCGCAACCTCGCCTCCTCACATAACTGTCAAAATCTCCATGCTTTCACCAGGCTTTTACTCAATGAGGTTAGCCCAAAGGTGAGTCTGTTCATCAACCCCCCCTCCCCCGCCATCCATCCTTTCCTTACCCCCCTCTCTTCTATTTCATCATCCTCCTCTCTCTCTGCTAGCTTTGGGATCGTTCCTTCTCTCCTAACAGTTTGTCCCTGCTCTTCCCCTCCCTCCGCCTCCTCCCTCATGCACTCCCTTTCTCTCCCCTAGTGTATTAAGGGGCTTTGACGCTCTCAGTAAAAGCTGATTTATTCTCTTGGTGGTATCGATCGGTTTCTGCATTAAAGATTATAATTCATTACCCTGGCCCCTTTTAATACATTAAACACTCAAAATAAAAATAAAAAACTCCCCCACCACCACACCCAGACTCCCTGTGTCCCGAGGGTGCGGGAAAACACTCTTGTCGAGACGTCCGGCCTGTCGTCCTGTAGCCCCAGAGCTCCACCTGTGTGTGTGTGTGTGTGTGTGTGTATTGTGTTATTGAGATAGTCACAGGAACATACTCCTCCCTTCATGCACACATTAATGCAGTCTGGTACAGTTCATGTATATATCGAACACAAGCTAACACATATACTGTACATTATCCCAAACACATAATGACAAATCACTTACGTCAGTGGTCTAAACAGCAAACAATGTAGACAGACAGACAGACAGACAGACAGAAAGTTTGCTCTCCTTCAAAGAGTGCACAGCAGAAATCACCAGCTTCTGCTTTGGCCACTAACAGAATACAGATTTCTTCCAGACAGGTCAAGTTAAAGATTTGTGTACTGCCTATGTACGCCCCCCTGTTAGTCAATACGGCTGGCCTCTGTGGGACCGTAAGGATTTAAGAAGTGCCATGTGTCCCCCATTGATTTTACCCCAAATGGCCTCACCAATTCCCTGCACAAAACAAGATTGCCCTTCCCCATTGCCTTGACAGATTGATTTTGTATCTCGGCCATGAGGACTTGAGGAGCAATCCCTCTGATTCGGCCTCCTCGCACTGTCACTCTGATGGACAATTTCCCTTTCCATCCTTACCGCTCCCTGTCTCTCCTCTTTCTCCTTCCATTAAAGGACTCTTCTACCTCTAAGCTCTAACTTCTCTCTGTCCGGCCTCCCCCCTCTGCCTCTCTTTCCCTCTGACAGGCTTTCAGACAGTAAATCAGAGACATTGATCCAGCGCAGCGCCCAAGTGTCCTGGATTTTGCTAAAGAGCCATTTTCATTTCACAAGCAGTTTACTGGCCTCGCTACCCCCCACCCGTAAACATCGTCCTCCTCCCTCTTCTCTTGCTCTCTCCATCATGGCCTCATCCATACACATCACCCACCTCACCTAACCGCTGAATCCTCTTCTGAGTGCCGGCCGCCCGCTTTTTGCTGCCGACCCACACTTTTGTAGAAGAGAAATACCTTAGTAGACCTGAAACATTTCAATGATGCATACCAACACACACACACACACACACACACACACACACACACACACACACACACACACACACACACACACACACACACACACACACACACACACACACACACACACACACACACACACACACACACACACACACACATATCTACGCTCTTCCACAACCAGGGTCCAGAGCTCCGCAGGGTTTCTTGAATTGGTTCCAAGAGGTCTGACTCCAGCAAAATCTGGACAAATTTAAATACCCTGTAATTTGTTTGACATCAGCACAATGAATACATGTGTAGGTCTAGTTTACACTAGTTTATGTGTACTGCTGTAAAGGCAATAGCTTTGGGGATGATTAAGCTTAGATACAGATTGTGAACTTTTACAGAAACCTTTTGGTGAGATTGTTTTCTCAACTGCTAGTTTTAAGATTAACAAGGAACTTTAAACCTCACATTTTAAGCCAACATGGACAAGAAGTGCTGAAAGTGATTACAGAAAAATGACTGTTTGTCATATGCACGTGGGCAAGCCTGCCTCCTCAGAACGAAGCCGCGATGGCGCCATTTTATGCTACCCAAACCACCCCCCCCCGTTAGCATCCCATTGACTGCCATTCATTGTGGCGTCACTTTGACATCCAATAACTGAAGCGTTTAAAGACTTCATTTGTCCATTGTTTATTTCTAAAGAAACATAACAATGTATAAAAGGCTCCATTACCTTGTAACTCACGTTATGGCTCCGTAACAGACGTCTTTGTAAAAATAGGCTAACGATTGCATCATAACCACGCGACTTACTGTCGCATAGTAGATGAATTACCGTATAGTACAGGATAAGCTCACAGGCAGTTTGGACTTACATTAGCTGTTTAAGTTTAAATGATAATGTTAACTAGCATTTTAGTTAGCAATAATTAGCCTTTACCTCTATGTTATCGCCTTATACCTACACTCTCCGTCTCTGCAAGATTGGGAATGATTGAGATTTCTCTTGGCACAGCTACCAGAAGACTTACAACTTGCAGACACGTTGCTCACGTCACATCTACAGCGGCAAGCTCAGTTTGCAGCTGCGCAGTAACGCTCAGTAACGCTCAACCATCACCGGAAAAGTGCTTCACACGTCTCCGTCCAGAGTAACAGGATCTGTTGGTCCATTTTATATACTGTCTTTGGTCATATGCTGTCATGGTTTTTCTTGCCATATAGATGTTAATCTCTGGAGTACTGTTAGTTTTCTCATGCTGTTTGAAAAACTTTCATTGCACTGTGGTGATTGTCACTGCTTACTGGCATTTTGTCTAATATGAGCCACCTTTGCAGCAGTGTTTATGATTGTGATTAAGTGTAATTAAGAAATTGTAATTAACAGCGCCCTTAACCACCATTCATTTTGTGATTTAGTGCACTTTTACGTAACAGAAATCCAGCTGGAATAATATCTCATCTTGTCACTTTTATAAAGCTGTTCATTCAAAGGTCGTAGCTCAACTTGAATGTGTGACGACCTGAATCTCAACAGCAGGAGCCATAACCTTCTACCTTCCAGCAGCCTGCAGGGTTGTGAGGCCCTTCAGGGAGATAGTAGCCCACAACTGCAGATTCAGAGGCTTGGGGGCAGAGAAATGTCTGCAACAGGCATTCACACAAATTAACTGGGACTGGAGGACAACTGTTGACAGCTGTTATTCCAAGATGGTTATCCCCACAGCCTTGTAGTCACATAATTTAAATAATATAAATTTGCTACTTTTGTTAAGTATTTAAAAACGGTTCATTAAAACCAGATACAACCACAAACAAGCGTCTTTCATATTAGCTTAATCTATTGTATTAGTGTCCTGATTTCTCCAAATTAGAAATTAGACAATTAGACATTTAGGAAGCTGATGGGAATTTTTTTTTGCATCATAACGGATGGCTGTAGACTAACAACGCAACTGTCATTTTTGCAAATACCACACATTGCACTGTGGGATTGTTAGCAGAAAGTAGTTTACGTATCATCAACACTGTTTTGTTCAACTGTGGGGATGTTTGAGGACCCAATATACAGAGCATAACATATACATGGTGCACAGTAAAAAGGTATAGCACAAATAGAAGGTGATTTTGACCACAGCTGAAGTCTAATGAGCCCAAACATTTAAAATCACTTGTGTGGTTCACCATTGGTGTGCAAGGCGTAAAAGGTCCAATATGTAATACTGACAGCTAGCATTTAAAATGGTTACTGCAGTCCAAATTCAAAATACTGAAAGAGTCGTCTCCCTGGCCCCTCCTCCTCAGCGTCGAAGTTCAGGGGAGTTGCCAGGTGTTGAGAGCGCTAAACCCAACGTCACACAATGTCAATGTTTGATGCTAGTTTCACATTGCCAGACATTACTCCACAGTACAGTGGAGTTGCTAGATGCTGCAATGTTGACAGTTATAAAAGCTCCTGCTCTCGCGGAGCTCTGCACGCGGCTTACAGTCACCTTTTATAGACTAACCGTAACAACAATGGGCGCTAAAAAGACTGTGACCTTGTGGAGCTTTGTGCACGACTGACAGACACCTTTTCTGGGCTTAACGTCACTGCAACAGCCACTTAAAAGGCTGCAACCTCAGGGTCGTCTGTACCCAGGGCACAGTCACTGTCTGTGGGCTACGCCCGCTGAACAGAAGCAGGGAAACAATTTTGGCAGGGGGGAGATTGTCGGTAATACTACTTCCAGACCCGTTATACAGCTTGTCTATACACTGTACAGTCAGTACATTACACATTGTAGTATCATGCCAGTTTGTAAGAAAGTGGGAATCATCTTACTGTCCAACCTGTCATAACCGTGAAGCTGGCAATGGTAACGCCACAAAAACATAACGTTAGCTACATACATTGCAAAGCGACCTGTAAAGAACAATGTGTCCCAATCCAACAATTCAGGCTACGGGGTGTTTTGCCAACGTTACATTGCATGTTTCCATTATGAAGAAGTTGAAAGTTGTGGTTTCTGGCATATGTCATGGATCCTACGTTAGCAGTTAGCATGTATTAGCATGTTCGGCCTTAGCACCAGTCAGGAACACTTCACCGGCTAAGTAACATTACTCTATATAATTTCATGCGAGTACATGAATGTTGAAATGACTGAAAATGTCTATCCCTACGTTAGTCGTGATATAAATGAATGAAGCTCAACGCTTACCTGTTTGGGAGGAAATTAGTCAACTCTGTGTCCTTTTGGGCTCTAAGCTGTCTCCATATTTCATATGACAATATTTTTCCAATATTCCAAGCCCCCACCATATAGTGCCACGGCAGAGAAATACAGGTTCAAAATGAGAGCCACTTAAAATGACACAATCGAAAAAGCAATAATAAAAAATTTTGCTGGAAGAAACTCAAGTAGAACGGAAATGTTGACAAGCCAGCCTACTGTATTGTGTACTGTATTAGACTGCAACTAACACAGTCAGCAACAGCAGTCATCAGCCTGAAATAATTCTTCATCAAACACCTGAGAGTTCACTGCCGTTGGATACTGTCAACCGAACAAGCAGTGGACATTTTTCAACACACACACTTGCACAGCCTTCTTTTATATACACACACACACACACACACACACACACACACACACACACACACACACACACACACACACACACACACACACACACACACACACACACACACACACACACACACACACACACACACAGGTGCATTGGCAGGGCGTGTGCAGTGAATAATTTTCAGGGCCAACAGGATTATCAGTGTATGTGCAGGATGATGGCAGGGAATCAGCCTTCAAGTTAACGAAACAGTTAGCGTAATTGTTCTTCATCTGTCATCTCAAACAGATCTGTGGACTGTTTGAGTCCCACAGAGAGAGAGAGAGAGAGAGAGAGAAAGAGAGAGAGAGAGAAAGAGAGAGAAATTACTGACGGGACAGTGATGAAAATTGGTCGGAGGATAATGAGTCTCGTTGTCTTTTCATCCTCTCATCCTCTGTCTCTTTCTCTCCCTCTCTTTCATTACTCAGAGTGACTGGTCGTGGAGTAGCTTCACAGTCTGCTGCTTATTAAAAAATCCAGAGAGCCTTTAGATGAGTTCATCAGGCTCTCCATCTCTCTTTTTCCCTCCATCTCTCCATCCTCCCGCCGGCTCTGCATCCTCTCATCTCCACCTTTTTTTCCTCCCCCTCTCTCAGTTTGAACTCCTACATCCTTCCTCTCTCTGTCTCTGTATCCCTCCCTCTTCCATCTGTTTATTTTTTCCACCAAACAGTGAGAAAGACATGAGGAGGAGGAAGAGGAGACGGAGGCCCAGGCAGAGAGGGAATCAAAGAGCTCAGAGGAAAAGACAATCACCTTTGTGACAGATGAAGCTTTTATAGAAAAATGGGTCTTTCTCCCAATTTCCTGTTGATATTCTTTGTAGTTTATTATCCCCCTGACAATCCCCCTCCTTCCGTTGTCTCAACACTACACCCCCCTCCTCCCTGTGCGTCTGCTACACCGTGGCAGATTGTTTGGAATCTATAAAGATGGTTGTTGGCAGATGAAAGTCGTGGGGCGGGACGGTGGCTCACTAAACACTCAATTCGCTTCACACAAATCACCGCCTGTGTACCGCCGACACGTGATGGCTACATCCTACAACAAACAATTAAAAACTCATACAGATGTGCTGTAGGGAGAAGCACGATGGCATTTGCATAAATATACATATGGTGAGTCCTGAGAGGCAGACAGGGTGGATGGGATTTGGATAGCATAGACATAAATGAAATAAAGAAAAGGAAGGAGGGACAGTTGATGATTGTTGTTAAAATTAACAGGTGCTGCGGTCGTCCAGAAAAAGGGAAGATATTAAGGTGAAAAATTATAAAATTATATTATTGTCAGGGTATTTAGGGCCAGATGTACGTACATTTGCGAACGTAGCGTTATCAGCGCCATGGCTCACCCGCAGATAGCGAACGCAATGATACCGTAGTTTACGCCATATTTACAAAAACCTGCAGGTCATCCGTAATTAGCGCCTTTCTCCGCCCACTATAGCGTAAACTGTAAGTACTTGTGCTATGATACGGCTGAGTGCAGACTGCGATATTCCCACTGCTGATGCTATGACTGTTTGAAATTATCCTGATGCCAATATTTGTAATGTAGCGAGGAGTTTAACAACTGCTGGAATGTGAACTCTGAGTCGGAGATTCAATGTCATCTTTGATTTCTTCCAGTAACTGTAATCTTGCATGGCTGCTTAATCTGTGATCCTTGTGGCAAAACTCCTTTCAGCTCGTCTCCTTGGCCTATGTCTTCGTCTTGCTCGGATTACTGCTGTCATTTCACCAGGAGGCATATGTGAGGAAACCCGCTTCCAGGTTTACACCTGCTTTTAAGAGGCGGAGAATTTTCACCGCAAAATAGAGGCGCGCTATTACTGGCGGTGTTTGTACATACCGCGGAATACGTAATTAAGCGCTCTTTACGCTTCCCCTCCCATCTCTTTACGGTAAACTCCCACTTTCCCCGCGACCCTCCCATGAATAAATATGCATGACACGAAAAACGCAATTTGCCCTTTTCAGCTCCCACGACATGCAGTTTGCGCTTTTACATCATTGCGGCCTGTTTGTACATACCTCGCCATGATTTTACGCGCACGTTGCGACACAAATACGCCTGAAGTGGGCGCAAAAGCGTTAGTACATCTGGCCCTTAGATCCTTTACTCAGTTAGTTACACTATAATTTAAACATACTTAATTACAAGTATTCAAGTTTTTTTTTTAAAAGACCAGTACGAAGGATTTAGTGCCATTTGGTGGTGAGGTTGCAACCAATTGAATACCCCTCCCCTCACCCCTCCCTTTCCCAGCATGAAGTAACGGGAAAGGCCCTCGCTAGAGCCAGTGTTTGGTTTGTCCGTTTTGGGCTACTGTAGAAACATGGCGGTGCAACATGGCGGACACCGTGGAAGAGGACCCACTGCTGATATGAAGGGCTCATTCTCAGCTAACAAAAACACAATTCTTAGTTTCACCAGATTATTAATGGAAACATAGTTATCACTATTATATTATATTTCTGCCAATAGATCACCCTTAATCACATTGCTCCTTTAAGCAAAAACACAGACGTATTATGTATTTAAAAAATCAATATTTTTTTATAATACCAATGTATCAAATGTGAAAACAATGTGACATCGTGAAAGGGGTCGCTGGTAGTGATGAGAGTTATTACCTGAAATTGCAATATTCAATGGCCAATGGGCTCCACAGTGCCCCAAAACGCAAGGGTTGGGATAAAGTTCTTTAAATGTTCACGGGCATTGGTAGGAGCATTTTTATATATTAAGGAATGATAAATTTTTTTTTTCCAGCCATCTTAGATTTTGTGTGTTAATTATTTTGATTGATATTGTAACTGGGCTTGGTCGTGGCACGTCGGCTCTATTGTGCCCCCCAATGAGTTCTAGGACTCCTATGGGGGTTTATTGGATTAATTTAAAATGTGGTTGCTATAATCCTATAATCCAATGTAGTGAAGTATAACGTGATATAAAATAGAAATACTCAGGTAAACTTCAGTGCAGTACTTGAATAAATCTACTTACTTTCCACCACTGGAAACAGATAAGCAAGGTCCCTCTTTCTGTTTCCTTCACATTTAGAAGCGAGAAAAATGTTGTAAGTGTTCCCTCGTGACGCCCCAGCTCATTGATTCATATCGCATCCCGAGAAATAATCAATTCATACACACCAGGAGCCTGTGTGATTTGTTTTAATAAGCTTTTGTCATTGTCTCACACATATGCCACACACACATACTGGAATATCAATATTCTAATAGCATAGGACACATAACTCTTAGCTTGATGCACCACTGAACACAGAAAACAAAGGTCAAGTTAGAGTACAGCTTAAAGGTCCATTTTTCACTAGAATTATCAGTATAATTTCACACCTTCATCACCTCTCTCAACCATTCGTGGAAAGAAGGAACTAATTAACATCTGCAGAAGAGCCAGTGTGCACTTCAAAAAAGCAATCACCCATTTAGGAGTTATCTTCCTGCCGAAGAGGGTTTTGATCTGTGACGACAGCGAGGAAAAGGAATCGGGATGCTGAGCGTAGCAGTGTGTATCCACAGCAACCAAATCTGACAAATTAACTCTCAGAGTTTACTCTTGATTGTGGCCTCTGTGGGAGACAAAAAAACAACTTGTAAAACAGGGGAAGAGAGCACTTTTCCTTGGTCATGCAGCAGTTAATAGCATTTTGGCTTCTGGAGCATCTGGTTGCTTCAGAGGGATCTGTTAGAGTGGATTAGTCACTCTCAGTCCAACATGGCTTAAGACACACTGAAAACATGCAAACACACGCACATACACATCAAACAGACAGACAGTCAGTAGTGCCAGGTGTTGGAGACACATAAGGTTTATAGTGGAGACTTGGAGGCCTGCCTGCAGCAGCTCTATCACACAGACAGACAGTTCCGGTCCATCTACCAGCCAAGCACCGCTACTGCTCGCTCACTGCTGCTACAAAATCTGCTGTACATCCATTAGAGGAAAAAGACACCAACATCTAGTGCAGACTTTTTTTTTTTTTTAAAGAGACACACACCTGCATTTTTTGAAAATAACCTCTTTAGTCAATTGACCCAGTGTGAAAATATGAAAGTGCTGATTTCATGCAGTGTCACAGTTTGAAACTGTGGCGTGTTGAGTAGAATCTAAGAGTTTACTCCTCATCACAGAAGTACAGGATAAAAACAGGCCAACTAACTCTAAAGCTGGATGAATTCATGGTTCAGTTCTTACATATAAAATAACTCAACTTTACAATCTGAACATGAAATCAAAGCTAATATTACACATAAGCCTTTAAAGCAGCATTCAGTCAGCTGGGGGGAAGAAGCTGTAAACACAACAGTGATATGATATCAAAATCATTATAGCAAATCTGTTAGCAAACCCCCCAGAATATTCAGGTTGGTGATTGCGTTTTCTTTGATGTGTTCTTATTTTATTAACATATTGCCGACATTGGTATGCATTGTATTTTATCCTTTGTCCTGTTACAAGTTTATTTTTGAAATGGGTTATAAGATAAATCATAAGATTGCTGTTGTCCTCTCTGCAGATGGCCTCTGAGCGAGTCTTAGGTCCTGGAAGATACATGTATGCATTTTATGTTCTTTTTGTGCTCTTTTATGACCATAAATAAAAATAAAAACAGCTCACAATTTGCCTATTACAAACACACTTGATAAAATCTATTCTAAGGCAAATTATATCACAGGTACAGACGATAATGTAAAAACCATTCCTCAGTCAAAAATATGGTAAATTTTTTTCTCCACAAACATCTGGCAACCCCCTTCACTGCTCTAGTGAGTGTTACTGCAAACAAGACAGTGTATGATGTATTGACTGAAAATAAACTACTTCGCCCGAGTTCATGTTAATGAACCATCCAGTGCAACACTTACATTGATGTGTTTTTAACAGTTTTTGGCTACACAGGAAATACTTGTAATAAGGATCAATTCATTGTCGGTTCTGGCATTTTCATAGGATTTATTGGCAATAAGAAAATGTAGAATATCACTAGCCTTATCCTTTAAGCTCATATTCACAATTATATTTTCATATTAGTGTGAGGTTGCTGCTTCTGCTTGATCATTGTTACATTTTTATCCACAAAACTTTCAAAAAAAAACTAGTACACACTTACATATTTAGGTTTTTGAATAGATTAGAGAGCATAAGGGCATCACAGTTTGAGATCCCATTATTTTTAGCATTTGATCTTCCCTGAGGCCCACATTAAAATGAGAGAGAAATCCTTCCTTGTATCGGCAACTTCTGGTCGGATGTGTATGCAAAAAAGATTTTAAAAATTAAAACTCTTAAGCCTATGTCTGACTTTAGAGCTTATGTGGGAGATACGGCAACAGAGTTGATTGGATTCTGCTCTTATTTTTTAATAGGCTGCGCTTCTTTCTTCTTCTACTCTTCTTTGACTCCTTGTATGTTAGGTCACATGTGAAACACTTTAAATCCTCAGTTTTTGGTATGTTTTCATTTTGTCTTATACATCTAAGGGTGCTCATTTTTTATGACTGCTGCTTTTTTGGCAAACACATTTCTCTGTTGCTTTGACTTTACTGCCACTAAGACCAAAAATCTTCCTTTCATTTAAAATGAAACACAACACTCTTGCATAGTTTCAATGTCTGCCAAGAATTTGTTGAACATTTGTCTGTTTGTTGTGGTTAATCTTTGGTGTTTCCCTTTTCTTATTTCAGTTCATGTATAGCTACTATTTTTTTGTCACAGTACTAGAAAGTGAAAGTATTAAAATAAATGAAGCCTGATTGCTTTGCGAGGTCTAAAAGCACTGACAGAGGCAGGTTGTTTATTCAGGTCCACAGTTGTTTACATCGCCAAGTGACTCTGCTCTATCTGACTAATTCAAGTAAATGTAAGATTTTTACCAAATGCAGGACCGAGCAGCCGAACAAAACTTGTAGAGGTGAAAATGTGCAACTTTCTGATTCTTTTGTTGGTCTCGAGTTTGGCTTTGGCAGCAGCTGTGTGCCAAGAAAAGCAAAACGTTTTATAAAAGCAGAACGCACAAGATAGTTGAGACCTCTCTCTCAAAATGTTTCGGAGGCGAGAGGTGAGTTTGATTTATAGCAGTGGTAAAGCAAGACATTAGAGGTTAAGGCTGCAGTTGTAATACCAATGCTTAATTTGAATAATTGAGTGAATGACTGATCATGTTTAGGAGCCCAGACTGCTTGGCATTATAACACTATCAATCACGGGTGTAATCAAAACAAATGAGTGAAGTCATCATGTCACAGCTGGAGCCAACAGAAAATGTACGTATTTACTAAACTTTATTCAACCATACAGATCAATCTGCAATGATGGCACAGGACTTTTGATTAGTCCATTTTTAAAAGCAGGTGAGACAGGACTTGCAGATCGAAGGAGGAACCTTGTACCGCCGACACGTGATGGCTACATCCTACAACAAACAATTAAAAACTCATACAGATGTGCTGTAGGGAGAAGCACGATGGCATTTGCATAAATATACATATGGTGAGTCCTGAGAGGCAGACAGGGTGGATGGGATTTGGATAGCATAGAGACATAAATGAAATAAAGAGAAGGAAGGAGGGACAGTTGATGATTGTTGTTAAAATTAACAGGTGCTGCGGTCGTCCAGAAAAAGGGAAGATATTAAGGTGAAAAATTATAAAATTATATTATTGTCAGGGTATTTAGATCCTTTACTCAGTTAGTTACACTATAATTTAATCATACTTAATTACAAGTATTCAAGTTTTTTTTTAAAAGACCAGTACGAAGGATTTAGTGCCATTTGGTGGTGAGGTTGCAACCAATTGAATACCCCTCCCCTCACCCCTCCCTTTCCCAGCATGAAGTAACGGGAAAGGCCCTCGCTAGAGCCAGTGTTTGGTTTGTCCGTTCTGGGCTACTGTAGAAACATGGCGGTGCAACATGGCGGACACCGTGGAAGAGGACCCACTCCTGATATGAAGGGCTCATTCTCAGCTAACAAAAACACAATTCTTAGTTTCACCAGATTATTAATGGAAACATAGTTATCACTATTATATTATATTTCTGCCAATAGATCACCCTTAATCACATTGCTCCTTTAAGCAAAAACACAGACGTATTAGAGCCGAACAGCGAGACAGGACTTGCAGATCGAAGGAGGAACCTTGGAGGCTTAAAACGCGATTGTTATGTTTTTGTTTAAACCAAACCCTTTACACCTTCAGAGGAAAACGATTTGAATATATTCTTCCTCGGCAACAGTTTGTAAACGAGCGAGCTTGAGGCCAGCAGTGCCCGATGCAAAAAGCCATTTTCATGTAATTGAGGTGCAACAACTGACAATTTATTCCCAAAATATGAAGTTCTGGTTGGAGGAAATGTCAGGGTTTCCTCTCTGAATGCAGCCTTTACTTTTTCACACAGGGGTTTAGACTGGCCATCTACAAACAGATTCCTTTTGAAAGAGTAAATAGCATGTTGCCACACACCATGCAGGTTACCTGAACAATAAGCTGCTGTCATTGGTCAGCTAAAGAGGTGGACACAGAAATGAGGGCAAAACACAGATGATTGGCTAAGAAATATATAAAAGTCATCAAATGTCATCTTGCCAACACTGTATTTGGAAAAAGAAACACACATTCTAATTTCCTTACTTTCTGAGAGTGAGATCAGGACAACAGCTGGGCACAGTTGCCAGGTGTCCATCCAAATGTAGTGCAAATTTGAACCAAATTTTCAGAAAATCTGCAGCAGAAAATGCTAGTTTGTGTGTGCATTCACTATTACTACTATTATGCCAGTAGGTGGTGGCCTGTCTCTCCGCTTCTGCTCTGTGTTACCGTTCTTAAAATCCCCTCACTTCAGGAAACAACCACAAACTTTGATCTAGCAAGAAAATGTATATTATATATTAAGAAAATCTGGATACTGAAACAAGGCAGACCTGTTGGTTCTTTCAGGGAATGATTCTAAAGGTTTACAAAGAATATGTTTATGGCATTTACTATCTAACTGGGACAATTTGGGGCCAAATGGTGGCCATCCATCGGTAAGAGAACATTTAACCATGTATCCAGCTGATTTAAATAGCTTACGTTACTGTATTGTGTGAACAGTTATCTTCATTAATATTCTTCTTCTTGACAAAATGCTCCACCAAAACAAGTTCAATCCCAAGACCATTTTGCAGAGCAGCCTTTGCTGCATCCAGAGCTTAGCGCCGCCCAAGATGATTGTGATTGGTTTGAAGAAATGCAAAAAACCCAGAGCGTTTTTTTTTCCTCCTATCCTAGAATGTACAGTATGTGTGGTGTGGCCACACAGATCTGATCTTTTTGTCTGCCGCCAATTTTCATCTGTTCGGTGGAAGATTAAGTCACATGCTTCATGGATGTCATGATTCAGTCTGTTTCCATTCCACTCTTTCACATTTTGCTTTTATCGATGAACCCAATTTTCCACCTCAGCCAAACTGCAACACATTTTTGCAATTTTTTGAGCTTTTTATAGAATTTTGTGTTTCCACACAGGTTTTCTTATGCGCAAATTAAATTAAAAAAAAATGTGCATAGAAACAGGTGGATGGAAACACCATGACTACAGACACACCACAGTGGCCTATACTTCAAGTGTCTCATATGCTGATAAGCTCCAGATGTAATGTAATATACTTTCAATTACACTTACCCACATACTGTTTGTATATGTTAGCCAGATCACAAATCTAATTGCATCCATCTTGGTTTCCCAGGACTAAGTTGTAATTTCTGCTTATTTGTGAGTTAAATTAATGAGATACCATGTGTTGATTAGTGAGCTTTAAAAGGTGCTGGTAGACATATTTCTGAACTTTGGACAGAGTCAGGGTAGCTGTTTCCCTCTCTTCCAGTCTTTATGCTAAGCTACAGTACAGTAGACATGTGACAGTTACCGATCTTCTAAACTATCTCTCAGAAAGAAAAGCAAATAAGCATACTTGCTAAAACATTTAACAAACTTAACTCTTTTTTCGTGCCAAGCCTTAAATAACCCCATAATGAATAGGTTTTCCCTCAAGCTGGTTATGTGGATTGTATTTAATGCTACTACTTGCATCTCATAAAAGACGTGAATGGCTATTCCAATACAGTAAATGCATTAGCAAAAGGAAAGTAAAAATGTCTTTAGTTGTGCAATAAACCTTAAAAAAGTGTACATCTCATCTTGTTTATTCTGCTATGCTTCTTACTGAAATTATTCCAGACCATAACTTCCATGACGTATGTGTAACCCTTTATCATGATTTAACATTTAACACAGTGTCTTAACTTGAAACAAATGGCAATTGTGTTCAAATAGATTTAATTGATTAAATAAATAAATTAATTCACAAGTGAAATAACAAGGCAGTTTGTCAGCTATGGAAAAGGCCATGCCAATAAACACAATATATACATTAGATGGACTGTATGTCAGTAGTGCATCTCTGAATGTGCTCAAGTGTGTGTGTGTGTGTGTGTGTGTGTGTGTGTGTGTGTGTGTGTGTGTGTGTGTGCGCGCGTGACAACTCACCGGCAGGGAAGTAGAGTGGGAGGGTCTGCAGATACAGCTCCTTATCCGTCGGCAAGAACACACAGAAGATGACTCTGTCCAGCTGAGACCCCCCCACACACACACACACACACACACACACACACAAAATTACCTTTATTACAAGCATAAGCAATAACCGTGAATTCATCAACAGCAGGGGGGAAACAATGTAACAGTATGTGACATTGTGCGAAGGCGATATCAGGAGAATGTAGCTAATGCATCAGTCCATTACTGTCCTATTAGCTTCCTATAATGGCCATGCCACAACACAGAGCTTATGATACTGTGAGCTGGGGACAGAGTGCTGCAAATCTACTGTGTGTGCGTGTGTGTGTGTGTGTGTGTGGGGGGGGGGGGGTGAAAAAGAAAGAGCGAAAGAGAGGGAGAGAGAGTACAAGCTCCTTTGTCTATAAGTACTTCTATTGTAAAAGTGTTTGTGTGTATGGATGGATGTTTGTACACGGAAGAGATAAATAACTTTGTGTTTTTGCGCATGTCCCTGAGTATACTATTATTATTATACTGAATATACCTCAGTTTCTCTCATTACTGTGTGAAACATTATTCAACTCAATCCAAAATCACCACTGCGCTCACACGCACACACACACACACACACACACACACACACACACACACACACACACACACACACACACACACACACACACACACACACACACACACATACACATACATACACACACACACATAGCCATAAAGATAATAGCTTTCAAATAATATTAAGACACTGGTCGAGTGAGTGCAACTATTTTCAATAAACAATCTTTATGCTCTGTGCTCTTGTGTTCTTCGGATCACTGCAGTCTATAATATTTACATTAAATTCTGTATAGATGGACATACATACATACACAGCACTATATGTAGCCTGATGATTAAAGTTACTGTAGCTGCAGTAAAGAGATGATTCCAGGGATATAATCACCACTGTGATCTCTTATTTCTCAACCTCCGACAAACATTATTACCTCCCTAATGTCTCTACAAAGGTTTGTATTTTTCCGTTTTGGGGTTAGGCAGAGCAATTTATAGCCCGGCTGTTCACTTTCAGCTTGGTTTTGGAGTTTAACTGCCATTGCTTTCAAAGGCAGCTATTTCAGCAGCCTGCTAGCCTGCAGCCCGTGTTTTTCAGCCCAATGCTTGTCGCAAAATTACCACCCTATCCTCGAATGTAGGCTAAAAGGGAAGATATTGAAATGTGTGGTAACTAACTACATCCCCTGGGCTAAGGTTCGAAATCCATAACCTCCACGCTGCGATGCCTCCACTTGCGTCATTGTTCAGCCTCCCTCATTCAAATTGAAAGCAAATGTTGCGAGGAGAGATGCAAAATGGGGTAACACTTTATTTAAAGGGGTGTGCATAAGGTCATGGGATATAATCAAAAGCCCCACAACAGCTACTAAATGGATCTAGACCGTTTTCTCAAATGTCATACATCAGTTTTGTCAAAACTTTCAGTTAGTATTTAATTTGTAAAATATAACAACTATGAAACTTATGAGCTGCCTTGGGTTTTACTTTCTTGATTTACGAATAAATGATTCATGTTTGTTATTACACTTGATGCAGAGTGTTGGTGCATTGCCCCGTGTCTTGAGTCCATTTTGTCTTACTGTGTGTGTCATTTTCAATTACATTTTCTACAAACACAACTCTCCAAGCCAGAGTAAGCTCCACAAAACAGTGTAAAAAAATGCAAAATGGAGCGGGTTCAATTACAGAATAAACGTCCTCTGGTGAGTATTCTTACTTTATATGTATGCAAATAAACTCCGTCTCACCATCTGATTCGTTCACAGTAAAACTTTTTTTCCCAATGGCCATATTTCTGTGCAGAATTTAAATAAGAGCCCTGTTGATTTGGCTTTCTGGTCTTGTGTTCAGCCGTTTAAGTCTTGTAGACTGTTGTCTTCCATGGTGAGACGTGTAATGTTTAATGTTCGTTTGTTGAGCTTGGCTGACGGCATCCGTCGACTGGTATTGCTACAGAGACTCTGGAGACTCCAATGCTAACAATAACACCATCAACACCCTCTCTGGGAGGTGATACAGCACGGTGGTTAGAGACAGAAAGAACAACTGAAAAGGGGAGGAGACCTTAAGAGTAAAGGAGGAGAGTTTAGAGCATGTTAACGACTGATTGGAAAGTTTCCTCTTTGTTCCAATCTCCCATCAGCCCCCCCTCTCCCCCTCCATCCCTCCCCTCCAGTCATCTATTCCATCATTTTGTCTTTTCTTCGCTCGCTGTTTCTCCGGAGAGAAAGTGTGTGTGTGTGTGTGTGTGTGTGTGTGTGTGTGTGTGTGTGTGTGTGTGTGTGTGTGTTTGTCGGGTTTAGTCCCGCAAGGAGCCAATTAAAACGCAGACTTGGCCATGAGCATGAGAGCCAGAGCTTGGGAGTGTGTGTTTAGATGTATGTTTGTGTGTGTGTGTCACTGTGAGTGTGCGTGTGTTTGTTTTTTCTCAATTCGCTCTTCTCCTCGCTCCCACCAGAAAACAAGCACAACAGCTGCGAAAGAAATAATACCTTGAGGAAATGGTAGGGAAAAATTGCCAATCATGCAGACACAAACACATACGCACCTTGTCATGATGCTCATCCAGATACTCCCTCACAGTTGCCAACGCCTCGTGCACAGCCTGCTCAGGTGGATATCCTACATAAACAAACATATTCACACTGAATTTGCAAGAACAGGTGCATTGACAGATCTGTGTGTTTGTGTTAGGTCGTTGTCTGCGCTGTTCTTCTTTTCCACTATCCTAACACTCTTTATGTAGTGTGTTTTTTCACTTCCTCTCACCCGACTCGCCTATTCCGATGAGGTGCAGACATAACACACTTGTTGGTTACGAGGAGACAGATGAAGAAAGATTACAGTGCTTCTTTAATATTCATTCAGCGACCGAGGACTTTCAGTGCTGGAAAATTATCCCCACTACTGGAAACACAACAAAAAGGCAGTACAAATTCATCAAATGGCCAAACTGCTTAGCCACAAACAAATACTGTGTGATTATACATTCATTATTCTATACATTACAGCATAAAAGAACACACTGCAAGAGATGTAATATCTCAAACCGGGCCCATTATGTAACAATTTTACTGCTTGATGAAAGAAAAAAAGCAGTTTGCCTTTCATTACGAATATTAAAGGCAATAGTCTTGTTCATCTGATGAATAAGCATCTTAAAAATGAATAAACGTGGTCCACCTACACAGAGATGTCTTCACTTGCAGACTAGGCTAGACATTCATATACTTCTAATTCAAACAGCAAATGTGTTTTGAGTGAAACGCAATGCCATCCAGATTAACTTTAATCAACCTAAGACATCGACAAACAGATGAGGAAGACACGGATAACACGCTGAATCAATCAGAACTATGGCCTTTTCCTCTCTCTAGCAACACGGATGAAGTGTCGACAACTGGCCCTCACACTCAAAGCCACTCCAGGGAGTATTCAGGCACTATCCTTAACTCCCTCTCCTGCCAGTGTGAAGGGGGATTACAGTCAATCTGACACAATCTCCGGCCTAATCGCTCTTAATCTGCTGGTCTTAATCCAAGGCCCTAATCTGAGAACCACCTCTGGGCTGCAAGAGATAATGTGACAAGTGGCACCGGGTGGCTCAGCAGGACTCTGGTTAAACAGAAAGACTGATACTGGAAACAAGTGTCACAATGTGATGGAAAACACAGCCAGTGTGTACAGTGTATCAACACGAGAACAACGATAGGCCTGCTTTGTCGTTGTTGGATTAAAAATGTTTTTATTTCACACAAACAATCATCAGTTTGAGTATAAAACTCCAAGCAACACAAACACTTTAAGTAAAACTATGGAAATGATGATATACACACACACACACACACACACACACACACACACACACACACACACACACACACACACACACACACACACACACACACACACACACACACACAATGACCTTTATTACAAGCATATGCAATAACCGTGAATTCATCAACAGCAGGGGGGAAACAATGTAACAGTATGTGACATTGTGCGAAGGCGATATCAGGAGAATGTAGCTAATGCATCAGTCCATTACTGTCCTATTAGCTTCCTATTATGGCCATGCCACAACACAGAGCTTATGATACTGTGAGCTGGGGACAGAGTGCTGCAAATCTACTGTGTGTGTGTGTGTGTGTGTGTGTGTGTGTGTGTGTGTGTGTGTGTGTGTGTGTGTGTGTGTGTGTGTGTGTGTGTGTGTGTGTGTGTGTGTGTGTGAGAAAATGCCATGCATTTGTTCTGGTTTGAGAAGGTGACACACACATCAATTCAGACACTGACCGTAGATTCCAGTGGAGATGCAGGGGAATGCCTGCAGAGTAAAGATGACAAACAAAGTGGTTACAGTCTGTTGCTGATCACATGACAGCCCCCCCCCCCCCCCCCCCCCCCCACACACACACACACACACAGACACACACAGAAAAAGACGCGGCTCTCTCTGCTGGACCTCGATGAAATCTTTCTCCTGATTGCTTTTTACAGCAGCTTTTCTTCTCTGTCTGAGTTTCACTTCTATTTAAAGCCCAGTCCATCACCCTTTTGTTATGGAGGCCTGGGGCGACAGGGCTTTCTTCCTCATTCAGTCATTAACCTGGCATTATTATAGGTATTATAAACCATCATAGTTATTATATTTATAAAGTTATCATCTCAGTCCTGGTTGATTTGGTAACACCGGTGGTTTATTTTGGTAACAGCATGTGTTTAACCGCACAGGTCACAGAGTTCAAAATGACACATGTAAGATAAAACGAAAAAAAAATCGAATGCTGAAAATAATGATTGTGTCACATAAGAACAGTTAATAAATGGCCTTTTTTCATCATTCTGTGAGCGACTGAGGTGCTGGTTAAAAAAAATGTCTGTAAGAGCGTCTTACCTGCAGCTCTTCCACAATAAAAGCCACCAATGTTTTGGCAGTTGAGTACTTTTAAAGGATTTCTTTTCTTCCCAAGTAACGATTCTCTTAAGTAGCAAACTTTGAACCACAAAGTCTATGGTTCTCCTGGTTTTTTCTCTATGTTTGTTTTTTATCCTGCTGGGGACCTTTTGTTGCCTCTGCCTCATTTCCTGTCATCTTTCTCTTGCCATACAGTATAATAAAAAATATTTTAAAAATAGTCTTCACATGTCTTTATGTACACTGAAAGCACTGTTGGACGCTTTAATTGTTCCTCATCTGCGTACTGGCCACAAAGAGATCTTTTCTTAAAGCAATTTTCATTTCAATAAGTTTGTCTTAAGTACCAAATTCCCTCTTTTTGTTGCTATCCCTTGAATGCATCTCAGCAAGGGAACACAGTCTAGAGGTGCTGCCCGTGGGACTGCGGCTGGAAATCAGCCCTTGGCTACAATCCGGCATGTTTACATGCATGTATTCCATGTTTGTTCATTAACAGGCACTGTCCCAATCAAATAAATAAATAAATTAAAAATTAAAAAAGGTAAATTGTAGAGGTAAATAAAGCGGTAATTTGGTACTAAAAGACTAACTTTAAGACCCATATGATTTTAACACAGGCAGCTGCAGCTTTGTGACCAGTGTAGACAGCAGAAAAAACTACAAAGACCTATACATTTTTAAATGCACATATGAGCCTAATGGGAGTATTGTTTTAAGACAGATTTGAAATCATGTGAACCTATCCTCTAGTATGAAGCTGAAGCACTAAATGTGCTGTTTGGATCAGCAGTAACTTGTAACACGCCTCTGATACGGCTGCAGGAGAGCAAAACGTGAACATGGAGCCTTCTATCAATCAGATAAAATTACAAACAGCAACATTTAAGTACGTGCATCGATCCCTGCAAATCCCTTGTGAGTAAGTAGGTAATTTTAAACCAGCTCAAGAAAGGCATGGAAGTAAAGGCTGGACTACAAACGAGCTGTTTGGAGCAGTTTGTAAACAGTGTTTTCTGTTGGAGATGGTAAGTCCCTTTGGGGTGGACTTTGGGCTTTTTCACTTAGTAAACCTATATTGGCACAAAAAGATATATTACACAATAAAGGAAAGGAGAAAAGCCAAAAAGCATAATATGAGCACTTTAAGTTTTAATATTTTTTTTTTTTTGGCATTATCAATTTATTGAGATCAGTGTCAGGCAGGTTCTGGCACGACACTGGTTCTGAGTTCATAAAAGTAACCAGTAAACTTCAAAGTAAATCAAATCCGGCAGATTTTCAAGCTGCTGTCAAATACTGCGGCACAAGCAGATGCCAGGATGCTCTCTGTGTCGCCAGATCTCTTAGTTTGACCAGACTGCAGAATTGGCAACTCAGGGTGAGAACAGACATGACTCACAGGTTCCTCAAGACGAAAGGTAAAAAAGTCAAGGGTAGGGAACTGATAACCAAAAGCTTTAAGGGCTTAATATGAAAAAAACACAACTCTGTTGCCAAGTCAAAGTAAAGTTGTACTGAGCAGGAAGAGGAGATTTTACCAGTCAATAAAGCCCTGTGAGGCAAATTTGTGAATTTGGGTTACGTATACAGTACCAATACAAATTTATTTGACTTTATATCACAGTATCAAGCAAATCAAGACTTTGTGATAATATACACAAGGACACAAAAGCAAATGTTGAGCATGTAATAGAAAATAAATGAAAAAAAACATTTAATAAATGCTGTGATTGTTTGAAACTGATAAAATCTAAGTCTATTTTAAATTCTACAATTCTACAAATGCACAACATTTATTTTTCTTTTACCGTACCTTTATTTTCATGTTGCTTTGGTGTTTTTCTCTGACTTTAACACCTCGTTCTGTTGTGAAACCTCCAGCCTGGCGTGCTTCATAAAACCTTTTTACAACTCAACCATCCTACCTGCTGCTCCTGTTTCCTTCTCTTCATCTAGTTTCCTTTGAAAAATCTTCATGTGATGAAGCTTCTTTTGTCTTTAGCTCAAGTACAATATGTTTTACACAATCCTTCTTTCTTTTCCTTCATTCCTCTTATATGTCCTTTCTGCCTTTTATGCTTTCTTCACTTTTGTGTGTCTTCGGTGGTTCTCTTCCTTCAACCTCTCTGTTTTTTTGTTTTTTTTTAAAGATCTTTTTTTGGGGGGCATTTTAGGCCTTTATTTGACAGGACAGCTGAAGACATGAAAGGGGAGAGAGAGGGGGAATGACTTCCCCCTCTGCAGCAAAGGGCCGCAGGTCGGAGTCAAACTCAGGCCCGCTGCGTCGAGGAATAAACCTCTATGTACGCCCGCTCTACCAACTGAGCTATCTAGGCGCCCCAACCTCTCTGTTTTAATCTAATCGCTCAGGTTTCTGCACACCTTCGTTCTCTTCACCACAACAACATACAACTCAGTATCTCTTCATCCTTCCTCTCTCCCAGCTTCCATCACCCCCCCGTACTCACCACAGAGCGTGCAGCGTTTTCGGTGGCTGTTTGCAGGCTGTTCTTGTAGCACGACCTCAAGGCATTCTTCTCCTCCTCTCCCACTCCTCCTTGTGCAATCGGCCCCACAGTGTGGATCACATCTAGAGACAGCGAGAGATGAGAAGATGAAACACTTCTTACGACAGAGTGACAGATATGAAGACAGAAGGAAAATATAAGTTAAATATCTCCCCAGTAAAATTCCCCATTTATTCAGTGTTTATTATGACAGCCATGTTATAGTCTCACTTTTATTAAAATGAATAAGAATTATGAATCAGAAACATTTATCCCTTTAGTGTTTACATAAAAAGTCCATATTTAGTCCTGAACTGTTTCTCAAACATCTCATTAACTAACGCTAAAACTGCTCAACTTTGTTGATGTGAATTACAAATATATCAGTTTATTTAATTGTGAAACTGGTGACTTTTGGTTTGTTAGAAAATAATGACGTGTTTATATCATGTCAGAGTTATCGTCATTTTGAATTTAAGACTTGTAAATGGCCTTTGCGTCAACGTCCATGTTGTAATTAGGACTGGGAAAGTATGATCATCTGAAAACTCCAATATATCCAACTCAGCACTTTTTAATACAGAAGTGCATGAAAAAGTCAGGCAAAGTCCACTGTTCAATGTAATTAAACCCAATTTTAGTGTATATGGTGATAAATTGTTAATGCACACTACTTTTTTTACTCTAGTGTCACTAATTCTGCCGTCACACAATTGTCCTCTATACTGTATATTAAAAATTCTTTATTAAGAATGACCCATTGGAGATGTACCATCTCGTTGTCAAGGGGGTCAAGGTTAAAAAAGGTTAAAAAAATCGGGATCATACTTCAAGCAGAGCACCAACGCATCATTTATTCGTAGATTATAGAAACGTATTCATGTCAGTGATAGCATTAAGTATTCAACGTGATAAAAAATAATTATAGCGGTGTCATTATCAGTACAACTGATGATCCTATAATACGAAGACAGGGTATTTTTGAACGAGTGAAATGATTATATGGAGGGAATACGTACAGGTATATTATTCCAACCAGAGGGAGCTTTAAACATAAAAGCTTAGCTATTGATTAAGAAACTGCAGGGACAGGAAAAAAAAAGCTGTATAGAGTGTCTCAACTGACAATTAGAGGAGAAAGGTACCATACGCTGTTTTAAATAGAGAGGGTCATTACAATGTACACATTTAAAAAATAAACTGCAGCCAATGTCGTTGTCTTCCTATGTTTGGAGTGGACAAATCAAAAATGTCATACATTGTACAATGAGGAGTTATGAAATTATGTATTGACATGTATTATCTTACCTCTGTGTAGGCCTGTGACACAGTCAGTCTAACTGATGCAATCAGCTGTAACACCTGGTATTTAGCTATTGTTTCCTGACACCAAACTGCTCCTGATGATGGTTTTTAAAGTGCTCATATTATGCTCATTTTCAGTTTCATAATTGTATATAGAGGTTGTACCAGAATAGGTTTATGTGGTTTAATTTAAAAAACAAAACATATTTTTGTTGTACTGCACATTGCTGCAGCTCCTCTTTTCACCCAGTGTGTTGAGCTCTCTGTTTTAGCTACAGAGTGAGGCATCTCACTTCTGTTCCATCTTTGTTGGGAGTCGCACATGTGCAGTAGATACTAGTTTAGTGCTTGGGCACAGACATTAGTAACGGGGAGAGTTACTGTAGACTAACGTGACTAGATAGAGCTACATGTGAAAGTTACGGACATGGCGGCAGTAGTTCAACCATACATGTTCGAACCAGAATCGGATCCTGAAGAAGGAGGCGAGTCTCCTGAAGAACCTGAGACTCAGAGAATTCAAATGTTTCGGCCGATGACGTAGACGGCCCTGCCGACTTTGACCAGCTCACAATGAAGGCAGGACACATTCAGAAACCCGTATCTCACTCAAAACATCATGGATGTTTTTTTTCCAAGTTTGTATGCGTGCGGAAGCACCAGAGACACAAAATAACACCCCAAATCCCAGAAAAAAAGTGATTTTTTTCATAATATGGGCACTTTAAGTACAGTCAAAAGCTTGAGACTAAAAACAAAGTCTCTGTCATGTTATGAAATGTAAGATTACTCTCTTATGTGTAAATATCATGGGATCTTCCAGCTACAGGTGAGTCAAACCTGTTCCCCTCAGGCCAGGAAAACAGAACGCACACATGAGAACAAACAGGAGCCCTCAAGCCAGGCTGTTATTGTGAGCATGTTAGGGGGAATTCACTCAGCAATGTTTTGCCCCATAACAGACTGAATTCATATGTAGTTTTAACTTCATTAGTCATTTTCATATGAACTGTAACCAGGTTACAGATGACATGCCCTCAGCTCTCAGTAAATTGCTTCCCGTTTTATCTCCCATATACAGTACAGTAAAGTAATAGCATTTAATGTTAGATTTTGACAGCACACCTGGGAAGCCATAAAGGCACTGCTGTCACTGGTTTAGATGCTGCACACAAGTAATGTTTAAACATCGACTGGGCAGGAAACCCTGAGAATGTTGTGGCCGTTTGTCATTAATTATGAAGTCAGTAGTTTGAAATCTGCTGGTTTGTTTGGTGTTGCTACCTGCAAGGTACCTGACCAACCAGTATTATGAGCTGCCACTGTTGCCAAGAGCTGATGACCTCCAATACGGCTGCCAGAGGATATATCATGTCTGTCTACCAGCTGATTCTCACATAAATGATGATTCATTGGGGCATTTTTAGGCTTTTAATTTCCAGGACAGATGAAGACATGAAAGGGGAGAGAGAGGGGGGAATTACATGCAGCAAAGGGCCACAGGTCAGAGTCAAACCCGCGGCTGCTGCGTCGAGGAATAACCCTCTATATATGTGCGCCTGCTCTATCAACTGAACTAACACGGCCACGATTCATTTTACTTAGACTGTTTATGGAACTACACACTTTAATAACAAATAAAAAGTGCGCATGCAAGGTTACAGCAACAATGTCTTTCACCTTTTCTAATTACTTTGTACAATTTATTTTTCATGTTTTTCTGTCATTTAGCAGCTTGAACGCTTCATACTGTGTGTGCTTTCTTTGTCAAGTTAATGACTTGTTCTTTTCTTCCCAGGTCTTAAAAATATTTCAATTGGACTGATGATTAAATAAATGGAAAATAATTGAAGTATATTAAAATTGAAGGGAGAGAAGAGGGAGAGGGGGCAGAGAGAGAGAGAGAAAGGAAGGAAACAGAAGCTGAGTGAGAACAGAGAGTAGATGAGGTTTAACCAGCCTTACGCGGCGACTATACAACACCTTCTGATGAGGCTCAGCGTGTTGCTCTCAGTGTGAATTCCAACGCTGTGATAAGACCTAGCCGGACCTCTACACACACACGGAAAAAAATCCATTTCAACAATACATTTAATTTAGTCTCGAGACTTTTTTCTTACGAGGAACCAATGGAGTGAAATAATCTTAGTTTTGTCCTTTTTACAGATCAATCTTGATGCTTCAGTCTGGAATCAAAGGCCAGTTTTGTGACACCACTGGACTGATCTGCAGTGTTGCTAGATTTGACTGACACCAAACAGCCCTTGAGATCCTCAAACCTGCCCAGCCACCTCCAATTAGGAGGGGGTTTTATTGTCCATCAATAAACACGTAACCTCACTCAGTGTCACATATGCGTGTAGCTGATTTTCACTGTAGTAGTGTATTCAATTCTGATTTAAATTGAGAAGAACTATGTCTTTTGGATAATGTAACATTAAACTGATATAACAGATATGAACAGATGTAACAGTTTCACAGAGATATGAACCATTTATAATTTAAATAAGAAAAAAAAAGTCCAGTTTGGAAGTATAGTTCCCATAATGCTTCGGGGGATGTAAGCAAGAAGTACATGGATTCCTCGAGTTATGTTGCGGGCTACAACTTCAGCACTGTTTCTTTAGCCTGTATTTGTTTACATTTTGACAATTTGGCATGATTAAAAGTCTGCCGAATTAGCTATTAGCCATTTCTGTTGTTAATATTGATTAAGAAGGGCAACATGCAGGAAACTACTTGTGAGTTTGAAGATATGGCCCCTGATTTACAGTGCCCATTTTTTCCATGTTTACACACTGTTATATAGATGTTTTCAATAATTTTGGTGGGTTAGTACAAGAACATAGTAGATTTTTCATTTTTATGTATTTGCAGATTTTCAACAGATTTAAAGCTGGGGTAGACAGTTTTTTGTGTGTGGTTTTGGGCAAAAATTCCATAATAACCTTAACAAAAATAAGCATATTGTAATTCAACTGGTCTGAGAAAAACAAGACTTCTGCTTCTCCTCCTGGCTCTGTTTTCTGGCTTTAGTCCGTGGGGGACACTTTGGCCAATCACATGTCATCTCAGAGAGAGAGCGTTCCTATTGGCTGTTCTGAAATGCAGATGCGCACCTTCAGATGGTGAAAGCCTGACTCAATGGCAGAAAATCATGCAGGAAAAGTTCCACCATTGGCAACAACTGCCTACACTGCAAAGCAACCCCAAAAAAACAGAAGACTTGTCAAAGAGTAAGAGTCTAAAAGAGCCTCCGGCAATAATCGCAATAAAATGTGTCACGGATACGGGATAGCAGAAGACAAAACTATCAGCAACGTTTTCTCTCCATCTCTGAAAAGCTTTGCCTATGTCAACTCAAATGCTTTACAGGTCCACAAATTTGCAAAGAAAACAGGATGGTAATTCTCATAGTATTGCTGCTATACAACGGCATCACAATCAAGATGATTGAAATTAATGACTAGCACTCGTACAGGTAACTGTATGAAGTGCGTGCATATGAGTACTTTTACTTGTTTTGTTTTCAGGGTAAATGCTAAAAAATATGCCCTTAGAAATTCTCTATTTTTCTCAGCATTAACAGTAAAATGAACAGACCTTTTCAACTATTAAAGCTGCAATAACAAACTAGCCATTTGTGGACAGTGCAACAAGTTACAAACACAAAACTTGTTTAATAAACTCTGTTATAAAGCTGATATGTCAAACATGTTAGAAAACACTATTTACACACCCATGTGAGTCCAATATCTTTTAGCTCTGTTTTTGGTCTTTATCAACTCCTGAGGGAGAATATCTGGCTCTTTAGTTGCTAAATGCTCCACTACATTCATCATCAAGAAACAGTGGGCTTTTAGAGCTTTTTTTACTGAACACAACTGTGTTTGAAAGTGGCACTGATGAGAGCAGTTAGAGTGAACATAATCAGTAAAAGCCGTAAAGCCAAAACAATGAGCTGAAAGACAGTACAAAACGCTGCATATAGCTGAAGGGAACAGAAGAGCCGAATTATATTTCTCTGTGGGTTTGTCACACAGTATTTGCATTTCTTTCTTCTGCTTTTCTGCGTACAGCGGCACTTTCAGCAGAAAATACTCCTGCAATCATTACACAGGAGACAAGGAGCCTATACACCAATGGCAACTTATCAAAAACTATACACTGCAATGCCTTGGTGTCCCGCTAAGACCAGAAATGTGAGGATGAAAGTGTACAAAAAAGACTGGTGCTGCTTACAGTGCAGTCCACAGATGTGAATTGAAAGAAACTTGTCTGTGTGACATGACAGTCCTTCAGACTGCTCTGATTAAAAAGAGTGTGGTCCCTGAGAAATCACTTAGTCTGAGTGCACAAACCCACACAGAAAGAATAGTAAGGGCTGCAATCAAAGTCTGTTTATACATTAACATGGCTATTGAGACACTAATTCTTACTAATTCTATATTCTTCTATAGCATATATTATCAAAGGTTTATGCAATACCACTTCCTTCATAATGCATGAAAGTGGAGGTGGATATTCATGATATGATTTGAGATGTTTCCCTGGATTTTCCTAATGAATTGTCCATATTGTTTAGGATATAATAATGCAACATTAGACTCTGTGTAAGAACAAGAGTGTGAGTATTTTGTGTGTGAGTGACGGATCATGACTACAGCTTCTCAGCAGTAATCACATCAGGCCGTCGAGATAGCTTAAAATACAGCTTAATGTTGTATTTTGTACAATACTGAAGCTGCTGAGACATCATTAGAAAGCCTTACATAATACTGTCACATCAGGACAAAATAACTGGTTTAAAACTGCAAATTTAGTAGCTTCAAAGAACTGGCTATAGGATGAATCACTATTGTGATTCACCACTTGGGTGAGCAGCAACAATTGTATTTATAGTGTATGAGAAAGCTGCAGATGTGTCTTGTAAATAGCAGCAGAGACAGATTAGAATGGGAATTTGCGGATAAAACACTCACAGACACGAGCTGAATTACCATGGTCAAACATGCAGTCACGCATGAAGGAACACAGAAAAGGGACAGTGCAAACGCAAAAGGAGTACAGTGTAATCATAATACAACAGTGTTTGTCTGTGTGATTGTTTGCGTTGTCACGTGTGTTTACTCTCCACTCTGAGTCTGAACCACTCCAGCAGTCAAGTAACCCAGAGTGGAGGAGTGGTTCAGCCATGCCGACGCATCAACGCACCACTCAGCGGTGGCCAGGTTCACAACTCGGTCGTGTGCGTGCGTGTGTGTGTGCAGTACAGTGTGTGTGTCTTGCTGCTGGTGCGGTTCAACAGTGGGTCACTTGGTGGTCATTCATCTGCATTTCATCTGTTAAATGTCACTGCTACACTGTCTCGAATTCTCTCTCTCTCTCACACACACACACACACACACACACACACACACACACACACACACACACACACACACACACACACACACACACACACACTTTCTAATCTATGATTGGTAATTGTTCCTCATTGCTAACCCAATTATATGTTTTTCTGCCCTCTTTTTTTTGTTTACCAGTGCTGTTTCCTGCCCTCTCCATCATTTTTTCTCCACTCCATCTCTTCACTCTTTTCCCCTCCATCCATCCTTCCACTCCATGTTTCACTCTCAACGTCCTTTGTCGTCACTCTTCTCCCTGCCTCCCTCCTTCTCCATTACCTCATCCAGTCATCCCACCTCTCCTCTCGCCTCATTACTCTCTCCTCCATCCCTCAGTCACCTATCCTTTCCTTTCTTCTTCTATTTTATCCATCATACCTCATCCTCCCATCATCCCTTCCTTTCCTCCTCTCCTTTCTCTTTTTCAAACCCCATTTATCCTAATCCTAACTTGTCTCTCTCATCCCTCCATTATTTCCTGCATCCTTGTCTCTCCCTTCCTCCCTCTATTAGATATTCCTCTCACCCCCTCTCCCCTACTTCTCCTCTCTCTCCCTCTCTCTCCGTCACCTGAGGTAGACAGTTCTGTCAGGAGCCGGCCTTATTTACCGCCTCTCTTCGCTCCTGTTTACATTATCGATCGGCAGGGTTGCTTTAGTTCCACCATACATCAACACCACCCCTTCCTCGTCCTCCTCCTCCTCCTCCTAGGAGACGGGGGGAGAGCTCGATGGGGAGATGGAAAGCTAGCGGAGCATGTTAAGATGTGTGAGGGATTAATGTGTGAAGGAGAGACTGTGTTGGACAGTGTGTTATGGAGTGTGTGTGAAGACCAGACCAGTGTTAAAGGGAGAAAGTGGATGTGGGTCTTCTGAAAGTGTGTGTGTGTGTGTGTGTGTGTGTGTGTGTGTGTGTGTGTGTGTGTGTGTGTGTGTGTGTGTGTGTGTGTGTGTGTGTGTGTGTGTGTGTGTGTGTGTGTCAGTAAAAGTACTGTATGTGTGTGTGTATTTAAAATGCTGAAAACGTACACAATTGCCCTATGTAATTTGGTGAGGCTTTTGTTTGGTTTTGATAATGGATTAAGAGATTTTGAATCCTCTTTTAAGTGAATTTTAAATGCACAGCAGTGTAGTGGACACTACAAGGCCAAAAGTATGTGGACACTCAAACATTATACCCGCATGTGATGTGAAAGAGTTAAAGGAGAACTCCACCAATTTTAAACTTCAAAGTGTGTTTACAGGTCTTGTGGAGTGCTACTGCATACGTTAAAAAAAGTTGTATAAAGCCTTTTCGGGTTACAGAGGAAGCTGCACAAAATAGAAGATAAACTACCTCAAGTTACTTTAAGAGTCCACTTCTCATCTCTGCTTGAGGCTACATTAGCCGCATGAGGCTGCAGTGAGAGATTTTCAATCCAGCATTTCACCACTTTGTGGAGAGAATAACATACATCATAAGGACAATACAAAACAAAAAAGTAAAGGGCAAAATACCATCATAACCAAGTTGTATCTATTATATACTTTGCCGATTTTAAACTTGCTCTGCGTTATCTTTCATCTGCACACACTGCCATGACACATATCTTAATTTCAATCAGCAAAGTATCCCGTATGGTGGTGGACCCACAAAAATAGACCAATCAAATTACCCTCACATCATCACATCAGTACTGTGGCCTTTTCCTGGTGTTTTTCAGTTTTTTTGGCTCTGTTTGTTGATTAATGAGGGAGAAATCTAACAGACCAGATCCTTCATGCTGATTGTACACATAACAGGCACAATAATCTTTTCCAACAAGCAGTTTTATGCTGTCTACCTAACAGCATCTATCATTATGGTAGTTGCATACAAAAATAAGCATATAATGGCCACATTTTATATCTTGCTAGATATTAAATATTTACAAATTGTCATTATATTAATGTGTGCATGTGTTGAGTGTGTAGCAAATCAGTTTATGATATGTAAAGAAGACATATGCGATAATGTTTTTTTAAATCTCCAAGTAACTTTGTATGTTATATTGATTTCTGACTTTTCATCCAATGAAGGAATCACTTTGTACAGCTCAGCGAGATACACTATTTACATTGAACTGTTTATGTATCCTATTATGTGTATGATGTTTATACTGTATGCTTCCAGCTTCAGCAATGTCTCAGACATCTTTTTTTTTATTTGTCTCTGTTTTTTTAAAAATGTATTTAGTCTTAAAAGTTTACTAACTATGGGGGCAGATGTTTGTTTTTTTTTTTATATATTTTATCTCTGGATTACTATCACTCATGCATTAATTAATTAATTAATTAAAAGCATTCTAATGTTTCAGCTGGTTGAGGCGGGGCTCACAAACATTAATAAACTCATCTTCTATTTTTTCAATCTGTAAAGTAGTTGGTAACTAAAGATGTTAGACAAATGTAAAAATTGAAATATTAGAATAGTGTGTTAGAATTCAAAATGCAAAGTAATGGTACAGGCTTGTATATGAGTGTTGATTCATGATGTTTCTAATAAAGGAGATATTTGTTGTAATTAAACTGGTCCATGTGGATCCACCTGTCCTATTTCTCTGAAGCCAACCTGATTAAAATATTTGCATAAAAATGTAGAAAACCTGTGAAAAAAATCATTTGAAGTAAATTAAATTAAAGACTTTGTGTGAGCTTCTTTCTTTCTTTGAAAAGTTATTCTGACTAGTTCCATCAAAGTCTCATCAAAACTCTTCTCACAGTCTTTTTCTCTCGTATATGTCAGTTGTCCTATCTGACAGCCCCTCAAAGTGCTAATGTCTTCTGTGGTTTAATCCTGTTTTCCACCTGAGAATACTGTCATTTTTATCAGATAGATTAGAATAAGATACTAAGAAGTATCAACGTGTCAAAACACAGTCTGACCTAATTATAACACAAAAGCTTGTTGCTAACAGATGGCATTAAGACACTTTTTGAAAACATTCTGCTACACTTGTTTTATTAAGGCCCCATGACTGAATGATCTTCTTCACAGAAAAACAATAATAAACAGGCTGAGTAACATAACTAAAGGAAACAAATTGAAGGTAAGAAACAACAGACAGGTAAGACAAGGAAGGGAAACAGTAAGTAACACAGGGAGGAGAGAAGCAAAGTCAATTTGTACATGAATGCAGTTCAAACTATATTCATCACACATCTGATTTGCTATGCACACTTACCCTGTGTGTGTGTGTGTGTGTGTGTGTGTGTGTGTGTGTGTGTGTGTGTGTGTGTGTGTGTGTGTGTGTGTGTGCGCGCACGCGCGCACGTTCTCTTTCATAAGTGGGCGTCACACTGGCGTGAGCCTTTAGAGAACTTGACTGAGTGCCATCCGGTGACACCCGCCCCGGCTTTTCTTTCTATCTGCCGTTCCAGCGTTTTTCCTGCCAATTGTCATTACCCCTCTTTTTGGCTCTGTCCCGCCCCCACCCACCCCCTTATGGCCTCTCACCATTCTTACCTGGGAGGCCACGAGTCGCTGCTCCTGCTTTTCATACTCAACGGCCATCCATCCATCCGTCCATCCTTTCCCTTCCCCTTACTCTCTCTCTCTTCTTATACCTCCATCTGTCCCTCGCCTTTCTTTATCTGCCTTTAAAGCAGGAGGCAGGAAAAAGGCGAGCTGGTCCTTTGTGTGCTTGGCCTCAGTTTGTGCTCAGCCAAGCGGACACAGCTCTTAAATCCAGGCCTGGGCCTTTGGCACAAAAGGACGGCTCAGGTCTTGTAAAGGCTCTCCCTATCTCTTTCCACCTTTCTCTGAAAAAGACAGAGGGGCAGTTATTCTAAACAGGAGGACAAGAGTGGACCGAGAAGGGGGGAACGAGATGCCGATGCTGAAAGGAGCGGACATAATTCTCTTCATGAGAGAGCAGCTGCACAGACAGTCTTTACTCCCTCACTCCAACTCTCTTTTCCCTAAGCCAAGCAACACCGGAGCTTTTTTTAAATCCCTTTTTCTCCTTTAAGGCGAATGAATTAACTGAATGAATTAACACCAGGGCTGCTGTGATCATCATCATCACGCTCCTCCTCATCATCATCAGCAGCAGCAGCTTTAATGAAGCTTTTTAACACCTAGAAGGATCACACTGCTGACGCCGAGGCAGGAAGAAGCAAAGATGTCGACAACCTTGTCAAAAAAGAGGAGGAAAAAAAATCTCCCCCAACTAGCAAGGTATCACAGTCAGAGTGCTACAGTGTTTAGCCCAGAGCCTTGTCAAGTCTCTTGGCACTACTAAAGAACCCTTACTGCTGATGATGATACGAAGATAGGGAGAGGCAGGGAGGGAGGTGTGATGGGGAGGAAAAGGAAAGGCGGGTAGAGGATAAGAGAGAGATACAAAGGAGAAAGAAAAAGGATGTGGAGGGGGAGTGAGCAAAAGAAAAAAGAGAGGAGGTGAAGAGATAGAAAGGTGAGGATAAGAAGAACATGATGAAACAAGGTGTTTAAGTTGTTGATCACGACAGGCAGAAACACCACATCTTCAAAGAAAGGGAAACAGACATGAGAGAGCGACAGGGCGACAGGCGAAGCAGAGAGATGGAGGTCTTAGAGGAGAGGAAGAAGGGGAGTCTGGGAGAGCTGCAGTGAGGATTTTAATTAACGGTAATTGGCCACCAAGGGAACAGAAACTGGTAGAGGGGAGGCAGGAGAGGGAAGAGAGGGGCGCATAACAGGCAGTTTTTGACAGAGTGATATCTCTCTTGCTTTGTACCTCTCTACTTCCTTCAGCACTTTTTCTATATGGGCCTTTCCATCTCCATCTTCATCTTGTTTTGCCTCCATCTTTTTCCACCTCCAACTGTGCGACTCCCTCTTACTCCCCCAAACAGTATCCTTAACTCTCTACCAATTTCCCTACAAAATACGAGACACTGCAAACAGAAAGCATTAGGGACAACATTAAAGCAATGTGTGCAATTATGCTACAAAGCTTTGCAAACTTTACTGAGTTACAGGACGAGTTTAAAATTAAGTTTATTGGGATTTTTTTGGGCTGAAATCTAGAAAACGATGTTAGAAAGGTATGTCAGGACATTTTTCCTGCAGAAAAAATGTGACTGCAGAGGTTTTGGGGCTTTAGGATGAGTGCTGCCGGTTGTTATCTATCTCGTATTTTGTTGCTGCTGCTATAATCAATATTTTCATATTTACAATGGATCACTGCAGAATTGAATGATAATTCTTAATTAAAGTATAATTAAGAATTATCACTCAATTCTGCAGTTCCCTCAGCTCTACGGAGCAACATCGGGATTGTTTTCAGCTAGGCAGCTTCTTTTATCAAGAAAAGTTCTTTAAATTGGCCCACTGTAGACTACCTGCTCAGCACCAAACAGGAGACAAACATAGGTAGCTGGTGAACATAGTGAAGCATTTAGCAGCATTTAGTATTTTGGTAGAGACCAAAACAGAGCTAAGAGAATGTATATTGCTCAAACTGCAAGGTATTTGTATTACCTTCATAGAAAATGATTAAGGTCTGCAGTTGACTGCCTGGAGTACTTTATGTCTTAAACTTCAGATGTTGCACTGTATTTGTAGTCCTGTGTTCATCACCACAATAAGAATTAAAGATCGTCAAGGTTGTAAGTCTGCACTGACGTTACAAAAAGCAGAGCGCTGCCTTACTGGATGTAAATGATTATGGTTCTGACCTCATGTCGTCTCTCTCTCATTTTCTTTAGACCCGCCACCGACACCTTCCCTCCCCAGTGTGGCACGCTGTTGTATCTCGGTGTGTTCGGCGGGGGAGCTAGGGCTGACTGGGGAACAAGTTAGCAGGGTTGCAGCAGTGTTTATCGGTACACAGGTGAGCTCTGGTGCGCTGGGTCGCCTGGACAACACTTTCAGCCCACGCTCCCCTGTTTGGCAACCACAAAACACACACACAAGCGCACACCTATACACATGTGCACATGCATCTTACAGCACGCAGCCAGCTCACAAGTGAGCAACACAATCATTTTATGCACACACAAACAGACTGATATCAAACCGTTAACCTAGTCAAGTCCTCCTAATTACAGAGGCTCATATGCCCCAAAATGGCAGATTGCTGATTTAACTGCCTTTAAGTTTTGGTTAATATGTGAATTTAGACAGGGCCTGCTTGAAATGTTTCAGCTGTCATCTGTCAACATCCCCAAATTGCAATTCTTGCTAAACAACATCGGTAGTGTGCCATGCGCTCCGGGTGTTGCTAGGTTACACCACTGGGATGCTGCTGGCTAAGTGGCTGCGGGATCATTGATGGACACACTGTATGGAGGGCTGACAGCAGGTCCTCTGGACCATTTGGCAACTCGTGAGTCAGATGCTTTTAAAATTCCACATCTGGTGGCAAGCCCATACAAATCAAGATCAAAGTGTTGGCTTTGAGATTGGACCTATCTCTCAACCTCCCTGCCTCTCTCCTGTCGAGTTTCATTTTCATTTCTTTCTCTTTTCAACGGCAGCGCTCTGCCTTCACACAGTTCTCTGCCTGCTTTGTTATCCCGCCTTTGCCTTCCCTGAGTTGTTGCTGTCTCGCCTCTCTCCCTCCTGCTGTGAGGTAATCAAGCCCTGTTGTGAGTGTTTAAGCATTGGAGTAGACGCATGTTGAATTATTCTCGGGACTTAATAATGAGCCTAGGAGGAGAGAGCCAGTCTCCATACCACATGCTGGGTAACGTCCATGCACATATGAATGCACCCACACACAGTTAGTCAGTCAGTCAGTGAGTCAGAGAGATAGTCAGTCACACAGATCTTATGCTGACAGATAGTTACAGGTAAGAGAGTGATAGGACCTTACAGGCAACCCACAATGAATACACTGATATACTACACATATTGCAACACAGCCACAAGTAAGTAAACTCAATATGCACATGCACGCGACCAGACCATACAATCAACTGTATCAACATAAAAGTAATACACATGCACACATAAGGACACATATATGACAAGCAGCAGCATCCACTCCCACATGTGCAAATATTACAGCTAACATACACAAAGTTAACCAACAAAAGGAGAGCAGACAATGTAAGAACTCATCTTCTTACTAATTCCCTCCTGTCTTCAGCTTCCCTTAAACCCATCCCCTCCTCCACGCTGCTTCGTTTTATGTGTTATTTCTTTTACCACTCTCCCACTCCCTCCTCATCTATTTCTTCTACTCCTGCTCTCCATTCTGCCTTGAGCTTGCCTTTATCATCGCTTCTCTTTCCTTTTTTTCTCTCATTCTTTCACTGTGAACTTAAACTCTCCGTAGAGCCATAAGCTGATATCACACAGACTCAGAGTTCCTTTAATCTCTCTCTCTCTCTCTCTCTCTCTCTCTCTCACACACACACACACACACACACACACACACACACACACACACACACACACACACACACACACACACACACACACACACACACACACACACACACACACACACCTGGGTGGTCATTATATTATACAAAGCTTGGCATTATTGCAATACCTATTGGTGTCATGCTGTGTGCAAGCCATTGCAGTGGTGGGCAATATTATGATTAGCTCCTCACAAAAGATCATGTTTAAAATGAGGGGCGGGAGGCGGCAACTGTTTAACGTATTAGGATGGGAACGCTGCGTGTAACACTTATGTATGAGACTAGTATATTCTGCGTGTTACCGATTGAAAGACTTTTATGATTGATACTCTGTCACATCACTCCATTTATTTAGCACTGCACTCCTAACACTGTCTGACTCACAATGGGAAAGGATTAAAATCGATATAGCAGAAACAGAGAAATCACCTTTTTTATTCCACACACATTCTTCTTCTTTTTCTTGTCACCTACATTATCCACAATGCCGACTGTCGACAGTTGGGTCAGAGATTGGTTTCGGTTATGCTAGTAGCGGCTAATGTAGCCTCGCGCCGCTAGCCTCAAGCAAAAATGAGGAGTGTGCTACAGCAACAGAGGTCTTACTTCTTTCTAACTCCACACCTCCAGATTTGTTTTATTCAGTCTTAACCCCCAACTGACATTGACTCAAGTGGCATCACTTGAGGCAATTTACCAGATTTAACACAGTTCCCTCTGGAGCCACAACTGTTTTCACATTATGCAGTAGCACTACCAAGACCTGTTAACACAGTTAGATGTGTAAAATCGGTACAGTTCCTCTTTAAGAAATTGAATTTTGGAAGAATTCTGGTACTGAGTGTCTTGTTGACATGTTAAACTGAGAGGTGACTTCATTGCTATATGTCCTTTCTGCCGCATTTTGTATTAAGCAATCTCTGCTGCGATGTTACAGCACTGCACTTCCAAGCAGTAATTAAACAAATTAGTCGATTAAACCAGTAGTTCCCAATGGGAGTCTATTAAAAAAGATAGTTGTCTACAGAGTATTTAATAATGAATATAATAGTTAATTGCAGCCCTTCCAAGAGGTCACCTGTCAGTATCTAGAAACAGGAAGAGACTAGTTTTCAGAGTGTACTTAATTCTGTTCAGTTCGTCTTCATGTCAACATCAAGTACTGAGGCTCTCCCCACGGTCACATGTGTTTTAGACATCAGGGAAGCTGGAGGAGAATGTTTTTTGGAACTAAAACACCTAGAAATACTTTTTCTGTCAGGTTGAATCTTAAGTTTCATCACATTATACATGCCGCAATGGAGTGCCAGTTAATAATTGAGTGCCATTTACTTTGCTATAAATGGAAGGCTGTGACATTATTGTGGATACTTAGATGAGTTTCTGCTGGGGGTTGAGTTTGGGCTGGAAAATAAAACTAATCTACTAAAATGAAGTTGTGTATGTTTCTGTGAAGAAGAATAAAAACGTTCCTGTTGCATAGTAGGACAGAAGAATGGCCTTATTTTATGTTTTTTTTTTCATTCATTAAGTTGTCCAACCTTTATTTATCTTGGGAAAATCAACAGTGCAGCTTGCTCTTTTTCAACAACACCCTGCATCACTGTCACTTTCCTACACATTCACACCTGGAAGTAGTCCAGTATAACTGCACAAGACTCTCACACTTTATACTCACACTTTGCTGGGAGGCCGTAGCCACAAGTGATCTTGGCCTCTCCGGTCTCACAGCCCTGGAGGGAAGCACACTCCTTTTTTAGCATTGGACCTGCAGCACGGTGGATCGCTCCGTCCACTGGAGAGGAGAGGAGAGGAGAGGAGAGGACAGGACAGGAGATTCAGAGAGTTGGCCTACTTATGTGAATCCTCTGCAATCTTACTACTTACAGGGAGTCTACATGTTTGAAGTCCAGCAGACACATTTACAGGTGTCAAAGCTTAGTGCTGAAATGACCTGGATAAAGTCAGATTCATTTTTTCTTTTAATAAGTCAAAGCATCTGTCTCTCTGAGTGTCAGTCTATTTAATGGATTTTAGGGCCACTGCCTTAGTTAATTACTCCATTTAATGTGTTATTAGGGACTCAGCTGACTTTGACTTTTTGGTCAATTAGTCTTTATTAATTACAATTTCATAAATCTGTATCTATCTTTGATCCACACCACATCTAAAGAGTGTGACTGTGTTCATTTCCACGAGGGCAATGATGCAGGAAAAGCAATTTTACAGCTGTGCCAATTACCAGTTTCAGTCACAATTCTTACACCCCTTCCTCAAAATTAATATTTATACCATCTCGATCTCAACAGCTTTATTTTTATGATTCTCAGCATTATGGACCCAAGAAAACATAATAACGTCACCTTTCCAACTAAGAAATGAAGGAAAACACACCTATTCTAGTGAGGTGCAGGCTCGAAGAAGAAAGATCATTTACACAAAGACGCCAATGGAAATGTCTAACTGGAGAGACTGGAGATTCGGGAACTACTGTTGGTAAGGACTAACGCTGAAATCTTTAGACTAATTCAAGGAATGGAAAGAGACTCCTAGTTGTTGAACAAATTATGAACTGGCTACGTGAGCGTGGTGTAATCCGCGTCATGTCCTGCCTCCTGCACGCTCTCCCCAGTAGTATTTCCAGTGTGTGAGAATGGTTCTGAGATGGACAATCTCCTGTTGAGGGCTACATGTGTGAAAGTGCAACTTCAGACAATGTCCACACCTGATACATTGTTCCCCCAATCTTAACCATATGTTTATCGTTGTCACCACAAAGGTCCCCAAACCACACCCCGTAGTCAGGTGTCTTATGGTAACATGCAGGGATCAGTGGTTAGTTTGTTTCTTTATCGTCACTAATGTCATTAACAGGGCTGTGTACTGAATTCAATACTTAAAAGGCACCGACCGAATACCCTCTAAACGATTGAGAATCAAAAAATGCCTTGTAATTCAATACCAAATTTCAATACTTAAGGAGTAAATCTCATCAGCGTCAGTGAGCCAATAAGCATGCAGCATACTTCTACTAAGATCTATTAATGTCTGTGAATGGCTGTTTAACTTTACACGTCGTAGAGGCACGCAGGAAAAACTCTACGTTACGCACAGAGACAGGGCTCACGTAGTAGGAGCTGAAAAATAGATAAAAAGATTTGTGCCGTAATGTGTAATGTTGTAATTTCCTTTTGTTTTATACATTTGGTACTGAAAAAAATATCGTTTAGGAGCTGGTATCGTTTAGGAGTTGGTATTGAAGTCACGGTATTGATATCTGTACCGGTATCGAATATTTTTGAACAATACCAAGCCCTAGTCATTAAACTCTTTTAACCGCCTTCCAAACAGCTTTTCTATGCTAGAACACGTTACTAAATCTTGGCTTTTAGCCTTATGTGCACCCATACATATGTGCTCTTTTGCGTGTTGTTGTGTATATGTACAAGCTTAATTGTGTATTTGTGTATGCATCTGTGTGGGCCTGAGCAGAAAGATTGTCAGGTCAAATAGCATTTCTGTAGCTCAAGGCTGTGCAGTCCTCTCATACAGACTGGGGGGAAAAGGCCAGTTTTCACCATTAATCGCACACACATGCACAAACACACCCGCAAGCACATACGCATTCATGTCTGTGTCAAACATAAAGCTTTAAACAAAACAAAAGGTATTGTTGGTTTACGTTTCAGTACAATTTTCATTTCTTTTTCATTTGTTTCTGCTTTTCTAGCCTGTTTCCTTATCTCCCTCCAGACTATTTTTACATCTGCTGCTCTCCCTTATTCCTCTCCCTTCCTCCCTCCTTCTCTTTTCCTCTTCTCTGTCTTATCACACTTGTTCTCTACTTCAGAGTCGGGCTGCTTCCTTCAAAGTTAGTGTGTGCAATGTATGTGTGTGTGTGCGTGTGTGTGTGTGTGTGACACCTAAAGGACTCACACACACCATATGCACACAATGAATACATGTGCTTTGACAAGGATATACACACACCAGCAATATTTTGTACACACACACACACACACACACACACACACACACACACACACACACACACACACACACACACACACACACACACACACAGTGTGAGCGTAGTATCTGAGCTAGTTTCTGTGCACCCCGAGAAGCTAGCCAGCGTTCAGAGCTTTCCTTTCACAACCTCACACTTGTGCTTAGCTCACAGTGCGGCCCAGTTCAACATAGCTCAGCATGGCATGCACAATACAGCTCAGCACGGCATGCAATATGCCAACTTAACACAATAACGTTCAGATAACACCAGACCCCCTGCCTGGAGCTACTCAGTTTGGCAAAACTCACCGCTGTAACAGCTGGTCTGTATACAGTCGGACGGAGATAAGAACCACAGGCCAACAAGCTGAGCTGTGACATATGGATGGGTGTTATTACTATAACTATTTTTTTATAACTATAGTACTATTTTCACCAAGTGCTGACGAGTCTCACAGTGCTGTGACAAACTGAAACATTCCTGACAGATGTGTTTTATTCTGGGTTAATTATGAATTATTGACACCAGACCCCTACACTAGACCTCTAGTGACTAGAATTATTTCAAAACAATCTTGAGAGTCTTGAGCCAGATTCTTACTCTGGCACAGCAGCTGGTAACATTAACAATATCAATTAAATATAGACAATAATATTCAAATATATACAGTGTACAACAGTGTATACTACTAATTTGTTTTGCCAACTAAATTTTGAGGGAGACATAATTTCTGCCAGAATTATGCTGAGTTGCAACAATGTTTTCAAATGTAGGAAGCACTACAGCACAATTACGTACGCATGCAAGTTGTAGTGCGTTGATCAGGGCCAACAGTGCTCACAACTCTGACACCATGCAGGACTCAGAATGGTAATGTTCAGACACAGAATACTTTGGTTAGGTTTTGGCAAACAAAATAACTTTGGTTAAGGTTAAGAAGATAATATCATGATTTTGGTTATAATATCAATAAAGTGAACACATCCTGTCTTGTGCTTCAACCAATCTTTCCCTAATCTTACCTAAGTTCTTGAGTGCACAAAGATAAAAAAACATAAATCATTCTTTAGCTGTTTAGCGTAGATGTTGGATTGCAAAACCACATATTACAGGAAAGAACAAATGACATATGTTATCAGTGGACAGTTTGAGGATTATTTTATTTAAAAAGCATCCAGGGCACCCGCCCTGGTGGGCTATAGGGATTTAAGGCAAAGACCATGAACTGCAACATCCCCAGTTTCACTCGGAATGTAAGCAAAGAATTTTGAGGCACTTGCTGAAATGAATGATCTTCTTGGGAGAGCAGACTCGGATATACGTAGACACATTACAGCAGTGTCCTTCATGTTGTTTCACATTTCAGGTGGCGCACATCTTCGCAGCCAACACATTCTGTCCTTTAAGCTGCAGATTACGTCATTTTGACAGCTCTGTTTTTCTTATGTTTAAGATTGATTTCTTCTTGTTAAATGGAGATGAGAAAAGACAGAATAAATCACTTTCTCTTCGTCTCTGGACACAGCCTAAACCTGGCGATTAGGGTTAATAAATATCCATACACCTATATAGTCTCTCCGTGACTCCCCCCTTTCTAATATAAAGAGCTGTCCCTCTAACTAAATTCACTGAAGACAGCTCGTGTTCGCTTTCTTTCAGACCGTGGTAACTTCTGGCTCTGTGGGAGCCGGTGTAATAGCCCAGCATGAGCACTGCACGCTACTGAGTAGATCCAGACACTGTTCTGTCACTTCAATGCGGTCAGAAATATGAAGGGGGAATTCATGAGCAAAGGAGGGTGCAACTGAAAGATGTGTTTGAAGTAAAGCTGCACCAGCTGTACTTCTTCGTCGCATGCACATATGCAGGTCTATTAGTGCTCAGGATGGCAATATTATTACTTCTACAGAACAATATCAACCAAATCTATTTTTCTATATGAATTCTTTAACATTTTGTTAATTTAGGAATTGCTCGGCATTGATTTCTACAATGTCACACATAGCCTATTTGTTTGTTATTTGTGGACTGTGTCTCTGATGTGCCAAACTAGTGGCATGGCAAAGTCTGTCTGTCGGGTGGTCAGTCCACCACAGGCTGTAATATCTCATTGGATTGCAATGGAATTAAGTATAGACATCTGTGGTGCCCAGAGGATGAATGTACTTTTATTTTGAACTGTGCCACCATCAGGCCAAAACATACTTTTGTTAATTGACTAAATACCTGCAAAACTAATGACATTTCTATCTGCTGTACTTCAAGTGTTTAGTGCTAATTTGAAAATATTAGCATACTAACATGCTAAACTAAGAAGGTGAACATAGTAAACATATACCTGATAGACATCATCATATCATCAGTGTGAGGCTGCATGCACACCAAATTAGGCGTTGCGGCAATTAGCGCAGGGTTGTCTCCATTGTGTTCCCCACTCTATTGTGTTTTGTCTGATCGGCAGTAGGTTACGTGATTTGCCACCGCAGCGTGACGTCAGGTTACATTTCTCCAAAAACTGATTCCATTTCGACTTTTCACTGCTGCATTTTTTTCCCCAGAATTGCCTATGGTCCCCACCGCCACAGCCTAAATGCACTACCCAGATTTAAATGAATGGGAGGACTGGCATTATCGGCGCAACTCCTGATTTGGTGTAAATGCAGCCTTACTTTGATAATGTTAGCATATTAACATGTAGCTCAAAGCACCACTGTGCCAAAATAGTAGCAGAAAGTACATGCTGCAGGCAATACTATTTTGTTCCATTGTGGGAATATTTAGGCCATTATTTATTTCTATAATAAACATTCTGTCTTGTTCTTGTATTATTCCACCTCTATGTGTGCTTGTCACTTGTGGACTGCATGTCTTTACATGAACTGTATGTTTCTTTTATCTGTGCCTTCACTGAAAATGTATTTCCCTTTGGAGATAATAAAGTAAAGCATACACACATATATAGATCTATTATACTATAAATGGGTATTGATCTATCCCCCATTTAGATAGCAGAGTGGGGATCCTCTAACCAAATTAGCAACACTGCAGTGTCAAAGGATACCTGTTCATACTCCACTGACTGTCACATGCAAATGGTACCTCAACTACTCAACAATCAGCCATAATTGGCTACACCTAATGCCACCAACAGACAGATTATAATGAATTAGTCATGAATATAATTTATATCACTAGACACTGAAAAAATATTTTAGAAAGTGTCAACCTCATTTCCATATAAAAAAACAGCATTCATTATTTAGCCTTCATTACCATACAAAATATCACATTGGTTTCTGCTACTGAAGCCCATTCTTCCAGGGAATGCAAGATGGGACACAGATATAACAAAACAATTGAGAGACTCACAGAGATAGAGATAGACGAGATGAGAAAAGAGCATAGTTGGACAAAGAGAAATGGGTTTGAAAGAGTATCAAGTGTAAAACAGGGTGTGTAGGTGAAGAGAGGGAGGCTAAAAACAAAAAATGGGTGGAGATTAATGGTAAGCGGGGGTTCAGAGAGGAGAAAGAATCAAAAGGATGCAATGAATGGATGAATGTAGAAAGGAGCTAGAAATGAGTGTTTTGGTTTCTGCAAACCAGTGACCAGCCAGCTAAGCAGGCTGCTGACCAGTTTAGGTGTTATCATGCCTCCCTCACAGGCTCTGTATTGACTGACTCTGGGGGAGAGAGGGAGGGAGAGAGCCAGGGAAGTAGGGGGGACTGGGAAGTGATAATTGGCGATATGCTTACCTGGCGATGAGCCTGCAACCCCCAGCAGGGCACACAAGCAAACACAGACACAAATCCATGCACGCGCACACACAATGCCTACAATGTTATATGCCAGGACAAGCTTTACCCCCACTGTCTCTCTCACACACACACACACACACACACACACACACACACACACACACACACACACACACACACAGGTAGACTGACAGAGTAAAACCAATCCCGAGGTCTCTCCTATGGAATACTAATATGGCTGCCCTTGCCAGCTGACCTCTTATAGGCCAAACAGGCTGTCCGTCAAACTAATGGGGCGGAACGCCGGCATATTGCTTTCCTACAATCCCTCAGCAGAGCCAGGACACTCATTTACTTCAGTCAGCTTGTTGCCAAGGCAACATTTAGGATGGGTCTAGTGGTGGATGCACGCACACACACGCACACCCACATGCACACACAGCTTCACACACACTAGTATATAGGTACTTGTATACACACAAACTTAAACATTCAGCAACCTGTTAAATGCTACTTTGAATGTATACACACACACAAACACACGACTGTTGAGGTGAAAGCAAATATACGTATGTATGCTGCAGGGACACTGACAGCACTGAGTGCTCTTTGCCTCTCCTCTTATCTCCGCGCTCCAAAACCAATCTTCTGCTCTCTCCTTTTATTCACAATACATGCCCTCTTGGTTACTTGTTCTGAAAGGCAAAAAGACAAGCCTGTCCTCCGTCTGCATTTATTCTCCTCGTCCAGACAAGGAGAAAGCGGAGAGGAGGCTGCAGACACACAGGGACCACAGCCGAGAGACTTCGAGAGCAGGGTATCAAACCTCATCCACGTTCTGGAGGATTGATTATAGATGTCAGCACACACAGTCAGCTCTGCAAGGAATCCAGTGCGAGAGAAGATTTTGTTCCTTTCCCTCCACCAAATAAAAAAATGTAAGTGGATGAAATTTTAATTGGGATCGTGCTCATCTATTGTGTGCTGGGTCCGGATGTCTTCAGACATCTAAACCAATCATATGCAGGCACTGTCTTCACGGCTGGTTCACATCCTGTGCACTCTGTCCCCACAGACCCAGAACAGGCTCACTGATACCAGCTGCCTGTGTTTGCAACTGTGTGTCTTTGTTTAATCAGTAAGTTGTTATTATACAAAAACAGAACATTGCGTTGGTGATTTCAACTGATAAAATCCAATGCTCCTACGCCTTAGGTATCTACCACAAGATTCTCGTTAACCCCTTGCATCAAGTATAAATCCAGCATTACTGTGTCTCAATTGGCTTGTCTATCATATCTCATAACGATGCACTAAACCACACTAACTACATCATAGGGATCATTATTACCTGGTCTTCAGGCTCCGTCTTGAGTGAAAAATCTAGTTTCACAACCTTCGTTACTTTAGTTTTTGTGTTAAATCAAATTACATTCCCAAACCCTGTTCAATGTGTACAAAAACGGTATACATTGAACATAGACTGGGTGGAAAATTTGATTAATAGGGGCCATGTTCCTGTCCATACTTGCCATGAGGCCATCCCTTAAATAGTGACAGCACTGTCAAAGATGTGGGACAAAATCCACAGAGGTCATTCAAAGCCAAAATTCATTCCAAGGTTCAGCCAGAGCTCACGTGAGGCTTCAGCAGTCCTGTTTTCTTACATAAAAGTATTATTCCATTGAGTTCCAGTGAGGTATAAAGATTTTAAATTTGGGGGAAAGAAAGCACTGGTGTCAGATCAGTCCCGGTCTTCGCTAAGATACACTGAGTTGAGGTATCAGTAGGGGAAAAGGTGGATCATGCATCCCTATAAGATACCCACTCCTTTTGAACTAGGAGTGGATTTTGTCTCTTACAGTGTACTCGGTCTAGAGAGGGGTCTCTTCATGGCAAGGATGGAGAGATGATTACAGTGACTAATAACTTCTAGAGATGTACCAATTTATCGGCAGAACATCGGTATTGGCCGACATTCGCCTCCCCTCTCTTTCGCCTTGATTGGCCATCGGCAGATGTGTAAATAACAGCATTCACCGATGGCAGTGGCTGATGATTATGTGTTGTTTTCTTGCGGTCGGAATCGGACAACAGTCCACTAGCATATGCTGTTACTGCAGCTGCTGATTTGGAGAATCAAAGAGTTCAGTGTGCACATATGGTTTGTTTACAGTAAAAACAAATGCGGCCGTGTGAGTATTACACCGGGTCTCTAATACGGCATTACATGCAGTTTTCAATTAAAGCATAATTTAGGAATATGGTGTCTAATTAGGGTATAACTGTGTTTGTTTACTGTCTAATAAGGACCACATTGCATCTAGTTTTGGTCAAATCTGATACAAAGTATGGCTTATTACGTGTTATTAGTGGACCGTAAAATAAAGTGAGACCACATTTTCCCTCCTTAACAAAGCATGACAACAAAGTAACTGTATACTAGAGTAGGTTCACGTATTAAACTGTAATGGCAACTTCCATAATTTGTCTCTAAATGAAATAGGACATTTTCAACCTTGAAGATTGTTTATTGTGGCTTGGAATGTGGTAAATCATCCCTGTAAACTGCTTTTGTTTTTATGACAGTTGACATTTCTGTGAAGTCTACAAACCTGTGGAAAAACACTTCAATGCAATACACATCCCAAAGGTACATTACTGGCATATGGTGACCTGGAAGAAGAACCAAATGCAAACTTCAAAGTGTGAGCCCTGGCTCAAGCAATTTTAATGGCATTCATTCAAAAATCCAACTAACATATATATATATATATATATATATATATATATATATATATATAGTCTATATAAAGGTTGTGGTAGCTGTCTGAATCTCCAATCATTATCTGGGATTTGGAAAATCAATCAAAGCAGTGAAACGTTGAAATGGTAGATAAGCTCTGGAATAAATGAGCAATGGCAGCCAGTGGACCTAAAAAAAATGTTAATTTCCTGCCCTTGAGTTTGTTGTTGATGCGCCGCCGAGCTCCGCACTCCTCCAGATAGAAGAAAACAATGTCAGCAGGTGTGTGTTTGATCTAACTGAATGACATTTACCCAGGTACCCTTGAGACTCAGTAGCAAAGCAATGTAAAGGCCTTTTGTTGCACCACCTCTGATGAAAAAAACTACCCACTAAAGTTGAATGAATGGTTACTCAGTCAAGAGTGTGATCACAGCAAATGGGGATGTATACCGAATGTTTTATGTGTTTCTTCCACTCAGCTCTGCTCTTGCATCTGTATATTATTTAATGGACCTTCGTTGCTTTCGTCTCTCCTGTCTTCTTGCTCTAACCATCATCTCCCTCCCATGTCTTTGTTTGTTCCATTCCTCTCCTTGTCTCCTACCCTACGCTTACCTCTCTCTCTCTAATTAACACCTACTGTAGCCTCTATCTGCCTTACCAAACCCCTAAGGCTGGAGCTGGAAAGAGAGACAATGAGAGGGAAATAAATACAATAAGAAAGAGATGAGAAAAATCAGCAAGAGAGAAGCTGGTGTAGAGCAACACAGAGAAACAGATAAAAAAACACTGATGAAGACGGTGGTTGTTGGATATGTTGCATCCTCATGCCCATTGGTGGACATTTCTTTGAATTTAAAACAGATGTTGTTAATGCTAAATTTAAACTGAAAACCAATGTAAACGTGCTTTTCATAGGCATAAATGTACATAGTCTGACGCATGCACACATTTAGGGCCTCTCTAGAAACCATCTGTCTTTGTAGAGCCTTCAGAGACTTCAGGATAGTATAAAACCGTGCTGTAGATCTCGAGCTGCTTGATTCCTTGTAGTGTACGTGCGTGTGCGAAGCCATAAGAGTGTGCAGTCCATTGTTATGGCTCGAGGCTCAGCTGGTGTATCTCAGTAAGGGTGGAGCCCGTCTGCTTCAACAGAACACTTGAGCAAAGCAAATGCACTTTCAGAGGCAGGCAAATGCACTGCTTTAAACTTACATGCGAATGTATATGAACACATACAGGTGTGCCACTGGATACGTCACCATGGAGACTGGAAAGTGAAAACGTGCACACACTCCCACATACACAAAAACATACAAATTGGAATGTTAAAAATGGTAGTGCAAGTGGGCTGGTCTGAAAGGCTAAAGCTGTCTGCCCAAATGAAGATAAAGAAAACAACCACAAACGCACCAACACCCAAATTTGCAAGCATTAACAAACACACACACACACACACACACACACACACACACACACACACACACACACACACACACACACACACACACACACACACACACACACACACACCGGTGGAAAGGAGTGTGTGTGTGTCTGTGTGTGTGTGTGTGTGTGTGTGTGTGTACAAGTTTTAGTGGAGATGGCTGTTGCATTAGCTGTACAGATTTATTACAAGTATCGATTAAGCGTGGACGTCCAACACCACATGCACGCAGCAAAGCACTGAGTCAACAATACACTGAAAAATGACTGTTTATATCCACAGCACTCCACACCCATAAATTATGAACTATCGACTTTGCACCTGCGCTCACACACAAACACACACAAACATGGACAGAAAGGCAACACAGCGCGGCATGCAAACACACCTTGAACACCTGCCACAACAAAGGGCTACCTGCTTCCAAACACAAAGACACACCACACGTACGACACAAAGAAACACTCACACATACACACACACACTCTCTTTGGCTGGTCCTGAATCATCTGATTAAAAGAACATTTTAAATGATTTGATGTCTGGGGACGATTATTTGCACCACAAAGCTGTACTACTGATAGCAACTGAGGTCTACAAGCATCTTGGCACGCAAACACAAACACACACACACACACACACAAAACCAATGGATCAGACAGGTTGTGACTTACCTCCACCTCCGCCGAGCAGAGTCTTGTTGGCTGAAAAAAAGACAAGACAGAAGAAATATTAACAAACTAAAAACCTAGAGCTAAATCAATCAAACAACAAATCAAATGCTGGATGCTCAGAAAATTATTCAAAATGTAACATACAACAAAAACTGCTGAAGTCAAGGCTACACAAGTCGTTTTGATTTCTTGTTTGCAACAGATCACCTTCTCACTACATTGATCAATTTAGAGCTGGAACTATTACTGTAGTCAATCAATCAATCAATCATTTTTCAAGCAAGAATACCAAATGTTTCCTGGTTCAAGCTCCTTCGACGTTCTGTTATTCTGTGTTTTATATCACTGAATCACAGATCATACTGTATGAAAACATTCCCTTGGGCTCTCAGAACTCACGAATGAGGTTTTAAAGATTTGTTTTTAATTGAATAAATAATCAACAATTTATTCAATGATGAAAATAATGCAGCGTAAATAACAACTAATACAAAACGCAGTGCTGACCACCGCTGAATTCAGGCTTACATCAGTAGTCAGCGACAGAGAAATCACTATTTCACTTCTTCTAATCAGTGTAAAAACACTGGAGTCATAAACAAAGACTGACCTTACACCAAAGTGTTAAAAAAAAACAACACCACCACCTCATCACTGTATCTATTAACAGCTGAGTTCGGAGCATTCTTCATTCGCACTGTTGTGTGTGTGTGTGTGTGTGTGTGTGTGTGTGTGTGTGTGTGTGTGTGTGTGTGTGTGTGTGTGTGTGTGTGTGTGTGTGTGTGTGTGTGTGTGTGTGTGTGATATTCAGAAACTCTGAACTCCAAAGACTTAATCAAGTTTTACATCTATTTGGGTTAACTTTTGTGTACTGAAATAACTTTTGCTCGTACACAGTATTTACTTGCTGAAGGGAAGAAAAGTCTCATTTGTCCTTCAGAACATAATTTGTTATTAGTGTCAGCATTTCTCAACAAGAGTGGTTCTCAATCCAAGTCCTCAGGGCTCACAGTGCTGCTGGGTTAGCCAACCAGGGAGTTAACTGCATTCACCTGGCATTGCAGGTGTAACTCAGTCCCTTATTAAATCAGTAGAATGAGAACCAGCAGGCTCGGAGTCCCGTCAATGAGGACTGAGGAGCAATGCACAATCAGAACAAGATGCTTCACTGCCTGCAAAGCTAATGAATAAACTCATGCTGAGGCTACAGACCAAAAGAAAATAAACAACTCTGTGAGAAGAAACAGACAGGCAAGATGGTTCAATTTGTCTTTTAGTCTAATTAGAAAAAAATCCATCATGCAGCAACTTTCTACCTGGATAACAAGGTGGTGATTGTAGCTTTAATACAAAATATAATGAGCTCTTTTTCCAGCGAGGTATGTAGAGAATAATGCTACAGCCTGGCTGACCACAGTGTCCCAAATCATTACCTACTTGAATCAAGTCATTGCACATGTTTAAAGAGTGCAAATTGCTGGCAGGGTGATAAGGCTGGCTGTGGCTGCTCCTGACATATGCGATATCCAAGTGTTTTTCTCACCCCCATATCCATAAACGTGTTGAGTCAGCAGTACTAGCCCGGGTACATCTGCAGTGCTTCCAGGAAACTCAAACCTGACCATAAACTCATAAAAATCACGTTTTCCAATTGTTTCCCTGCTTGTGGATGAAATTGTGGTTGCTGTGACCATGTTAGGAAAATCTGATAAGCACATAATCTCTCTGCAAGGGACAGTTACAAAGTTACATCAAAACACAAGGGACATCTCTCATTTGAGTTACTCTTTGCCAGTAGGCATTGTGTCAATTAGGTACGTACTCAGATAGTGTATCAGGCAAGTTTAAAGAGGGAAGTAGAGAGACTAAATCCCACAGCTGTCTTTCTCTCTCAAGAATCCTCTTCAACATTTTCAGCATCCCCCACTGCCTCATTAATAGTGAATCTCACTTAATTTTAGCCTTTAAACACACTGCCATCCCTTGCTGCAATGACGTTGCAAAGACGCAGAGAGCGCAGATGTGGAAAAATTGGAAACGCTGACCAATCAGAGCAAACTGGGCTTTTTCTGAAGGGGGCATAAAGGAAAGGCTCTATACAGAGTACATGTATATTCAGACAAACAGCATAAGAAAAATAATGTATTTTTTGAACACTAAAGTATGTATGTTCTAGTAGAAACCCAAAATATGTAAGTATGAACCTGAAAATGAGCATAATATGTCCCCTTTAAGTAGGAACTACATTTTGTGCTGCAAGCTATTTTAATATAATGATGAAATGTCCTCTTAGTAAATACGTTATTTTACACCCTTTGTAATTTGACCTCAAACACTGTATTTAACGGTTTAACATTCTCGTGGAATATTTTGAGCAGATCTCAGATGTCATATGGGACCAGCAGTTGACTCATACCCAGAGAAGAGACTAAAAGGTTGTCACAGTTGAACCAGGTGAATAAATCCTGGCCAGAAAAACAGCACTAAGAGGTTCCTTCAGTGCACTTTAAATGAAAAATATGCCTGTGGATGCTTTTACTGTTATGTACTGTTATGCTAAATGCATTTCAGGAAATTTATTTTGTTCACCCGCTTTCCTGTTCCCTGCCTTGTCTACATCTATGTCAGTTGATGTCCAACATTTCCCATAATGCTATGCAATAAAGCCCAGAGAACACACTCACACAGTAGTAGTGAAATTCCTCCACTCAAAACACAACATGTTTTATGGCTGTATTGCCTTCTGGATTACTAAGGCTGCTATCAGTACAGAAATGTGTATCTCTGCCTCCTCTGCGATGGATTTCTTCTAGTAAAATGGTTGCTGCAAAATAGTATGTAAAAAGAAGTCCCTCTCTTTCCGTGAAAGCCAAAGCCTGGCAGTAACTGACGTTTTTAGTAGGGGTGTACGATTCAGAAAATGTCACGATTCGATTCAATATCGATTTTTAGGCTCACGATTCGATTCAAAATCGATTTGATTCAAAAATGATTCTTGATTCAAAAAACAATTTTATACATCCCTTAGTACATTCATGTGGATTTTTCTATTTAGTTTAGTATCTTTTATTGTCCATATTATTCATGTGGATTTGTTTATTTGTTATTTTAACATCCTGTTATGATGTATGTGGATGGTGTGTGTGATGTCTGTAAGCTACTGGGACCTTGAATTTCCCCTTGTATCTTTCTATCATGTGATTGCAGTAGACATTTTGAATCGGTAGCTTGAATCGCGATTCGAATACGAATCAATTTTTTTTTTGCACACCCCTAGTTTTTAGATTACGTTGGTGGGGCAGTGATGTTTCGGGTACTGGCAAGACAGTGAAATACAATCCAGGAAGTTCAGTCTGAGTAATAGATCCATGACTTTAAAGGCTTGTCAGATGACAGAACACACTGCACCACTCCTAGGAAGAAAGGAAGGTAAACACTAGAAATACAGCAAACTTTACAAAGTAATCTACAACCCCAAATCAGAAAAAGTTGGGACAGTATGAAAAACACAAATAAAAAAAGAAAGTAGTGATTTATAAATGTACTTTGACTTGTATTTCATTGCAGACAATGTGAACACAAAATATTTCATGTTTTGTCTGGTCAACTTAATTTCATTTGTAAATATACATCCTTTCCTGTCATTCAGACCTGCAACACATTCCAAAAAAGGTTGGGACAGGAGCAATTAAGGGCTAGTAATCAGGTAAATTGGTTAAATAATGATGTGATTTGAAACAGGTGATGTCAACAGGTGATTGTAATTATGATTTGGTACAAAAGCAGCATCCAAGAAAGGTCTAGTACTTTAGGAGCAAAGATAGGCCGAGGACAAGGGCGCAAGCCTAAGCTGAACAACCGTGATCTCCGAGCCCTCAGACGGCACTGCATCAAGAATTTTCATTCATCTATAAGCGATATCACCACATGGGCTCAGGACTACTTTGGCAAACCTTTGTCAAGTACCACAATACGTAGTTACAGCCACAAATGCTAGTTAAAACTGTACTGTGCCAAAAGGAAGCCCTATGTTAACAGTGTCCAGAAGCACCGTCGACTTCTCTGGGCTCGGAGGCATCTGGGATGGACCATCACACAGTGGAAACGTGTACTGTGGTCAGATGAATCAGTATTTCAGGTATTTTTTGGGAGAAATGGACGCCGTGTGCTCCGGACCAAAGAAGAAAAGGATCATCCAGACTGTTACCAGCAACAAGTCCAAAAGCCAGGGTCTGTCATGGTATGGGGTTGTGTCAGTGCCCTTGGCAAAGGTAACTTGCACTTCTGTGATGGCACCATTAATGCTGAAAAGCACATAGAGATTTTGGAGCACAATATTCTGCCTTCAAGAAGACATCTTTTCCAGGGACGTCCATGCATATTTCAACAAGATAATGCAAAACCACATTCTGCACACATTACAAAGTCCTGGCTGCGGAGGAAGAGGATACGGGTACTTGACTGGCCTGCCTGCAGTCCCGACCTGTCTCCAATAGAGAATGTGTGGCGCATTTTGAAGCGCAAAATGCGACAACGAAGACCCCGCACTGTTGCCCACCTTAAGACTTGTTTGCAGCAAGAATGGGACAAAATTACACCTGAAACACTTCATCACTTGGTGTCTTCAGTCCCTAAATGTCTTTTAAGTGTTGTGAAAAGGAATGGCAACATTACAAAGTGGTAAATGCTTTACTGTTCCAACTTTTTTTGAAGTGTGTTGCAAGAACCAAAATAGGAATTTAGTTTTTTTGAAAAAAAAATAAAAAACAATAAAAATCATGAGGAACACATTAAATTATGTGCTGTTGTATTGTCTGCAATGAAATACAAGTCAAAGTACGTTTAGAAATCACTATTTTCTTTTTTTATTTGTGTTTTCCATACTGTCCCAACTTTTTCTGATTTGGGGTTGTAATATAATCAGGAATGTGGGCATAAATGTATTTGACTGATTGCGTCCAGCAAGTTTTTTTCCAACTTCTTCTCACCATCAATTTTAACGTGTCCAACTGTGTGCAACACCATGAATGCCTTCAAAAAGAGACAAAGTGTGCACTGTTGTATGATATAACTAATCAAGACAACGAAGACATGCAAAAGACACTGAGCTGTTGCCTTTAGACTGAAGCATATTTTCTCCACTGCAGCGTCTTACATTTTTTTTATTAAATACTAATGAAGAGCTGACTGTTTACCATGCTTGTAGTGTTACAATAAACATTAGCTATAGTAGGTACAAAGAACACTATAGATCGGAAATCTTTAATAGGGGATTCGCAAACTGAAAATATTTTTTCCCCAAAAATTAAAATACGTCTGAAAATATATATTAACATGAATCTAACATGGTATGAGCAAATACAAATCATCCTACTCGTAAAAAAAAAAATACATTGATGATAGGCTTACTAGCCTATAGGTAAGGCAGCCACTAAGGTAGCCATCCACAGATACAGTTAAACTTAAGGATTCACTGTGCCTTCCACATGTATGTTTAACATTACAACATGATGAATAAATATATGAATATGTCAATAATTATTATGTTAATATCTTAGTATTGCATGCACCATAAAAAGGTATGTTGTCTTTAATACCGCCCTTCACATTATTGTAGGACCAATGTAATATGCAACTTCATTTTATACAATATATGTAGTAGGGGGTCCCTGCTCCTTTTCTCTTTCAGGTAAGGGGTTGAAGACCCCTGCTATAGATGATTTTAACTTGGTTCACATTCATATACATGGTTGGCTGCCCAGTCAGTTCAAAAGCTCTTATCCCACACCCTATTATCATTTTGCCTCTCAGAGAAGGTGTGCCAAGTTCAAGTTCAAGTTCAACTTTTACTTTACCTGTTACAAGCGCGGAATACATTTTTATTTTATCTCCCCATTTTAAATTCATCTTGCTTGTAATCTTTATTCATGGGATTATATATGTATTAGGACTGTATTATGTAAAGTACAATAGACCTGGGATAAATTATCAATGATCCCATGTAATACCACTGTTAAATACATAGGTGCTTGAGACAGAACCAGACTCTGAGCCCTGTGGGGAAACAAGGCATCAAAGCAACTAAAATACTCATGTGTATGCACAATCATGCAGTTGCCGAGATGTGAACACACACACACACACACACACACACACACACACACACACACACACACACACACACACACACACACACACACACACACGGCTGTGAACACTACTACATATGCAGACAGTCGCGTTTCAGAGTTTGGGTAACCATGGCGACAGCAAAGCCCAAAGGTTTGTTACTGAAACCTAGTTAATTATAGAGAGAGAGAGAGTATTGATCGATACTCGAGGGAAAGTGTTTCACCATCTGTTAAAACCAACATGTGCTCTACCCTGTTGAGTGTGTGTGTGTGTGTGTGTGTGTGTGTGTGTGTGTGTGTGTGTGTGTGTGTGTGTGTGTGTGTGTGTGTGTGTGTGTGTGTGTGTGTGTGTACTAGCCACAGTTGTCTCATGGGCAAAAACAAATACACACACACAAACTCCCTTCTCCTGTGGTGCCGGAAACATGGAGGCTAACAGTTTCTTCTTCTTATTGGTATTAGATGACTAATTGGAATAGCTAATACTGAGCAGCTAAATAAAGCGTGCTAGCATCTTCTGCTAAGACACACCAATTATCGGAGTGGGGAAGGGATCAGGGTGATAAGTTATACAACTACAGAGCGAGAGAGAGGGGAGAAGGGAGGACAAGTTTACAGGGAAAGAGTGGAGGAGGAGGAGGAGAGTGCGAGGTGTCAGGGGATGGAGGGAGGGCTCGGGGAGGGCGAGAGAGAGAGGTTGGGAGGGGTGACAAAGAGTGAGTGAGAGAGACAGAGACAAAGTGAAGTTGAGGGTGAAGAAGGGAGATGCAGGACTACATCTGCTGGAAACAAAACAACAAGATGGAGTGTACGTCTTCTTTCTTGGGAGGTAAGTAATCACACTGAGGAGGAGAATGAGGGAGAGAGAGACATATAGAGAGAGGGGAGATGGAGGGCTGGATAGATTGATGCATCAGTGAAGGACAAGAGCTAAATGCTTAAAACCGGGTCAGACAGAGGAGGAGGAAGAGGAGGGAGAAGTTGGTTGGTGAGAGTAAAGAGAGAATGAAAGCACTCATTTGCCGTTTGGCTCAGAGTAAAAATTGATGGCGTAACCACCTGTGTGTGTGTGTGTGTGTGTGTGTGTGTGTGTGTGTGTGTGTGTGTGTGTTTGTGCGTGTGTGTGTGTGTGTGTGTGTGTGTATGTGTGTGTGTGTGTGTGCGTGTGTACACAGGTACGTTTGCAAGTCAATTTAGAGGCATGCCAAATACATGGCAGCACAAATGCTTGTCTTTCAATCAAAGTGTAATGTGCTGTTTATGATGTTTGACTGTGCTCATGTATGTGTGTATTTACAGATTTAATTGTGAGCACATCTGTAAGTGACTGACTGACTGACTTTGTGTGTGTGTGTGTGTGTGTGTGTGTGTGTGTGTGTGTGTGTGTGTGTGTGTGTGTGTGTGTGTGTGTGTGATTGTTAGAAGTCAATGAGTAATGATAATGATGACAACAGTCTAAAATCTCTTTTATGTGAAGCTCTCTGTTAAACCGGTCTTCTGTCTTTCTGTGGCCCTCCATTTTATTTTTATTTCGCTCTGCTCTCCGCACCCTCTCCCCCCTTATTCCCCAGGCCCCAGTGCAACCTGTTTGTGTATTCCTCCCTCTAACTCTTCACTCTCCATCTCTCTCTCTCTCCTCTACCAACTTGTCCTAACCACCATTATACCTCTAGCCATCATTTAGTCGATCCACTTGAGATTGCCAATCTACTTGCTGGGGTACTTATGGAAAAAATTACAAAGCTACTTATACAGTGCAGGATAAAAGCAGACATGGTGCTTAAATAAGATTATAGTATTGATAAATTGATTTTTAGGATGAAATAAAACATCACTTATCAGCACAGGAAGGTAAAGGTTAGAAGAAGAAACTACCAAGAAATTACCAAGACAAAAGCTTTTAATGATAAACAATGTATGTACTGTATTTAATAAGCACTTGGAGACAGAGTTAACTAATGGTTGTCCCATCGATCAACATAAATACATAATTACCGTAAGGCTAAAAAGATGATTTTAAAAATATACTTAGTCTCTCGATTTTGAAAAGGATTTCTTTTTTCTTTTCTTTTCTTTTTTGCAGCTCTTCTTTGCATTTTTGTCATAGGCTTTCCCTGGCTCTTCAGCAAATGTAGCTCCAGAGTCTCACTGTGATTGTGCTTTTCTTATTACCCACCATGATATAAAAGATCTGTATTTCACCTCAAGGCTGTGACTTTGACGTACAAAGACAATGCGGTGAACAGAGAGAAACACTGTTTAATCCTAACAACGCAAACATCTTTACGTATTCAACTTTGTGATGATGCTCTGCAAGAATCTACACGTAAGGCATCACGAAACAACCTACAGAAAAGTTTGTAGTTATTTGAGCTGAGCTGGTGTGAAAAGTACATTTTTAATTGACATGTGATGAACCTAACAATGCGTATTACCTTTACCTCACAGCATGCACAAGACACAAAGCAGCTCACTCCTAATTAATGCAAAGACAAGAGTGATAGCAGCAGAGATGTCGAACAGCTTAGAAATGGGAGAGAGTTGACCCGAGTTCAACTTCATGCATATGAGCAGTGAGGTGGTGGACAAATGAAGTCAATTTTTTTTTACTATATGTTCTTCAGCTGTAAACCCCTCCTGTGACTACAGTTACTACAACAGTTGACTAGTTTGTGTACTTCCTCAACAACTCTGCAGTACGAACATAAACCATGAGAGAGATGCTCAGTGACTTGTCGCCAAACAACAAGTCAGTCAAAATGTATAAATCCAAATCAATTAATTATATCATTGTCAATAATTATTTGCCAGCCTTGGACATTTGCAACAATTGAAGGATTGTTTTTCTTTACTTTAGATTTACTAAAATCATTGGTGGATTAATCAACTAGGGAAAAAAAACTAACTAGTTCCAGTTATGATCACCAATTCTTTTTGTGTTTTAAGATGTTGGTGAGACCACACAAGTAATTTAACAACATAAATTAGGGCTTTGTTGATTTGCGATTGGCATTTGTCATTTCAAAAACTAAAGGGTTAATTAGTTCATGTAAAATTTGACATTTTACTCTATAATACATAGCAAATATGTGTTTATTAATGTGCTGAATGTCGAGTACAGACTCTTTAAAGTTGTACTATAGAAATATATTTACAGTTTGCCCTTTTGTTATATTACAGAGGAGTTTTGCAAATTGTTGCATCTATGACCAATATGTAAATACGATATGTGACAGAGGAAGATTCCAAAGGTTGTACGTTGAGGATGAGGACAGCTTGGTGACAAAGGCTTTATAATGCCTTCTGTGGTCAGTTAAGCAATCAGAATAGAACATCCACGTGGTGTTTGGTCAGGTGAACGTAACCACAGTATTTTACTTCCAAATCTACAATCATCAGTGCAAGTATTTAGGGCTAGTATCCATATAGTGTTATTCTCTGGCAGAAAAGTGCTGGCACGTTGCATGTGGGTTTTGTTTCTATGACATACGTACGGTGATAAAAGCACAACACTCAGCAGCCACATTCAGGCCGATTGACTCCTACAAATGGGCTTTTCTGTCTTTGTTGTGATAGTTTCTGTCTGACATATACAGCTCAGGATAGACAGACACGGCCAGAACAAGCTTCTCCTCCATTTTCTTGGATGCCAGGGTGACGAGTCCCACCCCATCTAATATATGATTGGTTGCCTGAAAAAGAGCGACAGTGATGACACCAGCGTCTTTCTAAAGAGTTCAGAGATTTTCAACTAGAAGCGCTCAGAGTAGCCACACAAAAAAGTTGGAGTGCTCTAAAATAAAATTGCTGGGCAGCTGTGTACTCTCTCTCCTCATTGGGAACACGTTGAAAAAGATCCTGACGCTCAGAAAAAAACGCTCTAACACTCGGCCTTAGCCTAATCTTTGTTTGTTGCAACATTATTCTTTTTTCCTTTTCAGACATGAATGTTTTGTACTGTATGTTTTTGAAGGGACTGACCAGCTAACATGCTTTAACCTACTTTTACTTAAGACAATAATTGCCTGCACAGGGCTATTAAACTGTTACCATGAGGGATAACTAGACCATAAATTACAGTAAATTACCGCAGACGCACTAATAGTTCCTGTAGGAATATAGTCTTGCATTGCCTTCCTCTACAGCATTGCGAAGTAAGGTCTGGCCCCTCCACACATACACTCCTGGATAGAAGGAAAAAAAACAGTCTGGGTTGTTTGCATTTCTTTAAACCAATCACAATCATCTTAGGCGGCGCTAAGCTCCGGTGGATCTGTGAAATGTTCTCGGGAAGGAACCGGTTTAGGTGGAACATTTGCACCACGCAAAAGAAGACGCCACATACAATATTAAATGAAGTTAACTGTTCACACAATACAGTGAAACCGTGATTAGTTGGATACATTGTTAAATGTAATTTGCTCTTACCAGTGTATTGCCGTGTGTATTTTGTCCATAGCAAATCCCCGCCAATTGGTCCCAAAACATCTCAGTAAGATAGTAAACGCCGTAAACATATTCTTTGCAAATCTTTGCAATCATTCCCCGAAAGAACCAAGCAGGTCTGCCTTGTTGCACGATCCAAATTGTCTTCAAAACCTGCCAGTTAAATAAGTTTGTTGTGGTTTCCCATAACGCACAGAATTTTGCAAGGCGAGGAACATCCGGCGCTCTGATTATCCAGTAAATGAACCGTCGTCGATCCAGGCTTGTAGGAATATGACTGCTTTTTTTTCATTATGTAAAACAAAAGATTACATTTATCCCCCATTATAACAGTGTGCAAATAGCATCACTGTTAGTTTTTTTTTATCACAATGGGGAAAATATTACAATATAATGTGATGCAATACAACAATATCACAATCAATGCACATAGGAGCATACACCACTGTAGAGATCAATACTTCCCTGGTACAGTATTAACAAAAACTGTTTATACACAAGAAATACTGGATTGGAATACTGTAATATTGTCTAATTCAGATTGTGACTGTGTGAGTCTGACTATGGGAGTCACTTGACTTGAATCAGACTAAAATCCTGGGAAGCAACCTCTGGAAGAGCGCCAGAGGGTGCTGGTGGTGCAGCTGCACCCGGAACCGGGGCCCCAAGGGGCCCACACGAGCCCTCAACAGATGCTCTGTGCGCTGATGATATTTGCACATAAAAGTGTGTAGGCCTACGTGTGTGTGTTTGGATGGATCAAAGGTGTTTTGCGCCCATGTTCTGCCAGTGAAAGCTACATTTAATATTGTGTATGCAGCACCCAAAGGGCTAAGCTGTGGTAACTCTTTTGTGAGAGAACTGCCCACAGGTAATAAATGCAAATTAATTGACTTTTATGTGCCTCTTAGGCAAATAAAAATCATTGGTCACAAAGTCTGAATTACAACAGTATTGGGCAGCTGAGCCAGTGCTGACTTCCAGTCATTAGCTGAAAACAGCCTCGTGCGGAAGCGTGTCTTTGACTTCCCGGTCCTGATACAGCATGATGTTAGTGCCTGTATGCTTTAAATAAAACTCAAACTGACTAGAACTAGAACCAATCTTTACTTTATGTGTGTGTGTGTGTGTGTGTGTGTGTGTGTGTGTGTGTGTGTGTGTGTGTGTGTGTGTGTGTGTGTGTGTGTGTGTGTGTGTGTGTGTGTGTGTGTGTGTACCTGTCAGTCTAACTTGGTGAGTTGTCGGTAATTGCTGGACCGTGGCGACCTGCTGAACACCTGAACACCCCCCCTACACACACACACACACACTCTCTCTCTCTCTCTCTCTCTCTCTCTCTCTCTCTCTCTCTCTCTCTCTCTCTCACACACACACACACACACACACACACACACACACACACACACACACACACACACACACACACACACTACTGAAAAAGAACAACACCGCGCGCAGCCTCGGCACGAGACGAAGATGAGGAATAGAACGTGCGCTCGAGGCGACACCTGTCAAGCCGTTACTAAACAGAGTTGGTTTATTTTAAAAGACTGAAGCGCCCTGAAGACTTCGGATAAACCGAATTGGAAATAGAGATTAGTCGCACCTTTTTGCAGCTGTTTTGCGCTCAGGGAGAGACACGGAGCTCTTTGAGGTGAGAGAAAAGGTTGCATGTAGCGGTAACGTTATGACAAGCCGTTTAGGAGTTGAAGTAGTGAAGTTGACGTAGGTTAGAGGCGAGCTAACTGACAGCGAGAACCGGGAGCAAAAAAACGGTGGAGATTAAAAAAAAAACGGGACTTTATCCGAGGTTAGTCTCTCTCTCTCTCTCTCTCTCTCTCTCTCTCTCTCGCTCTCTCTCACACACACACACACACACACAATTGCTCTAAACACATTAACCTACAGTGACACAACAGGGGGGGAGATAACTACTGCACATCGCGGAGCTTCGGTGCGGGCAGAACGAGCATCCTCCCCAGTCCCTCCGCGGCGCCCTTCGCCCGGCTGTAGGGATTGACCGGGACTTAACGGCCCGCGTATATATCTATTAAGTTGAGAGGATGATTTGACAAGGATGCCTTGAGGGGAAACGAGCAGGAGGGAGGCATAAAATGGATAACAAAGGTATGATCTGTGTGGGGTTGATGACTGTGCATTCGTAGAGGAAAGGGTGAACGGTTCATGCAGGTTATAGCTAGGCTGAGGCACTGTCAGGCTCTTACATTGCTCACGGTGGTGGCATGTTGATGCTAACAGGCTTTTTCCTCCTGTTGAAAAATGTGTGCTTGTTGATATGGATGTGTGTTAATTTTTGCAGCTACCTGCCGGACCAAAAAAAAGTCTGAGATTTAAACAGGGCTTCAGAGAGTTACGGGCAGAGAGGGAGATTTAAGTGAGAGATTATACTTTGTAAAGAGATAGAATTCCCACTTGCATGTTTTTCTCATCTCTCCCGTCGCTCTTTCTTGCTCCCTCCCTGATCTCTCATGTGAGCAGTGTGGTTTTCATATGCCTATAATTGCTTGTGGAATCTTTTTGAATGTGTGTGTCAGAAGGGCCAAAACTGTCTCTCAATTGCCCTTCTTACATGACTATATCTGCACTCCCCCTACCTCAGTAAACACAAACATACATCTGCACACACACACACACACACACACACACACACACACACACACACACACACACACACACACACACACACACACACACACACACACACATACACACAAATATATCAGCACAGGAGGATTAGAAGTCATACAGGGCCATATTGAGACAGCAGATTAGGATGAGATTCTCGGTAAGCAGTACAGAACATGGGATTAAAGATGAAAGGCAGAGATGGATGGATGGATGGATGCATGGACTGATGAACAAGGGAGAGAGTGTGAGTGTCAAAGAAACCAAAAGGGGGACAAGAGAAAAAGAGAGAGAACATGAGATTAAAGTGTAATGTCCTAGAGAGGGAGAGAGAAAGAGAATCCAGGGCAAGTCATGCAGTTAGAGGGAACTGCACATTAGCAGAATGTGGAGAGAATAAAGAAGAGGAGAAAGCAGCAGACACTCTTTCTCTATCGCCTCCCTTGTGCTCTCCTCTTATTCACCCATCAACAGCAGGAAAGGAGCGCTGCTTATATAACTCTTCATTTCAAACACAATAACCCGAGAAGGAAAAAAACACAAAAGGCATCTTACAGATTGTTGAATTGCTAATGACGATATTTCCTGCAGACAGTAACGTCTCTGAGTCTGAATAGCAGTATGTTTTTCATTTCCTGATATCTGTTAGAGGCATCATTAATCTGACCCAAAGAGGCCCTGCCTCACCTCAAAGGCGAACTTGGCTGTTTCAAATCCTCAGCACCTGTGTGACGCTCAGCTGACCGAGCTTCTGTTGATTTTTAACAGCACATATGTTAAAAAGATATGTTAGTGCCAATACATTTAGCACAGCGTGTGTTGGCTGTTAACACACTTGTAGACCTTCGGTGTGTGTGGTCCTTAATTGAACTCAAAGAATCATTTCGGACAGATTAATCTTGCCTTTAAAGCAGCTTTTAGTCTTCTTGTATTAGTGTTGCTGATTTAGCTCGTGTGGAATCAGGTTGCTGAGAATAACAGAATAACAAAAGGTGTCATACCAAAATATATATATTTATATTTTGTAATATATCTATATTCTTGCTAAAGCACTTCTGGATGGATGCAAACTGCATTTCGTTGCTTGTACTTGTGACGTGCAATGACAATAAAGTTGAATTCTATTCTATTCTATTCTAAAAGCTACCAAAATATTAAAATATGATTCAAGAGCCTGATTTGCCTTTTATAAAATAACGAACAAAAGGTATTAGATCTTCCTCAGCAGAGTGTAATCTTTCAAAGCAATAGCTAATTTATACTGTTCTGTAGGAGGACTGGACTGACTCTCCATGTAGACTTTGTGATGTTAAGGCTCAGTGCTGAATCTGTACTGGCAGTGAAAAGTGGATTGGATGGATGAGGTTGATGAGATTTACATGTACTGGAAAACACAAAAATCCTTGTGTGGTGTTGTTTGGCATCTTTTTAATTCTTAAATCTGCACCTCCAGATTTTTTTTAGGGGCAGTGCAACAAGCAAAAAACACAACATTTATTATTAAAATTGCTAACGTTAGCAAACAGTTGCCTATTACGCACGCAGCACACAACAGCAACATTAGCATTTACATTGTTTCTGGCAGCTTGGTGCATGTAAGTCTGATATTCAAAAAAATATGGCTCTGTAGCCACTTAATACTCGGCTTCAACAAAAAGTTCAACATTTACGCTACGTTTGTCTGCCTGCTGTTCGGTGCGAGCATGTAGCATACAGTGGGTTTATCAGAGCCTTTTGGGCCAATGAGCTGAAAGCATAGACTGTATAAAATGTGGTTGTATAGTCTCCGTGGCGTCAACCATAGGTTTCTGAAGAGCCAAAATGAAGCTCAAAGTGGGCGCCTCCCAGTGGCTCTGGCCGTTGCCATCTCGGCAGCAACTGACGTTGGCTAACAAAAAAATGGGCAAAGAGGTGGAGCATGGATTGAGCTGAGGCAGGCCGAACCAAGCCGACAGTCTATGCTTGCCTCCTGTGACGGCAGCTCACTCAAAGCGAAACTCTAAATTTTGCTGAACTTTGAGCCTGAATATAATTTAAACGCATGAGTTATAAAGACCCCCACCCCCTTTATTGCTGAACTGTACACAGGCAATTTGTTCCATACTGTCAAATGTGAAACACCAGTAGCCAGTAGCATGTCCAGTTTTTTTCAGCAGTGACTGAGGGCATTATTCCCTGGTGGCGGTTTGTTCAGTGTAACAGCGAGTGATTGCATGTACTGTAGTGGTGAGCAGTGTTCAAGGCACTAGGTCAGTGCCCTGTGGCAGAACAGCAGGTGTCAAGAGGAAGAGATGACTCTCTGTGCTTCATGTATCTTAGCAGTAGCCTATGTCTGCTGTCCAAGGGCTATTTGACCTTCTTATCTAATAATGTGTCTACCTGAATGATTTCTGATTCTGTTCATCTATTAATTCAATATTTTACATCATCTTTATAACCCCATACAATAGCTTACATATATTTAAAAAAATACGTATTGATTTACAACAATTTCAAAGACTGTCCTCGGCTTTGTTTTCATGCCTACAGTCATGACATTCAGCATTAATGTTTCACTGCAAAATGTAAATAATTCAGCAATATGAAACCAGGACTGGACTGTTACTAAGCATATCAATGCTTGTTGACTTTGGCACGCTGTTAACATTTCCTTTTATTAATGATTCAATATTGGAATTGGTACCCATCCAAATCAATATACAATAGTAACAAATGGAAGATGTCCCTGCTGCCCTCAACTGACTTGTGGTCTTTTCATGGCTGTTTTATTTAAGACAATCTTAAATGGTCCACTCATCAGTCAGATGAATTAAACCAGATCAGACTGTGCTTTATGGATCAGCAAGATAGGAAATTGTCTTCTTGTCTTCATGGTCATGGCATACATCAAAAAACAAATGGAAAACCTGCAGCAGGAGCCCATCAACTAAAATATATACAGAATATACAAGTGTATTTGAAGGTAGTCTGTGGCTTACAAAAAATCATCTCATACAAGTAGAACAAACCCAAAGAACAAGGGTAGGAGGGGGGTGCCTGCTGTATATATGGGTCTCAAAATATACCTACGCATTAATGTTTCCGGGCACCCCACCTATTAAAGCCTCTGTGTGGGAAACACTGCACTTATGGCCAGATTTAAAGTTTAACCCACCCCCGAAACAATGATTTCATAATCGTGTTCTGAACAGCTTTACAGAGACTCAGACAGCACCCAGGATGAGTACGGCACATTTTAAACAAATACTAGCGGAACATACAGTTCATTTAGATGTAAACAGTCATACTGATAGGATGGTCAGTCAACAACACCAATCTGAACTTGTTCTTAACATTTTAGTTTACTAATCGTAGTTTTCAGATTCCCAGTTTCTCTCATGACAGAAACATGTTTGTAGATAACACTTGCACGGTCCCAGATTATTAAAAAAATAAGATAAGAAAATGCAGCTCTATATATATATATATATATATATACACACACAACCGATCATAATGAAAGAAAATCATAATGTAAATGGTGGTTCAGCAGGCTGAGGCACATACTATGAGCATATCATTTCGACTCGAATTGAGCCTTGCTCATTTCTCTGATCTTATCTGTTTCTCTACACTGTATGCTATATATTGTACAATAGAAAAACAAATACTTGAAAATGTAAGGAAGAGACGCAATTCTATCTGCAAAAGACAACAGGCAGCTTCACCACATCTGGGATTAACATGTGATATGTATTTGGATAATGATATGGGGCTATGCATTTACACCTGGTGTTGATGGGCTTTCTCAATATCTCAATTCTGCCGGCATTGTGATCACATCTCAATATGCAAATTAGTTAGGTGGGGCAGACATGGCACGCCTCAGGTAAAGGAAAGCCATGCTACAGACAGGCGTCATTCATTTCAAATCACTTTTTGCAAGGAAATACTTGCTAGCTTCTGCTACTACTTGTAGCTTTTGTTGGCTTGCTTGAGCTAGTTAGGCAATGTTTTAACTTACTGGGTGATTTTTCCTTGAACCAACTATAATCAGTGTTTTTTATAATAACAATGTATTAAGTGACAATGTGAAAGGGGTGGCTTTGCAGCTCCCCTCGGCTTTACGGAGCTTTATAGTGAGTTTAAGCTCATTGTTTAGCTGTCCAGCTGCAACTTTACTATTCTGGTTTACTCTCATCGCTCTCATAGCATTGTTTTTGGCTGTAGCAGGAACCTGTTTTCAAAGTAAAAGCTCTAAAAACCCACTGTACACTACATGCTCAGCACCAAACAGCAGACAGACACAGATAGTGAGTAGCTGATGAACACAGTGGAGCATTTAGCAGCTAAAGAGCCAGATATTTCCCTCAGGAGTTGGTAGACCAAAAACGGAGCTAAAAGGGGAGTGTATATTAGATGTACATTTGCTAGGTGGCCAAACACACAACTCCAAATAAATGCTAATGCATGCATTTACTTATTGCATTAACATGCATTTTCCCCTTTCCAGATACATATTGCAAGTTGATTTCAGGTGTAATCAGGGTTATACAGTCAGCTCAGAGCCTAGGATGACCCAGAAAAAATTGCTGAAAGTAGGGCTGCAGCTATCGATTCTTTTTGTAATCGATTAATCTAGCACTTTATCGATCGATTAATTGGATAATTTTTTGGGGTGAGCCTATTTGCTATGGTAACCTAGCAACCTGTGTGAGTGTGTGTTTGTGTGTGCACGCGTGCCTTGTGTGAGGAAGAGTGAGAGAGACGTGTGTGTGTGTGTGTGTGTGTGTGTGTGTGTGTGTGTGTGTGTGTGTGTGTGTGTGTGTGTGTGTGTGTGTGTGTGTGTGTGTGTGTGTGTGTGTGCGTGTGTGTGTGAAGGGGTTCTTTTTTTTAGGCTATACTCTCTTGCAATTGAACGTGAATAAGTTAGCTACTACTTAAAAACATCAAAGCTAAACATCATATCTAGTCAAACCGCATCACGACATCGCTACAAATAGTATACAGTATAGTATACTATATATATATACTATATAGTATACAGTAGTATACTATACAGTAGTATACTATACAAAGTACTTTGTTTCAGCGACGCTTGGTGAAACAGCGTGGAGTGGATGTTTACGGTTCAGATGCTGAATCATTGAAGTCGTACTGCTGTGGTATGCCAGGTCTACTTTGCAGTAGACACATTGCACCTTGTTCTCTTCCTTTTTTAGTATGTAATGATCCCAAACTTTAGACATTCTCTGCCGTTTCTGGACATCTTTACTCTCCGCCATCGCGCCAACTAAATTCAAAATGTATCACGCGCTAGTAGTGTGCTTCCTGAACAACGGTCCGTGTGGAACAATCAGATCCCTGCGCGTATAGTGCGCGTCATAGGAATTTAACGAGGCTTCGAGGCAGTTTTTGCCTTGTAATCGAGTTACTCAAGTAACTCGAATCGTTTCAGCCCTAGCTGAAAGTCTATTGAACATAGAATAAAGTTTGTAAAGTTAATTCATTGTGCATACCAATAGCTTCTAACTCATAAACAAAAATATGATATAAATGAATGTATAGACTTTGTTTCAAGAGTAAAATCCACTTTTTGCTTTCCAATTTGTTTGAAAAGCAAAACAATATGTATAGTCTAAGACAATGAGATCAACAAATTGATTCTATGTAGGTCTAGTTATTACCTTAGTTTATGCCTTATTCAATCAATTGTAGGAAGTAGTATGGCTCTGAAACAAACGGTGCTTTTATATAATTAAGGTTATGTCATTTTTTGGCTGAGACTGTCCCGAAAACACATAATAAATATGATCCCTAGTAAACCTGAAATAAATATATCCCACAGTAGATGCCAGATATGGACATCACACACACACACACACACACACACACACACACACACACACACACACACACACACACACACACACACACACACACACACACACACACACACACACACACACACGTCTTGCATTAGGGAGGGCCATATTGCATTATGTCTCAGTGTGTGTGTGTGTGTGTGTGTGTGTGTGTGTGTGTGTGTGTGTGTGTGTGTGTGTGTGTGTGTGTGTGTGTGTGTGTGTGTGTGTGTGTGTCCATTTGTTGGAGCAGAGGAATAGTGTGGGAGGTTAGAGAGAGTAGGAGTCACACTGAGACAAGTTCAGAGATGAGCTTTTGTTTGAGCAGCAGGGATGACTTCAAAGCTCCTGCACTGTTACCTAGCTTTAAACAAGCTGCAGGCACCTCCAGAAATACTGGCACCTTTGATTAAATAGTGCAAGTTAAAATGACTGAACTGAAAAAACAAGCTATAAGCTATGTTTGATTACATTAAAAATGAGATTATTCTCACTTGTGCAAAAGATACTCTAGAAAGAATACACCTTTTCACCGTTAACCCCTCAAGAAAGACAACAGATACAGTTAGCAGCACTAGCACCTCACACTCATGAAAAACACACGGTTGTCATTAAGCTTTGCATATTTGTGAAAGATAATTACAAATAATCAGTCGGTATCACTGACAGCTGAAATTGTTGACAAATTGTGGTTGTTACTGTGGAGAAAGTGCCACAAATAGATGAAGTTTGTAGAGAGAATAAACCCAGTGAAAAAAGCAGAGCAAAGACCAAAGATGTGATCATCTGGATGAGGAGTTCATTAGATGCAAAGAGTGATTTCTTTTTGATCCTTTCTTGGATCAAAGGCTGAGAAAGCTAGGGACATGTATGAAAGTATTAATAAATAAGTGATGTACCTATGGCCAAGGGTTACTGATTATTCTAGGAATAATGAGCCACTCATTATCTAATTTCTAGACATGGGTTTTTATATGTTGTGTTACATTTGTCTGCTTTTATATCTGTGTATTTGTGATGTAACTATTCAGAACATGAAAAAATAAAGAGACATGAAAGATTTCATGTTTCAGTTGGTTTAGTTTCCAACTGAAAAAAATCACACTGCATTAACATTGTGAGATAGGGCTTGCCTTGGCTGAGGTCTGCTCTCTTGCCCTTCTAGTTGTTCTAGTAGAACTGTATTTGAATCAGAACCAGAATAATCAGAAAACAAATGTCCAACCCTTTTTGAAAGCCCTCTCTCATAATGCAGACCATTTGTAAAGGCATCAGTGTGCCACAAGCTCCAGATTGTCTACATTTTCCAATTTTGTATCAGTTGCACCACAGTCCACATCTGTTGCAGTAGTCTGAATGAGTTGCCTGCAGCAACAATTAATGTTGCAATGGCACGTGGTGCATGTAATTCATTTGGAACTTGTGTTTTTTAAAAGGTCAATTTGAGATTTTGGGAAAAAATTTATGACAAACACTGGGTGTTCAAATATGTTTCTGTGTCTGCTAAAATGTAGGATTGTGTCTATGTAATTTCTACCTTTTACATGTTTGTTGGTATATGTTACAAAGCTCTTTCTTTTACACTTTAGTTGACTGGATATTTTAGGGCTTTTCTGAGGTCAGCTGTCTTTTTATAGTTGCCTGTGCTTCTTGGTGAATGCAGGTTTAAAGGTCTTGCCAAAGAACCAAAACCTATGCATTTAGACCAAAACAAGTGCATAAGTGGAATCAAATTCCAAATTATCACCAGCCTACCATGGCAACAGAGAATGAAAAGCCAAACACTGATACTCTATCCAAAATGATGTGCTCGATTTTGAGGGCGACTGGCAGGAATATGTTTGACCTGATGTACTGAATTCCAATAGATCTCTCAGCTGACAAGGGATCATGCTTGACTCCCTTCTTGAATAAGCTTTGATAATTACCCTATAGCCTTTTCTGGAGTGTGGCATTGTCTTTTTATAATGAGTAACAAAGGTAAACATTGCCAAACAGAACGACTGACTGACTGGAGATGCATTGGTATTAGTTAACTCAGCAATGACCTGCCACCAGGAGGCCACATGTACTTTATGTTATTGGATTTAAAATCATCTCTCTCTCGCTCTCTTGCTCTCTCTCTCTCTCTCTCTCCACACGCACACACACACACACACACACACACACACACGACTCCAGGGATTCTGCTCCAAAGGCGTAAGTGGCAAGTTCAACCTAGCGAGAGTTATTGTGACCTATCTAAGAGTGCCTGTGTGTGTGTGTGATTGTGCGTGCGTGCGTGCGTGTGTGGTTATTAGTGTGTGTGTGTGTGTGTGTGTGTGTGTGTGTGTGTGTGTGTGTGTGTGTGTGTGTGGTTATTAGTGTGTGTGTGTGTGTGTGTGTGAGGTTGTCCGGCCTGTAAATTGCCTGTCTGAAGATACTTCCTGTGCATACCTCATTCTGAGCGAGACAGAGTGAGAGAAAGACACTGAGAGAGATAGTAAATGCTTTGAGTCGGAAAAACCCTCAATCATATTTAATGGGATTATTTATCCACATACTGTCATGAGGCAATGTGTATGCATGCTGGGCCGTGTGTGTAAATGTGTGTTTTGCTGAGAGATGGGGTATATCATAGCACCCCTGGCACATAATATTGCAAGCAGATGGGTATGTAGTTCTTTTTTTTTGTACAGACAAATTTAATGTATTCCTCCTGTACTGATAGAGAGCAGTGTTAGCCCGATATAACAGGCCAATATTAAAGCTGTTTATGTTCCATTCAGACATTATCAACATGGTCCACTTCTGATGTGACAGAGGCTACTTTTTAACGCAGCTACTGAATATGTTTTTATGAATGTTATTTCTTTATCACAGATCGATAAGCAGAGAAATCATTCCAGCATGGTGTGGGAGGATTTTACTCACGGCTTCAAGGGTGTCAGTCTGTAAAACCTGCCTCACTCTGCCTTAAGAAGCTGCCAACCCACCTAAAAGCTTTCATGTGTGATGGTTCCACTGGCTTTTCAGTGTCCCATGGTCTAAATACCTGCCAGAAGGCTTTTCAGTCCTGCCAAGATTAACATGCTGGGAGAAACGGTGAATTATTTTAAATCTGAGTTTGCCTTTAAAATTAAAAGACAGGGATGTTTTGGTCAGTCGGAAAATATGAATACTTATCATTATACCTGCATATCTGTTTAACCCTTATTGGAGGTGAAGCGAGTGGTGAAGTAGCTGGACTCAAGCTCACAGCAGTGTTTCAGAATATATTGTCAGAAACCAAGGCAGCAGCCCCCAGAGATAATACAGTTTATTTACCGCTTATTCATAAAAGTCGCTGTGCCGTCTCTGCAGCCCACAGTGTGAGGTCTGACTGTTTTAATTATTAGCTGCTGTGTTTAAAATGAAGCGGCCAGCATTTTCATTATTCACACCATATTTATGCAAAATCACTCTGGGTGTTGTGTATGTGTGTGTTTGTGTCCACCCACGTCTGCCTCATCCACCCACGTTTGTATTTTTTTCTCATGACTACCTCATCCTCACTGCTTTCCTCCCTTCAGTCCGTCCCCACCTCCTCCTCCTCCTCCTCCTCCTCCTGTTCTCTCTTTTTCTCTCTCCAGCAGCGCGCTCTCTCAAAGTCTCGTTTACTCGCTCCTCTGCTGTTCATTCCCTCCTTGGAAACTGGCTTCCTCCAGGGCAAAAACTCTACAGCTCACTTTGTCTTCCTGTCTGCCTCCATCTATGCTCCCCTCCCATTTTTCTTCTTTATCCTCTCCCTTTCACTCCTTTTTCATCTTCTCTCTCCCTGTGACAATAGGTTTCAGGACCCATCTATTGAATATTCCCACTTGCACTGCTTGCCTCTCAGTGGTTTGCTCTCATCTTATCACCGTCCTGGCTTTGCTGTTCGGAAGAAGTAGAGGGGGAGATGTGGATGGAAAGTTTAGTTTAGTGTATTTGATAAGGACATCACGGTAGCATTAGAATTATAACATAAATGTATGCACAAAGACCAGATGCACTGTGTTTAGTGTTTGTAGTGTTTAAAAAAATAAAACAAATATTAATATATGAATATTATCACCACACGCACACACACACACACACACACACACACACACACACACAGAGCTCTTTTGACCGGGCACGTAGTCTGACTTTCTCTCCTTCTCACTAACAAACACACAAACACAGCAGCTCTCTATTCTTTGTTCTTCTAGCCAGTGATAATGATAGCAACACCATTATGCACTGTGACAACACTACCTCCCACTTACTCTCTACGGCAGTTCACACAGTCTCTACTTCTGTCTCTCTGCTTCCCATCTCTCTCCTCTCACTCAGAATAGTGTTGAGGTCAATTATTTCTGAATTTGCTTATACAGGCCAACTACTTCTGGCTGCTGGAAGGTGTTAAGTGGCATTTGTAGATTATGTAGAAGGTTTTCTGCATGTTTTTTTTTTATCATCCTCCTTCAACACCTTTTCTTTCCTGTTCACTGTTCTTTTTTCATTTTTTATGTCACGCTTGTTTGCTCTCTGCCTCTCTTTGCTGGCCCTTCTTCTAGTTGTCTTTTTCTTCTTTCTTTGGCATCTGTGTTTCTTTTTCTGTCTTTGTTCATCTCAGATTCCCTGTCTTTTCTCTCTGCAACAAAAAAAAACATTGGAATGTATAATGTTATTATTTATGTAATTTTTCTTTTCATGTTAGTCATTGTTGATATTTATCACAAGATAAATAAAGTCAGTATTTCTTTTTAGCTTAGGAATACCCTAAGAAACTAGGGACTCAGAACTTGCTTGTGTGTGCAAGCGAGCGTGCGTGCGTGCAAGTGATCATGTAAGAGAAGCTGTGAGGGTGTTTATTTCTGCAAGTGTGGAAAAGATGTGGAGAAGGTTGCATGTGTTTGTGAGAGGGCACTAGGACATTCTTTTCATCTCAAATTCAATCCCCCGGTCTGGGCAGAGTACAGTTTACAACTACAGTAAAACCTAAAAAAAAAACACAGTTTTATCACTGCCACTTATAAGCTACTGTACAGCTGTGTTAAAGGAGTGCACTTACATGTCTCTAAATATATTTGTTCCATTTCTGACGGACTGAGATGAAGTCAGGGGCGGATTAATGCTCAATTTACTAGAGGGCTGTTGTAAGGCTTGCTGTGCATGCTTTTTTTTTTTTAGAATATTATTTTCTGCTCCAAATCTGGATGATGCACAAAGCAGTTCCAGTTCAGGCGGCATGATTGTCCATGTTTGGTCCAATAAGATTATCAGGGACAATCACCTTAGCATACAGCCAATCCTGGACTTCAAGAGTAAGCGTTTGCTGAGCTGGGAGCAGGGATAGGTTAGAAATCATCACAATTTCCATAGTTTAAAGAAAAGGGTTAGCAATATCATTTTTAGTTTGTCAACAAAACCCATAAAAACACCCAAGTCAACAAGCCTCATTCCTCTGTGTCGTAGACCTTTACATTCAGTTACTTATGTCTAAAGTGACTGAGAAAGTGCATTCAGCCTCTATACAGTAGGAAGAGCTAGATGTCATCAAAACGTGTATGAGCTAAATTGTTGTCTTTTTTATTACAATGAACATAGACACTCATTTATTTTGAGTCAATGTTGCATATACTATCCTGATGTAAATACTCACTAGTGCACCAAATGTGCATTAATCCACTTCTGAAAATAGTCCCCAACAAATGCACTATTTACTTCTGTATTAGTGATGTTTGCTAAAAAAAAACTCAACTGTTTTAGAAAACTATTGAGCATTTTTTTTTATGAAACTATATATTTCTGAGTTTTTAAAGTTTTCAGTAGGAACAAATGGGTTTGGGGCTGAGAGCCACAGACAGGTTAGAAAGGTCAGAAGTACTGAGAGATGGAGTAACACATTGTTGGTTTTGTGCTTTTCTTTGGAATCTGTTAAGAAAAGTATAGAAAAACACCAGCCTTGTCCTTTTGATGTTTGCCCACTGCAACTAAAAGATGAGGAGCCTTGAAGCCAACACACACTGAGGGTGTGCTACAGCCGAGTGCCCCCCCTTCAGATCTTTGCTGATTATCCCCGTCTGTCGCTTCCCTCAGCTCTCTCCTTCGCCCCTCCTTCTCATGCTAAATGGAAGCTGTGTGTTGCTGTGTTAGAAAGCTAGTCACATCCCTCTCACTCTTCTTTTTAGACCCTCTCTCACTCTCTTTTTCATTTCCCACCTCTACCTTTCTCTCTGTCTATCCTTGACACTCTCTCTCTGTCTTTTTCCTCTCCCGCTCTGCTCCCTCCAGCCTTCGCTCTGTCCACGCCGACACTCTGGACTGAGTCTGCCGGAGTCACGGCCTTCACAGCCTGACAAGAATTCAGTGCCTCTGTGTGTGTGTGTTTGTGTGTGTGTGTGTGTGTGTGTTTGTGTGTGTGTGTGTGTGTGTGTGTGTGTGTGTGTGTGTGTGTGTACGTGTGTGTTATCTGTGTCTTCAAGCATGGATGAAATATGAGCTGTTAAATATGAATACAGGGTTATGTTCCGATGCCATGTAGTCACGTCACTCATGCATGGAGTAGTAAAAAAAGGTCCATGCACATACACACACACATATGGCGATCAGTGTGTATGACAAGTAACTGCAGAGCTTCTGTGGTATTATTCTGCATCACATTTGCTATCCATTTGTCTGTGATACTTGCCACACACAGTCAGTCTCACACACACACACACACACACACACACACACACACACACACACACACACACACACACACACACACACACACACACACACACACACACACACACACACACACACACACACACACACACACACACACACACACACACACACAGGCAGGCAGGCCCTGGATTCAGGCTTCACTGACTTTAAACCTTGCTCAGGCTGACAGTAATTTCTGCCTCCAAATTACATTCCAATGGCTTCATAAATCTGCTGCCTCCTCCTCCGCCTCTTTCTCTTTCCCCCCGTCTTCCTGCCTCTGCTTCTCCATCTCCCCCTCTTCTCTGCCGTCCCCCCTCTCCTTTCTCTCTCCCTTTTACTCCAGCCTCACTTCATTTTTCCTGTATGAACCTCCACCCTTCTCCTTCCTTCTCCGCCTCTGTTCCACCATCTCTCTTTCTCTCCTCCTCCTATCACTTGTTTTCTCGTTTCCCCCACACTCCTCTCTGGCGCTCGCCCAGTAAATGAGAAACAGGGAGGCAGAGATGGGGAGGTTACGTGTGCGGGGTAGTTAAACAGTCACACACACATAAATCCATACAGATACATATACACACCTACATACACACAAATGCACGCACACACACACCACACACATACACACACTCAGTCAGTCAGTCACTCACAGATGTGCTCACAATTAAATCTGTAAATACACACATACATGAGCACAGTCAAACATCATAAACAGCACATTACACTTTGATTGAAAGACAAGCATTTGTGCTGCCATATATTTGGCGTGCCTCTAAATTGACTTGCAAACGTACCTGTGTACACACGCACACACACACACACACACAATGCATTTTCATGCATACACATGTGCACACACGGCCGTTTTAATGAGAGTGTTCATTTTACAGATAGTGCCTCTAGGTGAAATAATTGCCAATGTTGGCCCCTGATGGCTGGTCCAAGTGTTCTCAGGCCAGTTGTCTTTATGGGCCATGGTGGGCCACGAACACACCCCTCATCTCCCTCACTGCTGCTTTAACTGCTGCTCTGCTGCAGCCGACACACACACGCAATGAAGACATGGACAAAATATGCATAAGCACGCAATGTAGACACCAACTTACGCATTAACACTAAACACACACATACAGACACACCGATGCAGAGGCCAGCAGAGAACAATAGGGCTGTCTGACAATGGGGCTCAGAGGAATTCTCTCCTCCATATTAATATTCAGCAGAGTGGATGAAGAGAGTGTGTGTCAGCAGGGACGCATTCTCATCAACCCCGCTAACACTGGGGTTAGGCAGCCACATGATTACAAAGTACTCAGACTTTGGTCCCCAGCCCCAAAACTATTAATCCCTAGCTCCTACTTCCTCACTTCCTATCTCCTTGCTCCCTACAGTGCACAGAGCGAGCGAGCGAGCACACTGCCAAGCAGCACAGCTGTCACTTTTCTTTGCTTTCCATTTCCCAAATTATTCTAAACAGCCTGATGGAGCGAAGGGTGGATGGAAATGCAGATTTGATATCGTCAATTTCCTGCTGCCACCCACTACAATGTTTAAAATTTGTGAAAGTGCAGCTACATGGTCATCCAAAGGAGAATTTGCAAAATCAAAAGATAACATTTTTCCTTGTATTTTTTAATGCAAACAACAGAAACACCCAAGTATGCACTCTTTGTTTTTTCTTTCACCAGAGGCGTTATAGTCCTTCTTAGACTCATTTCCATAAATCCCTCTTGTATAACCTACTATCAAATCAAAGACATATGCAAGTAAACACACCTGTAGTACCAGACTCTCCTCTATATCTCACATCCATCTGTAGATAATACAAGCTGACCTCTAATAACGCACATATAAATGCGCTGGCCATATTTCTGTACATATGTTACCTCCATCTGCAAATCTGTAAGAACATGAACAGCTTACAGCATGTATTTACACTGTATCTGGATCTGTACACTTTTATGTAACAGATGTGTTGCATAAAAACACACCTTCAGTAGCACTGAGCTCAGATGCATTATCTTTAAATGTTTATTCTTGTATTTTTCTCAATTTGTTATCACCAGCCTTCTTTACTGTACTGTCCCACAAAGCAAAGAAATAGATGCTAATATTTTATCGTTATAGTACAAAGCAAAGAGGAAAACAAAACAGCGAGAGCATTTGGACTGCACAGAAGCCACAGTGAAAGTCACATACTGCAGCGCTGTCATTGACTGGCTCACAAGAGCAGAGTGATTTCTGTCCCCGAGGAAGGAGACGTTCCCTGTGTGCTCTCGGTTATGCAGAAAAAAAAAACAAGTACACCAGAAAAGACGCACAGCAAACAGTCAGTCAGGAATGTTTTTGACCTCAACACTAAATGGGTCCCCTGCCCAAAATGTGGGAACTGCTCTCCTTATTATTGCTTCTGCTCCTCACTGGGGGTGTGAAAGGTATGACAAAGTAGAAAGTAATAATAAGGAATAATACGCAGGAATTCTTTTGCTGGGGAAAAAAATAACAGTTGTACCTATTCAAAGAAAAATGCTGAGATAATGTACACTTTATTACTGACTAACTCTACCATGATTAAAGTATTTGCTCATTTTCTGCATCACCTGTTTGACATCACTGTCGATAATGTGCCAGTGTGTCTAAATTACATTTTTCTTAATGTATTTATGTTACCAGAGTACAGTTACTCATTTGACTGTGGTTTTACTGTAAGGATACGAGACGTTAATAAAAGAAATTTCAAACATGCAGGGGAAAAATTAATGGACTGTGATCTGTGCACCTGTTGGCTGAAACACCTGAGATTTAATTACAGTACAATAAATTAACTTCAAAGTTGTCACACTCCACAATGTCTATTCTTGGGCTGCAACCATTGACTGTATACAATATTGACATAGTCTCCATGATGTCAAGCACGGGTTTCTGATGAGCCAAAATGACGAATCTATTTTGGAGCCAACTGCAGTTTTTGGCACTTCTGCATTTCCTTCATTTTTCAGCCCCAGAGTTTGCCACTTGGCTGCAACTAAGCAATTAATCAAGTGGGGAAAAAAAATTTAAAATGCCCATCAGTTTCCTAAAGTGGACATTTGAATTGCTTGTTTTGTCCCACCAACCTGATATTAGAGGCCTAATGCAACCTCACCTCAAACTGTTTTTGATCCTTACACCGACCCACATTTACCACCCTAATTAGAAGTCAAGAGTTTTTCTATGCTGTCTGAGTATGAATGTGAATGAGTGTGCTTCTAGGAAACTTGACTGTCACAATTTATAGATCTCTAATGAACACGCCTTTAAAAACTCCACACAGAGAGCATTCAAAACTCATTTTACAGTGAAAGACAGCTGGGTCCATGTCAAGGTGTATCCATTCACTTTTAACAGGCTTGGTGTAATCTCTTATTCAGAAGTTGGATAAATGTTGGCAATTAATAAGGGAGATTTTTCCTTTGGAAAGTGGTGCTGTTGCTTCAACAATGTACTGAAACACAGTTATGACAAACAGAAGTCAGTAAGTTTCTGTACCTTTCTCTAACCTTCCTCGAACTCTGACATTTTTGTTTTCAGACACTCTCTCCTAAATGTCTAGCCTCTAGCTTTTCTCTCCTAACTCCCTGCTCTGATACATGCTCCCTAATGCTCCCTGTTTCCTCCATCTCCTCTTCCCCATCACACTCCCCCTAGCTAGGCTCTCGAAAATCCATCACAAAAAGTTTTAAGGACAGCTTCGACATTATACAGATAGAGCTTCACATATTGATGTCTAATGGGCAATGGCAGTGAGCTGTGGAAATGCAGCTGATGTTCAATATTCACATCTTGTCCAATGCAGGCAGACATTTTGCCTGCGGTAGGCAAAGATTAGTACAGAGTGTAAGGGTAATTTTGGACCAGACATTGCAACTAATTAAAGGGACTTGTTTTAAAACGACAGTTGCTGTCATTAAAGGTGACATCTGGTTTTAATACATGATTGATGACTTCTAATTAAGTCCTCATTTGAATTATGATTGGACTTCGACGCCACTTAAAAGCCTTGCACTCCAAAATATAACATGAAAAAAATACTAACAGGATTTAATTATTTTGAAGTATCAATGGAATGAATGGAATAAAAAGGATATAGCATTTTATAATGTCAATATACAGCACCAAACATAAAGCTCTGTATACATCTAGACTGTCCTTGAACAGACCATTATCTCATTTCTCCTTAAATGCCAATCACAAAGTCGATGCATTTTGAAAACAATGTCTACTTAGCATTCTCTCCCATCTCGAGCCGTTTTCATTACGCATGTTAGCCACACTCTGCACATATAAATCAGTTTACTATGCCACAAACTGGATCAGTCTGGAGCTGTTTTATAAAAAGGACAATTTATCTCACCACGCACTGTGCAACTTCATCCCACACCAGCTACCTAAGTACCCCACTAAACTGCACAATCAATTAACAAAAACACATGCCTTTCCATTTGTGGAACCAGCTAAAACACCATTCCTAAAATAGAAACACATAAAGTCACCCCGAGGTTAGGATGTATGGTGCACAATTATGGATGATTTTAAATACCCTTCAAGGATACATACTGTACACGCACATGACATGAGGCTGTTGACCAACTTATTCTCAGCTGCAGCATGTGTCCTTTAAAATGAAAATGAGGACGGCTTTATTTGTCTCTATTTGTGTTTAAGCAAACTGCATGATAATTTCCCAGTTGGCTATGTAGTCTACTTACTCTGGGATGAAGTGAACAGGCGAATGTGAGCAGCGGAGCAGTTAATGGCCTTGATGAATCTGTCTCTGTACACTCAGTATGCCTGATGAAAACCTTATATTTCTAAAGCCAGTGTTCACTGGGGGGCTTGATTCTGCACACAAGATACAGGCACTTAACGCGTGGCTGTTAATGAAAGCTCAAAAGCTTTGTGCAAAGAATAAAAAAACAGATATATAACATGGAGTTACCTTAATGGGAGATTTGTGTCCGTTGGGAGCTTGGTGTCGCACATATGCAGCGCTGACCTTGAGGAAGTATTTTCACGAGGTACTTAATTTTAAAAGGTATAACCGTTCTTATGGGGATAATTATTTAGCCTCTACCTTTTAGTATTCCATATTGTGCCAACGTTAAAATCCAAAAGTACATCTTGGTGTCACTTAAAGACAGCTGGTATAAAAAATAAAAAAAATGAAGAATTTTTTTTTTTTAGCAATAAAGATATGTAAGCTACTGTGCCAATATTTGCATATTGTGCAGTAAAGTAAACAAGTAAAAGTTTTAAAGGTAATCAGCATGACAGATATGATTACTTAACTACTGTATTCAGCCAATATTGTATTTATAACCATTGCACCCCTAAAATTTTGGCTCACTTAATAGTAAAAGCTAGTTAAAGGGCACAAAACTGACGGTTGTTGTGCACCTTGTACCTCTAATTCCCTGTATCTCGGAATGAAATTCTAATACTCTACTTGTCTGCTGTCTCCTCTCAGGGTGGTGCTCACTAACACTCAGCCAGCTGTCCTGCTGAAGCAAACACCAGTGAAGTCTACCTTGAGGATACTAGACGATGGTCCATTTCTGCTAACCTGTGGGGGAACTTTTCACACTGAGCCACGTGACTGGCTATCACAACGCCGCTCAGAGCGGACTACATACAGTACACACTCATTGGGCCTTGCTGCTTCTGAAGAGCATCTGTGTGAACTGAAAAGGAAGCGATTAAACATTAGAGAGTGAGGCGGAAGCATCTGAACCTAACTCTTACAGCCTGTATTCTGCACCGGGCCAAACTGTCTATCACAGCCTCAAACGTACTCATTACCATCACTGAACTGTGAAATTGATGTTGTTATAATTGTTATAATACAACTAATAATCGTAAGGACTCTTTGCTGGATTTTTTTGAGCCTTGGAAATCCCACTTATTCTCTTCTTGCTGCTCATTAATTAAAACCATTACCTGGTTATTGTAAAGTGTAGCACGTCACTATTACTATTTTTGCATGACCCACTGCGTATCCATGAGTATCCAGGATTGATTTTGACTTCGAAGAAGGACCCTTGAGCCCTCAACCATCTTCTGACTGTCTGCCCAACTGTAGCATTTTGGTGTGGAGCGGTGGTTTCAGAATTAGGCCTCTGGACGCTCGATGAAGATGACTTGAATTGGCAGGCCTAAAAGCCCCTTACCCCAGAGAGATAAAGAGAGAGCGCTTGGCAGTAGGACACACAACACACAAATGTGGGTGCCGAAGCGGCTTTGAGCCATGCTGGTGTTGCTACTCGTGGAGCCCTGGAGTACAGGCTATCATCATCCCTATCATCATTCACCCAAGCTGAGGAAGATTCAACGGCCCCGAGGAGCGAGGCTACACTTGTGAACGATTCAAAGACTGGGAAACTGCGCTAACACACAGAGATCCACAGCTACATCCTCAAACACAAATACAGACACACTAATACTCCTCTCAACAAATCTTTGATACAGGAAAAACAAAGCTGCGGCGGACGTGAAAGGCACAGAGACCGAGCAGGTTAGCAAGCCCTCTGCAATCACACCCTGGGTCGATCAGACCTTACACAGACACTTTCTTCCTGCGTTCACCACAATGAAGAACACCACACTTACATCTTGTTTTCAGCTACATGATAGTGAAAAAAAACACAAACACACACTGGCTCTGTGCTCACACAAAGGCTTTTATTTCAGAACATGATTGAAATATAGGGGCGGGAGCGGGGGGGAGGCGAGAAAAGCTGAGGCCGAGAGGGAGTGAAAAAGAGAAGGTGGTGGAAAATAAGAGGTGGGGGGTCTGCTGCATCTAAATGAAAAAGAGAAACTAAGTCGCCATGAGGGAGAAAAGGAGGAGAGGAGGTCTGGGCAGGAGGACTGAACCAGAGCTGATTGATCCAATCTCGTGTGTGTGGGAATCAACAGACGACTGGAGAGGAAACTATATAAGAGGATTAGAAAGAGAAAAAAAGACAGGGGAGGAGAGGAGGAGGGTGACTGCATGGACACTTCTGTAAACAAACCTGAGAGTGGATATAATGAAAGATTATGAAGGGGAGGAGGTGGTGGTGGTGGGCGGATGGGAGAGGTAGATGGCGTAAAAGATAAAGATGCAGAGAGAGTAGAGTGCCATAAGGGAGAGCGACAGTTGGAGAGAGTGACAGAACGAGGCAGGGAGGGGAGAAGACAGAAAATCTAAGGATCGTTAAGAGGAAGTGCCGATAGGACACCTTGGCATGTAGGCAAAAACACACATACTGTATAGGTTTGTGCCAAGAGGATATTTATGAAAGGGAAGCGGGGATAGTGTGGCACCGAAGCATATGCTAGTTGATATTCATAGAGCATTCCCAACATGGTCTCAGCTCCTACCTACCTACCTACCTCTTGTGTGCATGTGTTCCTCTCCCTTTATCTGTATTATACTTTATCTGTCTTCCAAATACTGGTAATGCTTGAAAATAGTCTTGTTTCAGCTAAAAATACCATTAAATAAGAGAAAAATAAAGCATGGGTCCATGCCTTACATATCAAATACTGCCTGCGTCGAGTTGAGACAGGAGCCGGTTGTTGTTGTTGCAGATCTCTTTCTCACACACACACACACACACACACACATAAAAAAACAAGCATGAACAGGTACACAAATGCAGCTATTTTTTTACACATATCTTACAGAAAAAAAAACAGTATCCAACCATTCTTCTTTTTGCTGCAAACTCAACTGATACTAACTTGAGTCTTCACTGCCAGGAACTCATTTCCCCTCTCCTCCACTGCCTGACTGTCCAACTCTCCATCTGTCTTCTCGCCTCAATCAACCCAACCCCTTCCTTCCTCCCCCCTCCCTCCATCTCTTCTATTGTTGCCATCTCTTGTTTGCATGGATTTTGACTGCAGCCAAGGGGCAATTTTGCATCTAGCATCGAGTTCACATACAAACACCCAAACATGCACATGCATGCATGCACAAAAGGGGGGGGGGGGGGGGGGCAACTTGCCTTTAGAGGATTTGTTTATCAAATGTGCTGTCAAATCATGTCAGGCATTTCACATCAGGGCACATTTTCCAGCCCCAGGCTACCCAAAAGAAAGGATTCAAACAAGAGTACGCCACAATGTAATTTCCACAACTTACACTACTGTATATTATTTATATTCTATAAATAGTGTGCTGTGAATGTAAGTGCACAAAGATCATTTTATCTGAATTGTAAATTCATGTTATTGATGTTGGTGTCAAGGATTCGCTAGGAGACAAGCCATAAAACATAGACCGAGGAACATATTAATGTTGCAGAAAAATGCTTCTCTGTAAAACATCTCGCTAAAACATTTCTGGGGATTTCAAGACCACTTTCCTGAATAATTTATAGAAATTTCACGAACAATAACAACCAAGAGAAAACATGCATTATACATGTCAGCTTATACTGAGACTCTGTTCTGTATGTGAAGGCTTTGTGTTCAGTATGTTTACCTATTTGTGTGTGCATTTCTCTGTGTGTTTTGGTCATAAACTAAGCCGTTGCCCTGTGTTTCTGAATATACAGTCAGGAACCTGTAGAATTCAGCTTTTCTATTTCTTTATTTACATGTATTCTCTTTGAAATTCCATTGGAGGGTCAGATATAGTGCAGTCACAACAAGTGTACATGTCTTCAAAGCAATCAACAGCACTTTGGGCAATTAATAGGATGTCCTTCTCCCCAATCTCTCGTCCATTTTAGTTTCATGTCACTTACTCCATTTCAGTTATTCTCCATGAAAAATCTCTTCCTCCCTGAGTTTCCCTCCTTGCAACTGTGACTGTCCAATTTTCTCCATCTTTGTCATCCTTTTGCTTTCTCTGATTCTGGTAATCTTCCTCGCCCGCTCACTCCACCATTCATCGCACTCTCTGCCTCTAAATGTCCAGTTTTCTTCTGCTTAGTCGCTTTGACCCATATAATACTGGACAGCTCATATAAAGTATGTCTGACTATTCAATCCCCAAATCTTCTTCACTTTACATTTAAAAAAAAAACTTTACTTTTAACAGTAGGTAGGAAATAGAGCAGATAAGTAAAGCAATTTTAGAGAAAGAGGTTAACTTTGTGGTTTGTCCAGCACTATCTTTGTGTAAAACTTGTCCTTTTGCCAACAACTTTTCCTACTTTCTCTTTTGAATGTAATGAAATACTTTAATATTAGAATCAGTGAGTTACAGCCGTTGTACTTGTTTTAATCCAGTTTCCTATTTCCTCTCTTTCAATCAGGAGCTGTGCACCAACATGGCAGCTGAGAGTCTTGCTGAGCTCCGTGATTGGCTCTTTCTGCTCCTCCTATGCCTCACCTTATTGGCTGAGGTGCTAGAACTGGCTGCAGCGGCAATTGCCATGGAGACGGGCGAGGGAGATGAGGGCATTGTTTGTCCCTCAGTGTGCCGCTGTGATGAGGGTTTTGTCTACTGCAACGACCGTGGCCTCAGTATAATTCCTCCACTACCATTAATGGCTGCCATCCTCTACTTGCAGAGCAACCGGCTGAGTAACGCTGGCCTGCCTCCCTCACTGGAACGCAGCACTTCCATACGAGTGATTTACCTATATGCCAACCAGTTGGATGAATTCCCTATACACCTCCCGCCTTCTTTACGGGAGCTCCATTTGCAGGATAATAATATACGAACGTTACCGAGATCAGCTTTGGCCAAGTTACCATTACTAGAACGTTTGCACCTGGATGATAACTCTATATCCACAGTTAGCATCCAGGAGCGAGCTTTTTCTGGGACTCCACGACTACGACTGCTGTTTCTGTCTCGGAACCACCTATCAAGCATCCCTGCAGGCTTGCCAGCATCCTTGGAAGAGTTGCGACTGGATGACAACAGAATTAGCACCATCCCCACACATGCCTTCCGTGGGCTCTCTTCCCTGCGACGCTTGGTTCTGGATGGGAACCTGTTGGCCAACACACGCATTGCAGATGACACCTTTTCCCGTCTCTCCAACCTGACTGAGCTGTCACTGGTCAGGAATGCCCTGCAGTCTCCGCCAGTCTACCTACCTTCGGCTCACCTCGTGCGACTCCATTTGCAAGACAACGGAATGACTCACATACCACGGGGAGCGCTGGACGGGATGCGGCGGCTACAGAGGCTGGACCTGTCAGGAAACAATCTGACCACTCTCCCACGAGGACTTCTAAAAGACACGGAAAGCCTGGAGCTGCTGCTGCTGCGAGGAAACCCCTGGTACTGTGGCTGCAACCTTCGCTGGCTCCACGCATGGCTGCACACCCGGGGGGCAGCAGTGACAGTCAGGGGTCTGACCTGTCAGGGGCCCGAGCCTGTAAGGGGCCAGGCCCTCAGAGAACTAACCTCCCTGATGGAGCAGTGTGAAGGCCCCCCGGCTGGTCCCAGTACTGGAATGGGGGTCAACCCAGCAGAAAAAGATGGAGGAGGTGAAGATGGTGTTGGAGGGGGCCAAGCAGTGGATTCAGTCCCCCATGGCAGCAGCACAACTACCTCTCTACTAGTCCCCACACAAGGTTCCCTCTTCACCCTGCGAGCCAAGTGGCCAGGCCTTGTTATGCCTCTGCCTCCCGGTGAAGGAGGACAAGTATCTGGAGAGGCACTGGAGCTGACTGTAAAACCTCTCTCTTCGGACAGTGTATTGGTGAGTTGGCTGTGCCCACAGCCGGCACCCTCCTTCCGCCTGTCGTGGCTGAGGTTGGGTAGCAGTGCAGCTCTTGGTTCCATAACAGAGACTCTGGTACCTGGAGAGAGGAGGCAGTACCTCCTTACTCAGCTTACCCCACGCTCCCATTACCTCATCTGTCTACTGCCACTACGACAGGAATCTTCCTTTGGGGGTTCCAGCATGGGTTTATCACGAGTTGGCAGCATGGACACGGACAGTAAAGAAACGTCCCCGGCCTGCGCTCAGATAGAGACTGGAGAGGCTCTGGTCAGCACAGGAGGGGAGGGGTCAGATAAAGAGGGACAGGACTCAGAGCTAACAGTCCTGCCGTTGGCCGGGATCATAGGGGGGGCCACAGCATTAGTAAGCCTGCTGTTAATCTTTGGCATCTTCTGCTGGTATGGACAGAGAGCAGGTTATGTGTCCGGGGACTCATACAGCAGGGGCCGGGGTGGAAAACCTTACGATGACTATGTAGAGTCAGGCACCAAGAAAGACACTTCCATCTTAGAGATCAGGGCCCCTCCTGCAGGGTTTCAGATGACAGCTATGGCCCATCAGCCCCTGCAGCCTAAGCTGGAGGATGTCACCTACATCCACACCATTTTCCCCTCTTCTTCCTCTTCATCCCAAGCTAACGGGACCTACCGGAGCAGCCACGGGGCCGGCAGCCTGAATGGCACCATCCTCAGCCAAACCAGCCACCATCATGTCACTTATGGTACCAACCGTGGCTACAGAGAGGGTGGCATCCCAGACATAGATTATGCCTACACGTGATGATACAGGGACACACTCCCTGAGCCACGATTGCCAGGCGCCATTTCTATGATGACGACCTCTTGGCTGGTGGCCATTTTGTCCTTGGTTTCCAAAGTACCCTCTGTGCCTCTGCTGGTTCAATTCTGATTGGTTTGCTAAGTAGAAAAGACTGATTTCAGCTATGTTGATTGGACATTGCTATTAAGTGACAGAAGTAACAGTCCTACTATATTCTACTACTGTATACTACATTATACAGTAGGTCCTTTCAGCGCAACTTAATAGTTATAAATGGTTACGTTTTCTCTTTTGGATATCTCAGTGTCTTTCAAACCTACTGTTCTTCTCAGTTCATAATAATACACAGTAACTTATTTGAGGTTGATATACTAGGCTTAGCTGATTTAGCAGGATATATATTTATAATATGAGGAAAAGGCACTTGATGTGTATAGAGATAGCTCTCATATCTTCCTACCAACTATAAGCTCTGTGCTGTATAGATAAAAGGGATGACAGAGGGAGAAATCAATGGTTGTTATAACCTACAGATGACAATGCATCATGGATGACATGAAAAGATGTGTTCCTAGCCCCCTCCTTTTCCTCTAGTTTACTCCCCTCCTTTTTATTTTTTCCTCTTTTCCGCCTCTTTTTTTTTGCTGAGGCTCTTTCCTTTTATTTCTCTCGAGTCTTTTGTGGTGCCGTGAGCAGAGGACGACTTTGTTCTCGCCAAGGGAGCTGACAGCAGTGATAACAGTTCTGACAGAGACGGGAGACACAAACCACAGCATGGGGAGACTAATGAGAGGGAGAGAGACCAAGAGAGAGAGAGAGAGAGAGAGAGAGAGAGAGAGAGAGTGAGAGAGAGTGAGTGAGTGAGAGTGAGAGTGAGAGTGAGAGTGAGAGTGAGAGTGTGTGTGTGTTGGTGGAGGTGGTGGTGGGGGGGGGGGGGGGGTTGATGGATGGATGGATAGAAAATAAGACAAGCAGAGAGGGGTGCTGTTTTGGGCATGGGGGCACTGACAGAGGTATGTTGGCTTAAGGCAGAGAGTGAAATGAGAAAAAAAGGAAGATAAGTGAAAAAAGGGCGTGTGACAAATGCAGCAGCAGGACGTAAAAAAGTAGACAAAAGGAAAAGAAGATGGGGGATCGAGAAGGGTGCGGTCGGGGTAAAGAAGAGGGGCGACAACTGGAATAGTGTGACATTATCAACCAAAAAAGTTTTACCCAGAGTGTATCCACTACTGCAATCAGCAGATACCACTTCCTTTAAGGACTGCTGTTTTCAGTTGCCTGTGATCAATATTTTTTGGGTAGGTTCCACATTATTTGTCATGTATCGTCATCATAACACAGACCAATTTACATTTAAGAGAGGAATTGCAAGACAATCGGAGAAAAACGATTGCCAAGACCACAAGACAAATGAGTAGCTTTTGAAGAACGGCTATTAAAAATCTCTCCCTCAGAATTAAGAAAAAGTACGGCATGCACCCAATTTCTATTGTGGTCTGGTCTCCTTATTAAATTATCTTTGCAAATGAAGTGAAGAAACCTAATCAGACATCTCATAATAGTAACCCTAATTCTAATTGAGTTTTAGCAGCTAATCATTTTTTGGTGGAAATCAGAACTACTTTGGCCTAAATACTCTTTGCTAAAATTCACTCATAACAATCTATCTTTTCAATTTCATTCAAAAAGTTTGAACTGTTTTAATTGGTATTTAAAGTTCAAAATACAAGACAGTAAGACAGTAAGAGTGGGCAATATGGACAAAACCATCTATCATAGTATATGAACTTTTATATTGTGATATTTATATGTATTGGGACATAGAACCTGGGATATATTGATTTGAACCAATTACTAAAAACTAATTATAAAGCCAATTACCAAATTATAGTACTTCATCACATTGATGCAAATGAAATTCTAATATTGCCATAAAGTAGTTATGCTTTTTTTTTATCTGTAACATAATGACCGTATACAACAAGAGATATTAAAGTGGGAGCTTTCAGAAAACTAAGATTAGTCTATTACATCAATCTACAGAAAATGAATCTACTATTTTGATAAATGACATTCATAAGTCCTTTTCTAAGCAAAAATGCTAATAAAAAAAATCCTTGTTTCAGCTTCCCAATTATGAGTATTTGTTAGTCTTACGTGATAGTAAAGTGAAAATCTTTATGATTGGACTGTTAGTTGGATGAAACGCACAACAGCTTATACACCAGACGATTAATAAATTAATTGAAAGATACAGATTAATCACACAGCCACATAATATGGTATTCTCACAGTATCTGTCATCATATTTCCCCACCCTACAAGAGGGCATTTGAATTCAGAGTCATTTAAGTTGAAGGCAAAGTTAAATAAAAAAATATGACTTTAAAACAGCTGAAATTTCAAACTTGATATGAAGCTTTGTGTTAGGAAAAGTACATTAGTCGACTCAGGTCGTCTAGTTTCATAGGTCGTAGTACAGCAAAGACAGTTCCGTGACCAGGGATCACAGCCTGACCGCTACACTGTGCATCTCAACAGAAAAACAAACATAATACACACCGCATGAAAAAGGAACCTGCTTTCTGACTGTCTCTCAGTGACCCCACTAATATTATTTATGGGAGGAGAACTTAGGAAAACGCTAACAGCCAGAGATCAAAAGAGGAAGAGGAGAAGGTAGAGAGGGAAAATAGAGGGAAGGATGGAGATGAGTGACATACATATATACATATATATATATATATATATATATATACATATATATATATATATATATATATATATATATATATATACACATATACATATATATATATATATACATATACATATATATATATATATATAGATAGATAGAGAGAGAGAGAGAGAGAGAGAGAGAGACTATAAGTGTTCCATTCTTACTTTGAGTAGCTCTCTTTCTCTTTTCCAGACTGTGTTACTGTGTATCAGTAATATTGGACAAGTTTTGGTGTGTTTTTTTTTTTGCTGCATTTGTTTTAGTTTTTTAAGAGCACTGAAGCTTCCTTTCATTCTGTGCAGAAATCCTTTTTCCTTTAAAAATGTCACCTTCAGATGTAATAATGAAAACACTCTTATGTATAAACATAAAAATGGGTGCAAAATGCTATTCCATTCATTGGTCGTCTTTTTTTCTACACAGATGAATAAAGACTTCTAAAAGGAAAAGTAGGTGCACGAGTTCTCCTTGTGCGGTGTGTGTGTGTTTGTGTGTGTGTGGTTCATTAAATCTGAAACAAAGGCTGGAGATTTCAAATAATGCACTGGGATGGCTTAAAAAAATATAAATCAATGGGAGGTTCAAGATTATTAAAATGATTTATGATGAGACAGAGTGGACCTCGTTAAATCACACACACATCAGCTGCTCCAATTCAATTTGGAAGAATCTGCCAGCAGGCGCATGTTTTTATCCCGAGTTGGTTGCGTGTTAGCCAGTGTTGTATGTTTCACTAAGCGACATACATGAGAAACTGTGTGTGTGTGTGTGTGTGTGTGTGTGTGTGTGTGTGTGTGTGTGTGTGTGTGTGTGTGTGTGTGTGTGTGCGTGCGTGTGTGTGTGTCCTGAAGACATGCCTCTCATTCTAAGTGAGTGCTAATACTTGTGTAAGCATGGATCAATATAACGAACGGGGGAGTGTATAAGTGTCCGTCTTAGAGTGAATGCCTGTGTTGGTGAAGGAGAGAGTCAGAAGAAAAGTACTTGATGTAGATAGAAATGGGTTGGTGTACAGTGTGTTTGAGAGGGAGAACGTGTACTGTAGATGTGATGCAGCTGTATCTGGACGTCTGTGCTCTTTACAACAATGCCCTGAGTTCTTATCCGTCATTATGGAGGCCTTTCACTTTTGCAGTCTATTATCTAGTGTCGTGCCCTCCAGCTTAATTATTGTAACTCGCATTACACCCAACAAAAACATGTACACTCAGAGACTTGAGACTGAAATGTACCCTTGCACTGCAACAAATGGAATCAAAGTGGATTTTTCAGATAGGCCTCCATTGTGTTACTAGAGTAGTAAAACATTTTCAAGATATGGAACACGTTCTACATGGATTGTGCATTCAAGTGCAACAGTCTCTTCAGTGTCAATGCCTTGCTTTAATTCAGTGCATTTCTGAGTACTTTGCCTCCATTTCTTCAACAAATGAGCTCAACTCGCAGATTTGCAATAAAATGGTCAGTTGCATTTTAAACTCTGAGCTCAGTGTTTTCTTCAGCACAGGGCTGTTAAGAGTGATGTAAAGCTGCATAGCACGATAAAGTGGCTTCCAGTGTTTGCATCCATTATACGCTGCTTTGGCAAAAGGTCAATGTATTCCTGTAAATGCATGCATTTGAGGAAATGTATGTATATACATTCTAGCTATGCACAACAGAACAGAATAATTTCCACGCCACAATCTTTTTTTTTTGGATACAAATATCCCTACAAGTACCAAGTATCATTTACTGAAACTGAAAATCAACTGCAGATTAAACTCACAGCAGTCAAGGGAACAGTGGAGAAAGACAGAAAACAGATACAATATATGGACATGAGAGTGGACATGGGCGTACTATAAACATCAACACAGGTACGTGCTGTCAAAAGGTCCATATATGAAACGCACAAACAAATGCACAAACAGCATTGCTAAACTTGAAACAATATTTCACGGATTTACAAACCTTGAACCCAAATCCTCACCTCAGCTGTAAATCCAGCTGAAGACTCACGTGAATTTTAAATCACTCTTAAAAGTAATTTGTTGATGGACATAAACTTGTACGCCTTTCGAGTGACGGGAGACTGGTGGTCCCAATGTACCACAATGGAGCTGCATAACAAACACTGACACGTTTCTCTTCACACACACACTGCAAGAAACCAGTGAAATACCTCAGAGGTATGAACTGATCCAACAACAACAAAACATGAAGTTGTGGTGGTCTGGGTTCCTCTGTAGCGATGGATGGAGAGGACATCACTGGAATAAACAAGGCAAAGAACAAAAAACAGCCTCTGGGGGATTCTAACAACATCAACTGTATGAATTAGGGTGGCCTATCAGAGGGAGAGCCACTTGAGTGCCACTGCAAGAAGCCTCTAGTGAGATGGAAGAAAAAAAGAAGCTTCTGCCATAACCATGCTTAAAGCATGTACAAAAAGATAACCAAATTGCCCTTGAACTGCAATTGTCCTCTATTCAATTTCCGAGCGTCATGTGTGTTTATCTTTTAAATTAGCATAATTATCCGGCCTGTATACCACTCGATTTTTTTGTAACCTTGCTGTTAGGAAAAAGAGCATCTGAAATTGAAGAAAAATTAAAAGCATTTATAACCTCAAGTCATCTTTGCCTCATTATCTGTCTGAGACTGACATTAAGTGAATAGTTGATTGTTTCCTTTTCTTCACATGACAAACCATCAGGCATTCAGTTTCATCTCCCGCCTACACGAGGAAATTGAAGAGAAACAACTCTGGCTGAGGAGCGCTTCAGGCGCTGGGCTCCTGCTGGATGGGGTCCTCCAGAGATCTCAGCCTTCACTCATGGTCGGCTTACTGCCCACCTCTCCGGGGCTCTACACTCTGGACCGCACTGAGACCTCAGCACTTGTAGTTTTGGCAACTTGTGATTTCTCTGGAGCACTGACTCGTAGCCTTTCTTTAGCAGAGGCAGACACATAGCAGCCAAAACATTAATGAATTCCAGGAGCACAGTAAATTATTCATTGCTTGGTTGAAAATGCTACAGAGTGGACTCTGATCATACCAGCGGTCCAGCACACACACAATGTGCTGCTGGTTCAAGGCTGCACAATTTAGTGATGACAATTATATAAAATAAAAAAACATTCAACAAACATTATACAAAATATCAGAATATCTATATAACCGGTTGTCTACTGCAACCGGCCACTTGATTGGGATCTGCAAAATTGAATGTGTTCTTCTTTGGCCCATGCTACACCTTTCAACAAAGTTTAATAAAAATCGGCCCGGTAGTTTTTCTGTTATCCTGCTGACAAACAGACAAACAAACAAACATACAGACAAACCGAATCGTAAACATAACCTCCTTGGCGGAAGTAATAATGTAGAAGCTACATTATTTTCTTCGCTCTCAAAATCATAACACTCAGATGGTGACAAACAATTAAAGATAAAGCAGGTGATTGGCACAGAGTTATATTTGCAGGACCGACTGTCGCTAAGAAGACCATAATACACTCATGGTTTTCCCCGGACATCCCGTCAGCAAAAGAATGGCTAAATCATTTTAGAGACATTGCTCTTTTAGAAAAGTCATTGGCTGTCATACATAAAGCGCGAGCATCTACTGTGCAGGCCTGGGACACTCTTATCAGTTCTCTTTCGGACATAACATTGCTTGCTCGCATACAAGGTGTTACTGTGAATTATGGTGTGTGACTGCAAGACTCTCGGTCATCCGGTGGTTCTGGAAAATATCTGTACCCCTTTTTTTTTTGCTTACTTTATCTTTGCAGGTCAGCTCATCTCCTGTCCTCTATTTCTACTCTTTCTATTTACTTATGTGTACAATGTGTGTGTGTGTGTGTGCGTGTGTGTGTGTGTGTGTGTGTGTGTGTGTGTGTGTGTGTGTGTGTGTGTGTGTGTGTGTGTGTGTGTGTGTGTGTGTGTGTGTGTGTGTGTGTGTGTGTGTGTGTGTGTGTGTGTATATATATATATACATACATACATACATACATACATACATACATACATGCATACACACACACACACACTGTATATATGTACAGTATATATATATTTTTTTTCTTTTTCTTCTTTCACTAAAATTCTTTAATGGCAAGGCAATGGCACTATGTTCGTAATGTAATGTTCAAATTGTTCAATAAAAAGTTTGTCACAAAAAAAGATAAAGCAGGTGATATTTGTCAATACATCCCATTGAAAGACACTTAATGTGAGCAACTAACAAGTACTGTATTCTCTGTTTATCTAAAGCCTGATATATATTATTTCTTTGTGTCATAGAACACCATTGTTGTCCAAAAACTGAAGAAAAAAAAATGAAATTTATCTTCAAAGATATTTGCTTATGTTTACAGTGTGTGTAAAAACGATTTAACCTTAAATATCTCCCACGACAGATGCACTCTTTACTCCTGTTTGAGTAGCGTTTGCTAAAATCTAAAATGACCATCTTTCTTATGAAATTATTGGGCTTTTTTAATAATGAAAGTATATATTAATAAGGAGTTTTTAAAGATTTATATCTTGGAATAAACAGGCCTAGAGCAGCGTTCCATCCACAGGTTAACTCAAAAGGGAGACAGACTAACACATGGTTTTGGTCTTTTCATGAGATTTGCAGGCAATAAATACAAATATAGAAAAATGCCAGCCTTTAAATGTGCAGAACATTGCTCATCATAAGCAGACAAAACCAGTATCTTTAATATAACATTAACTTTAACATTTAATAAAACCTTGAGGCCAGCTCTTTCACTATACGCACATACCCACACACAAATGTGCAAAGATTAACACACATGCACGCAGCGGTTGAGCTTGCAGAAGACACAGAAAGTAAAGGGTGTAATAATTCTTTTCACTGCTTGACATTACTGTGATTGAGGTGTCCGTTGTATATCAATTAGGGCTGTCAGTTTAACGCGTCATTAACGGCGGTTCTTTCGGATCTAGTTAGACCGGAAACAAAACAGGCGCTCTGGCACGCCACAGGCGCACACACTTGTTTGGGCTTGCGAGCTAGTAGGCTCGTCACAGCGATTAGCTTCGGAGCGAGTAGTGACTCTACAGTCAGTGAGATAAACAAAGTGTCTCCCTGTTCTTTCTGGCCACGGTGGGAAACCTGTCGCAGACAAAGTTAACCCTCTCCTTGATATTACGTTATTTATGGAGAAGGACAACCAGGAAATGAGTCGGGGGAAACCATAGTTGCTATGACGACGAGCCACGCTCGCCTCGGCATGAGGCAGTACTATCATGGATGTAGAGTAGCCTACTATCTGCAATGGAAAATGGAGGTAACAGTGTACATTGTGTGACAGAATATTAGCTCCAAGTGAGAATGTTAGTGTGAAATTTAACACTACGTATATGCTAATGTTGTTTTCAATAAAAAAAAAAAAACATTTGCACAAAAGCAAGTCGATCCACTTTTCCATGTTGATGAGAGCATTACAATGAGAAAAAAAAATGGGAAAAAAAGAAATCAAGGGACATTTAGAATAGATAAAAATGTACGATTAATTGCGATTAATCGTGAGTTGACTATGACATTAATGCGATTAATCGCAATTAAATATTTTAATCGTTTGACAGCATTATATCAATGCATCACAGTGTCCCTGGCTTTCACCCACATTTAGTTTACTTGACATACAACAGGAACCAAACTTCAGGGATACATATTCTTCATTTTTAATCATCAGTGTGTTGAAAGTGAATTGACCAAAGCAATGTTCTTGCATGTGCATGTTTACCAGGGGCTTTGAAAAACAAAACATTATGCTTTAATCAACTGGAATAATTAAAATAAAACGCCACAGGTTGAATAGATTACCAGTTTAAAAACTCAATACTATTGTAGCTAGAATTATACAAATCAGGTAAATCTGTGACAATAAAATGTGCTGTGTATGGACTACAACCAGATGGTCATTCTATCTTGTCTGGACTTAACAGCACAAACTGTACAGGATGTTATGTTGACCATTTTACTCCATGCATTAAATCTACTGATTCATGTCCCACTTTCAGGGAACATCTACACTTTACAAACTGATGCGCTGATTGATCAACGTGTCTGTCAGTCCGGCTCTAACAAGGGTTGTCCAGCCATGGACAATGGTGACAACAGGATAAGTGGATAAATAGTTCCTATAAATAGGCTTGTCATTTCCTAAGCTCTGATAATGCAGCGGGGGCGACAGCATGAGCATCGGGCACCACTTCACAACAACGCCTGATAGATCGCAGTTACAAGACGGTAATTGTGTGCAGTGTGTGCTGTGTGTAGTCTCAATACTCTTTGCGTGTCTGTGTGTGATTGTGTGACAAAAGCATTGTTTGTGATGAGGACATTTGAGCAGACAATAAGAGCTCCTTGCATTTCCTGGTGGATACAGGGTAAGAGGACTCAGGGTTAGATTAAAGCCCATTTTGGAGGTTACAATGGTGCATCCTTTGTACTTTGTTCACTAAGCTATGATTACAAAGATGAGAGAAAATGGAGGCTTATTGTCAGGCTGCATTATACTTTATTATTCAAACAGCACTGCCTACAATGAGGATAATCTTCCCCTAATGTGCTTTTTATTTCCATATCTAATTAGTTCTCATTCCGTCTTGCGTGTCTTAGTTCTAGTCAACATTATTTGCACAGCTGGTTCAGTGAAACAGGGTTGGATTCAATGTCAAAAGTCTAAATGAAAAACATCGATCATAATAGGTTGATAAACTCATTAAAAAAGGCCAATCATCAGGTGATTGTGGGCACACTTAGCATGCGTTTTCTTCTCTTTTTTTTTGGAGCAGCTCAAGTATTCGACCTGAGCAGCTAAGGAGTCGAGGACTTTGGATGCACAGCCAAAGCCTTAATGCTAGGCGGATTACTTGTCTGGCACTAAAACCAATATATGAAAAAAGGTGCACTATTATTGTCATAAAGAACTGCGAATGCAAACGATTATTGCCACACTAAGGAGTGCATTAAGTGAGACAGCACAGAAAATTTAACTCTGCCCTACACAAGGAAAGACATACAAGTTTGACAGCTGGCTGCTATACAAACTGCACATAATTGTCACACTGCCACAACCTCAAAGGACTTGCTTTATATAATATCAATAAGTCTGGTCACATTTAGTCAGCCATTACAGGACGTCAAATGAAGCGAATTGAATGCTCTCAATTAGTAATATAATCACATGAATATTTAATTTTTTTTTTCAATTAGCTTCTTACTATAAATTATATACTATGAATACATCTGCCAAAGTTAGTGCAGTTTTGTCTATTTTAAATTTACCTATTAGAATTATTTTCTTGTATTTAATATATCTCCTTAAAGCACTTTGGTAAATATGCATCGTTTTTAATAGTGCTCTATAAGTGCATTCTTTGCTTGACTTTCCAACCTTGGAATTGAGAAGGACTGCACCTGACCATTTTTGTAACTTTTCTGGAACAGACAATCTTTATGTAACGAGTGTCCAGGTGTGTGGAGGTGTTAACGTAAGGTAAGTTACTGTCTGGAAGAGGCTATGATGGGAGGCCTTTAAGTGTGGCCATTTGGTAGCCTGATTATCTGACCAAATTTCCGTTGCACTTCTTTAATGCAGGATGACATTGTGTTCATGTTAGCTGATTTCTTGTTGGAAGGGGTTATGCTCTAACCAATCAACAGCAAGTGATGAATCTCTCAGGCCTCAGGTTATTTCCAGACAACATGGAAGCTATGGTAGCTAGTGGTTACATTTGTCACAAAGGCCGAAAAAAGAAAGATTCAAAGATCTGCAGCCAGGCTAATCATTCAGAACAGTTGTTAACACTTGCCGTTGGACGGCACTTTGTACAATCTAGTTCATTTTAAGCATATTGTACCCTTAGTCTCTCAACCATACTTAAGAAGAAAAAGGTGAAATTTCCCGTCCGTCCAGCTTTGAGATTGACAATCTTTACCTTTACCACAGACAGAACAAAATCGCTAAACTAAATCCAGCAACGGCTTCCCCTCCTGCACCTTCAGAAGATCTTCTCCCGGCATACCAGGAGTCACAATGCTGCACAACAAACCAACAGATGTGAAAGCAGCACTTGCCTTGATGACAGAAGCTCTGATGGGCCAAGTGCTGATGATCAAGCTGACTCCTTTTCTCTTTTACTCCCTCATTCACTCCATCTCCTTCCATCTCCCACATTGGCCCAATCAGACTAATGAGGCTCGCACTTCCTCCATCCCTTCCTGCTCGCTAAAGTGGCGATTGATTGGAGGGGTGGGAAAGCTTTTAACAAGGGAGGGGTGGGAGAGAAATAATTAGCACGAATGAGCTTTTCTGCAAACTCCTTCACTTTGGCTTTTCTTATTCCATTTATTTACTGACCTGGACAACATTAGGGATTAACTCTCGAAGGGTATGTTAACTTCTCAATGTCAGGGTGTAAATCAATCTGAAGCTGTAAACTAAGGCCCGTTTGTCTAATGCCAATGTCTCGCTCCTCTCGGGTCACATCCCTGCGATGATGTCTAAATGGAAGCGGTAAAGAAAAAAAGGGGGGAAGGGAGAGGACAAAACTCTGGAGATGCACCATAAAGAATCATAGCTTTTTCTTCCATCTCACACTCAAATTGAGACACAAACTGGACATTAGAGCATCCAGCAGAAACTCTGGGCACTGAACCTTGAAAGCTCAAATTTTTCAGTACACGGAGAGCATTAATGTCGCTGCCCAAATGACCAGTAAAGTGGTCTTTCCGACAGTTGTACCGTAATTAACTCGGACAGATATGAACTGGAAAAACTAGAGCAGCAGCACAGCCTAAACTCATGCTGCAGCCTCCAAACTTCGCCCATGGCAAAGACACAGATACAAGAGGACAGAGTGGACATAACACAACTTCAGCGCAGTGATGAAAAGTATGAGATACAAGCGTCTAGATTTAAGCTAGGATTTAAGGGTCAGTGTGCATGTTTAGAAACCTCAAAAAAGTGCTAGGAAAAAACTAGCAGAAATCTACTGCTGAACATAAAACCAAATGTCAGTCAAGCCCAGTTTAAAAGCTACTTTTCAAGTAAGTTTTGAAGTATATAGAACCTGATTCATTCCTCACAGTGGTGAGCCTTAGATCGTCTCAAGCCTTAAGGATATGAAATACGCACACAGCCTTCAATTCACTTTACCATTAAAAACAAGCCACTTTAAGTGGGTGTGAAAGAGTAATGTTCTATTCATTTGATTTGTACATGTATCATGAGGAGGATTAAGTGAGAAAGGCCTCAAAACAAATACAGAGAGAAATTACTACAGCTTAGATATTAGCTCTTTTCAGAAGCAATATTACTGCACAGGGATGATGGTAATTATAGCAAGCATGTCTCCTCCGTGACAGGCTACTCTAACATTAAAGATTTAAATTTCATTTTTAATTTCACACTGGTTCTATAAAGAAACTTGTTTTAATTTACACAGCTTTGATAAAGTCCAGTCTTTAGTACAGATGAAAAATATTATATTCAAGCACATTTATGATTGAGACGTTTGCTGTGTTTACACATTAAATATAGTAATTTAAAGGTCCTGTCACTGCTGTCTGTGGCTGTGAATCAAAGCTGACACCCAGTGGTTCTGCACGAACAGTAAAACGACTTGGGCTACAGACTAGAGCCTATGTATTGATCTATTAATTTTATTCGATCAACTGGAAATTAATCAGTAACACTTTTGATAATCAATTAATTAATAATTTTCAAGCAACTGTGCCAAAGTTTTCCGTTTCCTGCTTTTCTTTGTAAGACATGATAGTGAACTACATTGTTTTTTGGTTTTGAACTGTTGTTTGGATAAAACCTAGTCTGGATCGTCAACAATTCATTTACCAGATAATCGCTGTGTGTATTTTGTCCATAGCAAGTCGAACTGGGGGGGAAAAGGGGACTGAGTACCCAGGGCCCTCATGTGAGCCCAGATGCTAGAATGGATAGCTGTGGATGCGGGGAGGAGCCCATAGAAAATCCCTTTCTACAGGGCCCAGAATTTTGTGCTACGCCCCCGCCAATCGGTTCCAAATAGTCCCAGTTAGAGTAGATGCCGTAAACATATTTTTTGTAAATCTTTACAACCGTTCCCCGAACAAACCAAGCAGGCATCATCATCGTTGGTGGTAGCAGCTGGAGGCCTGCTTTAGGCTGCTTCTCTTCAGCTGGGTCAGGGGCTCTTGTCAAGATTGACAGGATAACAAATAGCTCAAAATATCAAGATATGCTTGCATAAAACCTGCTGGCCTCTGTCAGAAAGCTGAAGATGAAGAGGAATTTCACATTCCAACATGACAATGACCCGAAGCACTCATCCAAGTGGACTAAGGCATGGCCTCAAACACGGAAAATCAAAGTCTTTGACCTCGATCCCATCGAAAACGTGGAAAGACCTAAAGAGAGCTGTACACAGGATTTGACAGCACTTGTTTTTGCAAAGAAGAGTGGGTTACAATTGCAAAGTCTGTGCAAAGTAAATAGAGATTTATTCCCAAAGACTTGCTGCTGTAATAAATGCAAAGGGTGCTTCCACAGAGTTATTAGTTAGGCGGGGTGTGCAGACGAATGCGATCATCGGGTTTTATTTTAAATGTTCCTAATAAGTGACTATTTGTTGTTTTCTCTGGAGTTTTGTTTGATGGAAGACCAGATAAAAGGTGGCACAAGCCTGACATTCACTTTGTTGTTATTTCGGTCTATTTAAAAAAAACTGCAATTTCATAAGGGTGTGTAGACTTTTTATATCCACTGTAGCTGGTAGAGGTGGTTTATGGCTAACTTTTGACAGCACACCATATTTACTCTGAAACAGCATCAGCAATACCAATTTGCCTCTGGAAGTGCTTGTGTGGGTTGGTACAGACAGTTGACGGGTATATTGTGAGAATGTGTCCTTAAGCACAGCTTCACAAGTCAAGTCAAGTCAGGGCAGTGGGGATACTGCTATAGGAACTAGAGCTAAGGAAGTACAGTTACTAGGGCAGGGAGAAACAGTGCGGCTCATGAGGGATCTGTAACTGGTTCTGCTTCATAGCAGCAGCAGCAGCATATGAACCCATTTTGCTTTTTAGAGTAAACAATACAACTCTTAATTAATTCCTACAAAAGTAGAAAGGTCAGCTGAGAGGCAGACTTCTATTTTATCTTGCTTTAATTTAAGCACCCCTTATGCATCAAAACACACACACACACACACACATAAATACATTCAGGCCCATGTTATAAATAGTCACAGTCTATGTATCTGTTTTGAGGCTTTCTTACAGCACACACACACACACACACACACACACACACACACACACCCATGTAAAATATTTTTCTGCGATAGCTACCCTTGAGCTCTTGTCAGAGGAGCTGACAAGAGCTCAAGGGTAGATGTATGGTTACTGCAGCACAGAGAGACATAGAGAGCACCCACTGTGGGGGCCTGTGGGACCTCAACAATCTCTGTTCTGGGCTTTCCATCACCTCCTCTGACCCCTGTTACTACCAGGGAGGCTGGCTGGATCACAACAACACATCCCTCCTGATTAAAACCATGGATAAATGACTTGATGAAAAAGTGGCAGCCATCTTGTTTCTATGCTGTTTTGCTGCACCTTTTAATATGTTTAATATGTATCTGTAGTTGTTACAGATCAGTTACCGATCAGTTACTGTTTTCGTTTTTTTTCGTTGACCTTGTGAAGTGCCTTTGAGTACCTATAACCTTAAAGTGCTATAAAAAATAAATGCATTATTATTATTATTATTATTATTATTATTATCATTTAAGGATGAAATGCAGCCTTGAAAACACTAATTCCTCAGGCAGAAAAAAAAGCTACAACTGGCTACAACTTGATTATCCTCTAAAAACTGCTACATGATGCACATACTTAAAACAAACAGACTATCAACAGCTGAAGCACTGAGACTGGAGTAGAGATTGTGGCATTCAAAGTCAATCTGTGACAAAAATCACTTAATCCTTGGCCTGATGCTGGAAAATCCCTTTTAAAGTGGTTATGCATGCATTACACAAAGATTTCCACTTTATGTCCCCTATTACTCCAGTCAGAAGAGGTAAATGCAGCTCAGGTGAGATCTGAAAAACAATTTTAGCCGCTCTGAAGCAATTTACAACAACAAGTCAGGCCTGACAATCTTCAATACAGCAGTGGCGAAAGCACGGATGTCTGCCAGGTGCTAAGCACAGCGCTAAGCTCCATTGACAAAGCCAGCTAAGAATCAGTGAAGCCTTGCAGAAGGAGTGTGATGCTGTGCCACTGTAGGGCAATGCTCTTGTAAGGGGCTCTATACCTGCAGAACCGAGGGCTTCACCTGTTTAATCTTCTTAAAATTACCAAACAGGATCACTGAACACATCTCTCTCAGCTGTTCTCCTCCAGCTGTTCTAGTTGATGTCCTTCCGTCTGTCTGTCTGTCTGTCTGTCTGTATGTATGTATCCATGCCCACCCAACGCCCTGGTCCCTTCATCCTTCATAACCCCCAAGCCCCATAACCAACCTCCACTACAGCTATCGGTCTTCATCAACCACTGACTTCTCTGGAATCAATAAAAGATGCTCCACTGCTGTGGTGAATTTATATTGGAGCCATCCAAGCTCAAACACTGATGTTCAATTATTGATGCTTACCCCCACACCCATCCTCTTATACGTAGTTCTGTAATAATGAAACATTAAGTTGATATTGGAAGGGTTTTGCTGTACTGATGTCTTAAATTCATGCTGCATATTAAAGTATCTATCTTTACATTTTACAGTGAGATAATGTTAAAGCTCTGATATCAGTGCCACCTCCACTAACATCCAGAAACTAAAGACTAAGGCTGTTACATATGAAAAAGAAAAGGAGAGAATCCTCACATTTGAGAATCTGGAATCAGAGTATGTTTGGCATTTTTGCTTGAAAAATGACCGAAACAATTCATCAATTATCAAAATTGATTGACAATCGATTAATAGATTTATTATTGCAGCTCTAAAAAGATATTACACATTGCATTGCATTACAATACCGAGGTTTCTTCTTAAAAGGAGTTTTTCCTCGCCACTGTCGCACTAAATGCTTGCTCTTGGGGGAATTACTGGAATTGTTGAGTCTTTGTAAATTATAGAGTGTGGTCTAGACCTACTCTACCTGTAAAGTGTCCTGAGATAACTCTTGTTATGATTTGATACTATGAATAAAATGTAATTGAATACAATACAGTTTCTTACATTTTACAGACAAAACTAACATTAGTCAAAATAATCAGCAGATTTATTGATAATGAATATAATCAGCGACCCTGATGTTTTTATTTGGAAACTAGATGTGAAAAATTGGAGTTGTCTTCAAGGACAAGACATTTAAATGTTGCAAACGCATTCACCGCAGCAGTTTGTGCCACTAAAACAAATGGAGCGAGGCAGCGAGGTACCATCAGTTGAGAACTCAAGCACCAGGAGTAACCAAACATCTGGATGTTATAAATATGGTGAGCCCAAGAAGACAGTCTGAAAAATGTTAACGTTCTAAGAAAAACTTTCCACGTCACTAAAACAAACAGCTTGACGGTGGTGTGTTAAAAATGTGAAGGGGGGAGACGGCATATGGAAACATGCTCCGCTTTACACCCCTCAATCACTCCGTTTAGTTAAGAGTTGTCTTATTTTCAGGGCAGAATGCATTAAAGGTTATGATGCGTTTGAGATGATGTCTTGACTGAATTGTACTATTTGATTTTGTCAGCATCTCATGTTTTTTCTGTGAATATCACAAAGCTTTTCAAGTCTTCCATTAGTTAAAACTGGCTTGTTTATGCTTGGCTTCTCTGAAGAAATGCTTTTCTTTAAGACCGACAATTCCTTTTTAAAAGCCTATGTCACAATAATGCCACGCTGACAGTGAAAATTATGCATTTGGTGGAGTATGTAAGTGAGACAAAGTCTGACCTCAGGTCAACACCCCGCCCCCTGCTATCCATCCGCTCATCGGTCCAGCGTTCTTTCTAGGTTTCTTATCTGTAAGGAAGTTACAGTACAGTCTACAGACACGCTCTCTCTCACACATCCTGTCTGTCACCTGCAGGCCAAGAAAACTATTGGCTCTTATCTTGTATCTCTCAGCTGTTTCCACGGTGAGTGGGCTTCCAGCGCCATCCAACAGCTTTATCTGTGACCTGCAGAGGAAAACCTGGGAGACCCAATCCCATGCATGTATACACAAACATGATAGGACACCTGCATTCAAAACACACACAAAAGTACACCACAAGCACGCACACCCGTCCTGATATCACACTGCACGCGCGCACACACACACACACACACACACACACACACACACACACACACACACACACACACACACACACACACACACACACACACACACACACACACACACACACACACACACACACACACACATCCATAGAGCCATGTTCATGTGTGCTGTTTATTTCTGGCAGCAGGTGTATCTGTGCGCAGGTGTACAAATGCAGACATACATTTATATCATATTTTCAATACATTCAAACAAGTGTCTAAAGGTGTCAGTCTTGTATAATCTCACACACACACACACACACACACACACACACACACTCTCTCAGCGAGCAGAAATTGTGACGATGACAAGAGGTTCAAGCTCTAAAGACTGAGATAGAACCAGAATATTCTTTATCACTTGACGGTGCACAGCTTAATTTTAGGGACAGTTTTTTATAGTCTAGCCTGAAAGATTTAGCAGCCAACTCTGCTTCTGCATTTACTCTCACACACAGTGCTAGCTCCACTGGAAAAAAAGAACATTACACAAAGAAATACTGAGAGAACTTATATGACCAGTTTTTAAATCTTTTTCAATTAAATATAAATTCTACGCAGAGAAAAAAGGTAGGGCAAAATAAAAGGCATTTAATGTCAAACACGTTAAAATCACGACAACGGCTGAGAGTAAGTGCTGGAATGGAAATGAGGAATACAACTTTTGTGAGGGAAAATACAGCTCAGTAGAGCTAAGCAAATTTGCATTTAATCAATTTGAAAAAAGGTTTTAATGCAAAGTTAGTTGCAGAGACGGCGTCACACACACACACACACACACACACACACACACACACACACACACACACACACACACACACACACACACACACACACACACACACACACACACACACACACCAAGAACTCATCACTCCAAAGACATTTCATTGTGCAATCCGTCTTAATCAGCAAGCCCATCAGAGACAATATATCCTCTCCTTCTCCGGACGGAGTGATTGAGGGGTGTAAAGAGGAGGATGTTTCTGCCCGCCGTCTCCTCCCCTCCATATCCCCCCACCCCCACCAGGAAGGCTCTTAAGTGCTTGTGGGTTTTTATGTTTGTAGTGTTTTATAGGAGTGGGCAAGAGCCAGGGGCTGTAAAAGTGTGGAAGGAGGAGGGAGGGTGCGGAGGAGGGGGAGGAGACGAGGAGGAGACGAGGAGGAGACGTGGGAGGAGTAAAGAGTTACTGTAAATCCGATCTTTATTGAGAGCAACACAAAACGACAAACAGCGCCCGCCCAGCCTCCATGCAACGCCCTCTTTACCTGATCAATCAGTGCTGACTGAGGGTAGGAAGGTAGGAAGGTAGGAAGGTAGGAAGGAAGGAAGGAAGGAAGGAAGGAAGGAACAGGGTGGAGCAGCACATTACTTAGTTTCCACCTGTTTATTCAAAGGTCTCTGGTGCTTCTGTGTCTGTATCCACATCTACATATGTATGTTTTTGTGTGTCTGTAGTCAATTGCTCACCACCAGCCAGGCCTGGAAGCCCACCTCCCAACCTGCCTACTAGTCTGCCAGTATAGCGTATAATTGGCCACAGTTGGCTTCAATTGAATGTTTGCTACGTTATGGGCTAAATTATTCTTCAAGGCCTCTCATAGCAGCCGGAAAGAAATCCGCAAAACTCCCTTCCACATGTCAAAAACCAAAGGCGCTGATTTGGCTGCTTTCTAACGCTCATGCTTTGCTGTTAGATCTGCAACAGGAGAATAGGCTTGCAAGCAATGTTCTAAATGAGCATAAATAACTGTCTCTTTTATAATTGTTCTCTTGTCCCTCGATGTCTGTTGGCCTCTCTTTTATTTTAATGTCATATCTCTTTAAGTGTGACTGACATCACTGAAAGCCTCTTAGTCAATCAGAAGTTAGTCACTGAATGAAAAGGTCAGCCGCTTAGTCGACAAAATGACTACGGAGACAGTCAGCTGGCCGGCCAATCAGTCAAACAGAATAAGAATGATCAGATTCTGCTGCCCAAAACCCCTTTGCGGGTACCCTGTACCTGCTTGTTGCCATGGCAATGCAGTCAGAGATTTAAATACTAGCCTGTGTCCTCTCCCTACCTCTCTTTTATCTTCTTCTTTTCACTCCTCCAGATTCTCCCATCGCTTTTTGTGAGTCGGTGTGCTGACTCTCTCTCATGCTCTGTGTCATGTTTCCTCTGGCATTGTCTCCCTCCCTCACCTTGCCTTGTCCTCTCTGCTAAATGACACTTTACTAGCTGTTTCCTCTTGTTAATTCCATGCTACTTTGCATCGTGCGACTCTGTAAAAAGCTCTTGTAAAATGCACACTGCAACACAAATTTGCCTCTACAGACACACAGGAGATAAATTACAATTACTTACTGTATATACACACGTAATTACTTTAACATTTGCAGGCAGATGCATGAATGGTCGCAGGCACACACAAACACAAGCAGTAAAGCCATAAATATTCAATGGATGCTGCCACAGCGTACACCTGCGGACAGTCAGCTGCCAATGAAGATCTATCATTTTCTGCTAAAGCCTCATCATCAAGCATCATTTAGGCATGCTGGCCTGCCTCACTCTCTCCCGATACACCGTCTGTGCCAAGGCAAAGATTAAATTTCCCCCAAATGGCCAAACAGCCTTGTGGGAAAAGGGCTTCAGTAAATGAGCTGGCTTTTGTCTCCATCTAATGGTCACTGGGAAAAAAAAGCTCTAATCCTACAACAACTGAAGGGAGGAAGCATGTTATGCCGGCATATTTGTCTTTAAAAATGTATAAGATCATATCACTCATTTAATACAAATGTATTAGGTTAGATGAACATACAGTATATCCATTGAAGTTATCAGTTTTTTACAATATTTGGTATCAGCTTTTTATTGTTATTCAGATTCATTCTGACGCCTTTGATTGCAGTTTGTTTAACTAATTTTATAACTGGTCAGTATTACATTGGTTTCTCTATGGAAAGCCCAAATAATTACATTTCGGAATAAATAAACTTCCTCATTAGTATTGATATCTTAATTATAATTAACCTAGGAACAACTTAATTTTCTCACTGTCTGCAAGTCATTTACAAAAACATTTCACCACATTAAAAATGATTTTCTGCCAGAACAACTTTTATTTTATTTTAGTATGCTTTCATGTCAGCTGAGACAATTAGTCAAAATATAAATTGAAACTTATTTGGCAACAATTTGATGACCAATTAACTATATAAATATATATGTTACAAATTGTTTGAACAAAGCAAACATGGCAAATATGGCAAACAATAATTATTGTAAATTGAATATCTTTGGGTTTTGGATTGTCAGTCCAAAAAATTAATTAAGACATTTGAAGACGTAATTTTTCAATATTTTTCGACAACAAAACAAAAAATGGATTGGTCGGAAGAAAAATCAACACGTTTACTGGTAATGAAAATACTCATAAGACGCAGCAGTAGCCACCAGTTACAAAAATGCAACAACAAAAAAATTATGATAATGGATGGTGTCTCCTAAACAAATGGCTCGGGAAGACTACATAGACAGGACAAAAAATTAACAATGATTCTTAAGGACCTTTAATAAAACAAAACACTCTATTTGTGTATACATGCTGCATGTCCAATCCCCAAAAATATATTTTAAGACTTTATAGTATCATTAACTACCCTTATGGCGTGATATCCAAACTAGAATTACCGCCTCATGGTTGTATGCTGTTGTAACCAGTGAAGTTGCAGTCAAGTTACATCCATGTCTGTCCAGACTCATAATATATGTATTGAAGACTTTGTATTTATGTTTGCTGTATGTACTTTAAAGAAAATATTACAGTACAGACCTGTTGGTAATCATTTGTCCCTCCCACATCCTGAGAAAACAACATGCCCATAATGAGCACAAACTGTCCTCATGGTTGTTTGTGCTAAATTTATATACAGCACATTCACACGGATGCACAAACAGACTGCGTTCAGTTTAGCACCACGTTTTTAATCCATAATTCTTTCTCATATTTCCCCACTGGTTGGCTTCCTTCTTCCTATTGTTCTTGTGCATGTGTTTTTTTTTTTATTTCCCTGCTGAATTTTACATTTGTTGCAAAACAGAGGAAATAAAAGGATGTTTCATCTTGTTTTTTAATTTTTTTCATCATGTGTGAAACATGATCACTGGGGACCATGTTGGATGACTATCTACACACTGATCCAACTAAAAACAAACACTTACTCATTTAAACACACATACCTGCATTGACAATAGCGTCTATCTCCAGCTTGGTGATGTCACCGCTGTAGAGGGAAATCTTCTTGTCCAACTTTTTATTCCTCTGGTAGAGAGTTTGTTCAGAACCGCCTGATAATGAGACACACACAAGAAGCTCAGCGCAAGTTTATTCAGGAAGACTATTTTAATGCTTAGTTCATTCACAATTCTCTCTCACCCTCTTCTTCGTCTTAATCAGCTGATTATGGATGTTTTAGTTAAACCAATCAGATTTTGCACAAGCTCCATCCGCCAATTATGTCGCTGCTGTCAAACCTTAAATCTGTTTTCCTCTCTGCTGCTGTCGGCTGTCATTTTAAATCGTCATGGCCCTTCTCCTCCTCATCAGAAGTCCACCTCCTCATCACATCCAGATCTTCAGCATTCTCATCATCTCATCACCACCAGTATCTCTACTGGCTGTTGTCCATTCATTCCTGATCCTGATCGGGCATTTTACCCTTCCATAAACTTCTGATGTTACATTGCATCTAATTCCAGCATATTCATCGTTTGCTTTGTGTGTGCCTAATTTTGTTTATTTGCCTGCATCAGAAGGTTTTATTATATATGAATATATTTATATTTTGCATACAATGTGCTTCCAGCTCTCTTTACGTTATGTTCCTAATTTAGAAAGTGCTTTGATGTGATGTGGCCAAACATCTGATAACACTAGTGAAAGTATTCTTGTCTTTGCATCGCTCCGGTAAAGTCTCAACAGCACCACCACCCAACCCTGAATGATCTTGACAGCGACTTTGACTGATGTTGGGTGTCTGACCTGCAGTGGGAGTCCAGACTGAGACGTCGTCCAGCGGCACGAAGTTAGACGTCCTGTAGTACTCACGCCTGTCCGTCTCAGACAGAGACAGCAAGAAGTCTGATAGAGAAAGAGAGTGGAAGACAGTGAATCGGTTAGGTAGATATAAAATAAATATTTTGTGAAGTATTTATTTACGTTAAGGAACAGAGAAACATAGTACTTTTGCATACCAGACTGAAGAAAAGCTTGATGAAGACAAAAACAATAGCTCATAGATACCCACCTTATTTTTACGGTCTATGATTCCCACCTAATGAACACTTACATTCCTACATAAAACCTAACGCATGTTACTATAAGATTATAGCACCCTAAAAGTACTTAATGGTCTTTGTGCAGCTTTTGCACTCAAATTCCAGTTTGCTTAAGTACAGATTTAGTTTATGAAGACAAGCAAAATACTCCGAAACATTTCATAAGCTTACATATCATAGAAGGTAGCCTACTTCACTTTAGGGCTGAAGCGTTAAGTCAACAGTGATTTCTGATTTATTGCATGACTCATTTTTTAGAAAGAAGAGAAAACTAATATTTGCGAGTTGCTGTTTCTTAAACTCAACTAATTTGCTTGCTTTTCCCCATTGCATATTATTATCAAATTAATAGTTTTTTAATCAAAATATCATCTTGGGCTAGATACGAATTTAAAGTGATCATTGTGCAACCCAAATGCATTTATATCATTACTTTGTACTGACTTTCATTGTGTTTTATATATTGAATTCATAGTGTAATATATAACTCTATTTTGATATTACAGAAGACAAAATTCTACAACCAATTTTACTCTTTCAAGTCTAATATTGGACTTGCTGTTTTGTTGTGATAATAGTTTGGTATCATCAATTTTAAGAGCATAAAGGGTAGCTAGTTTTTATTCTTTTAGGGTAGCTAGTTTTTTTTCTTTTGAATTGTGCCAACTCAGGTAGGCTACATCTTAGCCTCAGCCAAAAACAGCTGGACATGTGTTTTAGTCATGTTCAGACAGCACACACGTTTCTCTTTAGTTTGATGACAAAGCACACTGCATGAAGCCATTGCAAAAAAACTATTTTAATCCTCTCGGCCTTGGTTGAACAGTCTCACCCTTGGTCTCCTTCCAGTCTCCCTCAGCGGAGTTCAGTTTAACTTTGCGGGCCATGGCGGTAACTGTTCCGGTGTGGAGAGAATGGACCAAAGCGACTGTGCTCACTCCGAGGGCGGCACCGAGGGCTACCTTGCCTATCCAACCTCTCACCCCCCGGGGTGAGGAGGAGGCGTTCCCCTTGCAGGACTTCAAAGGTGCTGCTGTCGTTGTTGAAAACTTCTCAATTCGGAGGCCAGCGTTAATATGGCCGCGGACAGGACTTGTTGCTGGCTTTCCTCCCAGCCGGAGGCTTCCAGGAATTAACATGTGTTTGAACTTGACACCGGCTCCCTGGAAGTCAGCACGGACACGGGACAGAGGGCCAGTGCACAGTGGGGCTCTGATATATGAACATAAAGCTGATATTTGCAGTGCCATGGCTAACGGTTCGTGTTACTATAGCTTCACGGGGATCAGTCAGCCACACCGTGTGGTTAGGTTTCGTTTTCGGTACGAACACTGTCACTGATGATAAACGTCGGTTAGTTCTCATGAGCCATTTTTGTTGTGGAAGTTTCACATGTGGAATGTACCATTTGTAAGGGGTGCCAGTTGGCTGTCGCTAAACAACAGACTTTAAAACGTGTCAATAAGCGTTAGTGCGGTATCCAGGCCTATATATATGGATTCATATTATTATCACTGAAAAGGGTATGCTACGACGTGACCAGCGCTGCTCTATTGTAAATCTAACACTGGGTGGCAACCCCCGACTTAGATGACATGAGAAAGCCGGAGTCAACAACCACACGCCTCCTTCAAGACTGTTGGAAATATTGGAATTACAAGATGAGCGTACACTGGCCGACAAACAAGCAATTAGCCTACTAGGCCTACTATATACACAAGTAAGCGGGATGTGGGGGACTTAATATCACCGATTCTACATCCCCCAGTCGGAGCTGGTTAATGTTGCTCGGGAAAGGGAAGTTTGGGGTCCCCTGCTGGAGCTGCTCCCCCCGCGGATGGATGGATGGATGGATGGATGGATGGATGGATGGATGGATGGATGGATGGATGGATGGATGGATGGATGGATGGTACAAAAGATCTTGATAAACATTGACTATGATGAACATTTGACTATGTAGGCTATTCTTTACTTTGCACGTCAACAAAAGCCGCTACTAAATTTTTTTATCCATAACCCACACCATAAAACTATATTGCTGATTATGCAACAAACGAAATATGATCGCTAATCAATCTGTTGTAGCCCTAGCCTATGTGTGCTTGTAATTCTCTAAGAAAAGGGAGACAAAGAGCCAAAGAAGAGCAATAGTGTGTGTTGTCTGTCCATTTAATATCTAATATCAAGCCTCCCACATATGCTATATGAAAACACACACGCACGCACGCACGCACACACACACACACACACACACACACACACACACACACACACACACACACGAACATTGCCTTTTATGCATCACGCAGCCTGTCAGTCAAAACTTGAGCTCTTTTCACATTTCCGCTTGGCGGAAACTGACAAAAAAAGGAACAAGCCTTTCTTGACAGAAGTGACACAAGCAGCGCAGACACCGCCTCACAAACCACAACCTGCCCAGCCCGAGAGAGGAGAAACTGCTGCACTTTTTCACCGAAAACCTATAGGAAACTTCTTCAGGGATCTGACAGAGGCACAAGGGTTCCCCAGTTTCCATTTCTCAAAACCTTGGACTGACGGTATTGTCTATTTATTGTGTGTGTGTGTGTGTGTGTGTGTGTGTGTGTGTGTGTGTGTGTGTGTGTGTGTGTGTGTGTGTGTGTGTGAGAGAGAGAGAGTGAAAGTGTTAAGGCAGCATGTATGTGTACATGAGAGGCTTATATCACTTCTTAAATATATGAAGATGTGGGGTCATTTATTAGGCCACATCATTCAACAAAATATAATGTAAGAAGTGAAATGGTCACAGATCAGAACTTATATTCAGAAACATGCAGATAAAGAAAGTTTAGGCCTCAAAAAGAGGTAAGGAGGGGTTCGGCATGTCATCTATATGTTATGTCATTGTCTGTGATATTAGAGAGACACAGATACACACATTTTAATCCTTAAATGTAATTTATTTAAGATTGGTCATACACATGCAGGTGGCATAGGATGAACCTCTCCCCTTCGGCGGGTCAGAAAGCGGAAGTGTGTCTCCCTGATCTGTTGATAGTTCAAGGCAGAAACAGGAAGCACTCATCAAACTGGACATGTTGCCTTAATATACTCACCCATCCTTTGTCTGTTTGTGTGTCAGTGTTACTCAATATCATGTGATATTAACCCATGAGTTAAAATAGTTTTTCTCACAGCCGATTGACAGGTCCTCTATTGTCCCTGTCTCATTTAATATCTCCAATATTCTGTAAAAACATGAAGCAGGATTTTGATTATCAAATCTATGAAGTTCTGTCACACATTTTGAAAGTTTATTACAGTTACAGCATATGCACTGATGTGAAATAATGCAGAAAACATTGATATCTAGTAGAACTGAAATTGGCATCCATATTATAGCCGTGAAATGTGATGTCTGTTTGTTTTAGAGTGTTTTTAAATGTTTTCTTCAGGCATTTTAACAATGTATTCATGTATCAAAGTGCATCATTTGTATAGGTCCTTGAAATAATAATGGCTAAAACACTTCATTATTAAGTATATCATACATCTGAATTTTTTTCATGTCAGACGTGAACAAATGTAATCTTGCTGAATAATTATAATTCTTGTTCATCTTCTACTGCTTTGTATGTGCTGTCACATATTTGCACTAAATAAAAACACACACAAAATCACGTTATATAAGCGTATTCAAATTGTAGCCTACTGTATAATAGATAATCTAAAGAGCATTTGTTGAGCAGCTTTTCATAACAAGTGGTTATTAGTTTTACAATGTTACTAAAACTATCATTTCTTTTATTTTTTTACTGTCTTGCATGTTTGTCTTTCTTGATTTTTTCTCATTTCTGTCTACTCTGCTCTGCCAGACCTCTTTTACCCAGTATGGCGGCGTGGGACCTGTCAGTCACAGTGGAGGACCTGGGGTCTGACGCGCCACCTGTCACCCTCAGCGTGGACTCTGGCCTCCACGTCGGAGGGGTCATCCTGAAGCTGGTGGAAAAGACACGTGGGTCCCTGTCTGTCTGTCTGTCTGTCTGTGTTTGTCTCTCGTTCTCAGTACATCGACTAAAAAAAGTGACATAATTTGCATTGACACGCAAGAATTCACACACGACACGTATAGATAACACTTTAACAGGATTTCATGATACATCCTGCATGCATTAAATCATCATAACCATGCATCATTTATTTAAGTAACATAAAAACTCCTCTGTTTGCCCAGAATATTCTTTTAATTATTGTGTGTGCATTTTTATGTTTTTATACCAAGCAATAATCAGCTTCAGCATGTGCCTAAATACAGAAAACGTGTCCTGTCCTGCATACAGGTTATGCACTCGGTTATTAAACTAGGGCCTACATTTTGATCATGAAAGCAAATGTACCTGATAATGCTTCCTTTTCTAAATTAAATGTTTGTGTGTCTTATCCAGTTAGTCTGTCCACAATATAGAGTTTGGAATTGTTCATGGTTTAAAGATTTTCATAGCTACAAGAAACAAATATTTAAAATGTTTATTTACTGATATATCTCACCATTTATCTCTTTATCTATTTTGCCAGTTGTAATAATTTCATAATTTCATAATTTCATTTCAAATAATTTCATTCATAGTTAATATTTCCAGTTCCCGTAGTGTGAAAATCTCCATAATTTGATGCAACCGTGAACAGAGTAGAAAGTAAACATTGACCCTGACGTGATTTGAACACGCAACCTTCTGATCTGGAGTCAGACGCGCTACCGTTGCGCCACAGAGTCCGTTAAATACTCGATTAAACTAATTGAACAATTGCCGTTGATGGGGGTACATTGTTTGCATGATTTTACACCGCTACTCATCAAACCAGACGCTGGTGGTGTTGAATTGATCAAATAAAATCATATAACCTGGAGGTGGCTTCCAAAACTTCCCACACAGTCGGTATTTAACAAGTGTAGAAATAGAAAATAAGACTGGTTTAACAGGCAGTCAGACCACAGTTTGGAGGTAGGCCTACCTGACTCACTATCAGCTTAACGTTTGTGTCAGGTAACAGGTGTTGGGCCGAGTTGCGCCTGCCCGCCGATATCTTGCATGCACCTCGCGAGAGCGCGCACAGCGTAAAGCGAAAACTATCAGACATTGTAATGATTTCAACGTACGTTTTAAAAACCAGCTATAATTAACAGACAAAACACCATAAGAAGGCTACTCATGGGGAAAAAAACTGACCCTGACGTGATTTGAACACGCAACCTTCTGATCTGGAGTCAGACGCGCTACCGTTGCGCCACAGAGTCTTAAGGATTATATGACAAACTGATGACTATGTCATTATGGGTGGGAGAGGTAGCCTATATTGCTAACAGTTCTGGTTGTGGAATAATTTCTTTTTACATGTCCAGCGGTTGGGAAGCCACTTTCGCGTTCATGGCGTCAAAACATGTCTGTAGCCTACTTTGAAATAGTAGGCTACAATACAAAATTTAGAATACAACAACAGATTTCACTTCACACATCAGAGCTTAAAACTAAAGGGTGGTAGGCTACGTAGGCTAACTGTGTAGTTTGTAACGTCTGTTTTGTGTCTGTCCTCTGCAGAGATAAAACGTGATTGGTCGGACCATGCGCTGTGGTGGGAGCAGAAGCAGCAGTGGCTGCTGCGAACAGCCTGGACTCTGGACAAATATGGTATCCACGCCGACGCCCGGCTGGTCTTCATGCCCCAACACAAGCCCCTAAGGCTGGGTCTGCCCAACGGCATTACCCTGAGGCTCCGAGCCTGCTTCTCCAGCTCCGTCTTCCAGACGGTGATGGGCATCTGTAGAATGCTGAGTGAGTCTCCTTTTTTCGTTCTTTCTTCTTCCTGCCTTCTTTTGTTTCCTTCATTTAAAGATTTAATATTCAACATTAGGCTACTTTATTTCTCCTAGGATAGTTTGTCATGGGCATAGCCTAAAGGCTGCCACATAAAAATACATTCAATTAGTGTTCCCCATAATGTTAAAAAAAAAACTTTTGCTGATTTAATGAATTGAGTTAATTAAACAATGCCTGTCCAGACCATGCCCAAAGGCCATGGGCAATCTCGCAATGTAAATAAAAGTGAAACATAATATGTGTAAGTTATAATATTTCTAGTTTTCAGTTTAATGGCCACTTTCAAGGTCTTGAGGTGAAACAACGTTATTATTTATTGTGCTAGTCCAGTCATTTCATTGTCTTGTAATTCAGAGGCCGTTTTTCAGTTCTTGAAGTGAGAAAATCTCTAGCATGTGAAGCAAGTCAACTGTTCAGCCAAACCAAACACTCGTGCGAGTGGGTAAATTGATAAAAATATTGTGCATTTATTGTTTCTGTTCGTCAGTGAAATTGAAGTTTGGTGACCTCATGTATATTCAGCATAGTTCTCCTCCACCAACTTCAACCTGAGTTCAGCTCAGTTGTCCCCCTCTACATATGTATTTCTGTCAGTGTTATAGCTGAGACATAGTCAGTTTGTTAAATAAAGCTCATTACCTTTATATCCATTTCCTCTCTGTAACCTACACAGATATCCGTCACCCCGAGGAGCTCTCGCTCCTTCAGCCCGTAGAGGAGAAAAAGAAGAAGAAAGATAAAAACTCGGCTGAGGAGATCTACGACCTGACCGAGGTGCCCCTCTCCTCGGGTACACTCATCACACTTCATCCACACTTCAGACCGACATGTTTTATAGCCAGTGGCTTGAAACTTTGAGAGTAGAAGACTTCCAATCCTTGATGAAAATCCTTGATCCTAGATGAAATGTTTTATTTACTGGCAACAATTTTACCAGTTTATTTGTCAAAAATCTCACACAACAGCAATTTTCTTCTTCTTTCCTGACAGCGAGAAAGTGACCTCACTGTAACCCTCCATACACTTCCTTTGCAGTATCCCGGCCCTGTCTGTATAATGGCATGCCGGCTCACTTTGCGGACTCACCTCAGATGGAGGCCATCTACAAGATGCTGTCAGTCACCCAGCCTCCGCCCGCCCCAGAGGTCATAGCCAAGCAGTACCGCGCAGCCAGCGTGGTGGACAAGGCCCACATCCACGGCAGGTACGCCTTCACACACATCGGTATGGTAAACTCTTCATTTATGTCAAGACCAACAACAGTCTATGGTTATTTAAAACCATAGGTTCTCCTGTGGTCACCCACAGAGTAAAGACCTAAATCTCCTTCTTTACCTCCAAGTATCTTTTTTTCTATTCCTCCTACTTTGCTTCTTTCCTTCTTATGTTGCGCCACAGCGTCTGCATTACAGTGCCAACAAACCAAATACCAGTGAAAGGGGATGAATTGGATACTTGTTTTCTTTCAGTTTAATTACTAGTCCAGTCATTTCATTGTCCTGTAATTCAGAGGCCTTTTTTCAGTTCTTGAGGTGTGAAAATCTCTAGCCTTTGATAAAAAAATACAACCCTATCCTGTCTGACCAATGTGACCATCATCTATAAAACAGAGCTAGAAAAAATGAGATATTCATGCTGCAATGCTAGACTCAACTCTGTGGAATAAGGTCTAGCTATTCCACACATACACATGAGTCATGTGCTGAACTGAACATTTATTTCCTAGAAATGTACATGTCTTGAATTGGAACCAGTCAACAGAAATATTGACCCTGACGTGATTTGAACACGCAACCTTCTGATCTGGAGTCAGACGCGCTACCGTTGCGCCACAGAGTCTCTTACACTGCCAAAAAGTCAATTGATCAAGTATTGAACTAGTATGAGGGGGTGACTTGATCATCAGTTACACTAAATCACCAGTTAAATATATTATGCCAGGCATGTGGCATTTAGCTAATTAAACTCATCCTCAGGAAAGATTTAGAAAAAGATTTAGCTAACTATTAGAGCAACTGTCTCTGAACTGAGAAGTCTCAAGAGCTGATTGAATGGTTTCAGGCTAGAAGCTACAGTGAGACTTATTATGGCAGTTCTCTTTTTGAAAACCCAATAAAACATTTGAAAGTATACATATATTCATGTATGTTACATTTAAACTCATAAATATATACTTATTCTCTTTCCCTCTCAGGTGGTTGGACTCATCCCGATGTCTCCTGCAGCAGGGCATCCAAGAAAATGGCAGACTCTGGTTGCGCTTCAAATACTTTGCTTTCTATGATATGGAACCCAAGGTGTGTGTGTGTGTGTGTGTGTGTGTGTGTGTGTGTGTGTGTGTGTGTGTGTGTGTGTGTGTGTGTGTGTGTGTGTGTGTGTGTGTGTGTGTGTGTGTGTGTGTGTGTATGGCATTGCATTCCTCTCTTGATTTTACCCTTTTTTTTCTGGCCGTGCAGTACGATGTTGTGCGTCTGACCCAGCTGTATGAGCAGGCGCGCTGGGCGATCCTGCTGGAGGACATTGACTGCACCGAGGAGGAGATGATGCTGTTTGGAGCTCTACAGGTAGAAAACACTGCTGCTTAACTAGAAATACGTCTGTCAGCTGGGATGGAAACATAAAAAAAAAGCTAAATGTTAAAAATACAGTATAGGAAGTGGGCATTTCCCTTATGAAACTCTTTAAATTACAGGAATTATAATGTTCCCATATTTACTGTATATGCAAATATTGTCAAATATAAATGCCTTTTAATCATTTTAAATTTAGTTTGACATGTTAAATATAACAATGTTTCTTTTAATACACTTTTTATGAGTCCAATACATGCATTTCTGGGTTCTCTGCATGTCTAACTCACCTGCATTAAAAATAGTTGTTGACCAATCAACTGTCAGGAACACTTACAACTTGAGCCACAATACTGTTTGACATAAACATGAAAACTTTTGATGAGACCTATAAGGCAAACTATCAAATGAACTGTATGATATTTATATACTATACACATATTAGAAAACCAGATGAAATAAGTCTCCCACTCAGTCGCTTTGGAAATAGAGTTCAAGCTAATCTTCCTTGCTTTTGAGTATCCAGATGATACAACTAGCAATCACATAAACAATTTGAGTTGTTTTGTCCTTTAACATCCAGTTACATGTTTAAAAGTGTGTCACCCTCCTCTCTTACACTCAAACTCTTGTAGTATCACATAAGTAAGGTGTCTCAGTCGGAGCCCCAGATGCTGAGCTCCAGTGCAGCCATGGATGACCTGGAGTCCGCCCTGCAGTCTCTGGAGGTCAAGATGGAGGGAGAGAGCAGCTCCGCGTCCGAGATGCTGGTCAGACATATTTGATGTACTCTGCAACAACTTCTCCTTAATCCTGACAGAAAGAGCAGACACTGATAAAAAAAAAAAAACTCAACTGCATTTGCATCCTTCATGACATGATAAGCGATTTTCTCTCTGCGCACTGCTAGGTAGGGCGCAGAGCAAAGCGCAGAGAGCAAAGCGCAACGTAGGTATTCGTCATCAAGGGTGACAAGGAGGCTATTTCCTGTTGCTAAATAACGACAGCTGTTAACTCAGCGCAAAGTGGCAAATCCAAGCGCATAGTTGGGCGGCACCGCTCTCCCCATAGGAATAGTTATTTGAGTATAATTTAAGTTATTGATTTTGACATATTATAACTTGTTTTAGGACCGTAACTCTTCTACAATCAACACTTTTTGAAACATGCAGGAGTCAATCCACAAAACAATACTGAGAAGGCAAGAGAAGAGTATTCTTTTGTCCACTAAAAACATATTTGTCTTTCATCCAGGACAACATGACTGCACCAGAACTCAACGACTATCTAAAGATATTCAGGTGAGATTCATATTCCAAACACCCATCGGCATCGGCATAGCCTATATAACAGGTGTTTGCCTCTTCTGTCTTAGATGTGATGCACTGAGTTAAAACAGCGAACCAGTTTCCTAAAAAAACTAAAACATATAGTTGTATTTTTTTCATTTTCTAACTAATGTGAGTAGACAACATGAGCAATGTGGTTGTATGTTTCAGGCCAAAGCGAATTACTCTGAAGGGATATAAGCAGTACTGGTTCAAGTTCCAGGATACCTCCATCTCTTATTTCAAGAGCAAAGAGGAGAGCATCGGAGAGCCCATTCAACAGATTAACCTCAAAGGTACTTTTTATATTATTGTATTTTTCATTATTAGGTTTTTTTTTGCTGCCATGTCACCAATAATGTATAATCAGTTATCAATAAATATGTATGAATTAGTCAATTCAAAAGTGGGCTTGTGAGATGGCTAGAGTTGCAGCATTTTAAAAGATGTCATACAAACGGTTTGCCAGATTGGATGCCTACTAGGCCTGCACGATTCGGGGAAGAATATGAATCACGATTTTTTTATCGTAGAATTGATATCACAATTCTCTGCCACAATTTCTTTCTCACAAAGTGTAATGTTTATTGCACACAAACTAAACAAATTGGCACCTATATCACATTGTGCATCACCACAAGCCTGTAAGCATAGAGGCTTCAATGAATAAAGAAAATAAAGTACACACTGGCCATTTTAAGTACAGTAGGCTACCAAAAATAGTGACATATAACATGTTGAACTAAATATGGCCCTGATACAGGCTCTATCTTAACTCCTTGAGCATGTCTTTACATAATTAAGACATGTTAATGTTAATGTCAAATGCTTTCAATAAATTAATTGAAGGACATATAAAAAAAGAAATCGAAGTCATTTAAAAATTAAATCGCGAACAGGGGTGAATCAAAATTATAACGATTTATTTAAGTGTTAAAAGTGGCCGATGATGTACAGTAGCTAGCAGTCATAGTTTAGCAACCTGTTTTATTATTCACCTGTGTAAGAAATGACCACATGCTACAGTTCAGTGTCATGCTTACCCCCAATTTATACCGACTGCGGAACGGCTGCGGAACGGCTCCGGAACGTCGGCGGAGTCAGTCGGTTTCCATTAAAGTCAATGTGTGTATTTTCACTGACTGCGGAACAGCTGCAGAACAGCTGCGGCGGTCCACAGCCCTCCGGATCAGATACGCAGAGCTTCTATTTTTGCCGGACGCCGGAGAGCTCCGCAGCAATTCAGCACACGGCAGATAGTGCGGGACAGAAAGTCGAGCACAGAAACAAAATAAAACATCCGGTTAATTTTCAAAATAAAATACACCGTGCTCACGGCGGATCATATTTCCCTTCACTACACCTTGAAAACACAGCACGGAGTTGTTTCCTCTCTACTCCTCTGAATGGAAACAAACTGTTGGTGGTTTTGTGGTTCTATTCTACGTGAATTTGCGAGATCTAGTGGGTCCTCGTGACTACAGCTGTCAGTCATGGCCGCAGCCGTTCCGCAACAAATCCAGACCTGGTGGGTATTGACGGACGGCGGAGCACGGAGCCGACATGCAGCGGAGCCCTTCCGCAGCCGTTACGCAACCGGTATAAATCAGCAGTTACAGGGAAATATCAACACACACAAACACAGAGCTTTCCATATATGGTAAAAAGTGAGAATGCTGCTCTCAATTCTGTTTTCCTCCCTTTCCTGTCTGTGAGAAGTTAATGGGGTCACTGACAATCCTAGATCAGTACTATCAACCACTTCAGGGCTCTGTCTAACCCATAAATGTCAAATGTCAGTACTGGGTTTGATATTTATCCTGCACACAGGGTGTGAGGTGGCTCCAGACGTTAACGTGACAGCACAGAAGTTCCTAATCAGACTCCTGATACCAGCGCCTGAGGGCATGAACGAGGTCTATCTGCGCTGTGAAAACGTGAGACCACACACCCACACACACACACACACACACACACACACACACACACACACACACACACACACTCTCCCCATCTCTATATCTTTGAGGCTGTTTCCAGCTGGTATTTAAACTACGTCCTCAATGATCCGATCACAAGTGGACAGCTACGTGTATTCCCACCTGGCAGGTCAGGACGGATTTATAACACCAGGAGGAAATGGGGTCTTTGTCTCACTAATTCACCTCTCTAACCAAAACCTCACCAATCTCTCACACTCTCTCTCTCTGCTCTGTGTGGTTGTCTCTCGCCCTGCAGGAGCAGCAGTATGCTCAGTGGATGGCTGGGTGTCGACTGGCCTCCAAAGGCAAGAGTCTGGCCGACAGCAGTTTCCAGAGTGAGATCCAGAGCATCCGCTCCTTCCTGGCTATGCAAAAGACCAGCTCCGGTACCCATGGCAACGCACCTGCCAACGATGAAAGCATCAATACTCACAGTCTGGTGTCGCCACGCTACCATAAGAAGTACAAAGCCAAACAGGTACAGGAGAGGTGGAACAGGCACAAAAAAACAATAAATATAGTGAATGTGATGGTCTCATGTTATTGTAGGCAGCTAGCAGAATACAGAACTATTGGATCACACCAATCTCCAATCCAACCCATTATGCACCTATCCTATACAGTACATGACATTAAGCAGTGGGCCAAATCAACAACTTATTGAACTTAATAATTTTTCTGGACAGTATTACAGTGATTTTGCACAATTGAGCTAACTGAATAGTTCTGCAGCTGAAACGTTGTGCACAAGGCAGTACAAATATAATTCCATCTGACCTTTTACCTTGTGCCTGCTCTTCCAGCTGACCCCTCGTATCCTGGACGCATACCAGAACGTGGCTCAGCTCTCACTGACAGATGCGGTGTTGCGCTTCCTGCAGATCTGGCAAGCCCTGCCCGACTTTGGACTCTCATATGTCGTTGTCAGGTTAAGTTTAAAGTTCAATTTGAAGTTTTTAGAATTCATAGAATGTCAGTCAGCTTAAATTTACCATTTACTGATAACAGAGAGATTCCGGTTAAAGGCATGAGTCTTTTGACAACAGAGCAGCACTCACTAACAGTGGTACCTTAAGAAAATACACAATTTAAGACTGTAAAACTGCATTAAGGCAAACAAAATAAAGCCATCTCAAATCTAAAATTCTTAAACCTTCCACACGCATAAATTAAGATTTTAAATTCCTCTCAACAAATTGTAGCTGTGATAGTCACTAGGCCTAAGTCACTATCTCCTAGACACAATTCTGCAGATGAATTGCTGACATGAAGCTGCTTTGGGAAAACGTTAATGTTAATATGATTGTATGGGCGAAACACAGAAGTACTAGCCGACTGTGATCCAACAGGCATTCAAGTCAGTGTCACAAAGTTTTGGAGGATTAAAGATTGACTTTTGTCTCAGCAATATTTTTTAGAGAAGAGAAGCTGAAGATGCTTTTTGCCCAACAGGTTTAAGGGCAGTCGTAAAGACGAGGTACTGGGCATTGCTCCCAACCGTCTGATCCGTATCGACCTGGCCGTGGGCGATGTGGTGAAGACCTGGCGCTACAACAACATGAAGCAATGGAATGTCAACTGGGACATACGACAGGTGACAATAATCCACCTTCTGTCTGTCAGCAGTCTGCAACATCTCAACATTTTGTTTCAAGGAATATGTGGTTCTGAATTATCCAGAGACCTTACAAAAGTTTCTTTAGCTCTTTTTAACTAAGGTTTCCCATGGGTTTTTCTACTGATTATAGGATATGAAATATTATCTAAAAGCTATTTGTCATAACTTACCCCAAGGTCAAAACAGGCTAATTTAAGTAAGGTAAGACTTGGGAAACCAAACCAAAAAATTGAGCATGACCTCCAACTATACACAAAATAGAGTCCAAAAAGTGAAGCACCTCATAAAGAGTTACAGTTCTTACAGTGCAGAGCTAAAGTTTTAAAGTTACCCTAATATAAATGTATTTTGTCAGTAATTTCACTAGTGCAACATTTTTTCACAGGCAAAATTCAGCTTTCATCTTTAAGGTATCTCATATCTGTTTTTCTTTTTCTTTGTGTGTTTCTGACTCCTCCAGGTGGCTATTGAGTTTGAAGGCAACATCAACATTGCTTTTGCCTGCGTGACTGCTGACTGCAAAATCGTTCATGAGTTTATTGGAGGCTACATTTTCATGTCGACACGCAGTCGTGCGAAGAGCGACACTCTCAATGAGGAGCTTTTCCACAAGCTGACCGGCGGCCACGACGCGCTCTGAGACTAAAACGCACAAACAGAAAAAAAATCCCAAATCAGACCTCCGGTGTGTCTCAAGAGGGGAAACCATGTGGAATTGGATTTTATGGCGCAATCAGGCAACCACAACAACATCAGAACTGTACAAGTGGACAAAATAAGATATTATGTTCATGTGTAAACGTTTTACAACCTGCCTCGTCAGACCATCCAAGTTTTTACACAGTCTATGTTCCACACACACACACACACACAGTTCAAGACTCTGGTGGTCCTCATGCTGACTTCCCCTTTACTTCAGAATGGACTGCTACTGGTCCAAACTGCTGGACATCTGGTCCAGGGTCAGAAGGCTTGACACTCAAACTCATGGCAATGCAAAATCAACAGTTGCATCAGCCAGAAGCAACTTTTCTGTTTCGCCTCACAGTATTCAGACTTCCTGTCGTTTAGGATAGAAAGCCTTGCTTTGTCCAGAGCTGCAGTCTTATTATCAGCAGCCACAGAATCAACAGCAATGAGTAGAAAAACAAATGTAAACACAATAATAATAATAATAGAACTTATATAGCGCTTTTCATAAATTCACAAATAAACGTATGAATAACAACAAACATTTATTAAAATAAATACAGCAATTTCCTTTTAATTCTCTGTTGTCTTCAATCCTTATGTCCGTGACATACAGTATGGTGGTATTTCTGTTGTTGTTTTCACACAGGAAGCTTCTAACGGTTTATCTCCCCTCACATGCTGTGTGTCCATATCTTACAAGAAACTGTTACAGAAGTCTGTTAAGTAAAACCACAGTGTCTGTATCCTCTGCTTTCCCATACTCAAAGTCAAGTGACTCCCCACACATACAATATGTCTAGGCCCGGCTGCCAGCAGCCAGTGTGTCTATTAGTGACCAGGGTTATATATTTTACACCTGCGTGGTGAAATTATCTTGGTAGTCAGTGTGTGCTATAGTTTATTTAGCACTTACAATGGAGAAAACAAAGCCTCTATACTTGTAAATAAAAAGTGACATTTGCCAGCAGAAGTTGAATGAATTGTCATATAAGAGTAAAGTATGCTTCCCTAAAGCCATCCTGATCCTTTCAATGACACGGAAATGAAAAGTCTACCAATTTAATCTCATTGAGGATGATTTCAGAAAGGATTCTCCTATTGCTAACCACAATCACCTCACTAGGATGCTCCTGCCAAACAAGTGTTACCAAGGGAACTAGGCTAAGCATCAACCAACCATGGGTTGCTAGCACAGTCAGATGATTCCTACTATGACCATTGACAGAACAGTATCCTCTGGTGCTACTGCAGTGGTAGGATGCTCCCTGAAAAACAGGAGAAAAGTGACTTCAGTGAAGTAAATGGCCCTCAATCCAAGTTTTTAAAGAATCTTAATTGAATTAATCCATGTAATAGTTTTTCTTACGTGTGGGTCTCAGTCTTAAGGCTTGGCTGAAGTATTTAGGGAGAAGTTTTCCCTCTGTGTCGCCTGCAGTCAGCAACACGCCATTATCTGACCAGAAGAACTCAATACCATCTGTACAGAAAGACACATAAAACACATGTACAGTCTTGCGTAAACATATATAGACTGAATCAAGTGTATTGGGTAGCAGTCACTAGTGGCTGAGCTTACCAGCGAGGGCTTTGGGGACATCAATATACACGGCTAGATCACAGTCTTTCCTCATGCCTGGTGGGGAAATGAATGACACTGTAGAACGTATGTGTCCAAATGTTCAGTTGACTTCTCTCTGTCTCACACAGAAACACACACACAGACACACACACACACACACTCTTGTCAGTTTACCGCTGATGATGGCTTTCTCCCCTGGCAGGCCTGGTGCCAGGTGGATGTGTGTCCTCTTCATGCGGCTCAGGCCCTGCTGCTGGATGGAGCTCCAGTTGCGGAGGTAGGAGCCATGAACGGCCTCAGCAGGGCAGTCTGGAGAACCAGCTATGACCGGTTTCAGCTCCAAATCCACTACCTGACCACAGCGATGCAAGCAGTATTAACACCATATATAAAATGAGGACCAGATTAAAGTTCTAATACACAGAAAATAACTAACCTGCCTGATATGGAAAATCTGAGTGGAAAGATAATTTTGTTGCTTAACTAGTTAAGATATTGTAATAAAATGTAAATACTATCAGAGCCAATGAGGGTTTTATATATCTCATGTTCTGCTGACATGTCAATCTTTGCAAAACGAGGGGAAACTAATCAAATTAAGTAAACCAAAGTTGAAGATGCATTCTAGCACCAGAGTTGGTACTATTCCCCAATATCTTTTTGTACCTTCACCTAACACTGATTTTAGAGGATTGAAATGATATTTTCCTTTAAGGACTGATTGTCAGAGGACTAACAGCATCTGTCATCTGAAAATTAGATTTAAATTTATATTTTGAAGGTGTAAATTCTGTTATTACATTTGTATGTACTCGGTGGAACAACATGGGAGTGTGAGCTGTTGTGGGATCTCCCAGAGTTAATTTTCTATCTGAAGAAAGTAAATTGAAGTTGTTAAAATTGAAGTTACTTTCTTCAGATGGAAAATGAACTCTGGGAGATCCCACAACAGCTCAAAACACACTCCCATGTTGTGACTGGATGTTTCTATCTAAAAGCAATTTTGGTGTAAAATGAATATACACTGAATACAGCATCTACCCAGGGGGATAATACATCCTAGCATGCTTGTTTGCTGATGAAATTAAACTTCTCCATACCTGTAATGAATGGCCCTGACTGGCTCGAATCTGCAGGCGTCCATCCTCCGGGTGGGGAAGAAGCTTAAAGCGCTGCTTGTCATTTGTGGCCACGACTCTTTCGACATCTTCCAATGAGTATGAGAGGAACTGTGGGTGAGCCAGGAGTTCCTCCACAAACATGAAGCCATCTATGAGGATCAGAGTTGAATATGGTCACATTTCCAAAATAGATTTTCTCTCTTGTACTTAACTCTTTGCTCCGCACGCCACATTGGATTACATTGACAGTCTGCAAGCATTTTGTAAAACTGAGAGAATACAGCTAGATGTTGGTTTTGTAGGAGCCCACAAGGACAGCCATTGTAAAACTGAGAGAATACAGTTAGATGTTGGTTTTGTAGGAGCCCACAAAGACAGCCATTATCACCTTGGTTTTATAAGGTTATTTGACTATGGTTCTTAATCCAAATGGATCCTAAATGTAAAGCATTTGTGAAACACCTGTTGAGTGGGCAAACATGGCTTATTCATTAAAATGAAACAGTCAAATACATAATAAAAACTGTATGTATGCAAGAATAACTAATATATAATAATCACATTTGAAGGTATATGTTCAGTATTCCCTTCTGTTATATCTGTTTGAACCTGGCTAAGAGAAAGATAAAACAGAGATGATCATAGGATCAAAGGGTCTGTTGAAATGCTTTATAATAAAATAGAAAAAAATAAATCTTAGGTCCATGATACTTGCTGTTAAAGTTGTGCCAGAAACTGTGACAGTATCAGCGAAGGGACACTTGTTACCTGGACCAGATTAGCAGCTCACCTGTACCCATTTGAAGACCCATCTGGTTGGCTCCATGGCGAAGAGCATAAATCATGGATTTAGACAGACGGACATCTCTGTCCTGGTAGGAGAGAAGGCATCACTCATAACAGACACACACTCAAATACAGATCTAATTATAGCTCCGGTTTAAATAAACAACAGGCGTTACCATACATACAGTAACGATTCACACTGCCCGCCCTTATACTCAATTGTGAGAAATTAGTCTCTGACCTATTTAAGAGGTGGGGCAATATCAAAATGTATAGGATTTTATATTTTAAAAAGAAATCTCACTTCACCACGATTTCCTCTCCTTCCTCTCCCTCTTCCTCTTTTGCCACTGTCCATTTAAATGCAGGCAGCTCAGGAATTCAAATCAAGATTTAAATCTGCTGGATATTCCGCTACAAATTGTACTGGTTTTTAATCAGCGAGTCAAACTTGTGGTCAATAAACTCCATAGACAGTTAAAGAAACTCCTGCAAGCAAACGTTCAGCTTCCCACTTCCTGTTTATTCGCTTATTCGCTGGCTTATTCTATGGGTGACGCTAGGTGGCACTGTGGCGGGCGGGCGGAGCTGCGGTGTCCCCGGCACTACAGAAGAAAAGCATTTTGTCCTGGAAGAAAACATCACTCAGACAGCAGCTGCAGGTAAGAAATATATTAATCTTATTCGCAACTCAGAATGTGCTGACCATTTCACGGTAACTCACAACCCATGCCGTCGATACAACGTTATCCAAACAAAAACTGCGGTTACTGGCGCTCCTGGTGCCTGAGCTAGCTAACTAGCTAGCTAGCTAATGTTAGCATAGTTGAGCTGGAGCTGCTGGTTTCCTGCCTGCTTTTCCTGCTGGATGATCTCGACATTTGGGACAATTGGGGTTTTCTGTTATAAATCATGCTGTTTGCCATATTTGTTTTTCTCACTTGCGTGCCATTGGCTGTCTTTGTGTAATAGTGTTGAGACGAGACGAAGCTGCCAGTGGTCTGAAGACTTAGGACAGGAGGTCACCATGGAAACGTAACGTTTAGATACGTTAGCTAGCTGATGTGACGACGTGACTCTGAACTGTCAGTAGTGACAGTAAGTTACTTTCAGTAGCTAAGTGTCCTGCTTTAAAATGAATAATAATGTTTACATGTTTTTAATATTACAACCTGTGCCCTAAAATCTGTTCTGATCTGTATTCTTTTAGTTGTTATAGTATGTTGATGTTATTCCTATTCACTATTAACTAACTGTAACTAGTTCACCCAAAACAGAAAAGGGGGGGGAGGGGTTATACAAGGTGCGTTCTAGGGTGTCCTCCCAGTGGAGAAAACACAATGCAGCTGCTAGAAAACTGTCTGCAGGCTAGTGCCCTACTACATGCAACTGGTGGTCGTTTCTTTTCTTTTTCTTCTTTTTCCCTGCCCTTCAGACAGCCTGATTCCGCAACTGGAGCAGACCTAATGCCAAAACCACAGGAAATAGTTATATATAAAACATCTGGACTCTTCATTTATGACCTGTGTGCAGCTCTCGAGGATGTTCACGCATGTACCCCATAATATTAGAATAGGTACCCAGTATTTAAAAGTTCTCCTTAAATTCCCTATCAAATGCCAGATTGTTGTCCAGTAAATTATACGGTACCCCATAATAATCAACTTCAACTTTGTTGTCCCAGAGGGGACATTTGACTTGCAGCCAGGTAAAACATAGAACACTCAGAGATGTAGGCACACGGACTTACTGTAGATACAAAAAACATAATAAAATACATCAGTACATCAAGTGACAATGGGAAAGTATGCCATTGCTAAAACCATTATCACCAGCTCCGAGTATTTAAATGGGGAAACTTATCATCAATCATAATAGGAAAATAAAAAGCAACTATAACCAAAAAAGTGGGAAAACATGTTTTTTTTATTAAGATGAACTGACCTTTTATGGATATTTCCCCAAGAGAGATGACAGAATGTTAAATTTGTGCATCGAGAACTATCAAAAAATACTTTTCAAGATACTTTATGCAGCTGACCACAGAGCTGTCTGTAGTGATTTATTTCAGTGGCAGCAGCATTTTCTCTGTACGTCTCTGCTTCCTCTCATTTTGATCGTCTCTGTTGCTCAGGTGATGGAGTTCCCCCAGCATTCCCAGCAGCTGCTGTCAGCTCTGCGTTCCCAGCGCCAGCGGGGCTTCCTCTGTGACTGCAGCGTCCTGGTGGGCTCATCCCGTTTCGTGGCTCACAGGGCTGTTTTGGCCTCCTGTTCGCCTTTCTTCCACATGTTCTACTCCGACCCTCAAGGGGTCATTGATGGAAATGGCACCAGCAGCTCTGTCACACTCGACAGTGACATTGTCACGGCTGCTGCATTTGGCTTGCTCTTGGACTTTGTCTATGAAGGCGTGCTGCAGCTGGGCGAGTCTCCGCCAGTGGAGGACATATTGGCGGCTGCAAGCTTTCTGCACATGAACGAGGTGGTGAGAGTCTGCAAGAGACGACTTCAGAGACGGGGGCCTCTGGCTGAGGCAGACAGCACTCGCTCCGAAGAGAGCGCTAGTGCCAGGAGGGCAATAGAGACAGGGAGGGAGGGTGGGGGTGACAGTGGAGCTGAGCCGGTGGAGGCCATGGCAGGAGAACACTTAAATCCAGTCGCCATGGAAGCACCGTTCTCATCAGTATCTAGAATGGCAGAGAGGAGTCAGTTGGAGTCTGTCAAGTCTGAGCGGAGGATTGGTGGGGGGTCATCAGAAGCACGAGTTCAGACTCCTCTGAGCCCTGACCTCGCTGATACCACACAGCCAGGCATGGATGCCCCTCTGCTGCCTCCAGGCGGAGAGCTGATGCAGGGCCTCATCACAGGCCGGTCTGCCCCAGCCTCGGGGGGTAACGCCAGGTTGGGGACTGGAGGTCATGGAGAGGGGTCAGCACTCTGCAGCCCTTGCAGCACCACTGAGACATACAGGTGCAGGTCTGTTGTGGATTATTAGACTGTTTTAACTTGGAAAAAGTGAGGAGTGGTTGTTGCTCCGTGTACCGATGGACATTTTTATGATTTGTTGTTACTAAAAATCTGTTTACAGTATATCTATCTTTCTTTCACCAGTCATAGCAGTAACCAGCAGCCCTCCTCGTCTTCTTCCTCCCGGGTGCCAGTGAGCCAGGCTAGTGGTCGGTCAGTGGTTACTTATTCCCAGTCAGGATCCAGCCTCTGCTCCAGCCCCCAACATTATGTACCCCGACTGCCACGTGATGACTCTGTAAGGAAACCTTCAGAGGCTGACCACAGAGGTACATCAGGCGAAGGACAACAGATGGTCATGTTAATCCAAGCATCAGCACTAACCTCACACAACCCAACACACTCACCACCACAGCGTGCACTTCCTCAGATTCAAATCCAGAGTGCTGTGTCACTCCAAAGCTTAGACGTCCACTCTGCTCCTCAGACCCAAACTCTTAAGGGACCTGAGCGGAATATGGGAGCTTCACCCACCATTAGAAATGAAAGCTCTCACCGTCTCATGGGCAGAGTGAGGACAGATGACAATGATGGAGAGAATGTGAAAGTCAAAGTGGAGGCCATTGTTATATCTGACGAAGAGCTAGAGGAGGAGAAAGAGGAAAGCAGAGCGAGAGAACCAGTGAATGAAGTAGACGGTGAGTTTGAAGAAGAAGAGCTGCACAGCCCTCAGTTTCTCTCCTCCCACCCACAGGGCCTCTTACAAATGACCTCCCATTCAAATGACTACTCCTTCCCCCTCTCTCCCTCCTCTTCCTCCTCCGGTGCTGGCCCTTCCTCCCAGGACACTTCCTCCTTTGCCCTCATTCCTCCGTCTACAGCTCAGCACCATTCTGACCCTTCTGCCTACTTCCAGGACTTCCAGGACTCTATGGGGAACTTTGTGGAGGACGTTCCCACGTGTGGAGTCTGTGGAAAGACTTTCTCATGTACATACACACTAAGGCGCCACGCCATTGTGCACACACGTGAACGTCCTTATGAGTGCCGCTACTGCTACCGGAGCTACACACAGTCAGGCGATTTGTACAGACACATACGCAAAGCTCATGACCACACACTGCCAGCTAAACGCAGCAAGGCAGACATGGAGCCCTCCCTGCCCCCACAACCACCACTACCACCACCACCTCCACCTCTTAGCTAACACACACACTATTGTATTTCTATACTTATGCACACATACCTAAACTTTAACCTAATATCCAGACTCTAATTCTACATTTAAACCTAAATCGAGAAGAGCTGCAACTTACGATTACTTTCATTTTCAATTAATTTGTGTTGGAATTTCCTGGATTAATCAGTTGTTTGTCTGGTCTATAAAATGTCAGAAAATGTGAAATATGTCACAGTTGCCCAAAGCCTAAGGTGGCATCTTTCAATTTCTTCCAAATATTGTCTTGGGTGTCACCCTGCAGACACCTAGACGTTTTATTCTACGGAGGACATTTGATCTAGTGATGCACCGATCCAACTTTTTCCGTCCCGATACGATACCTGGGATTTTGGTATCAGCCGATATCGAGTACCGATCAATCCCATACCAGTGTTTAATCGAACCTTAGAGAACGGGCTTTTCCAGCGGCAGCTGTTTAAATCGATCTAAAATAAAAACCATTACCTGGACATAACCATAATAGCATTCATTCTTTTTGCAGCAGAAAGCTAAGGCTTCTGTCTTTCGCGTGAGTACGTTGTACAATTGTGATGATGTCACATGAATTCCGTTGCAAAACTGCATGACTGAAAATGAAACTATCAAAATGCCTTTACACTCTGCTCATAAAAATGAACATATCTCAAAAACAAAAAAAAACATACAAATAACTTTAGAGTGTTGGGAAATATTTTGTTCATAGTTTTACATTTACAAATATTTTGGATCAATATGTTTTGTGTGTTAGTAAAAGTTTATGAAATGTCCAATTTTGTTTATTTAAAACAAATTCAATACTTTTAATTATTATTATGGTTTATTGACTTGCATAACCTTTTAGCTTAGGTTGTACGGATTTGAGGGATATGAAGCATTTAAAGATATTCTAAGAAATTACATCACAATGGACCATTTCTATTGCAGTTCAACGGGTTGATTAGCTGTTTGCCTCACTGTGTAGAAGTGACTGGGATCATTATTTTATGTGTAAGGCAACATCAGGCTTGACTTAAAGATAGCTTTCCTAACTTTGCACCAGCAACTTGGTAAAACACTTTCACAATTAACAGGAATTACAATTCAAGTGTGAACCTTTTTTAAATGCAGCGAAAAATGGTTCAAACTTAAACGGGAATTAAAAATCCATTATATAAAATATAAAAATGTAGAATTGAATTGAATAGATCGGTACTATTGTCACCAATACCCGATCCAGCTATTGGAGTCAGTATGGGCTGGTTATTAGAATGGATCGATGCATCCCTATTTTGATCCCCTTAAGTACAAAAATACAAGAACTCAGAGTAAACACCAGAAACGTGGCAGTGATATCAACACTTATTCATCAAACTAACACGTTTTATGTTGATTTATGATCGTTGTCTCCATAGAACCCTAAAACTGATCTGGTTTTATGCTGTGCTACTCCTTTTTAAACATTTAAAAGGCATTTACAGTTTAGGCCAGTTTAGTTTATTAATACCTTTTATATTAATTTCATACATTTGTATGTGTGTAAAATTATCAAAAACCTCATTGTTGTTAGAAGTTACAGGGGATGTTCCAAAATGTTTCACAGAGTTGTGCTGTGTGACATCCTACACTTAGTGTTCGCTATATTAACTTAAAATGAGTTTTTTTTTAAATTTTTTATTATATCAGGTACATGAATTTGTAATTTGTATGTATTCAGTGTGACTCAGTGCCAGCAAAGTTTGACCGATTGTAAATGTAGTACTGTAGCATTGTACTGTTTAGAGTTTCAACCTGCACAAATTCTAAAATAACAAGATTAACTTGTAATACAAGCGTTTCCTTGCATCGCTTTTGATGAAGCAACTTCATAAATAGCAGATGTATACAGTATATTTAATGAACATGAACTGTGCTAAATGGCCTTTGCATTGTTTCTTCACCCATTTAGCTCCTTTTAAAGTGCAGTAAGAAGTATTTGATTAGGAAGATTTCTAAATGAGGCAACTGACCTAGAGATATCAAAGTGGCAGCCATACAAACTGATTGGATTTTACATGGCAAGCCATTATGCATTTACAGTGACAGTCCAGGATTATATACAGTATCTTACTGTAAACTCTGTCAGATTCTCTCAGCACTGTGGCTGTCCTATTTCATAGACTTTGCTTGGCATTGTCCATCAGGGCCAATTATTGGAAACCCAGTGTAATTGTTCCTTAACTTCCAGCCTACATGTCCTGGTAGTATAGCAGTGGAAGTGAGGGAGGAGTGAACAAGTTGGGGGATCCACCCTTTTTGTGTCCAACTTTTCTTATTGCCTGTGTGACCTTTCCCTCTAGTGTTTCTCCTGTAATATGACAGAATATACAGTACGAGCACACAAATGCAGTAATTCTGCCTTCTCTTTAAATGTGCCTGAATGACTGTTTAACCCCATTTTACATGTTTTGGAACTACAGTTTCTATATGAACTAATAAAAATTGATTGGTATTACCAAACCAACCCAAGAGGTTTGGATGGGCAGAAGGGACAGTTGAGTGTGCAAAATCTAAATGTTACCTTGTGAATAAAAACTGTTCAGAAGAAACAATGTGGACATGTTGTTTCAGTGAATCACATAATCACACAGGTTGTTCAGTCAACATTATCTTTTTATTTCAATTTACTACAAAAGAACTTATAAAAAATATAAACATTACGTCTGTAACTTATTACTCTGCAATAGTAACACTAAACTTGTTAGCATTTCTTTCACTTGCTATAGCCAGTAACCAGCAAACTGTATATTTCATTCCTAACAGGTGACACCAACCTGCCCCCACTGAGCAGAAGTTTTGGCCCCCATCTTCAGTCTTCCACTGGCCCGTGGATCTGTGAAGAGACAAAATATCAGTTTGTTTTTTATTATATTATTAAATCAGCGTCCACTTACAAATCTGGCTGTGTCATAGCATTTGTTTGGGAATTCCAACCAAATGAAATATTGTCAATGTAGCTGCTTTTGTCAAATTATTTATTATTATTTTTGATATTTGTTAATCTGAAGAGAAACAATAAAAAGGAGCCACAACACACAAACAAACAGTTATTAGGCTGTAGAAACAACTGTTTTGATTTAAATGATTGTTGGTAAATCGGTCTACTGAACTAGGATTTGATTATCCCTTCACAACAAAAATCTGTGTACCAGGACGCCACAAATGTACTTCAGTGTGGAGCCCTCTCTGGAACACGGAATGAAGAAAAAAGAGCTGGCGCTTTAATCCTGTTTAATGAGACAAGCCGCTGATCATTTGACGTGTTTAAAGTGATTAAACTGAAAAACAATTGCTGTGTGACGCAGGTTAGTCTTGTCTTAAGATTTAACAGCCTTTTAAAGTCAGCCAGACAACAAAGGAACTCACTGCCTCAGCCAACTCTGGCCAATCCATCGCCATCACGACTGTATCATCAGAATTCGGAGGCGTCTCCAGGTTCCAGTAGGTCAGCTTGTCAAACACAGAGGATACCTTCACTGTCCTGTCCTGGACACACACATTTTACCATTATGTAGACATAGTAAAATCCTCACCCACACAAAAATCTTAATAATGCCCGTGCAGTCAGTGCTTTGCCTCATGTTTGACTGACTAGACTGCTGGTCAGCTGGGTAGTTTTTGTGATGTGAAAGATGACATCAGTGATGTTTACCTCTTGGTCAGAACCAGGCTTGTTGATCTCTTTCAGCACCAAGCCGGTGTAGCCCTGTGGACAGCTGAGCTCCTGCCCCTTCAACCCACGCCCTCTGAATGACACTGTCTTCTCTGTAATAAGAAAAATGCATAAAAGGGTTGTTGTTAGAGACGGTTTTACTGCCCATTAAAAATGACTGTGGGATAAAATGTGAGATACACCTTTTTAAATCTGTGGATTACACATTTGGCATGGTGTTTTTGATTTATTTGTAAAGAAAAATAACATATTCCTTCTCTTATCATGATGATCATGGTGGAACAAACACCCATCCTGACTTGGGATCTTTCCGAACTAAAGAACAGGTCATAATTAGCACAAAAATCTTGGTCGGGTCAAACAGCTGGATATTATTCCCCATTTAAATGTCCCATATTTGGACCATTTGTTACTGACAAGCATAAAAGGCTCATAACCAGTGCAAGCTTGTCACGTTTTAGTCTGGATCAACGACATTTCATTTACTGGATAATCGCCAAACTGTTTGTTTTGGGAAACAACAACAACCGACCTATCAAGATACATGCTGAAAATGGCAAGTTTTGGAAAAGAATTGGATCATGCAACAAGGCAGGTCTGGTTTAAAGAAATGCAAACAACTCAGAGTGTGAGAGTTTTTTTTGTCCTATCCAGGAATGTATGTGTGGAGGGGCCAGACCTTACTTCACAGTGCTGTGGAGCTAGGTCTGGGCAATGGGAGACTAGACATATTATCCATGTAAATCTGTCCAATTAAAACATGGTCACCATAAAGCTTTTGAGAACCTAATGACTTTCCTGCTCTCCTGAATCTTGTAAGAATGGAAAAAAAAACTAATCACATCATTGATCATTTGTGAGATTATTTTTTATTGTTTTTTTTTCTTCTCCACCACTGTTTTATTAAGCGCAAACTAGACCAGTTAACAATTAGTTTATTGGTAGAGGCGAATCTCTGTTGAGTGTACCTAGTTTGCAGTCTTTCGTGGTAGCAGTGAGGTATTGTGAGACCTGGGCCGGCCCGTTGTGTTCAATCTCACAGGGCAGGAGGTGGACTGGAGCTCGCTGTGCCTGGCCCACCGATGACACATCAACACGAGTAACACTGGTGTTACAGGACATCCTGCAACCAGAAGACAGAAGAGGACAAACACATGAATAACAACAAATTACACTCTTGTATTCTATTTGAACCTTAAATGTCTTTCTGTGATTTGAGACATATAAAAGTTGTCCCTGAATTATCCGCTGAGAGAAGTATTTATTTTCCCAATCAGAATAACGTTAACTATAATTTAATAACTGCATGTGTTAGGTATAACCGTGTCCTTTAACGTGATCGTACTAACTGTTATTCATTACAGTGCAGGCAGTTTGTTAATATGTATAATGAATGCAATTTTCTGAAGGCTTCTTTGACATGTTTTAAGGAAAAAGAATTGTATCAGAAGTTGTTCATTGGTTAATGACTGCTTGCTTGGTGATGTTTTGGGAGCTCTGACCATAGACAGTGCAGACTTTCCCTAAAATAAACAGCATGCCCCCTCAATTAAATATTCTGTCATATTAGCGTGTTTTATCAGCGCCTCTTGAACATTATTAAACACGTTGTTAAATGACTTAAATGTTGATTTGAGAAACATAACTCCAACATCACCTTTCAGCAGTTTTCCAAACGCTTATGTGACGTTATGTGAAACTAAATGTAAAATTGGACCTTTTCCGGTTAGCGCCAGTCGCTGCGTGTGATTGGACGAAAGCGTCTTCTTCTACGCTGCAAGATATTTTCGCGGTTTTTATCTGTTCCGCCAGAGGATGTCTCCCCCTCTTGGTGAGAGATCATTTTACTCTTTTATTTTTTCTGCTTTTCGATGTTATGTTCCCTCTATTCTTTATCTTTTTTTTAAATCTTTTTATCAAAGTGTAAATAATGATTGGTCACAAAACATTCGTATCATTTACTTCTGTTATTAAATATTTCATATTTAATATACTAAATACTGCATAGGTTATTTTACAGTAGCTACATTCATTTTAAGATACTATCAGGTAAGTGGGAACCTCTTGGCAATTTAGAATGAAGACTCTCTAAATACAATGCAGGATCACCAGATCCAGATATTTACTATGTGATACCACCTCTTAAAATAGTCCATTTTACTTTTCTAGCAGAACATTGTAAGACCAAGGAATATATAAGTAAACTGCAATTGGGTTTATATTCAATTCAGATACCTTTGCACAAACACATGAACATTTTTGGCATTTAGGTTTAGATGTGCAAAACTACAAGGAATGAATAAAGTCAAAAGATAGGTTGCCCATGAGGTCAAATTATCATCCAACATTGTAGAGGCAATGTATCAATCTGTTTTTAACAATTGCCAAAACCAAATAATAACCAAGCAGTCCTATTACAAAATATATTCTTACAGGGAGTTATGATATCACAACAGTACACTTGTTTTGCTGCAATGTTGTTCCATTTTCGTCACCTAAATCTAAACTATATAATGGGGATATATAGTATAGGATGAAGTATAGTTCTAGTATAAACTCTAGTTTTCCAGCCTCGGGTCATGATCAACACCAAGAACTCTGTTCCAGTTGGCAGCAGCATTTCTCTTCATGTGGGATGGACTAAAGCTTTAAGCAGCTAAAGTTATTGGGGGGGGGGGGGGGGGTGTTCTGTTCACAACATTTCATCCAGACAGTGTCAAGCTGTGGAGAAATAGACTTCACGGAAAGGAGAAGTGATTTCCTAACAGTTGGCCAGAAAAAAACTGAAGGTAAGATTTATTTTATAACAAGACAGAGTACTGTGGCAGGCATGTTGCTGTTGTATACTACATGGATGTTTAAAGAAAAAAAAGATTTTTTCTTTTTTTTGATTTGGAGTTTATTTTTGAGTTAAACATGCTTTAGTATCCACACCCAATAATTCTTGGCAGCATAACTTTTGATCTGAAAATCTTCATGTCAGTTTTCAATAATGATTCATTGTGTTGAGCAAGTTGCAACTCCCTTCCTCTTTTAATGGTCAAATATTAATATTAATTTACTTAAGGAAAAATACTCAAAGTCCCGCATTGAAAATGGTAGGTAAGTATAATCAGGAAAAGTAAAATACTCAATGCTGAAAGATGGCCACAACAAATAGTCAAAAACTCAAAATGATTTGACTAATAAATTAAAATTATTTAAATGTTTAAAAAGGAAAACCAGCACATCCTCACATTTGTGAAGATGGAACCATGAATGTTTTGATGAATATGTAAATAGTTGCAAATTACTTTTTTGTCAATCGACTAATTGATTAATCAACTAATTGTTTCAGCCCTTTATACTCTTAGGTAGTTTAATTTATAACATATAAGCTCTTCATTTTTTCATCTTTTGTATGCAAAAGTCTTAATTTGTCAAATATTTATAGTGAAATAAAGTACAATATTTCCCTCTGAAATGTAGTGGAGTAGAAGTAGAAAGTGACATGAAAAGAAAAGACTCAAGTAAAAACAAGTACCTCAAATGTGTACAGCAGATGTACTTAGTTACATTCCATCACTGAACTTTAGAAAATAAACAGCTTCATTTTACAGACACGTGATGTCCACTGAGGAATACTAATGAATATATCATAAATTCACCAACAATATTACACAATACATATTGTGTCAAAACAAACTGATACACATTTCTTAGTTGCTTCTGTGCTTCTAGATACATGTAATACAGTCGAGTGGCAGTTGACTGTTGACACAGTTTGTTTGAGTCATCTGATGTGAAAGGCATCTGCTTGTGACTGAGATTGGACTCGGTGGTTTCACAGCTCTCAGTACTGTCAAAGTGGTGCTTGTGTCTCAGGCTTCATGAGATCATAATATCATCATCCACACTTTTTTATGACATTAAACAGACAATGCTTGATCTATCTCTCTCTCTCTTTTACAGGGAAATGTTGACAAGAAGCACATAACATTTTGGATGACATTCAAGACATTTCAACGACAGAGACTCTAGACCTTTGCCAAACTAAGCCAGTATGATCCTTTGCATTACTTCTTTACACTCACCTTTTAAAACATGCTTGTAATGTGGTTGCATTCATTCTTTCTGAGTTTTCTTTTATTTAATGTTGTCTTTATATCAGTGTTTGTTCAGCTGTTCCTGGTAAACCCTGTCCTAATCTGCTTTTCAAAAGGTTCTATTTACTATATTGTTTGTTAATGTTTAGATTTCATGGATCAGGGAAGTCATTTGCATCCAGGAGATGATGGAGAACTTTCAGTGCTCATTGGTCAGACGTTGCTAGGGCTCCGGGATTCCTTCGTCATGGTGATGTCACGTGCCCGTCAGAGAGTTATACAGGGCTTTATTGTGTTCTCTATCGTCGTCCTGCTCCTCTGGATCGCTGCCTTTTTATACGGCAGCTTCTACTATGCTTACATGCCCAAGGCGACTTTTTCCTCACCTGTGCACTATAACTACAGGTGTGTATGTGAAGTCCTCTCCAGTTGCATCAGAAAAACAGAAGAATGTAGCTTCTGTGTGTTTGCTTTTACTTTCACTCAGTCGTTCACATTTTTGTCTGCAGGGCAGACTGTGAATCTCCGGCCTCTTTTCTGTGCTCTTATCCAGTGGCCAACGTCTCTCTGTTGAGGAATAAGAAACATGTATGTATGAATGTGTGTGTTTGCATCTACAGGCCTATCTACTGTATGTATCTCTATTCCCAGGAGTGTAATCTCTTTAAATGTAAATTCAGGTGCTGACATTTGGCCAGGCCTATCGGATGTCTCTGCAGCTGGAGATGCCTGATTCTCCCACCAACCAGGAGCTGGGGATGTTCATGATCAAGACAACTTGTTTCTCTCGGGATGGAGGGCAAGTTGCCTCCTCTGCTCGCTCTGTGAGTTGTTGATTTCTTCAGCTCCCATGTGTGGCCACGTGTACAATCAAATAGTGCTTCATGCCAACTCCAATGATTCATGGTTGCATTGCTGTGTGTTTCTCAGGCAAGACAACTGCTGTCCGCCTCCAGCTCTCGCTTTGTGAGTACAGCGCTGACGCACAATAACTTTTAATCACACAGCCTGGTCAGAGCCAGATTAGGGCTGCTTATGCTTGCTGCACAGCTCCACTGCAACCAAAGGTGATCTCAGTACTTGAGATGACAGGACGAACATGTGAACTAATGATTGATACAACAAACACACGGTGGGAGTAAAAATCTTCAAGTTATATGTGTAGGGGATGTCATCATTAACTTACTTTATGAAACACTGAGAAAAACATCAAAGGGGTTGATAAGAGTACTTTTAAGGCTGTATTTGGTGATGTTTCTGCAATAAATTATATGTTTTGAATATACTAATCAGCCTTACAAAATTGTCAGTTTAAAAAACCTTTCAGTCAAATCCACTGCTACAAAGTAGAGCCTTAAAACTTACCCTAGAACCAAGTCAAAACAAAAATGCGGAACTTTGCTTAACTGTATTGCACTTCATAACACTGGTAAAGAGGAGTCCACTGAGATCATCTTTTGTCATTAAACTGAGCACACAACCAAATCATTAGTTATACAGATGGTAAAGCTTTTGCATCCATGACAACATCAATCACCCTTTCCTAAATATTCATCATGACATCACTGAAAACATCTTCTGGGGATATGATATTTTTTTAGGTTGTGTTGCCCGGCCGGGTGTGTATGTCTGGTTGACTGTGTTGTCCTGCTGTGGTCAGAGCATGCTGCGATACCATTCAGACCTGCTGATGAACCTGAGAACGCTGCTGTTCCTCCCAGCCTTTCTGACCGGAGTCGCTGAGCAGGAACAAGTGCTGCAGGTGGAGCTCTTCTCAGACTACACCGACGACCCTGTGAGTCGTGCACTGCTTTGTGAGTGCGTTAGCATATGCCAGCCTGCTTAAACAGCAAGCAGGTATTTTTTATTTAGTCTAATATGTTTGTCTTCATGTGCACAGTATGCCCCCTCGGTCACAGCCGTCATTGAGATCATGTCCAACAAGGTGCAGATCTACTCATCTCAGCTCTATATTCATGCTCACTTCACTGGTATAAGGTAAGATGTGTATGCCATGCTTTAAAATAGATCTGGAAGTAGCATACATACAGTATATATGATGATGAAACAAGAAAGAAATCCATACTCTGTAAACCTACAGTAGAAAGTGAGGCTGCAATCGTTTCTGTAATCAGTTGTCCAGATATCTACAATATAACATGTTGAGATATGTGTACTCTCAAGAGAATGAGTTAGACATCTCTTTCAAAAGAGTAAGGGGCTTTTTATTTTACCAACCAGGCCACCTCCGTGGCTTCTGAAGGAAATTAGCCTATTGTAAATAACCGGCTGGCGTAGAAGTCCAACTGAGACAGAAAGTGGGATAACAGCAGCCTTCTTAGCATCACATCATAATTACTGTAACGATGGTTTTCTTTGTTTGTTTTTTTCTGTCAGACACTTGTTGTTCAACTTCCCTCTCCTATCAGCCCTGGTGGGAGTGTCCAGTAACTTCATCTTCCTCAGTCTCCTCTTCATCCTCAGCTACGTGAGGCTGCTGTTCAGAGTCGATTTGGGAGCAGAGCAGGTGAAAGGAGACAAAAGGCTGCAGACAATATTTAACGGCAGCTGCTGCAGGGCTGCACACCTATTGAGTTTGGTGTTTATGTGAATGTGAAATATTACCAGATACTTCTCAGGTGTCTCTGAGTGCTTGTTTTCCTCCTTGCTCACAGCTCAGAACAGATGGATTGCTGTCAAATAGGGACAGGAACTTGAACAACAACCAACATGAGGATGCTGCTGCAGGTACAAACATTTCATCATTATTTCAAGTTATTTGCATCAGTCACTGACTGCAAGAATACATTTCTTGACAGGTACTGCAGAGATGATGGGTCCCCTCCAGATGACCCCCACAAATCTGAGCCAGGAGAGGACCCATCTGTAATTTGGCGACAACACAGAGGTGCAGAAACAGGCAGATTCACTAGCAGATTCAAATGAATCAGAGGCAGCCTGAGGCCATTATTACAGTAAAGGAGAGGGAGAAACTAACAAGATGTAAGGATGAAGATTTAAGAGAGATACGTGGTTGAAAATGACTCAGAAAGCACCCACACACCTCTGTTTGAGTTGTCGATCTTTTTGCTCTTACATCATGTCCTCTGTGTTTTGTCTCACACTGGTGTTTTAGCTTTACAGTAATGTTAGGACCCTATGATTTATTTTGTGCTATTCTGAGAACTACTTACTAGCAATGTCTTCAAAATTATTCTCTTTAAAATTCCCCTCTGCTTCTAAGTCTGTCATCATGTTATCATTGTTATTTCATCCTGCATGGTAGGTAATTTGTATTTAATTCCATCAGTTTTATTTCATACTATAATGCTGGCTTAACTGTTACTTTAAATGCTTAAACCAGTTTGGTACTTTGATTAAAATGTAAAATGATAATGCAGCAAGTGTGTCTCTTTCTACTATACAAAAATATCTTACATTGATTGAGTTTGAAGCCCAAATGTGTATTACTTGGCTGCAAATAAAAGTCTGTTAAACTGTTACAATAAAACCTTTAAAAAAAACTACCCACAAACTACACACTCATATTTGGTGGGAGGACACCTTACTCTAGTTCCACACTGCTTTCTGACACAGTGTCATGTGTCATTGCTGGATGTCCTCTTGGCTTTGATGAAGCTTTGTGAACTTTATGACGTCATTGCATGCAAAATATGACACCAGCAGGGAGAATGAGAGAGGGATGTAGCTCACTGAGAGGCACAGACCTTTCTAACAACAGGTGGAGGACACAGGTAAGGTAAGGTAAGTTAGACAGATGTGGTCATTTGTAGTTTTATATTGTGTCATTTGAAGAAAGCTTAGACATATTGCTGAGGATGTGTTAGAGAGCCCTTTAGACTTTAGAGTAAGTTCATTTTCTCAAACATATTTAAAGCTGAGTATCTCTTGTAAACATTTCCCTTTTGCACATTTTGTACAAGCTCATGCGTTGAGCTCATGGAGTAGATTCACTACACTGGACTCGAAGATGGACATGACAGATGATAACCACATGGACGGGATGGAGATGGAGACAGAGAACAGGCAAACTATGGATAATGACTTTACTGTCAGAGTATCAGATGAGACACACCAACATCTGACATTCAATGAAGTCCCTTCCAGCAGTAGCAAGATGGTCAAAGTGAGATCCAGACCCAGACTCGAGTCCACAAAAAGTTTCCCCCCTTACAGTCAGTGTATAGGTGGACTCGGTGAGGACAATGAGCTGTATTCAGAATCAAGCAACGCGATGTGGGAAGACAAGAATGCTGTCGTTCAAGGCACAGAAAAAAAAGAGGACTTTGAATTGAACGCGAGATGTGCCAGGAATAAGGTGAAGGCAAAATGGAGGATGAGGAGGAAGGAGAGGCTAGGTGGGAGCTTTGAAGTTGATGCAGACGGATGGGAGAGGGCAAGGTGGAGCGGGAAAAGAAGGGTAGAAGAGACTGGAAGAGAGAGGGAGCCTGAGGATGAGGGAAGGGAAGGGGCCTTAAACACTGAGTGGAGAGGTAAAAACTCTAGTTTTGAGATAGAAAGAAAAGAAGAAGAGGATGAAGAGAGGAGGAGATCCCCCGTTTCAGCAGCAGAAGGAGAGACCGAGGGGAGCGAGAAGACCCCAGAGGGGAACGATGAAGAGGCCGAGGGCTCCACAACACATCAGTGGCCATCCCCACATCCAATCCTCTCCAAACTTTTGCAATCCTCCTCCTCCTCCTCCTGCTCCTCCATCAACTTCTCATCAGCAGAGAGCGATGAGGTTTTCAGCGAAGGAGAAGATGTTGACTCAAAGAGGAGGGCATTCAGGAAGGTGAGAATAGACAGATTAGGTTTGAAACTACATTTTTCATTTTTGGCATTTGTTATCCCAGTTTATGTCCTAGCAGGCATCACGCTTGTGCATCTGGCTGCTCTGGTTTTCCATGGAAGAGGCTTACTAAAACTATATTTCTCAGCTGTTCTTTACACCTGTGGTCCTGGTGATTTGCATGGGCTTGAAAGAGGACTTTGACAGATTTGAATGGTGTTTGCATGCCTGGCTGCTGCTGCTGCTGCTGCTGCTGCTGCTGCTACAGATATGAGAGGAGAGGGGAGCAGACAGCGGGAGGAGGGCTCGGTAATAGTGCAGTTACTTTCTCAGTGCAGTCTCAATTTTGCATTGTCGGACACATTAAGCCTGTAAGGACTGAATAAAAGAGCGCTACACAAGAATGAGAAATAAGCATCTTCAAAGCATTTCATCTCTGTGACCAAAATGGCAACATTAAGGATGCAAACATTAACTATTTGAAGGATTACGTTTGGAAATATATAGACATTTTCTTCAAACTACGTAGTACTTGTCATTTTGTAACAGTGTCTCTATTGAGCATGTTTTGCCTGTGTCTGGGGCAGCTGTTTTGTTTATATACAAAACAGATCATAACTGTTGAGGTATGCGCTGTTTGAAAACACTAAACACACTGATGCTCATAACAGTTTTTGACATGCACAGAGGACTTAAGAGGTGTTGATCATGTATAATGTGCCCCAGCAAATGTCTCTCAATCAGAGATGTATTTCAAAAGGGGGTTAATGATAAGATTTTGTCCAAAGAAATGGCCTTGAGACTTTTTCATGAGGAAAGCTCTGGTGTAAATGATAAAATTAATGATGGTTGCATTCCATTTAGCTGCTTCAGTTCGGGGTCAACTGGTATTGTGCATGCTGTCTCACTGTCATGGCTTCCTGGGACACTTGGATTGAACAGAGCCAGGGTTAATGTTGTTAGTGACAATTAAAAATGTCTGCTATGAAAAAATGCCTGTTAATGACTGGAAATGTGTTTTAGCACACAAGAAAAATCACACAGGACTCCCCAAACATGGGAGCCCCACTTCTGAGCATTTGCCTACTAAGGAGGTCTATAAGTATAAAAGGTCATGTCAGCACAGTGGTTAAGCACTGTCATCTCACAGCAACAAAGGCCCTAGTTCAACCCTGCTTGCTGGCTGGGGCCTACCATTTGCATGTATGCAGACATTCAGGTTTAGGTGAATTCTGAATAGCCTGCAGGTTAATGGGTTTCTCTGTACGCTTTACACTTGTTGACTTGTCAAAGATGTAATCTGCCTCTTGAAAAGCAATGCATACTGGGATAAGCTCCACACTTGCCTTGCATGAAGACATTCACATAATCTGTTCTTCTTTTGTGCCTCAGAGCCGCTCCTGGAAAACCTACCTGACCATGATGCACTGGTCGCTGCGGCGGCAGAGCTCCTGGGTCCAGCTTGCTGGACATCAAGGCATGTTCATCCAAAAACAGACACACACAGACACTCAGAAACTGCTATGAACATGAGAGGATGAACTACATTCACGTATACTATACTGTGTGTATCTCCACACTACTGCATACTGGATACAGTTTACATCAGGCCCGGACTGGCCACCCGGAGCACCGGGGGAATTCCTTTTTACACATCCATGGGGAAGCCAGCTGATTGGCCCGCTATGGCAGACCAGTGTTAACCCTTAGAGAGTTTGCAGTTTGAAGCAAAAACCATGCAGTTTTTCTCATGCAGTAAAGACATGTGTTTTCACCTATTCTAAAATAGTGAATTTGAATATGTATTTTTTACTTGACCTCACAGTATAAAATGACCTATTGTGACCTCTCACAGCCTCATTAAACTTTACAAACACAAACTAGAGATCTAGGGCATTCAGATGATGTATGGCTTCCATAGGTTTATAGACAATAAAGGGGTTTCTGAGCAGTTTCCAGAACAGAAGTGCTCTCCATCCAAATGCAGAAAAATGCAATTCTTACAGAAATCTCCAAATGTTTTTGATACAAAAACTTTGAGTTCTGACCATTTTTATCTATTTTCGAGTGGTGAAAAAGGATTTTATTTTGCCCAAATCCTTGTAACAAATGACATGGCTCACATGTTGTATAAACTTCTTATCTCCAGAATGTGAGCTTTCAGGAATTAAGAAAACACTTATTATTTTTTGTTTGGCCACCATATACTTTGATTTCATTCAGTGATTCATAGAAGACTACATGTAGACCTGAATAACCTGATTAATTTAGACAGGAAAATCACACAACTAATGATGATATCCACACATTCTGCCTTCTTGTTTGATTAAACACGTGGATAGCTAATAATTCTACCCATTGTTCCTTCCCTTCCTGGTTGCTGTCGTCCCCAGGTAACTTCCAGCTGAGTGAGGGAGGGGAGGTGTTGAAACTGTACAGTGAAGAGGAGGCAAAGTGCTTGGACAGCCTGATGACAGACCTGCTGAGACCCTTTGTCCCACAGTACCATGGCTTGGTCACCAGGGGGGAGCACTGCTACATTCGCCTGGAGGACCTACTGAGCGGCCTGAGGAGACCTGTCATCATGGACTGCAAGATGGGAGTCAGGTAGATTTCAGAATTTTTTATTCTTTTGACTTATATAGGCTTATATACTTATATACTACATTGTAGAAATAAGTGTACTATGATTAGATGAGGGACTGAGTGGTAAAATCAGTATGTTTTTATGTACAACATGAGAGTTTCCTTCTCAGGACATACCAGGAGGAGGAACTGATCACAGCCCGGACTAAGTCCACCCTGCGGAGTGACATGTACCAAAAGATGATGAAACTAGACCCATCCGCTCTGTCGGCAGAGGAACACGCACAGAAAGGGGTGACCAAGTGTCGATATCTTCAGTGGAGGGATACAACCAGTTCTACGTCCATGCTGGGCTTCAGGATAGAGGGCATCATGGTAGGAGTAAAGGCCAGTAAAACCACTGCACAACTTGTTACCTATTGACCTGATCTGTTTAATTCTCTACAAGTTTTCAAATGTGCCATGTATGTGCTTCTGTGTTTCTTCTCTGAGTCAGATGGAGGATGGCAGTGTCCAACGGGACTTCAGGAAAATTCTGACTTTAGCTCAGGTCACGGAGGCATTGCTCTACTTCACCAGGAGTCAGCTGGACATCCTGGTCAGTTCTGTCCGTTATGAAAACACAAGCTACATTACACTACTCTTCCTTTAGAAAACATGTCTTTAATCCTAAATCATATTTTGATTAGCAAAAAACAATTAAAACAAAAACACTGAAAAGTAATGATTACACCTAATAAAAAAAACTGAAATCTAATAAAAATTTGATTTTGGTACAGTTTCTCCAATTGCTGCCCTGTGAGTGAAGTGAAGACGTGACCAACCGTATTCAGCCTCCAATACATAATCAATGCACTGATGACTGCTGTGCATATCTAAAGACAGTTATCACAAAAGTACCTCAACTCTCCACACAGGCATTGTCTTTAAAGGTTTTTAATTAAGATTAAACCAACAACAAGCATTTTACAAAAATAAAATGATTACATTAATTAAAAATTACTGAACTAGAAGAAGAAAAAAAATGGAAATTTCTAAAAATAAAGTTATTATTCCACAAATGTTCACGTCTCTTATGACGCCCATTCTACTCATTATACAATTTACCCTGTGATCCACAACTCTCCCTATTTGTGTTCTCAGAAAGCGTACCACTCCAGACTCCTGGCCCTGAGTGATGCACTGAAGAATTCACTATTTTTCAGAACCCATGAGGTTGGTTTACATAGAGACAAATCTTCCCTTGTTAAATTTAAAGTTTAAACTACTGTGAGCCCAGAGGTCTTTTTGCTGATATTATTATCTATGTTTGACCTGATTAGGTGATTGGCAGCTCGCTTCTCTTTGTCCACGACCACAGCAGCAAGGCCAGCGTGTGGATGATAGACTTTGGGAAGACGACCCCGGTGCCTGACACGAGGGAGCTCCGGCATAACATCCCGTGGGCCGAGGGGAGCAGAGAGGACGGCTACCTTATTGGTCTGACCTCACTCATCACTTCTCTGAGCCAGGCCATCAGTGTGGCCTCTTGGCAGCAGGAGGACAGCTGTGGAGAAGAAAATAGTGTTGCATGAAGTACACCGAGTGTTGTGGTGGAGACACCCCTTAAACAACACTCAAATTCAGGATCAGGTGGACAAAACGACTGTTGTTACACTTGGACATTGTTGCGTCGTTTCATTCACTGGAAGAGACATCAAAGGAGTGTTTGTTGATGGGGAGTCTGTCTTCATAGGCTGAGGAAGAGAAACGAGGGAATACAATTCAGTTGAAATTCATAGAAATGTGATGTGGTCGTCTTCTAATTGTAATCTGGCATGAGCATACTGTAACATACTGTAACAGTGGAGACAGTGTCCCAAGGACACATTGTCCTTGGGTTTGTCTGCAAAAACTCAGAGATCTTGCCTGTGTTGCAACACATGCTGAAGTTATTTGTTTACAGCAGCAAAGGAAACCCAATGAAGCACACACACAAACACGCACATATGGCTGAACAGCCTCATGTTCTACCTGTTATAAGTCTTATCTTAAAACGACTAACCATACAAAGAAACTAAATAATATATTGATAAAATATATGTTGTGATAATATTATAAGGGATTTGAATTATTTTCATATGATGCAGCTGAAATGTTTGCCTTTTCGTGGTCTTATAGGCTGTATACAATGATACACCTTCACATAGACAGTCCAAGCTAAGTGAAATGAATGAATGACTCTCTCTATCTGCTCATTCTTCAAATATACACATCATTAATACTGATGAAACCATCCACCCCTATATTTTAGATTAAATCACAGACATTTAAACTAACTTCCAAATCACACAGGTGACACTTTCTCTGGGACTGATTGGACTCACCCAGTTTACACAGCCAAAGGCATGATGCAACAATACAAACTGATCTTGGTCACAATTTGCATATTGCTTTGGATAGTTCAAACACAATATATGCATTTTTTTTGCTTGCTTGATACTCCTTTTGACCATTTAACTAAACAGTAAGATTTGTGTTTAAAACAAAACAAGAAACGTATAGAATTGTGTCTAATCTTATGATCCTTCGTGAGCACGGTGTATTTTATTTTGAAAGTTAACCGGATGTTTTATTTTGTTTCTGTGCTCGACTTCCTGTCCCGCACTATCTGCCGTGTGCTGAATTGCTGCGGAGCTCTCCGGCGTCCGGCAAAAATAGAAGCTCTGCGTATCTGATGCGCAGGGCTGCGACCGCCGGAGCTGTGCCGGAGTCGGAACGCAGACGTTATGCAGCTGGTGTAAATACACACGTTGACTTTAATGGAAACCGATTGACTCCGCCGACGTTCCGGAGCCGTTCCGCAGCGGTTACGCAGCCTGTGTAAATCACCAGTTACAGGTGTTAAATCAAGTTCATGGTCATTTTGGACTGTACTTTGCAGTGCTGATTTGTTTCAAACAGGTGTTTCTAATGTTCTGTCCACCCCATTTATACCAATGAGGGTAGACACACCTCTCACTATATTGCAGGCAGCACAATTCAGCAGCACCACAAACTACAAATGGCCATAAGGTTGATTCAGCAGCTCTCTAAAACAGTTTAAACAAAACATTATAATCGAGGTATGGTTTATTTCGTGGCTTTTGTTTTAATTAGGTTGACTTAATAAACTGGCAACTGTATATTTTACCATATTCCGTAATAACGTTGCGTGATTCTGAATCATGCAGCCAGGTCCACTAGGTTGAAAACTGTCCACCAGGGGGCCCCATGTTGTTGTTCGTCGTGCTGGAGAAAAGTGAGCGGGACAGTCTGACGGACACCAGCAGGGACTGCAGGCAGCAGGGAGAGGCAATTATTTCCATTATCAGCACGGGAAATATCACAACGGTAAATTTAAAGTTGATCGATAATTATTGAATCGTGTCTGTGAGTGCAGCATTATGTCCAGCGGGATGCCATGCTAACAACTAATGTTAGCTAGCTGCTCACCTGACTGGGGTGAAGTTGTAAAAAAAGTGTACTTGCGCACAGATACCCATCATGTGGAACTTCTCTTTTGAATGGCTTTTTCTTAACGAGAAAGTATACATTTTGACAATTTTCCTAAAGGTTGACACTGAAGAGTTTCCCCGGATGGATGGTGTGAGTTGGTCTCAGAGAAGCTACCCCAACCTAGCTGTGGTGACACGTGTTTATAATGACGGTAAGTTTGGTTTATCCAAGTTTAGCCGTGTAAATTAGCCTCAGTTTGGATATGTTTTCCTAGGGGTTAAGTCGAGTAGTTATGTGTGTGTGTGGTAAAATATACACCGAGGGAAATAAGTCTGATGGGGATAATGCAGTTTAAATGTTACAATATATATAGAAAAAAATAATTAGCTAATTAGCTACATCACAATGGGAGGTGGTGGTGCCATGCCGTAGACAGGGTGCCGTGCCTTACTTTGCACGGCAGATGGATCCTCGCGAGATATCCCGAGAATCGCATCTGGCACGTCAGGTTAGCCAGCTGGCTGCAGCCTGCAGCTGGGTCCAAATTGGGCATGTTGCATCACAAAGTGGCAGACGATATTCCCTATTTTTATTCACCTTGTTGAATTTTGTCCGATAAATTAGATGGTGTACTGTTGGAGGTAACACTTGACTCAAGGACACTACTGAAGCCTGTGGCATTCTCAGTCAGCAATTTCAGTAATGGGAGGATTACCAACATCAGTATAACAGTTGACAACACAAAACAGCAGATTACTCAAAAGTGCAAATGTAGAAACAAGTCGACTGGATAAGGATGCCTCCTTATCCAGTCGACTTGTTTCTACATTTGCACTTCAGTAACGTTACCATAACGACCAACGGACAAACCCTGGGCTAACCGTTCTCTAACTGTCTATGAGGCTAACTAACTTTAAAGACAGCTGTTCGTCTTTCGCCTTTGTCCCTGTAGAAATATAGCTACAACCTTTGTTGTACCAATTAAGTATAATTAATGTATTTGATGTCGACCAGTGCTCAGACAGACACTCAACATGCCTCGACGGTACCAAACACTTCCAGGTAGGATAAGCTAGCTATCTAGCTAGATTACACAGTATGCTAACTTTAGCAGACTTTTGTGCTGCTTTTTCACAGCAGAAATAAACACGTTGCAGCTTGGTACAGAAAACGGTTCTGGTCTAACTTAACTCTTCATGACAACTGTACGGGGGTGAAAGTTATAACGTTGCACCCGTTTAAAAATGTAAGCTTAAAGCCGCATACTGTTGCTAGCTAGCTATGTAAAATACGGTATTTCACTATGTAGCTAGCTAGCTAAACCGGAATTTTTTGATTTAACCAAGTATCCTGTATAAAATACATGTCTGGCATTTGTAACAAACCAAATCGGTTGCGAGAAATGATTATTGTAATGGTGGCGGTCAGCGTCGACGATCGCTCCCATCATAAACATACGATGTAACGTTAGCTATTAGCAGATCTTGCCAAAGATCTTCACCGCCTCTGATCTCTCTAGTGAACAGCGGCGGCCAACGTTAGCAACATGCGACCACAGATTAAAACGTTTTTTGTTTCAATTCCCCGCGCCAATGTCTCGACCCGGAAGAGAAACGGTCTAATAAGTTGTATTTCCGTAGTCTTTTCGTCAGCCTGTCGTCAACGCGTTGTAGGATAAGCTAACCAGCTAGCTAGCTAGTTAGATAAAGAGCATTCTGTGCGATCACGTCGTGGTCGGCTTTGTGTTTACTCTGAACGATTTGGGATGTTGGAACTTCTTTCACAGTCTAGCATCTGTGTTTCGTGAAAGAGAGAAACGAAGCCCTACCAATATTGTTTTTCACCCAGGGCGGTGTGCTTTTTATCTAACACTATTCCAGGAATATGGCGGACGGCGGTCATTACTACAACGGTGAGACACCCTGTTTACTTCAGCATTAACCTTACATTTGTGTGCTACTTGTACCATTTTTCTTCAGACCGAGGGGACTTTATGGTGAGGAGAGAGGTCAGGAGCACTGGTTGCATGGTCCTTGGAGGTAAAATTATATCTTGGGCCCCCTGAAGATCGATCTACTTATGTTACTTTAAAATAATTATATACAAATAAGTTTTAAAAAGAAAGGAATTACCTAATTAATTATAACAATTTTATCATTATTACAGTACCAGAGAATGGGTTAGTCTTAAAACAGAATACACGGAATACAGTTAATGCAGAGGTCAATAAGGCAAGGCAAGATTATTTAGCCAGTAATTTGTAGGTTTTGTTTTATAAATGTATACTTTGATTGGACTAAACGTTTTTTATTTGATTATGTTTGTAGTGCGATATTGAAGTTAATACTGACTAACTTTTGAACAATTTCTCAGAACATGATGATAGAACTGCACCACAGTTTCGCAACCGTAAAGGCAGAGGCTCACACAAGGGTCGGTCATATGACAGGTCCCGCAGAGACCGCCAACGGGGAAGCCACTCTGGAGGCTTCGGTCCTGGGCCACGGTCTAGGCTTGACGATACTGATGCAGACGTGACTATGAGTGACAGCTCTCAGGACAACAGCTCCCAGCACAGATTGTAAGTATGGCTGGCTGACTGACACATTGTTGGAAGTTTAACATTGTCATCAGATATGTTTGTGACTTATTGATAAGCTCCAAAACGAGCACCTTGCTTTGTAAAGTGGGCTTGGAGAATTGTGTTAAGAGTATTAACCAATAGAAACTTTCAAGAATAATAGGTTAAAATTAAAACGCCAAACTGTATGCTTTTTATGGTATGCTTTTTACACAAGGTGAGTGACAAACAGACTGCAAGACATAAATTCTTTCATGTGGCTCTGTTTTAACCGCTTGTAGGTATCCTAAGCTATGCTATAGTCAGTGGCAGGAAGAGAAAGTAGAACAAGTCAGCCCATTTTCACTTGTAGTTGGACCCAGGCTGCTTTCAGAATATGAAATCCTTTTATAAGTCAACATGCTCAAAAAGTACCTCTGGAAAAACAAAAGTAAAACTGTAAAAGTAAATTGAGCTCAGTTCAGCAACTTTACCAATGGGATCACTGTTATCTCAGTGCTATTTTATTAGAACTTACTAGGGACTCGTACGCCACACATGCATTTAAATACTGTTAAACGTTTTAGGGATCCCTGCCTATTGCTAATTATGAAAATTATAATGGGACAGAAAAGGCCCGCAACTTTTTAACAGGTGCAAAATAATATCAGCTTCCAGGGTATGTAAGTGTATTAAAGGTACACTGTGGAGTTTTCCACCACTAATAGAACTATAAAGCAATGATTTGATGTGAAGTTAACTTTATTTTTTATATTTGTTGCTGGCATGAAGTGATGCACACCGATTTCAGAGGCAGTAACTGCACAAAATGCATAAATGCACCATGAAAGGCAGTGAAACGGTCATGAAAGATAAGGATGAAAGACAGCTTTGCTCTGATGTTTTACGAGGTAGGACGTGGACTAAAAATGTGTGTTTGGCCTTAAGGATACAGTAGGTGAGAAACACTGAATGTAAACAGATCTGTTGGGTTTTGTTCCTACTGTGTACACTGGCTAAACAAGAATATTTCAATATATGGCCTTGTTTTGTCTTCTTTAGCAACCCATATGGAAGACCTTTTCGGAAAGGAGGAGATGGGCGCTTTGACAGAGACAGGCGACAAGGAAAAGGGGGAGTAGGTGGCAGAGGAGGAGGTGGTGGCTTTAGAGGAGGAGACCGAGGTGGAGGGAATGGAGGAGGGAAAAGCCGGTCAGGCTGGTACAAAGTAACGGTGCGTATCATTATAGTTAGTTGGTATTCAATATAACACAGGACATCTACACTGCTACCTCGTAATCTGTTAAAGGAGATCATATTTCCCTTTTCTGTTTGACAGATACCACATGGAAGAAAATATGACAAGAAATGGTTATTGCCAGCTCTTCAGAACATCTGTTCGGTTCCCTACACACCTGTACAGGTGAGGTTTAGCGCAGTCTTATGATTATTAATAATAAAGCTTTTGTGTGTTTCTAAAGTTAATGCAATTGGACTGGACCTTCTTGTGCCTTTTTTTTAAATGCATAAATGTGCTTTGAAGTCCAAAACGGTGATGGTTATTTGTGCTTCCTTTTTATTTCTTTTATCCTTGCCTGCTGGTAAAAAGTATATTACCAGTCCCTATTTTGACACATTTGGAAGCTAAAGATTTAAAGGAAACCATGTTTGTAGATACAATCTTAGTATCAATGAATTTTAATTGTCTCTTTCTCACCCTGTCTGTTCAGTACCATGTTGACCATAACAGGGTTCATTTCTATGTGGATGATTCCTCTGCTGCCAATGCTTTGCACAAATGTTCTCACAAGATTACAGACACAGATGGTTATAAGGTATGTTTGGTTGATAATGGAAATCTCATTCTTATTGCTGAAGAAAGTCTTTTAAGTCCGCTATTGTTAATAAGTTTTCTTATATGTATCGTCAGATCATGGTAACACCCTACATTGTCATTAAGTTCCTATCCTATCTACTTTGAAACGGTGTCACAAAATTCTCAACCAATAGTTTTGCAACCATGACCTTTTTAAATAATGAATAACCATAAATCACACACCTCCTATTTATTTAACGTCTCCCTCATGTCACGTGCTGTTTGTTTCTTCAAGGTGGAAGTGCACATCAACCCCAGCGCACCACCATCCTTCCTCCTCTCTGACCTAAAGCCTGAACACTTGGAGCACCTGAAGGTGAGCTAGATGAAGTAATAAACCATCTGAAGGATCTGAATGGGGCTGACCCGCAATTTCCACCAACTGCGGAACGGCTGCGGATCGGCTCCGCTGCGTGTTGGCTCCGTGCTTTGCCGTCCTTCAATACCCACCAGGGCCGGATTTGTTGCGGAACGGCTGCGGCCATGACTGACAGCTGAAGTCACGAGGACCCACGAGATCTCGCAAATTCACTTATGATTGCGCAATATAAAAGGATGTAGTTTTGATAAACAGAACCACACTGTTGACTTAAGGCCTGTCTCCGCCCATTATGTTTTCAGGGTGTAGTGCAGGGAAATATGATCCGCTGTGAGCACGGTGTATTTTATTTAGAAAATTAACCGGATGTTTTATTTTGTTTCTGTGCTCAACTTCCTGTCCTGCACAATCTGCCCTGTGCTGAACACAATTCCTATTCATGTTTTTTTTTTTTTTTTTTTTTTTTTTAAGTTGATTCCCTTTTCCTTCCGCCTTCTAACCCAATCACAATAAATCGGAGGAAGTTTCTATTCATTTTGATACATTTTTGCTGTTCTCATGTTGGCTGCTATTTATCTTTCACAGCAATGCATGGCAAAACGTTTTGATGGCTCCCAGCAAGCACTCGACTTGAACAACATCCGAACAGACCCAGGTAATTATACTTTCTCTCACACACAAATCGTATGTATGACGTGATGATATTGAACACTGATTCAACCAGAGGCTGACAATCCATACTAGACTAGTTATTATCTGGTCGCTGTTCAGACATTACTGCTAAACCATTGAATAAACCATTGGAAAAAAGGAATATTTGTCACTACAATGTTGTTTTACATTGAGGATCCAATAAATGATGCAGGCAATCTGGTGATGACATTCTTTTATTACCTTACCGTCACTCAAAATAATTTTCCAATATTTTAGCATTTTGATTCCATCCATCCATCTTTGTCCACTTACCCGGTGTTGGGTCGCGGGGGGAGCAGCTCCAGCAGGGGGCCCCAAACTTCCCTTTCCCGAGCCACATTAACCGCCTCCGACTGGGGGATCCCGAGGCGTTCCCAGGCCAGGGTGGAGATATAATCCCTCCACCTAGTCCTGGGTCTTCCCCGAGGCCTCCTCCCAGCTGGCCGTGCCTGAAACACCTCCCTAGGGAGGCGCCCAGGGGGCATCCTTACCAGATGCCCGAACCACCTCAACTGGCTCCTTTCGACGCGAAGGAGCAGCGGCTCTACTCCGAGCTCCTAACGGATGACTGAGCTTCTCACCCTATCTGTAAGGGAGACGCCAGCCACCCTCCTGAGGAAACCCATTTCGGCCACTTGTACCCTGGATCTCATTTTTTCGGTCATGACCCAGCCTTCGTGACCATAGGTGAGGGGAGGAACCGGTAGATCGAGAGCTTTGACTTCTGGACCGCTCCATTGTCCCCTCACTCGCGACCCCAAGGTATTTAAACTCCTTCATTTGGGATAAGGACTCATTCCCTACCTGGTGAAGGCACTCCATCAGTCTCCTGCTGAGAACCATGGCCTCAGATTTAGAAGCGCTGATCCTCATCCCCAGCCGCTTCACACTCGGCTGCAAACCGATCAGTGAGTGCTGAAGGTCACAGGCTGATGATGCCATCAGGACCACATCATCTGCAAAGAGCAGTGATGAGATCCCCAGCCCACCGAACTGCAACCCCTCCCCACCCCGACTACGCCTCGATGTCCTGTCCATAAATACTACGAACAGGATTGGTGACAAAGCGCAGCCCTGGCGGAGGCCAACACTCACCTGAAACGAGTCTGACTTACTGCCGAGATCCCAGACACAGCTCTCGCTTTGGTCATACAGAGATTGGATGGCCCTGAGAAGGGACTCCATGCTCCCGCAGCACCTCCCACAGTATCTCCCGGGGGACCCGGTCATACGCCTTCTCCAGATCCACAAAACACATGTAGACCGGATTGGCATACTCCTAGGCTCCCTCCAGAATCCTTGCGAGAGTGAAGATCTGATCCGTTGTTCCGGGACGGAATCCGCATTGTTCCTCTTCAACCCAAGGTTCTTGACTTCACTAGGGAGGCCGAGAAGTGTGATACCCCTATAATAGGCACACAGGGGTATTTTGATTGCTAATTTTATTTTATGTGACAGATCTGGTGTCCCAGAACATTGAAGTCATCTTAAATAGGAAGACGAACATGGAAGCTGTCATCAAGATCATTGAAGAAAACATTCCAGAGGTAAAATGAATACAGCGGATATTTTTTATGTTTGCTGGAAAATAAGTGATAAACTGTTTGCTGTTGTCATTAAGATGGTACACATCATAGCTGCTTTCTAATTAAGTGATGGGTCAAACTGAATGTTCTTACACCCGTATGTCTGTGTCTCTGTCTCTTGCCAGCTGACAGGTTTGAACCTGAGTAACAACCGTATTCACAAACTGGATGAACTTGCTGATTTGGTTACCAAGGCACCTAATCTGAAGACCATCAACCTCTCTCACAATGAGGTGAAACTGGCTGCTCAGTTGATCAAGCGAATAATAACCAGACCCGTGGTTTAATTGGGCCCTTAATGCGATGTATTTTTAAGTCCTTCTCACACCAACGTGTTCTGTTTTTGCATGCTCGTCCAGCTTAAGTCAGACCGGGAGCTGGACAAGGTGAAAGGCCTGAAGCTGGTGGAGCTGTGGCTGAACAGGAACCCTCTGTGTGACCTCTTCAAGGATCAGGCCTCATACATCAGGTCAGTCAGCGATTTTGGGGGGTGAGGGGAGAAGATTTTATGGAAGGGACACAGTGGTGTGACTGTTCGTCAGCGTGTAGAGGTGTCCAGGAGTCTTTCCTGTATGACAAGAGTATGCAGCAGCGTGCCACAAAAGAAGATCAAGCAAGCCTTTGTATGTGTGTGTGTTAGATGCCTGTACAATAACTGAAATCATTTATCCGACAGTCAAGAATTAACTTTTACACCAAGCAGAGCCAGCTGACATTCACTATTAACTCCCTGTAAATGTGTATGGAGAAAGAAATGGTGAAAAGAAAGAAATTAATTTGTAATCCGTTCAAATGTTTCTTCTTTTTGGTTGTTCTACACAGTTCTTCCCACTTGATAATTAACCTTTCTTCCTTCACACTGCAAACTAAACATTTCTTACTTCAAAAAGTTGCTGAGAGGACCTCTAACCATGATGCACTTCCACATGGCTTTCCTTTCAGCTTGCTTAAAGTCCTCACAGTTTGAACAGCCATCTTCTCTCTGCCAGTTATTCAGCTTCTCTGTGGGACATCCTTTCAATCTTTGGTATATTTGATGGTTCTCAGTGATGCTGTACCCAGCACTCCCCTGCTAACATCCTTGTTAGTTGTCCCTGCTGTAAAACACCATTGAACTGTTGTGTGATGTATACCTCTGAGAAGAAGCACTTTAAAAAAAGGACATTCAGCTTGACAACCCTTTTGAACACAATTTACTGTGAACTGCTTTCAAAAAAATATGAATCCACAACAATATCTTGAGCAGTACTGTAAAGCAGTGTAGGTTGTTTATTGGAGAGAGGGCAATCCACAGTTGTCTTGACAACTGTTTGGATGAAACAAAGAAAATCCACAGCCAATGATTTCCCCTCCCCTTGTAGCATCCTTGCCCACTCGGCCCCTGTATTAGGCGAGTATGGAAGGCTGGATAGCCCATGACGGGTAAGATCCCACCTCGAAACCCCGGGACAACCTAAGGCAGGCACAGTCACGATTACTCGGCCTCAGTCCCTGTGAGCTCTAACTCACTGAGAACACGACAAGAAGAAATTGAGAAGACGGGGCTCGGCAGAAAGAGCTGTTGGGCTGAGGAGGAGGAGGAGGATATGTGTCATTATTAATGACCAATGATGGGCCACAGAGACAAAGCAGCCAGTCTCTTTCACTAAGTTGGTTCTCTTGGCCTAAAACAGGCCTCTGCTGTTCAGTGAATGAAGTGCAGAGTTTGGCAAATGCCCTCAACTAACTTCTGAGGGAAATGTGTTCTGAACTGGAAATTGAAGTCCAGTTTTGCCTGATTCAAACGAAAAAAACGTGAAAACTCTTCCTCTTCCAATTTCTGATGGCTGTGACCAGTTTCTGATTGCTGTAACCAGTACATAAAAGCTCACATATAAAGCAGAGAGAGCAGAGTAGAGAATTATCACTCTAGTCCAATGCTTATCGATCTCCCAGTCCCTCTGTAACCAGAGGTGTGGAGCCAAATTAAGCTTGAATATTTAAAGCTTACCGCATGAAGTCTAGTCTTTGCCAGTAAATGAAGACCCATCTCTTCGGAATTGATGGTGGCTATGAGATACTTAAATGATAACTGCTTTGTGTGTGCAGCAGGGGAAGGCCATAGGATGAGTGGTGGGACTGCTGCGTCCAGCTCACTCTGAGTCCAGCTTTCCTTTTTGTTCAGCTCTGTTCTCAGGTTGTCTTTCTTTGCTGATAATCAGGAGCACCGATAAACTCACTCACATGATGGATAGTGAATGAATGTTGGAGCTAGTGTTGGTGTGAATTTGACTTTATACTTTTTGTCCCCAGACCCTGTTTTTTTTTTTTGGTGACGTAGACTCGTCTGCTTCCAGCATCTCGGCCAGAGTTTTGGGGTGGGGGGGGGGGACATGAGACCAGCGGTAACCACCGCTCTCTCCCAGCAGTGCATAACGTCTTTATTTCACTAATTCAAAATGGATGTTGGCTGGTTTCAGCGCAATCTGGTAGATCGTGGGACTCGGCATGTTTATATGTGTGTGCTCCTAGAAAAATGTGCTTATATTGCTTCCCCATGTCAGATCTGTGTATATCTCCATATTGGGGGAGAGGGTGAGTATGCCTGCTGGTAAGTACACTTTGGGATGGGAGAATTGTCGAAGGGCACAGCATTAAATTGAAGGAAGGATGAGGGCTTGAATGATAGTCCATTTGTGGAGTGTCTTGTATTAAAAAGAGTAAATCCCTTGTGGCACTGGTTGTAGTTAACACTCAATTTATGTGTATTTATACATGACTATATTCTCCCAAATGTTTTTGGCAGTGTATTCATCTTAAAATTACTTAGGCTAAATTAAAAGGCACAAAATGACATTAAATGGGTCAGCAGGTGTGACTGACTGCCTTCTACAGTAGTGAGCATGATTTATTTGTTTGTGGTGTAGTTTGTGATGATAACTTTCCTGCTCTTGATTTTTGTTCCGTACTAGTGCTGTGCGGCAGAGGTTTCCCCGGCTTCTCAAACTGGTAAGTCAACACATTTATCTCATCACTTCATCCCTTTGCAATTGTCCTCCCAAGTCCCCTATTAAATGCTTTTGTGAATATTGTTTAAATCATCATCCAGCAATTACATTCATAACTTGATTAGATGTGTCGGGATCTGTCTGATTCAGCTCAGCAGATGATTGAGATATCGATCATGTAGTACATGGGCTTTGCAGTGATTAATCAATCTGGCACGTTGCAATGTTGCGATTAAGACAACCTGCAGAGTTTCTACAAATTGGGAAAAGTAGAGTAAACACGTTTTATCAAACACATTTGCTGTATCTGGATGCAGTCATATTGCTAAAGAAATGAATACAAAGTGTCAGAAAGGTCTGTCAGTGCTAATTTCTTATGTATCTTCCGTCATGTGTGGTTTGTTTTTAGGATGGCCATGACCTCCCCCCACCCATTGGATTCGATGTGGAAACGCCCACCACTATCCCCCCCTGCAAGGTCACTTGTTTTGTCTTGTGTGATTAATTGTATCTCGTTACACAAACTGACATATTGATGATGTCTTCTGGAAGGTGACATTCTGTAGAACCTCTCCAAGGTGTGATTTGTCTCCTTTTATGCACCTGACTAATGTTTTTTTTTTTTTTTTTTTTTTTCCCCATTTGACAATCCAGGGCAGCTGTTTTGGCTCTGATGAAATCAAGGTCATTATACTTCGGTTCTTGCAACAGTGAGTTTCTACTTTTTTTTTTTTTTTTTTTTTTTTAAGACAATCTTCTTGCAACGGTCAGTTGATATCCTTGCCTGTTTTCAGGGTTAATGCCCTGGTACAGTGACCTAACTGGTGGCTGATTCAGCAGTACTTGTTTTAAATAAACTTCAAATCCAGAAAAGGGTTTGTTGGCAAGAAAGAATCACAGGGACACACAGGAACAAACATATATGACGTGTTGCAGGTACTACAGTATATACGACTCCGGAGACAGACAGCCACTCTTGGATGCTTACCATGATGGAGCATCGTTATCCCTCACAACACCTTACTCCACCCAAAACCCCTCCAGGTAAGAACACACAAAGACACACACTTCTGTATACATGTAACAACACTGACGAACACATGAATAAATGAGATTCATTTTCAAATGATTCATTTAAATGAGAGGGGTTCCACAGATTTTTGCGTTGTTCCACCCATCGTCGCACCTCCTTATCTGAGTCTCGGCTGTATTCGCATTGATTCCATCTGTCCCTGTCTTCCTGTTTTTAGGAGCAGTCTGGGAGAGTATCACAAAGACACTCGAAACCTGAAGAGGATCAAAGACTCTAGTGAGTTTTCCTATCGAGCTGTTGACCTGTCATAGTGTCTGAATGAGACTGAATGTTTTTTTTATTCATTTGCGATGCCTCCTGATGTTACCCTCCTATGACTCTTGCCTTTTTAGCGATGCGGTTTCGACTTCTGAAGCACACACGACTGAATGTGGTGGCTTTCCTCAACGAGTTGCCCAAAACTCAGCATGACATCGCCTCCTTTACTGTCGACGTAAACACCTACACGGTGAGATTATGTTTGTTCTGTAAACCAGCACTTGTCATTAGCCTTTTCCTTTCACTGTGAATCATTTCTCATGTATTAATTCTGCAAAAAAAAATTCCATTTACAGAACACACTATTATCATTCACAGTGAGCGGAGTCTTCAAAGAAGGTAAATTGTCTGGTCATCATGATTTTCTTTTGTTCTCATCCACTGCAAAGATAAGTGGTGTCGATGTTGTTGCTAATGTGTCATGTTTGTTTTTCAGTTGCTGTTGATGGTAAATCCCGAGAGTCCACCATGGCTTTCTCTCGAGTTTTCATCACAGTCCCAGCAGGGAATTCTGGGTAAGTTTAGTGAGCTCCCAATCTTCCTGTTTTCCTTCACATTTTCCCTGAGGAGGGGTCATACTACTAAATTAGTAAGAACAGTTGTGGATCTTCTAGAAAATGAACCTGCCAAGAACTGAACGGTGACATTACGTCATATGGTATACATCTTGAAGTTCAAATTAAATTGCCTTCTTTTGTCTGCTACAGCATACATATCTGCTCTGTAAAACATTTGTCACACGTATTGTTGTGGGAAAAAAAGAACACTTGATAACAACAAAGAAAAGGTCACATCAAGCCCAGATCAGTATGTCACAGGGCTGACACAGTGACAGATTCACACTCACACCTAATGACTATTTAGAGTCCAGTTGACGTAACCTGCGACTGTGGGAGGAAAATGGACAACCCAGCACAAAATTGCAGAAAGAATAACTAAACATTACAGAATTTCATTTTCTGGGTGGTTGATCATTGATTCAAAATCATTGATTTACCAATGAACACAAAAAAACAATATTAGAAGAGGTATATAACAAAAGGATAATATAAAATTTTAAGAGACAAAGAAATCTGAGGTCTAATGTAGTCGGTCTGTTCCCTCATGTTGTGGCAGGTAGAGACAAACTGTCCTGCAGGAATAAAACCCCTTTATTTACCCTGGTACAAATTGTAATTCTTCATTATCAGAACACTGCGGGGGTTTTTAACCTGGATGGTGGAAAATAATAGCCTTGTGTTTGCATGACCTGCAAAACTATAGCATGGAACATACTATTTGCTCTCAAGACTAACAGAAACTCCAGCTCATTACCAGTATACAAAGACTGGAGTTTGTTTTTGCATTAAAATTTCACAGTAAAAAGGGGAAAGTTGGATCCTTTTAGGATACATTTTGCCATCTAGTGTTGAGGTTGGGTTAATGTGAGTACTTACTGTATCTCAAAGTTATTTTGAAAGTTAAACTTCATATAAAACTTGGCAGTTTGAAATCGCCTCTGCTTTAAGGGTGCTATACAAAAACATACCTTGCCTTAAGTCATGCATCTAACATGTTACATCACCACCATGATGTTGATATCTTATTTTCTGTCTACTGTGTTCTTTCTGTGCCACAGTGTGTGCATCGTGAACGACCAGCTTTTCATCCGGATGGCCACAACAGAGGAGATTCGCCGAGCCTTCGTTGCCCCCGCCCCAACTCCCTCTTCCAGCCCCGTCCCCACCCTCACTGCACCGCAGCAGGAGATGCTCACAGCCTTCTCGCAGAAGTCTGGCATGAATCTGGAATGGTCCCAAAAGTAAGTCTTGTTTTTGTGCATGTGGTGTGGGCAATGTTTTATAACATAATTGAATCCCTTAATTGAAGATGTCTGAACACTTGATCTCTGTTGCAGGTGTCTGCAGGACAATGAGTGGGATTTTACCAGAGCGGCACAAATTTTCACTCAGTTAAAGGTAACATGATAGTTCATCTGTCTGTATTTCTATAAAGGTGTGGTCATTTGTTTTTATTTTTATAGAAAGGCCCTGAAATGGTTTTCCCTCTCTCTTTTCAGACTGATGGCAAGATCCCAGACGTTGCGTTCATTAAATAATTGAAGCGTTGAATCATACTTCTGTGAAATAAAATCTGCAGTAATTTTATTTATGGCTTTTGTTTTATCCGTTACGCTTTGCCTTTTTTGTTTTATTAAAAATGTAGATCAAGTTTACTATTTTGTTTTAACAGCCAATTGTTGACCTAAAGACTGATGTTATGATACCATTTTGGTAACCTTAGTTTTTGGTCATTCTTTAGAAATCACTACATGTTAGGAATAAAGAGATATGGCCAGTGGTTTAACTTGTGTTGATGTTGATTTGTTGTATTATGTTGAACAATAAAAAAATATTTTGTTACCCAACTGATACATTTCACTTTAGCCACAATAAGAACAAAATATTATGTGTGGAAGTTTTTCTTGACCTGCTGGTTTCACACAAAAATTCTAACTCAAGGTCCATTACTAGCTTTTGCACAAACTTTCAACCACTTCTTATGGTCTACGTCAATGTATGAAGTTAGACACTTGTCTTTTTGGCAACTGAGCAAAGATATATAAATTGCAGTTCTCTATCTTATGATACTTTTGTAACCAAAAATCTAGTGTTTATAATTGCAGTCAGATTTGAGACGGTTATAAATGAAACCATACATGTAGCTATATTATAGCAAAGTATGTTTTTTGTTTTTTTTAATGGGCAACTGGTGTCCTCAAAGCTCTTAAGTTTACTAAAAAATTGTGTTGTAACAGTTCTGAACTATTTCGTATTAAACCTGACTGACCTGCTTGGACCAACAAATACCATGTACAAATCTATTCCAGTAACTGAAATGGAGACGGTTTCTTAAAAAGTAAGCACACATTTTCTTAAGATGATTAGGTTAAGTTTTAGACATTATTTTCATAAAGCAATTACTGGATCTATCAACCTTACAGGGTGGCCATTTACCAGATCAACTGCTCTGTAGATGGAACAATTTCAAAAGCATTTAAATATTAAAGAAATGTCCAACGAAATTGTTAATGGAGCAGTTAAAAAATGGTGCAAACAAGCCCATGGGATTAAAGGATAGGTTCAAATTTATTAAGTCAAGTGCCAACATGAAAACAGTTTTTGCTTGCTATAACCATTCCTGTTCATGAAGAGATCCCTTCCTAACATGCTTTTATTGTAATGATGAGATTGTTTCCTCAGACAGCGTTGCCATGCTTAGCTGCAGTGGAGGGACAAAACAAAAAAACGATTTGTACTAAAAATACTGTAAGCTTGAAGACAACCACTTGATTTGACTAACTCATACTCGCATCTGATATAAACGTGCAACACTAAAATGGAAATTACAATACCTAATTGGTCTGCATAAATTAATAGTCCAATTGGGTATTCAGATTTTCCATTGCATTAAATGAATACAGTAATTCCATACAACAACATATCGGTTGATAAACAAAACCTTTTACAATATAGTCATTGACTATAATACAGTATATGCAAATTATTTCTCTCAATCAGATTGAGTGTAAATCTAATATGCAATATAAATATTAGAATGATTCCCCTTCAACTATCCTACCAATCCTTCTCAAGATATGTACAGTTGCTGTCACCTAAATCGTTAATTTTACTCAGTATTGTCTTTCTTGTGTCTCTCCCCCACCTTAGTTACATTAGGACTCTACTATGCTCTGTACTCATTTATGTGTTGTTGTTTTACATGTAAATAAATAAATAGTTAAATTACTAAAAAGCTTTTCACATTTGAAATATATATATATATATATATATATATATATATATATATATATATATATATATATATATATATATATATATATATATATATATATATATATATATATATAAAACAGGTGTAATATTGATTATATTTCAGATTTACAAAAAAAAACTATAAACCTTACAAAGATGGCGCCTGGGTGGGTCCATAGTCTCTCTTTTCCGGGTTTTGCCTTTCGTCACTGTGACGCGAGACGCACGTACGTTTACCATACCATCAGTTGGCGTATGATAACAATAAACAACCCTGAAACAAGAGAAACGCGCCGACAGGACCTGCTGCTCCAATTCGACAGAAACGTACCGAAAATATGAGCCGAGACAGCTACAGATAGTTTGAGTAACGTCTCGTCAAGTAGCAGGGGAGTCTCATCGGTCCTGACGCAAAGGATTTCCGATTTTTTGTGTCAAGCCTAGGGGAGAACTTACGTAGAAGTTACGGTCTACCCTTCCTTAGCCCCATGTAGCTAGCTGAGGCTCATTCCTTGTTTTTGCACACTTTGTGTTAGTCTGTTATGCAGTTGCCAGAGGACTGTACTCGCACTCGTTGTCCTTCGCCACCTCTTTGCTCCCTCTCCCCGTTCTCTCTGGCCATATGTCTCGCTGGCTTTTCCCCTGGTCAGGCTCAATCAAGAAGCGGGCCTGTCGGTACCTCTTACAGCATTACCTCGGCCACTTTCTGCAGGAAAGACTGAGCTTGGACCAGCTGGGCTTGGACCTCTACAACGGCAGCGGTGTCATCAAGGAAATCAACCTCGATGTTTGGGTGAGTTTTTAAAATAGAGGTGGCTGTCAACTTTGCACCACAGCAGCAGTAGTCATCGTGTGTTTTTGTCTGGGTCGTGCACCCTTGACTGTTTCGCAACTGCACTCGAGTTCAACAACAATCTCCAACGTCATGCTCTCAGCCTAGCTTGCATTTCTTCGACGAAATCCAGTTATGGGGAACTCATCACCAGCTCACCAGATTAATTGCACCTCTCCCTCGTGTCTTAACATTCAGAATATATGTATTTACCCCTGCCATGTTGGCTGTACACTTCTTTTGCTTTATAAGTCTACACCAGAGTGATGAGACAGTGTGAAACCAGTTATTCAGATTTCTTTCACTTTGTGTTTCTTACTGACTGCTTCCTCTCTACTCCAGGCGGTCAATGAGCTTTTGGAGTCTCTTGGAGCTCCTCTGGAGATAGTGGATGGCTTTGTGAGCAGCATAGCAGTGACCATCCCCTGGCAAGCTCTCCTGACTGATCATTGCACCTTAGAAGTTTCTGGTCTTCAGATAACATGTCGACCCAAGTACCGGACCAGTAAGTTTACTTAACTTAAAAACATGTTCTTGAGTCAATATTTGGGATTTACTCTTGGGTCTTCTTCCACTTGTGCCACTAAACATGCACCAGCCATTCATAGGTTGAGTGAGGGGGATTTCCCAGGGTTTATCAGATCAGATCGACTGTGGTCCAAAAGTGTATTGTAAGGATTAATTTGTCCCAGTTTTTCCCCCAAACTATTCCTGATGTAAAGCTCTTGTTATGCAGGGAAGCAGGTGATAGATAAGTGTTTATTTGTAAAGATCTGATATTTAAGTGCATCAGTAAAAAAAAAAAAAAGTACACATCAGTATCCTAGACCCCAAGCTGGCATAATCAAATCAGTTGTTTTGTCAGAGCAATGGTAAAAAAAAAAAAAATAGTCACTCAACTATCACATATGAAGAAGAGCAACAGCATATCCTTAAGTAATTTCAAAGTATTTTTGAATTTTTAATCAAAAATGGACTGAAACGATTAATTGTTTGTATTGGATGTAGTGCACACGTCACTTACACTACGTCTCTGTCAAAGCGCAAGAAATCACTGAATCCCATGTGGTTTGTTTGTACTCAGGTGGGGGTTGGGACTCCCAAGGCTGGTCATCAAGCATGACGTCCAGCATGCAGCTGGCTCAGGAGTGCTTTAAGGACCCCCCGGAGGCGTCCGAGGAGCCACCTGCCCAGCTGGAGGGGCTTGAGATGTTTGCACAAACCATTGAGACGGGTGAGTCGAATCTGTGTGTGGCCTCACTCTGTGAAGAAGTGAGTATGAACATACGGACAGTTTCCCCACAGTCAGAATGTGCATTCTGACAGTATTATTGGGAATATTTCTAAAATGAAAAAAACCCAAACATTCTGAATACACACCGCTAAGAAAAGATGCTTTGGAAGATCAGTGCTGATAAAACTTTGCATGTGTCTCATCTGTGTTTGCAGTCCTTCGTCGTATTAAAGTCACCTTCATAGACACTATCGTTCGCATCGAGCACCAGCCCCTGGACCTGGAAACAGGCGTTGCCTTAGAGGTGCACATCAAACGGTACGTCCTTGCTCACTTTCAGGAAAAAAAAAGGAAATTAACGTCAAAGAATATGACTTTTATGTCCTTTTTTTTTTGTAGCTTAACATTTTAAAATGTCCTCTTTGTTAATGCTACAGTAGGGTTTATACACACTGTGTTCATTCATTTTTGTGGGAACATCCTGAAAAACAAACACATTACTTTTGGTACTGTTTGCTGCTGGAACATGCTGATAGAGAGCAGCTCATGGTGCAAAACCAAAGGTCACTTTTTACAGTTCATTAGGCAATAATATATTTATTGAAAAGCATACCTGAGTGGCCTTTTAACAAATTACACGGTTTTAGCAATATGACTAGGTTCAGCACAGAAGACTCACATGATTTGTTCTACAAATGAATATAGTGCAGCATGGCAAGCTACTTTTGTGTCTTTTGAGGCCAGATCAGAGCAAAAACATAGAAGGTGGTTGTGATTTTAAATAAAATGTGTTCAGGCATTTTACATAACACTGAAATGTAGCCTGAAAAACACAAACTGTGTCTGAAGCACTTTAGACGATGAAAACAAAGAAGAAGCTTCTAAGAATGAGCTCGAACAAAGTGGTCAGCATAACGTTCTACAAATAAAAGCGTCCACATTCATACCCACAGCTTTTCTTTCTTTTGATGGATATCACTTTTTATCACTCACAAGAGGGTGCTAAAATCTGTTGGTAATCAGTGATATTGTAACTCTCACACATCAGCACTTATATTACAGTCAGGGGAGAGTGAAAGCAAAATGGAAGACAAGAATTAGATTTCATCTTTTCTCTGCTCATCAGCAGAAAAGGAGAAGAGGATCCTGCTAAGTTATGAATTTGCACTCACTGGCCATATATTGTCAGACAGCCTCAGCGTGAAGCTCATTTTGAACGGGGTCAGTATTGACGAGGTCAGTCACCTGAACAGACTTCTATCAGCGGCTGCAAATAAGTGCAGGCTGTACTTAAGGTGTCGTCAATATGGGATGTCAAGGGAGTCTGTGGCGTTGACATTGATGACATGGCATGACATTGATGTGGCCACTGTCGCTGTGGAGAGCCAGATAGTTAACTGGTTGTATGACTATAGATAAAATAATAATCATGACTAGTGCAATCATTTATTATGTTCTCAATATTTTGATATATTTTATGCATTAGCTTAACAGCTTAACTATTAGCTTAACAGCTTAACTATTTTCAGCTGCAGTGTTCAGTCCTAATCAAATTTAAAGGTACAAATAGTGCTCATGTGACAATATTATTAAAGCCAGATTTGCAAATTGAAGGTAACTCCCCACTTATTTGATTAATTATCAGGTAATTACTGCTGGGTTTCTGGCGCCACATGTCCCATGACTGACCATTTTCTAACATGTGTAAAGGCCGTTTTATGGTTGTGCGTAGAATCAACGGCGTACCCACGCAGACCCCTCTACCGGACCCTACGCCATAGCCTGACGTGCACCTAGAGCTGGGCGATTGTTTTCCCCTAAAAAAAATCTGCGATTTATTCTTTTTTTTCATAAAAAACTCGATTTACGATTAGATTTCCCCCCCTTCCATTTAAAACAAAATAACTGCAAACTGTAAATATATTTTAAAAATATATATTTATTGTATTTAATTAAAGTACATCAACATAAACAAAATTGCAAAGGCAAACCCTTTCTCTAACTGAAAAGTCACTGTGCAGTGTGCAACAAAGGTTGTTAAACATCCAAATTATTTATACTGTATTTGGATTGAGCTAATAAAACCTATAAAAAAAAAAAATCTAAAAAATCGATTTTTTGAAAATATGAATCGATTTGACCTACCAACTCGATTTTTAAATCAAATCGATTTTTTTCCCAGCCCTACGTGCACCTCTCGAAAAATGTAGCTACACGTCGCGGTGAAGCACGTCGCTCGGCCGTGGCTTGGTAGCGTTGCATTTCCCCCCCGACTCATTTCCTGGTTCTCCTTCTCCATAAACAACATGAAATCAAGGAGAGGGTTAACTTTTCCTACTACAGATTTCTGACTGTGGTCAGAAAGCACAGGGGAGACACTTACTTTGTTTCTCTCACTATGACTCTAGAGTCGCTACTCGCTCCGAAGCTAATCGCCGTCACTCTCTCACTAATCCCTCGCTCTACCACACACTCCCCACACACACACACATGCCGGCTCGACGCACACACCAGCGCACAAGTATAAACATCAGGTCACTTACGTAGGCTACGGCGAAAACGCTGCGTGGAGCCTCCGCACAACCATAAAACAAGCTTTACTGTGACACTGTTGAAACCTTTTTTGTGGCTTATTGATAAAGCTGCTCAGGCTGTGTTGATGTGGGGTCAGTGACCAGAAGGCCCTGTTATCTCAAATGCTTGATTTTTAACAGAACAGCTGATTTGAGTCCTGTGAAGCATGTTACAGGATAAGTGTTTATTAAACGGGATGCTATCTGGTCATCATCATACAGCAGAACTGTACTTCAGCAACAAAATATGAAGTGCTACTTGTACTGATCAGTATGTCAGGTATATTCATTGTAAAACTATGGTATAATTTCCATGAACAATTTGATAGAGTTCCTTACCTCATACCATTGGTACTGTGTTTTTCTCAAAATGAAAATCGCATTATGTGATATTATATCTGTCTGCTGTCACAATACAGGTGTGACTTTTTCCCTGTATGCACTGAATTAAATACAATTGTATGGCGCTAAATAATTGGTGTGTTTGCACGGTTCTCCAGGCTGGAATACTTTGACGAGGCAGTGCGAGATCCAGCCAGCCAGACTGCCGTGCCTGTCGACATCCACCAGCCGCCCGCCTTCCTGCACAAGATCCTCCAGCTGAGCGCGGTTCAGCTGTTCTACGACAGCACCGGCACAGCTCAGGTGATGGAGACCTCGCTGCTAAGGATTCTCGTGTAATCTCTGTATATATTTTTTATTTCTTTCACACTTTTATTCATTTCTGTATATCATTTATGTAGTCGCCTACTTATTACCAGGATCATAAAAGATTAAGCAAACTAAAAACAAAAAATATCAAAGAATAGTTCTTAAGAAATGGGTAAAAACTCTAAATACGTACACCAAATTCTGCGCCACAGCATGAGCAGTCGATTTAAAGAGGTTTATAATTGACTAAAAATATCTAGCTATTCAGACTTTGATAAATCAGTTTTTTACTCCCACAGTGATGTTTGAACAACATGAACTTTTCTCACTTGCTACTGTTGCAAAGCAACAAAGTAATAACCACTTACATTTGTTCTTATGTAAAAGCCTAACCAGGGACAAGGACTGCAAATTAGCCTACGGCTAGAAGTCCCACATACATTACATCGGTTGCACTTTAGATGTAACAATGCCTATATGTATTGTCTCTGACAAATAAACTGATAAAATAAAAATGTTTCTTTCTTGTAAATAATAAAATGTAGTATTATTATTATTATTATTATTATTATTATTATTATTATTATTATTATTAAATTTGGAGGAACATATCAGAATATACATCAAAATGAAACAACAATATAATGTATTACCAGAAATGCTCATGCTCATTTCTCCTCATTTCTTAGGGGCCTCATGAAGAGGAACGCCCTGAATCAGCCACGGCAAGTGAAGTAGAGGAGGTGGAGGGGGAAGACGAAGACGAACAAGAAGAAGAAGATGATGAGGAGGAGGAAGAGGAAGAAGAAGAGGAAGAGGCAAAGCCTCTGACATCCCCTCCCTGTCCTGCATCTCAGCCACTGCTCATAGGAAGCTGCTCCGGTTTCATTGAGACCACCGTCAAGATCAAACAGAACGACATGCTACCTGGACCAAAGGTGTGTGTGTGTGTGTGTGTGTGTGTGTGTGTGTGTGTGTGTGTGTGTCTGTCTGTACGTACTGTAACATCCCGAAGGATTAGTAAATCCAACTGTGCTTAGAGCTGTAACAATTCCAAATTTTGCTACAGAAATAATTGCAATTAAAATATATTTGTCTTGTTCAGTCAAATTTAAAAATATTTATTAATTTATTACTCTTTTAAACAAATTAAAGTTTTAAATGAATCCCAGGTTACATCTTTTGGT